>CP106726.1:111658955-112358955 GCA_025506655.1 Gossypium rotundifolium | reverse complement strand
AATTTAAAATCATTTTGAAGATGTTCGAGGGTGATTGGAGGTGCTTGGGACCCAAAACGGACCCTAAAAAGTCAAAATGACTCAAAACAGTGTAGTTTATGAAAGGTTGGGGCACTTGTTTCAATAGAAGTGCGTAGATGTACCGATACAAGTGCTCCAAATAGCATATTGAAATATTCTACCTGACTTGTGCCGATACCCTGAGCCTAAGTTCCGAAACCACGACCCCAAGAGCCAAAAATTGACTAAAAAAATACTCGAAAACATGTTCAAACACTATCATATCATTTCAACATAAATCATAGTATTACAAATCAACATTTAAACTCATTTAGGCACTAAAACATGGCAAAACAATTTCAAATTGGAATGGCACGATTTTTTGCAAAACAAAATTTAAAAAGAATCTAAAAATATGTCATTCACATTACAATCTTTATATTTAATATGAGACTTAGTATACATGTCACTAACCTATTACAAATTACACTATAACATTTGAAAAACAACCTTAAAAGATCATCGATTGATGCGATGCTCCCTAGCTATCATAGCAACTTCTTGGCAAGTCTGTACCTACATGTTTTTAACAATTAACGCGTGAGCTATAAAGCTCAATAATAACAAGGATAATAGACTTTTATCTTAAGCGTTTATTAACCTTGAGCCATTTAGATGAATCATCATTTTAAGTTTATTTAAGCCACATTGTTATTATTTTAACCTTTACATGTGAGTTTGAAAGTTAAGCCTCAACTTATATTTGATGATTTATTAACAATTCCCATTATGTAGGTGTTCCCAGTTTTGACATTTAATTCATTTATGAATCTCACCTTTCAATTTCAGTTTTCATCCTTAAGGACTTACACAATTATTAACTCACCTTAATAATGCATTAAGGGTTTCAATTAAACCATAATTTGCTTAGATGTATTATTACACTACTTTCTTGAAGGCTTACTTTTCCGTTCCGTTTCATTATAGTTAATACCATTTTAAACAAAAATTTGAACTTCGTAATGGCTTATAAAGCATTTAAAAGTAATGTTAATAGAATTTATTCAATAATTTAGAAAATAGAAAGCAATTTAGTTCCATAAAGGCCATAAGTAAATAATAGCATCTGATAATTTCAAGAATTCATTTATACAATGACAAAATAGGTTTAAATTCAGCCCTTTGTAAGCTTAGAAATATAAAGAAGGGATACTAGGGACGAGTTATTTGGAACTACAATAACAGGAGTATTGAAGTGCCAGAAACAAGAGTACCGAAGTACAAAATAAGAGTCTCTTATTGGCATACCAATCGTATCCTAATTATTTATCTAAGCTACCAAGGTCTTGTTTCAAGGTTTCCAGAATATCACTAAATTTATGTACCAAATCAAATTATAGCTCAATATCAGTATTCGTGACGTAAACCACTATAATATAAATCGATAATTTAAATCATGAGATTATGTCACTATACAAGATTTCAAAGCTTTCATTTTTATCTCCATAAGAAGAAATCTTACTAACGTCGTTCGACATAGTCAAAATTTACTTACTTGTTCAAAACCACATTTTTCAAACATGCAAATATATATTTACAATATTATACTCGATATAATTTCAATAAAGTCAATTAAATAAGATACAAATTTAAAAGATATTTCCATAAATCTTATTGTCGTTATGGTATTTTCGGCTTGTATTAGCACTTGTCGACTTAAAGCATGACTTTGCACTTTGACATATTTTTTTTTCTATAGTGGTCTTATCTAATTTTTCCATAATAGTGACATGGTTCATACATGTCCATTTATACTTCAATGGCACCCTAAAATTCTTCATGGCTATAAATATTTATAACTTCTCAATTTAATGTGTTATTTCATATATTAATGCCCTGGAATTTCACACTAATATTAGCACCATTAAACACTTAATTATAACATCAATTACACAAACTCTAAGCTTAGGAGAAAGATGTGTATCCATGATATTTACCTTGACGGATGCTTTTTAACACTTAGTCAAACTTTTATGAACTCCAATTCATCCTAAAACAAGCTTGAAAATCCATACAACAGAAATATATTAAAAAATTAATATAAATTCCACCCAAGCTTTACCATAGCATTTCTTAACAAATATCAAGCTAATAGTAGGAAGTCATATATTACCTTACTTGAAGCTTTACTCACTCTAACATCAACATCTCTTACTAGAAATTCATAAAGCCTAGGTTGAGAATGATGAAATTGATAGTAGAAATGTGTTTATGAGGTGACTTGCATAGAGATTTTAACAAAATCTCCAAGTGGGTAGTGGAAATTTTGAAAGAAAATAGAGAAATTAGCAAGGAAATGAAGAGAAGAAAAATCAGCAATGGTGAGTGATGGTTGGCTAGAGAAGAAGAAGAAATGAGCAGATTGGGTTCTTATACCCCTTTAAAAATATAAATACATAGGCCATGGCCCAAGTCCACATATTTATGTCTATTTCATAACAATTCTGAAGTTTATTTTCTTAAAACGAGGTTTAAATTATTATTTTGGATACCAAATATCATATTAAAATATTATTTTTATCATAAAAGTCTCAAGAATTGACCAAATTACTCTTTATGGTAAAATTATTATTTTGCCTTTTTATTGTCTTTTAGTGATTTCTTCTCAAAATTTGATATTTAGATTAATTCAAGCCTATAATTCATCATAAATATTTAGTATCATCCCATGAGTGTTAAATTTTTACTTTAGCTATTCTCTCACCAAAAAATTGAAAATTTACAATTTAGTCTCTATACTATTTAATTTTTTCTCAAAAGTGATTTTCATCACACCAAATTAAATTCTAATCTATTTCACGAAAATTAATCCATAATAATTCATGTTTTCCAATTTTAGGTAAGTTTGCATACTGGTCCTCATACTTTTCAAAATTTTCAATTTAGTCTTTTTTTCACATTTCCACTTTTCAAAATTTTCCACATATTCCAATATCAAATTCCTTATTCAGGTCATCCCATAAGTTTCCTCATAATTTATTGATATTTGAGCTCTATGTCACATGTCATATCGAAATTTTTCAAGCGTTACACCTATTTATAGGGCTCTAAACATTTAATACCCACACATGAATATACAAAGATATGTGAACCTCATTAGTACATGAATTCACCTAATTCATTAATGTAGTTAATAACATTTATGTCTTCCAAAAGTTTATGAATGTTCAAATTCACGAATCATTAATACCATGAATGCACATTTCATCATTAGTAAATAATTCATAACTAAGACTATCGATCACACAGAAATCAAATTGCATAAATATTTTATTTAGTTGAATTCGATATCATAGCTCAAATTGCAAGACAAGCTTGTAATTCAGGATTGACATTTTTTTTCATCATTAACAATTTCTGATTCACCTACAATTGATTTTAAACATGTTAACATTCCATGTTAAATCATATATTGAAACAAAAATCAAAAAATAATTTAACCATAAATGTAAATGTATTACACATTTAACTCTAGGCCTCAAAAGTGACTATTAACCATGTTTTATAAAAACCAATTTCCAACTCCTCGTTAAATTTGTAATGGGTTAATTGCACCAAACATTCTTAAATTATAACATTAATTTTGAATTGGTTCATAAAATTTAAAACATTTTAAATAAGTTCTTAAAGTATCATTATTGTATCAATCAAATCCTGCCAACCTAGCCATTAGCTTATATCAATCTAATCCTTCCATTAGCCTAGACAGTAGTTTGTATGTAAATACCAACTCAAATCTAAAGTGGACATATTTAAAACATAGATCAAACAGTAAACATGTACCTACTACGTAGACAAGGACCTGACATGTTAAAAAAATAGCTCTCCTAAATTTTAATGACACTATTAAAGTTTAGGAACCAATTTTGAATTTGAAGATAATTGGGGACGGTTGATGTATTAACTTATTTGTAATTTTTAGTTTGCACTTGTGCCATGAACCACGGATCAAAGCCCTTGATGAATGCATTCAAAGTCGCCCCATGGAGGTCAACTAATTAAATGGGGCTCATTTAACCTACTAGAGCTGGCTCGATTCGTGGAACATAGGGAGAAGCCAATCTACTTAAAGCTTTGGTGACCCAATGAAACACTCCAGTATAACTAGAGTTGCGAGGGTAATTATTGTAAATCCTAAGGGATAAAGATGTATAGAGTTTAAATCCCTTAAGACTTTCATCTTGTAGATAGACACTAATCTCAGCCATTGATGTAACTCAATTTGTACCATTGGATCTAGAGGAGCTCAATTATAAATAGAGGTCTTCCCCCTTATTTGTAAACATCCCATTGTACTTCACTTATTCTTGAATTAAAGAACATATTTGGGAACATTTACTCAAACACCTTGTCTACAATATTTTCTTATGGCTTTTTAGTTCTTTCGTTACTCCTTTCCTTTGAGTTGCTTCCATTATATTTTTGTGTCTTAGAGAATTTCCATAAAAATTCTCATCTTTCGAGAGTTAGGTTCACTTAGGCAGATTTGAAGCAAAAAAAATCACTTAAGGTCGCGCGGTTTGTTAAACTTAAGTTTTAGCCCTGTGACAAATGGTATTTGAGCCAAGGTTTAAAGGTACCGGTTGAGATGAAGAAATGAGTAGATGATCAGGTTGAGCCTCTTGAGACCTATGAGAAGGGCAAGAAAGCTAGCAGCTCTAGGGATATACTATTAGCTTTGGAAGGTAGGTTTGCCAAACTTGAGGGCTCCATGGGTGATGTGTAAGAAACCCTTGAGGAAGTTGATGGAAGTACCACAGAGCTAGAATAGAGATAGGATCAACTCAAGGAACAAGTGGCAGATGCCCTTAGTGCAAATTCGAATGCGATGCAAGGGGTCTTCAATACCTCTATGATGAGCTAACTGAAAATAATGATGCTCTCGAGGTCATGGTGTCGGCCTTGAAGGAACAAATTGAGGAGCTCAAGGGGGAGCTCAATATCTGCAAAGATGTTTTAGGTAATAGGGTATTGGTTGTGGCACTCAAGCCTAAGGTAGATGTCTTGAAGTCAAAATAGTTCAATGGAATGAGGTCTGCAACGGATGTGGACAACTTTTTGTGAGGAATAGAACAATACTTCTGTGTCAAAGGCATCATGGATAATGCTACTAGGGTAAATATTGTTGCTATGTATTTTACTGATGTCACTTTATTATGATAACGGCATAGGTCCATAGACGAAAAATGAGGTGAAGCTACGATTGGGACTTAGGAGAAGTTCTAGAGTGAATTCAAGGGGTAGTTTTACCCAGAGTATGTCGAGGATAAGGCTCAAGCTAAGTTGTGTCGGCTTATGCAATAAGGCATAGTTAAGGAGTATGTGCAATTGTTTAGTAAAATCATACTCCAAATTTCTGATTTGGGTGAAAATAAGGCATTTTTCACCTTTATGAATAGGTTGAAGTTGTGGGCAAAGAAAGAGTTGCAACACCGATGGGTCAAAGAACTTTCCAAAGCTATGACTGTAGCAGAATCCTTAATTGAGCTTGTTCTAAAGAAAGACAAGTTCGAGTCTTCCAAGCCTAATGTAAAGGGAAATGGTGGGGGAGATGAAGAATGTTAAGTTGAGAATAGTAACAACAATAGTGGTAATGGGAAACCACATAATGGGAAGTGGAAGCCCAACAACAAATCGAATGGGGTTAGTGAAATATTTTTTCTTTTTTTTTTGTGACAGTCCACATATGGTAAGGGACTGTTTGAAATGATCCATGTTTTTTGCCATTGAAAGAGATGATGAGCGAGTCAAAGTATCGATGAAGCTCAATTCGATCTTGAGTTTTGTCGAAGCTAAAAGGGTTTGAGAGAAAGAAAAGAAGTCAATGAAATGTTTCTTAAGTTGTGGACCACATAAGATACAGGACTGTCCAGAGCAATCTAAGCTGTCCATGATCAGTAAAGAGGAGGAAGCGAAGCTGGAGAGTGAGGATTTAAAGCTTGGGTCAACGATACTCAATTCATTAAAATAGAAGAGGGATAGTAAGCAGAAAAGGTTAATATTTTTGGACATCGACATTGCAGGCCGTAGGAAGAGTGTTTTTGTTGATACAGGGGCATTAGACTTGTTCATATCAAAGAAAGTTATGGCTAAACTTGGTCTCTCAATTAGCAAATAGTCCAAGAAGATTAAAACTGTAAATTTCAAAGAGTTCCAACTATAGGAGTAGCATAAAGAGTTGAGCTACGATACGATCGATGGAAAGTCAAGGAAGACTTTGAGGTATTTCACCTGGATGATTTCGACTTTGTTCTTAGCTTAAATTTCCTTGACAAGATGAATGCTCTGTTGGTTACTTTTGCGGTTTGTATATGTATCTTGGATACTCGACAACAACAATGAATTGTGCTAGTTAATCAAAACATGAGGGATGAAACCAAGGTATTTTTAACAGTCCAACTAGCCAAGGATGTTCATTGTGGTAAGAACATTGACTTGATAGATTGGAGTGCTAACTAGACCTCCTTGGAAATACTATAGGTGCAGAAATTTGATATGAAGACTGTTGAGTTATCATTGGGGTTACCACCTATGAGAGAGGTGGATTATGCATTAGACTTTGTGGAAAAAAGTAGTGATGTAAATTGGACAGTCAAAACAAGTAAATGCTATGAGCGAGGTACATCTCAAACACTTTCTTAGTGTTTTACATTATGACTTACCGTTGGCTTGGTAAAGACACATAGGTTCTTTCAAAGTTTTGAAGCGGGTAACCAAGGGGCTTAAAGCAGAGTTTGTGACAATACTCAAGGTTAACCTAGTGTTTAATATAGGTATGCCAAATTCTTTTTGTATGGATCAGGAGGATCTCGGTCGAGGCAAGTGATAATGGGGGCAAGTAAGAGCAATGGTCTCTTATGATTGAGATGTACAAGAGAGAAATGCAATTCGAGTTAGATGATTCGTTGGGAATCAGCCGAGGTAAATGTTTCAAGAGGCGAAACTACCTAATAGAGAGAATGGTTGGGAATCAGTCGAGGAGTTGTGGCAGTTTCGAGACAAGTCAAACAGGTGTCATTTCGAGGACACGACAAGGGCGTCACGAGAATTGGTATGGGAGAATGTCATAGGTTAAGGATCAAAGCCTGTGACGAATGTACACAAACTGTCCCATAAGGGTTCATTTAACCCACTTGAATTGACCCGATCCGTGGAACACAGAGAGAAACCCATCTACTTGAAGCTTTGGTGGCCCAATGAAACACTCTAGTAAAACTAGAGTTACCGAGTTAATTATTATAAATCCTAAGGGATAAAATTGTATAAAGTTTAAATCCTTTAAAACTCTTATTTGTAGATATGCACTAATCTCAACCGTTGATATAATTCAATTTTCACCGTTGGATCTGGGGAGTTCAACTATAAATAGAGGTCTTCCCCTGCTTTGCAATCATCTCATTATACTTGACTCATTCTTGAGTTAAAGGATATACTTATGAGTATTTACTCAAACACCTGGTGTACATTATTTTTTTGTGGTTTTTCAGTTCTTTCACTTTGAGTTATTTTTTGCTATATTTCGATGCCTTATAGAATTCTCGTAAGAACTTTCAACCTTTGAGAGTTAGACTAATTTAGACGAATTTGAAGCAAAAAAATCGCCTAAAACCCCACAATTTGCTAGACTTAAGTTCTAGCCCCGTGATATTTGCCTATTCTTAAGGTTTCATTTAGTGGGATTGATGCCCTTATACAAAGGCTCAAAGCCCTCAAACAGAAGAAGTTTCATATTCTTTTTTTAAGGTTAAATATAAAATTAGAACTCGAACTTGTCCATTCTCCCAGATTGGTACCTAAACTTTTCTTTCGTTAACTAAATCAGTGCCCAAGTCTAACGCTATTAAATTCATATGATAGAATAAGATTGTAACACGTGACATAAATGATATATGATCTAAAAAATATTTAAAATTTAATAAAATTAGAAAAACAATAAAAAATATATAAAATTCAAAAAAATTATGAATTTTTTATATTATATAATTAGAGATTAAAAATAGTTAATTTTTTCTCTCTTTCCTGTTTTTTCTATTTCTTTTCTTTTCTAACATCATCATTGTCATTATCTTCTTATTTTATTTGTTAAAGAACATGAAACCCTAGGAACTATCATTCCATGGCACATAACAACAATTTTTTTTCTAATCAAATTTCCAGCATATTGTTTCATTAAAATATGGAAACAACAATAAACCATCATTACAAAGAATTCTACATAATTTTTTTCCCATTTTCTAGTTCAGTTTCCTTTCTTTTCCTGTGCTCTTCATTGATTGGTTTGTTGTTTCTGTTACTTAACCCAAGAAAAGAAAAAAAAAAAAGTGATCTTTAGCCATTTTCTGAGGAAAAAAACCATCCACCCTTTGTATTCTGCCAATGGCGAAGCCGACGAGAGGCTGTCGTTCTCCTTCTATCTTCGGCTCCGGTTCCTCTTCCCATTCTCGCTCACGATCTATTCATCCGCTTCCAATTTTGATTTCCTAAGATATTTTCCCCATTTCCCACTTCTGACACCCACTCCTTTTCTTTATTTTCACCTTACTCACTCTCACGCAGAGGTTACTTCTAGTAATTTGATTCATTTACAATAAATTTAGTGCAACACCCAAAAAAAACTATTGCTCGTATGTAATTCGATAACAATGACAACCAATTGGAAGAAATAGAAACCAAAAAACCTGAGAATGAATCGTGAGGCACTTGAAATAAACCAAAGATCATTTGTCATTAGGCACTAATGTTATTTCTCTCAAATCAAACCCAACTCCAAAACCAAGAAGTTGAGAAGGGGAGTTCAAACACTCATCTTTGGCCCTTTCGACTTCATGGGTTTTAGGTACCCGTTCAAAAATTTGAGCAAAGCTGAGGGAAGCATTGATCTCTGACCAGAGGTCGACGCAGTGGCCGACGAAGCAGATCGGAAGAGGCGAAGTTTCTAGCTTTGGTTACCTTTTCAAGGGCTTTTTGATTTGCTTTGGGAGATCCGAACCAATAAGGTTGAAGGAGGGATGAAGGCTACCACTGACTGCTAGCATCCACCTTGAACGGTTCCGAAATCCAACGGGGAGTGGTGGTGGTGGCGTTAAAATTGAAATGAAAAAAAATAAAAATTCATTCTTCTAGAAGGAAAAGAAACCAAATGGTTTGGTTATAAATTTTTTAAGGTTATAAATTTTATTAATTTCTAGAAGAAAAGAAAAAATAAAAATGAAAAAGAAAATAAAAAAAAAGTTGCAAATAGCAGTCCATGCGGCGGCGTGTAAATGGCAAATGCAGTCACATCAAAAAAAAAAAAATAACGGTATTAGGATCGGATATTAACATTAAAAAAAAAAAGTTGGGATATATTTAACCCTTATTTATTTATTTTTAACTGGCATAGATATTCAATCCGTGGCGCTCCACCAAAAAAGATCTTTTGTTAAACAGGGACAAGTGTTGTTTTTACCTTCTTCTCTTAGTTCCAACATTTTCATTCTTGGATCCGAGACAGTGACCTCAGATTTGTTGTTATTGAGTTTCAAAAGATAAAAGAAGAAAATTAGCAATGGCGAACTTTATCAAGCTAGAAGATTCCCCCATGTTTCAAAACCAAGTAACTCCAACATTCACATTTTCATTCTTGTACATTTTCTTTTTTAACTCCAGAATTATATTTGGTATTTTTAATTCAATTAATTTCTTAGCCATTCAATCGAATGTATATACTAAATAATCGGTTCAATCAATCTGAATGCAAATCAGTTTAATTGGGTTTTGTATTTACTGGGTAATCGAAATTCGGTTGAATCTGCTCTAATTAGCTATTATTTTTGTATTGCTATACCTAAATATTTTTCATGATCGTGTAGGATTATTGTTATTTTTTGTTTAAATTTTATGAAATTAAGGTTCTAACACGTTTGTTGATTGATTGACCAGATATCATTTCTAGAGAACACGACTAATGAGTTGAAAGATCGTTGTCAAACACTATACAAAGGAAGTAAAAAGTTTATGTACGTACTTTTGTCTTTCTATGATCACTAATACAAGTATTTGGGTTTAATTATTGTCAATCATAATTTATTGAGGTTATATATATTATTTATTATTAATACTAAGTTTTTTTTTATATAAAATATGGATATTTTTTATTATTATTTTCATTTTTAGTATTAGTTTTGTACCTTTTGATTATCATTTCTCGTCTCTTCCACATGATACTGACTGAAAACATATTCTGAGTGCTGTGAGTTCAACCTGCAAAAGCATCAGCTTTGTAGCAAGCCTTTGAGTTAAATGTTTGGTATCTAATACAAAACTTGAACTTGCCCTATCTTCCCCACTACAACACAATTTCAGCTACAATAAAAAACAGGATATGATTAATTTTATCACCCAAAACCCATGAAAAATACAAAAAGGGTCACTTCAGTGGTTTAAATTGTAAATAAAGAAAGGTTACCTAATATCTCCCTCCCTCTCTCGCTCTCTCTATCTATCTATGCATGCAAGCGCCCGCACCCACGCACATATATGTTTATTTATTATTTGGATCTATCTCTATTTCTTTTGCAGGACAGCTCTTGGAGAAGCATTTAATGGAGACAATAGCTTTGCTGATTCTTTAGAAGCCTTTGGTGGTGGACAAGATGATCCCATTAGTGTTTCCATTGGAGGTAGTCAACGTGTCTTCTTATTTCACCTTTTCACTATAGCACCAATCATGTCAGTTGTTTCTTACAAATAAATGTCAACCATTTTGATTAGGTTACTATAACTTGGGTTCTAGTTTTACAGGTTCTTTTAATTACTGGATATAAACACAGATGTCGATTTGACTCGCTTATTTGCATGCATTTTTTACTAATGAACTACTTTTCTCAAGTAAATTTATGTTGAACAAATGATAGAAAGCCGAAATCTATTTGAAAAATATGTTTTCTGGCTTATTGAACAAATGCAATTGGATAGGAATTGTATTTAAATCGTATGATTTACATTTAAACCCCTTGTGTTCATCCTTGCTATAGAATAATGTATTTAAAACACAAGGAAAGGACATGTTAGGAGATCCCATTGGGTTGTAGATGATGTTAGTCTCCAAATCACTTGGTGAATAGTTAGAAGTATGCACTTTATTCAGAATGTTAGATCATGAAGCATCAGGTTGAATTGGACCTTGTTTAATTTAAAAAGAGTGGTCTTGGGTTGGAGTGTGAGCAAGATTTGAGCATAAGCCAATACATCTAAGCCCTCCTGCTTACCTCAATATTTTGTATAGTTCACTAATAGATGTCTCCCCAATTTGGAGTTAAAAGTGAGATGAATTACTTGAGGTTTTAGACTTTTAGGAAAAATTGTTCCAGTAATTTCTTATGAAGTTGTGTGACTAATGTGGAATATATGGTATGAAGACATTCGTGGTTGAATTATATGGATTAGTACAATGGTAATGAGAAGCTTATATAATGTTATCTTTTTGTGTCATTCAGATGCGAATACGCAGAATGCTTATTTCCTAGAGGATGTAAGAAAAACCTATTCTACCACACTTAATGACCAATGAAGCTTTTGTGTGTGTGTGTGTCTTTATTTTGTTTTTTTTTTTTTTTTCATTTCTTTGGTTTAGCTATGGAAAGAAGCTACAGGTGTGTTAGTTAAGCTGGGAGGATTTGAGTTCTTTATAACTTGACTAACCTCACACCCATGGAAACTGCTCCAAAGTTGAACTTGGAAGATTTTTCGTTAAGCCCAATGACAATGTGTTGATGGTGCCAACAAAATATTTATTTAGATGATCGTTGAAATTATGATATTTGTTATGCATTTGCTTGGAACCTTATTTTTAAGAGATTCAATGGCAATGACATACGTCATGTGGAGTTTTTTCTAAAAAGAGATGTAGAAAGTGGTCTAAGTTTTATTTTTTTAATTGTCAGAATCATCTGTACCTTTTTTCTTACTAGTACATTTGTTGGCTACATCTCATTTGGTGGTTGATTTATCATGCTGGAAGATTATGGGGATACCATGGTCTCCATCAACTTACTATTAGGGGCAACTTTTTAATTCCCTTCATTCTACTAAGCTGCTACATGGGTCGATATATTAAAACAGCTTCCCATTTTGAATTGGTATTTTATCATTCAATTGTTAGGTTAGGTTGTGATCTTTTCACCTTTTTTGTTTGAGAATCAGTTAATGCTACTTTTTTTTTGGGGGGTTCATCTACTTCTCTATATAATACTTGTGCAAAACCCCCATCATAAGGAGTACTTGACCCGCAACAGATAAAGGAGGGTTTATTCAATCACATAATTTGGGTTCTTATATGATGCCATTGATATTTCCCTTTTTGTGTCTTAGACAATTTTACGTATTAAAAATTAAAATGTAAAAAGAAAAAAGAGGAGAGGAGAATATGTCTGCCTTCAAAAATAATGTAGTTGCTTGTGGATAGAATAATCTAGACGAAAGATTAAAGATTCTACCTCAAAGGAATTTTACATGGTTCCCTTTTGTAGGACCGATTGTGTCTAAGTTCATCAATGCATTTCGTGAGCTTGCTAACTACAAGGAGATGCTTCTTTCACAAGTGAGTATCAATTTACCATTAGAAGAATACAATTCTTTCTTGTCCAATTGAAGAATATTGGACAAGTAGCTTTTGTCTTATTAATGTATATGTTTTGTTACTAACAACATTTTATTAGATTTTATTTTCTTAGCCAATGTTTTTTTTGTCCTGTTTGATTGTACATGGTTACGTAGTATTCCATGCTTTGGGTATATTAAATCAGTATTGTCAAAGATGTAAGGCATACTCTAAGCGCTAGAACCCTTATATTGCCTCAAGTGCAAGGCGCAAAAAGGGTGCTAACCTAAGTGAAGTAAAGAGCAATATATGTACATGAAATAAACTTTAAAGTGTGGTCTAGTTTAGCTACAGCACACACTTCTTTTATTTGTCAATTTGTATGATTTCCTTATGGTCCCTGTCTATAGTTGAAAACTCGAATATTGAGAAGTATAGAGTTTGATACTATCTGTTTCTTTCTAGTAAAGGCATATCTAATGAAAAAAGTGAAAATAAAAGAAACTAAAGAGAAGTTCAATCAAAAGGACACTTTTATTTTTAAATCTTTAAAAAGAAAGCACACATAAACGCACCAGTTGCGTGCAACGAATTGGCCGCACCGAAAATGGTTTGTGGTGCTTTCGTTATCTGTACGAAGACCTTAATAACAATTATTTAGATCTCTATAGGTTACTATTACTGGATATAATGAAGTGATGAGCTTTTAGATGGTAGATATCATGCAACTTTGGAACTTGTATTGAAAAAAGTATATGTATCGCATCAACTCCTTTTCTCCCAAATTTGTGTAATATTCTTAATTTAGAAGGTGAGCTTCTTGATGGTAGATATCATGCACCTTTGGAACTTGTATTGAAAAATGTATATGTGTGGTATGAACTCCTTCAACTAGCTTTAATAAGGAAATAAGTTGCCATATGACAAGAAAAAAAAAGACCTTTGAATTTGTCATTGCTCAAGACTTATCAGTGCATGTACATATGGTATCTGTACAAACCGTATTGTAACATTAGCAAAAGCGGATTCACTGTTGAGATTGTATATTTACTCAAAAAAGTATTCAACATGTTAATTTATATATATGTAATTACTTTATAAATTCTTCATTTTTCCATAAAAATGCTTTTGTGTTCGACTGGTTATATTGCCTTGCTTTTTATATATAATAGCACTGGTAGACATTGAATATATTTGTCGTGCACGAAAACTGTAATCTTGAGGCCACTTGTTGCATAACTTCAAATAAGCCTTTAATTATAGAAAACTTCATATTTGAGATTCCATATTAACAATGTGCTACATGCCTAAGAGAATAGTTATTTTAGGTGTTCTGTTTGAGATGCTCAATTTTGTATTTGAGATTGGAATACCAATTACAGGTGGAACACTTGTTAGTTGATCGGCTAATGCACTTTATGACTGTTGATTTGCAAGATGTAAAGGTAAAATTCATTGTTTTTTTCATGAATTTGGAATTTAAATTGCCATTATCTAGCCCACCTTTGAATGGCTATGAATGTGGATTTAATTCTATTGAAAAACTTAAAAGAAATCAAGACTGTGAGCAAAACTTTTCCCCAATTTTGAGATTTTGCATTGAAACCTTGTTCTTTTTTTTTTTTTTTGAGCAAAAAGACCACAAAGGGTCAAACAATTTTATTACGAAACATCACTAATTATATTCTTATGGATCTCCGCATTGAAACCTTGTTCTATGTGCTTACAATGGGGTTGTTAATGATTTCGACGCAATCCTTTAGCTTTCTTTGTATGTCTTTAAACTTGATCTAGGTGCAGTAGATGACATAGGTTGGACTTTTTCTGTTAAACAACCACTTTGGATTTGTAGCAAACTTAATTACTTGTCATGTTTCCTTTAGTGTATTCATGTGTCGTGTTTGAAACAATTTTGAGAGGGCCTAATCTCTGAAATATTTCTTCCACTGTAAACAACCTTGCACATCACTGTTTTGTGGTCTTTTTACTTCTATGGTTTGCATTATGTTCTCTCTCTTCTTCCCACCTCCACTTTTTTTTCATCAAAGTGGGAATATTATGCTTTTTCTATTATCTATTGCCACACTATCCATCCATGTAGTTTACTGTTAGCCTAAATATTTTTTTCCATTCTTTTATCTATGTATCCATGTGTCACTTTTCCTTCCTTATCATCTTGAAAATGGGAATCTGAAATTTATAATGTGAGGAAAGTATAGGACACTCATACAAAAAGAAGATCGAATGATTGAGGCATGATGTTCTTTTTGTACAAGAAACATTTACAATATTTTTATCCTATTCATGGACAATATTGGATTAAATGTTCATAATTGTGGAAACAAATATGAGTAAGATGCATTAAGATTTAAGAGATCAAAATACAACAATCTATATGGTGGGACCTTGGGGGCAGCTAATAAGTGAAATGAGCAAACATAATATTTGCTTTCATTTTTGACAAGTTCAACATTTTTAGTAACTTTTCTTCCTTGCTAACTATTTTAGAGTCCTGAGCTAAATTCCTTTTTTTATTCCTTTCCTAATTTGCTTTATAGCTTTTATCCTCTGTCCTTTGCAGGAGTCTCGTCAACAGTTTAACAAAGCTAAATATGTATATGATCAGGTATTAAAGATAATGGAAGCTCCCTTTCTAGCGTGAAGTCATTATTATGATTGGACATTAATGGCAATTTGAATCTCCTTCTCTCTCTCTCTCTCTCTCTCAATTAATTATTAGGTAAAAATATGTTACGTTTATATGTACTACTACTACGTACTAAGAATACTTGTAAATCAATTGTTATCTAATAGAGATGAAAAACATAAAAACTTAGTCAGCAACTTGATGACATGTTTTTGTGTTATGGAATCTGAATACTCCTTGCATAAAATAAATATACTGCTGGTTTACTTTCTTTAATATTATATGGCAAAACACTGATGGAGATGCCTCATCACCTAAATACGTTCTCCAATGGATTTACTAATGCAAGTGCTAAGAATATAAAAGTGATGCAAATATATGTCTTGTAGAAGTTTTAAAAAACTAATTTTCCTTTAAAATTTTATGAAAAGCCACAATCAAGCAAAACAATACCATTAAAACTACCATGCTATTTAATTCCTTTTAGATATAATGCTTTTCACCAAATCATCTTGTACTTCCAGGCACGCGAAAAGTTTGTGTCTCTGAAGAAGAATACACGAGGAGATATTGTTGTTGAACTAGAAGAGGTATGCTCTTTCCTTATGTAGTTATTAAATTTTCACATGTTTTTAAGAGGGCTCAAAGATGACATTCTTATCCTATACTCTATTAGTCTCACACTAGTTTTCTCTGCTATACTGAATCTAGTTCACTAGTTTGTACATTTAACTATTGAGTCCGATATCATTTTAGTTTGTAGCTCCCTGTTTTTGAACAATATATCCTGATTTGTTGTGCCTTTTTCTTGACAGTTTTACGTGTTTGATTTGTTCTTTCTGCTTACTTTCATCAAATGAAGTACACAGGCTGTTCTTTTTTGCTTAGATGTTCTTTCTGTTGTTTCCAGTATTCTAACAACTCCTTTATCTGCATGACAAAAGTATTAGTTGCAATTCTTGAACATTTTATCTAGGTCCCCAAAAGTAAATACATTTTCGTTTCAAGAACTGATAATATAACTAATAAATCAATTCCTTATTGTTGGCCCGAAACACAAGGTATGTGCTTGGAAGGGGTGGCTAAGAGAGTGGGCAGTCCTTCAAACACTGAGATAATAGGAATAAATGAAGGGAAACAAAGATTGTTTACCTTGTTTGATTTTTCCACGTCTATAGAGGTTAGCTCAGTGAGAAATATTCATTATCCTCAACACTTACAATAAGTGATCCTAAATCTATCACACACCCGTGACAATTTCTTCACCTTTGTGCCTTGAAAAATGATATACTCACCACTAAATTCACCCTATTGACTTAACATGTAAAACCACAACATAATAGGTTATACAATTACAATGCACTCATAAAATGAAATGAAGTTCCTCACTTGAATAGTAAGTGTTATATCTCTCTGTACAATAATTTATACAAGTCTCTAAATTATATAGAATATTTAAGATTTACTAACATAAAAAAAGATTTATTACAGTACCTATTAAACAACAACTAAATAAGCTAAATACAATATAATAATAACAAACAATGTAAACAATGATTGTTGGCAACTAAGATCCAATCCAATCCAACCAACTTACTTGATCCAAGGGATTAGATAAGAATTATTCAATTCGATCTGATTCTCCATATATATTTTCTCAAGAGATATGAACCTCATTGACAACGCAACCCAACCCAAAAATCTGATTTTTATAAATTGCCAATAACTCATTTATGGAAACAGTCTCGACTGTTGTAGTTGATCATCAGAAAGTGGGCACTCGCTCAAACACTCCTTCATCCATTCCATATTTTTCAACACTTATATTAAAGCATGGAATTGGTTTTTGCTATGAAGGCATTCTTTGTTCAAATTATATTATGTCTTCATCATCATCTCATATTTTCTTGTTAAGTTCTAAAGTTATCTATAGAGTACAGTTGTCTTTTCAATAATAAAACTAACATGGCCTGTATTCTGGGTTGGATTGGATTTTGGTTTTGACAGGATCTACAAAATTCCAAATCTTCTTTTGAGAGAAGGCGCTTTGATTTAGTATGTTTACTGCAGCAGCAAGTCTCACTATTTATTTATATTAAAATTGTATTTCCATTTTATTTCGTACTTCATTTGGTGACTTTTCTTTGTGGTTTAAGGAAAACAGGCAACTGCTCTGATGAATATAGAAGCAAAAAAAAAGTATGAGTTTCTGGAATCTATAAGTGCAATTATGGATGCCCATCTTAGATATTTTAAGCTGGTTTGTATTTTCTTATATATATTTCTCAAAATTTTTGCTAGGTTGAGCTGGTTTTAAAACGATGTAATGTATGTGGACTGAATATAATTGATTTCTTTTGTATAGGGGTATGACTTATTGAGCCAGTTGGAACCATTTATTCACCAGGTAAGGTTTTATCTTTTTCACTTTTTGGTTTGAAACAAAACAAATGAGATGGTGTTGATTACTACTAACCAATTAACTGATTAATTATTCAATAAGGGTTGTTCCCTCCATGATATTAGAAAGAAGATAATAACGTATAGTCAAAGGAATCTATGATAGTTGGAAATTTCTTCCTTTTGTATTATTGTCATCTTGTATATGTTTTTTGGGGATTTAACATGTTAAAGAACAAAATTTTGTCTGCTCTGATGCATATGAATTTATCTTTAACTTGATATAAATTGCGTCGCAAATCCTTCTTTGAGATATTTGAATTAAGAATTTCATCTTTTGGATGCGACAGGAGTCATGCATTTCTACTTTTTGTTAGATAAATGTCTATGTAATAAATGCATAAGTTATATGCATATCTCTGTCATATGTGCACATTGTATCAGGTATTGACCTATGCTCAACAATCAAAAGAATTAGCAAATGTTGAACAAGATAAGCTTGAAAAACGTATTCAAGAATTCAGGACCCAAGCTGAGATAGATACTTTACGAGTTTCTAACAACATAGAGCCTTCAACAAATGCTGGTTCTATTCAAGTTGTTGGCATGAATTTAGACAAAAGTGTAGAACCACTCATGTTGTCCTCCATTGAAGGGGAGGTGAGTGCTTGATCTTCATATCTTTTACTTGGGCTATTATTTTCATATCAACATCGTGTTTATTTCATCAATGTTATTACTTGGAGAAATGAAGTATTCTTTTTCATTCTTTTTGCAGGTCCAGACAATCAAACAAGGATATTTGTTGAAACGTTCTAGTTCGAGGGGAGATTGGAAAAGAAGGTTCTTTGTACTTGATAGTCGAGGAAGTTTATACTATTATAGGAATAAGGGTATCAAACCAATGGTATGTGTTAACATTTTATTATTATCCTTGGTTGATCATGTCTAGTAATGTAGCTTGGAGCATTTTTTCCTTTAACTATGATTATGGGTGAAGGGGAGATAATGTCTAGTAATATAGCTTGGAGCATTTTTTCCTTTAACTATGATTATGGGTGAAGGGGAGATATGCCTGTACCTAGATGTTAGCTTTGATGCTAGCTAATTTATGGTTTTGAAAAATTGATGATGCATTGCATTGAAAATTAAATGTTTGTATGGTCTTGTTGCCCTATAGCTGTTTATAGTCCTCCAAATTAGTTTGTAAGTCCAGAGAACCTTGGAATAAGAATCCCAGATTTCCATACTCCCCTCAAGCTGGAGAACTAATGCTAATCATTTCCAGCTTGAACAAATATGCATCAAATTGAGCTCTAGGATGGGTTTGGATTTGGTAAGGATATGTTTAGTTTGTTGTCAGATACATGTGTATACAACTTCAACATGTACTCTTTGTGTCGACCAATCTCCATGCTTGATGCGATCATAAAGCATTGGCTTTTCGAAATATTAATTGTTGCTCGATTGTCACAACTTCATAGAGACTTTGAATTGAAAATGAAGTTCTTCGTTACATTCCTTCATAGATTCCATGAACTAGGGTCAATAAAATCTCATTGCATTGAGCAACAGATTTTTCTTGCTCTTTGTGTGACAAAGTTTCCCCATAAGTAGGAATAGGACCCAGATGTTAACGTCCTATCAATCAAAGATCATGCTCAATCAGCAACTATTCAAAATTCTATGCTCCTGTTAGTTCCTCTTTTGAAAAATAAGCTTTTTTTTGGAGTCATTTTTAGGTATCTCAATATTTTGAACACTGCTTTTAGATATACTTCATTTGGGTTGTTCATAAACTAGATAACTACACTACAAAGATAACTGAAGAAAATGACGAAAAAATAATAATTTGAGGGTTTTGGAATAATTTTCTTGCGTATTAACTCAAGTATTTACATGGGTATATATTCACAACTAAGTTGAACTACTTGAAATACAATCTTCACAATAAATAGAAAAATAAAATCTCGATAATTTAACCCTAAGAAATCATATCAGCCTTGATTGACAAGGCTATCAATAGTCAATGGTCAACACCGTCCCTCAAGTCAGTGCATAGATACACATGCCCAACTTGTAGACCAAATTGTGATAAGTTCTGTTGTTGACTCTCTTAGTAAAGATATCTGCTAATTGTCGGTCAGATGTCACATGAACCAAGTTCAAAATACTGGAAGTCAACTTCTCTTTAATGAAGTGCGTATCAATCTCAATATGTTTTGTTCGATCATGTTGGACTGGGTTTTGAGCAATATTGATGGCAGTTATGTTATCACAATATAAGGACAGTTTGTTCCCTTCTGACAGCCTTAATCCCTCTAGCAATTTTTTCAACCACAAAAGCTCACAAACTCCCTGAGCAATGACTTTGTATTCTGCCTTAATAAGATTACCTCCCACAAGTCTACAATATCCGGATGTTGATCTTCGATCGTCTAGTAACCCACAGCCCAATCTGCATTGGTAACTGGTATAATGGGGTGTAAACCAGCAGAATCGCCTATGGAGAGCAATTATAAGCTGCAAACAGGGACTGAAGAGTCAGTGGATAAGGAGAGATACCAAAGCCTGGTTGGAAGATTAATCTATCTCTCACACATTGGACCCAACATAGCATATTCCATAAGCTTGGTAAGCTAATTCATGCATGATTCTCGAAAATCCCACACGCAGGCTGTTTTTCGCATTCTATCTACAGTCTGCACCAAGAAAAAGGTCTCCTTTTCTCTAAACATCGTAACCTCCAAATAAATGCCTATAGAAATGCAGATTGGGTAAAATCTCTATCTGATAGGAGGTCTACATCTTGGTATTGCACCTTGTTAGAGGAAACCTAGTCACTGGGAGGAGCAAAAAACAAAGTGTGATTGCTCGATCAAGTGCAGGGGCAGAAAATAGAGCAATGGCTCAAGGTGTTTGTCAACTTCTGTGGTTACAAAAATTACTGGATAAATTAAAACTATTAGAAGAAAAAAATTATCCTTGTACTGTGATAACAAAGATGCCATCAGTATTGCTCAAAATCCGATAGAACATGATCGAACAAAACACATTGAGAATGATCGACACTTTATCAAAAAAAAGGTTGACTACTGGAGCTTTGAGACTAATCCATGTGACATCTGGCAGACAGTTAGCTGACGTATTAGCCAAAGGACTCAACAACAGAACATATCATAATTTGATTTGCAAGTTGGCCATGTGTAATATTTATGCACCAACTTGAGGAGAAGTGTTGAATAATTAACAGATTAAGCAAATTCTTAGAGATCAGACAAGTAACTTTTTAGCTAATTGATTATATTTAGGAATCATAAAATATTTAATTTCTTTTTCTTTTCTTATTGTATGTGTATAAATAGCTTAAAAATTATTCTTAAATTTGATGAGAAAGAAATTTTCACTATCTTTCTTCTTTGGTTGCCCACTCAATTTCTAACAATAATGAGTTTGAGCCTTTCGAGGATCCTTGGCCCTAATTTGATAGAGACCTCCAACTTCTTTGGCATTGCTAATCATCTTCCCCGAATGACTATTAGAGGAGGAAAACTTAGCAATACACTTCAAATCTCTAGTAACTTTACTAATTCACAGCCAGTTGCATGTTAACTTTGGAAACAAAAGGACAGATTGAAGTGTTAATGTGTTGGATATGGTCACTTTCACAATACTAGTCACCTTTGTAAGTGACCCAACGACAATTTTGACTGTACAACTCTTGTGAATTGAGCTGCATTCTTGTAACAATGATGCATCACCTATCATGTGGTCTGAAGCTCTAGAATCTGTAATCCAGGTTGCTGAATCTTCTTCAACATGGTGAGCGGTGAAAGAATTACCTATTACAGCACTGGGTCCTGTAGAGACAATTCTGCTAGCGTTTGAAACTTGGCTGAATATAACAGAACCTTCTGATCCACCAGTGCTCAAAGCTTTCTGACCTGACAAGGTTCCCGATGATTCTAATGCCATGAGGGTTTGGGTCATTAAATTAGTCTATCTCAAATAGCTGACATAATCCTCTGTTTAGCCGTGCACAGTTCTCCAAATTAGTCTATCAGTTCCTTTCAATGTAGCTTTTAATATCCCAAGAATCTTGGAATAAGATTCCAAGGTTTGCACAGGTAGAAACTATTAGGTCCAAGAATCTAATGTTTGATGCTATTTCCATTGTTACTGTAGGAATGAATATATTTACATATATGGGATTGTTTATGTACATATTTGCAACCTGAAAACCTACATAATATTTTTTAGTGGTTAATTCCTCCCCTAATAGACTATTTGGTTTTAGTGTCCTCTCCTTATGTATATTTATCACTTTGCTTGGATATGAAGATGTTTGACTTGATCTGAAATCCAACAAGCATGAAATGAATGCATAGTAGAGTTGGTTCTACGAAAGAAGCATTTCATACATCCTTGGTTTGACAATAAAACTATTTGAAAAATGATTTTGATGAAGCATGATGTTTATCTGCTTTATTCCTAGGGTTATCACCATCAACATACTGGTTCAGCTGGAGACAGTAGTGGTGTATTTGCTAAATTCCGTGCAAGGCATAGTAGGTCATTATCATTTAATGAAGGAACTTTGGGCTCTCGTACTGTCGATCTTCGTGCTTCTACAATAAAATTGGATACAGAGGACACAGATTTGCGGCTTTGCTTCAGAATTTTAACTCCACTGAAAACTTACACATTGCAGGTGATTTACAGAGGACACATAGCCTTGTGACTTTATAACAATGTTTTCTTGATGATGATTGTGTTGATATGTTTTGTCGCTGGTTGGCCAGGCTGAAAATGGGGTAGATAGAATGGACTGGGTTAATAAAATTACTGCAGTTATCGTATCTCTTTTGAATTCTCATATCCAGCAGCAGGTTCTTTAATTATTTTTTTTCTCCTTTTAAAGCCACAGTTTTGCATTTGTAGTGATGTGAAATGCTCTAATTCTCATTAATTGCTGCTAATAGTGCTTTGGTTGTCTGTTGTGGCTGCATCTGAAAAAAGCATGTGGAGATTCCCAGACCTCCTTCTAATGTTACATCACCTAATAGCCATGGTACTTCGGAGATTGAACAGGCAGGCTATAGAGCAGAGCCCATCTCTTCAGTCCTCAGAAAAATTCCAGGAAATGATGTTTGTGCAGAGTGCAGTGCTGTTGAACCTGATTGGGCATCTCTTAATCTTGGCATACTGTTATGCATTGAATGCTCAGGTGTTCACCGTAACCTTGGTGTACACATCTCAAAGGTGCAATTTATTCTTCAAAGAAAAGAAAAAACACCTCATGGTCTTCTTGGTTATTAGTTTGTAGTTCTTAATCTTCATTTGGTTTTCAACATGTTAGAAGAACTGTTAATAGGAAGGAGGCTGGTAGAAGTAAATTGATATCATGATATTGAGTTCATTTTAAGAGTCTTAAATCAAAGATTACTCTTTTTGTTTATGCAGGTGAGATCTTTGACATTAGATGTCAAAGTGTGGGAACCTTCAATTGTGGAATTATTCTGTACTCTGGGCAATGCTTATTGTAACTCTATATGGGAAGGTTCACTCCTTAAGAATGAGAGGTAAGAGTTTCCCCAGGTTAATAAGAACATCAAAATATGCTACTAACAACCATTTCTTCATTACTAAAGAATGAGTTTGAGGAAACTGATGATTTATACAATAATCTGCTTTTTATTTCCTGCTAATGTAATTCACTGCAGCGTGGATGAACCAAAGGCTACAAGCACATCAGTACCAAAACCATGTGCCAAAGACGTGATTTCCCTTAAAGAGAAATACATTCATGCTAAGGTATTTAGTTGATCTTTCTTTGTCTTCATGTCCATGCAAATGCTGTTTAGATGAGCCTTTCACCTCTTATGCTATTATGATATGAAGCTGTGATATCGAATACAAAACCTACCTTTATTCCTTCTCCTAACCAGTATGTAGACAAATTGCTGATCATCAAAGATGCACTACAACCTGGAGATTCTCCTGATTTGACCAACATCTGGCAAGCAGTTAAGAATGATAATATACAAGAAGTATATCGTCTACTTGCAATATCAGAGACCAACATTGTAAATACAACCTTTGATGATGTTGTTAGCATTGAATTGTATCACCATGTTGTTGATGCACAAGACTCGTCTCTTGAAAGCCAGAAAGAGGAAAAGGAACAGCATGATCCATTGGACTGTCGGAGAATCAAGGATTCTAATGACCCGGGGAACTGTCTACAAGGTTGTTCATTGTTGCATCTGGCATGCCAAGGTGGGAACTGTGTGATGCTTGAGCTGCTGCTGCAGTTTGGTGCTGATATAAATATGCGCGACTTCCATGGCAGGACTCCTTTGCACCATTGCGTTGCGCTAGGGAACAACTCATTGGCAAAGCATCTACTAAGAAGGTAAGCTACATGGGAAAACTGCAACTTCAGAAAATAAATGATAGCATCAAAGTATACTTAGTACTTTCATCTCTTGTAAAAGTGGTTTTAATTTTGGCAAAACTGTGCAGAGGAGCAAAGTCTTCAATTACAGATGAGGGGGGATTAAGTGCATTAGAAAGGGCGATGGAGAAGGGAGCAATTAAAGATGAGGAACTGTTTATTCTGCTGAATGAAAGCTAGTGAAACAAACATGGTTTTCCCCAAACTGGCAAAAGCCTGCTTCTCTCCCCTGATTTTCTCTTACGTTGGCCATTGTTGTTGCCTTTATATAAGCATAAAAAGAGCGTTATGTCCTGTTCGCATCATTAAGTAATGTTTTTTTTTTTTTTGTAATAACTAAAACTTGATGTTTTCGAGAGATAATTGCTGGAAGCTTCCCCTTGTGCTTGATTTTCTTTGTTGATTGTATTTGGTCTAAATTTCATTAATATAGTTTCTAAAACTTCAGGGCTAAGTTGAATGCGATTGTGAATGCTAGAGCCAATTTTCTTGGTTGTTTCCTAAATTTACATTTCTATTCAAATGCTCAATAATTCTGCTTGTAAGAATTGGTTTAGCAGTCGAAACCATTAGTTTTTGATTTAAAATTAAAAAAATAGAAAATTCATAAAATATATATAATAATTAAGAAACACATAAATAATAATTCAAGCATTCATTTTATAAATTATAAAAAATTAAATATTTAAATTAGTTTTTATCTGGTTTAAACGGTTTTTTAGTTAGTTCGGCTGTTCTTTTATCGGTTCCCTGGCAAAAGTATCAGGGAAACCCCTGTCCCTAGGGGTGGAATGCATTTCAATCCCTCTACTGAAAAATGATCAGATTAGCCTTATCCATTTCGAAACAGAAAATCTAACTCTAAAAGGAACTTTTGTGCTTATTCAAAGCTGCTGAATCAATTTCACCTTGAGAGGTGAAGGCATGTAATTAATAGACATTCGATGAATGTTAGGACCCTCCTACGTACACAACACTGAAATGATTTGGTTAATATCATCTTTCTGATACTTGGTTTAGGCATGTGCAATATGATTGTTATGCATATTGCCAGACCTAAAATATGATCAGGCTAAATCAAATACCAAATATGAAGAAATACTCAAAACCAGCATAAGATTCCAATAATTATTACTAAATACTCATTTTTCCCCCTCAAAACATAAAATCACAAGATTTATCAGATGCAACAAAATTGTTAAAATTCAGAAGCTTAATATGCCATTTCACCAAATAGAAATGAGCATATCTTGTGATAACTCAATGGAGGAAGATCAAGTTGCACGGCCTTGCATTGCCTCTATGAAGAAAGAGCAACCCTCCAAAGCTTTAACCAGACCTCACCTTCAATATCATTTATAGAGGAAGAGCAGCTTCAATTTTGCCCCATGATTCTAAGGCATCACCTTTAAGCCTCTTTTTCATCTTCTCAACAACTTGCTTAGCTTCCTCTGATCTCGACCTTTCTACCAACCCTTTAACCAGACCTTCCATCGCCTCAAACGGTGGAACCCATTTCCTCTTTATGATTTCCTTGCTCATTTCCAAAGCCATATCCAACTCTCCTTCATTCACCATACTCCTAATCAAGCTATAATAAGCAAACGAACAAGGCAAAACATACCCATCACTCAGCATCTTATCCAAAACCTTCTTAGCCGATTCTACATCCCCTATCCTACAAAACCCATCAATAATAGTATTATAGCTAGCTGAATTTGGTTTCAACCCTTTTGAAACCATCTCATCTAACAACTTCTTAGCCCTAGCACATTCCTTACTCTTGCACAACCTTGAAATCCTATGATTATAAGTAGTCAAATTGCCTTCAATCCCTTTATTTATAACCTCTTTCATAACCCCATCAAATCCATTTTGGTCCCCATTCTTCAAGTAAGCCCCTAGCAATATGTTATAAGTATCAATATTTGGATTGACATCCATTTTCTCAACCCATTCACGTGCAGATTCGATCTTATTTTCTTTTACAAATGCTTTTAATACCAAGTTATGCGATACTACCTTTGGCTTAACGCCAAGCTTTTTGGGAAAAGTCTTGAAGCAATCGTGAATTTGCTCAAACATACCATTGTTTAGATAAACTGTGAGAATAGCACAAAGGGATTTTTCAGATATATTACAATACCTGTTTCTAGACAAATCGTCGAGCGTTTGGAGTGCTTGTGGAACCATCCCAGCGTTTGAATAAAGCATAATGAGACGAATCCAAAAACCTTCGGATTTGAGCGCAGGGGTGTCTTGAGAATGGAGCTTTTGGGTCTCGAGGAGCCGGTCGACGAGGTCGAGGCGGTTGGCACGGGCTAGCTTGCGGATGGAGAGGTGGTAGATAGGGCGGTGGCGGAGGAAAGTGGGCAAATGGGAACATTGTTGGAAGATTTCCGCTAGCTTTTCAGGGTTCTTCTCGGTTATTATGGCGGATTTCGCGGCTTTGAAAGATGGAAATGGAGGGTTCTGTTTTACAGCCTGAGTGGAGAAGAATGCTTTGGGGATTGCTAGCTTTGAGTTCTTGAAGATGGAAGCCATTGCTGTATTGATACTAAAAACTGAAAGCTGGAAAAAGGGCGATCAAGGTTAGGGTTTTAGTATTCTCGACTAGAAAAGGTAAGGGAATTTCTAATAGGCGCGTTTACCATAAAGTAATACAAAAGCTAGTGGTAATGCAAAGTTTTGTATTGTTTAGTGTAATAAGTTTTGGGTGAGTTTGGATGGATGTGATTATTGTGCGTTTAATTTATTTTTAGTTTCAAATCACAATATTTAATATAATTATTACTGCTTTTTTACATTAAAAGTATTGTCTATTTAAACTCATCCAATTAATTGATGTTTAGTGTAATAAATTTTAGGTGAGTTTGAATTGAACTAAAAATTAATTTTTTTATTTTTAGTTTAATTATTCAATTTAAATAATTTATTCGATCAATTTTTATTTTAATAGTTTAAACCAAATAAGCTATAAGACCAACATTTTGTAACTCATTTATATACCCAAACTCAAATTTAAACTTTAAACTAAAATGCTCCTTAAAATTTATACTCTTAAAAGTCTATCCATTAAAATTTAAAACTCAATACCCATTAATATTTAAAATCTAAATTAATAATTTAATTTTTTATTATATTCATTTTAATTTTATTATTTAATATAAAAACCCAATTTGATATATTTCTATCAAGAATAGTAGAAGGCATGGATATTGTATACTACCATGTAAGAAAATAAATATTTTTGAGTTCCATAAATTTGCTTGAATTAATTTTTAATATTTTATAATAAAAGAAATAAAATTATAAATACCTCAATTAGAAAAATAAATTAACTAGAAATCATCTAAAAACCAAAAAATCGAATTCAATTGTAGGCTCAATTCCGTTCAATTTTGCTCTCTAGATCAATTCAATTTATTCGATTTTTTACATAAAAAATCGAACTCACCGAACACACTTAAAAGTTGAACTTGCCCCATTGGGAGTTGCAAGCTAACTGCTGAAATCCCATTTTTTCAGGCTCTTGAAAATAAGTAATATTAAAAAATAGATTAAATAGAAAATTAACCCTAAATTATAACATTTTTCTCACTTAAAAGACTTAAACTTTTAGTTTTTTCAAAAGAGATACCTAACCTTTCATTCCATTACCATTTTTATCCAACCATTATTTATTAAAAAACCTTGACCAATCATGATTTCACACGTAACATTTTTAATCAAATAAAATTATGAATCTAATATTACATCTTGGAAAATGAGTTTTCCCTAATAATTTTTTAAATTACATGAAAATGATTTAAATTTATTTATTTTAATCTAATAAAATATCATCAATTTATATAATTTAACGAAAAATTATGTCACACAGATAAATGAGGATAGTGAAATGTGAAAACTAAAGCTGATATATAATATTAAAATTATATTGAAATTTATGTATAATTTTAATATTTATCTTTTAAAATAAAATTAAAATAAATTATTTATAATATTAGTAGTATTTATAATAAAATATTATTCGAATAAATAAATAAATAAATTTCGGGTTGCTGCCCGTTTGTAAATGTCGATTGATGTTCATGGTTTTCAACTTTGATGGTTTATGACCTTTGAAAAAGCAAAAGAAAATTAGCCAATAGATTTTAGAAAAGTGGCAATATAATATATGGATAAATATTAAAATTATACATAAATTTTAGTTTAATGTATAATTTTATACATAAACTTTACTTTTGTGCAATTTTATACTTAAAATTTTGATATTTCAACTCTCACAAATTATTAATATACATATTAATGTAGAATTATTTTGTCTTATGTATTGCATACAAAATAATTATATTTATATAATATAAAAATAAATTGATGTATTTATTTAAATGTATATGATTGAATTAAAACTAAAATTTTATTTGTATAATTGTACCAAATCAAAGTTTATGTATAATTTGAGATTTATTCCAATGGGTAAACTATACCCAATGTTATTAATCTATTAGTAAGTTTAAGTTTTGGTCACTCAACTTTAAACTTTAAAATATTATAAAATAGTCATTAAACTATTAAAAATTTTCAATTAAGTTAGCAAACTATTTAAGAGTTTTTGTTTAAATCGATGGAATGTTTTAAGGTTTTTTTTTTAAGCTCGATTAGTAAGTTCTAAGCAACGAATCAACATTTAGTATGTTGGACTAGTACCATTCGATGAGTAAAAGAATATACATTAGATCCAAGTTGATTTGACAGTCAATGTTAAAGATCGAAGAAAAAAACTGTTTGAATTTTAATTCGTAGATTCGTAACGTTTAAAGTTGTTTCGTGAAAAATAAAACGAACATAAAAGGCCATATATCGGCGATTTTAATAGTCTAATGACTTAAATAAAATTTAAATAATTTAATAACTAATTTATAATTTTTTTAAGTTGAATGACTAAAACATAAATAAAAGAGTTTAATCTTTAATAATTTATTTAAACTTCTCTAAAAACAATTAAAAAAAAAAAAAAAACTTTCCAAAACCATCAAAGCTGAAAACCTTTTCATTAACATTAATCAGCATTTAAATATGAGCAGCAGTCACCACAGCAGCTTAGACTTAGAGCTAGCCCTCTAGACACTGCCGCCGCCGCCACCACCACTTCTATACCTTTAGGCCCCTTTTTCACTGTCTCACCTGAATTCCTCCTTGAGCTCGATAATGGCCTCCCTCAGCCACCCTCTCAAACCCCATTTTCTTTCCAACCCAAAACACAAACTCCAACCAAAGAAGCTCCCCACCAAGGTCCGCATGTCTTTCCAAGAATCGGGCCCATCCGTCGCCGTCGTTGGTGTCACTGGCGCCGTAGGCCAAGAATTCCTCTCCGTCCTCTCCGACCGTGACTTTCCTTACCGTTCCCTCAAGCTCCTTGCCTCCAAACGCTCCGCTGGCAAGTCCATTTCCTTCCAGGACCGTACCTTCACTGTCCAAGAACTAACTTCCGATAGTTTTAATGACGTCGACATCGCGCTTTTCAGTGCTGGTGGGTCGATAAGCAAGGAGTTCGGTCCCATTGCGGTTGAGAAAGGTGCCATCGTGGTAGATAACAGCTCTGCGTTTCGAATGGTTGATGGGGTGCCTTTAGTTATTCCTGAAGTGAATCCAGAAGCAATGGATGGGATTAAAGTTGGGATGAAAAAGGGTGCTTTGATAGCAAATCCGAATTGTTCTACAATTATTTGCTTAATGGCTGCTACCCCACTTCATCGCCGTGCCAAGGTATTAGATAAATTTCCTTTTTTTTTCTCGGGATGGGGTTATTTACTCGTAAATATTTATACATTTTGATTGGTAAGGAATTTGGTTTTGCTTTGTTTGTTCGTTGATGCGTTTGGTTTTTTATTAAATTAGATGGATAATTCTTTAAAGCTTGTTGAAAGCTTCGAATAGTCGAAAATTTATAGTTGTTGAGATATTCCCTGGAATAACAACAATTTTAGTCATTTGTTATAGGTTTGCTTCTTTTGTTTGTAAAAGGAGAATATAATGTAATGTAATCTAGGCAAGAAATTGAAGACATATTGAGTTTGAATTTTGAAATGAGATGAACAATTGATCGCTTGTAAAAGCTATTGGGTATTTGAATCTTTAGCGTAGGATGTTTTTTGTTCTTGTAAAGCTTTTGTTGGTTTCAATGCTTAAGTTATAATTATACTGCATCAAGCAGATTAAACATCTCATGCTTGCCTGTGGTATTTTCCAGGTGACTCGTATGGTGGTTAGTACATATCAGGCAGCTAGTGGTGCTGGTGCTGCTGCTATGCACGAGCTTGAGCTACAAACTCGTGAGGTTGTTTGATTCCGTTTTGTTTTCTCCTTTCTCCTTTTCCGTTTTGTTGTTTATTTTTATATGAGATTTCGTTCTAAATTGATTCCTTGTGGTATTTTATATTAGGTCTTGGAAGGGAAACCGCCAACTTGTAATATCTTTAAGCAGCAAGTATGTACATTCGTTTACAGTATCAGTAGTTTGCAATATCTTTTACATCTCTCTTGGTTTCTTATAATTGTCTCCTTTCTTTTACTTTTGCAGTATGCTTTTAATTTGTTCTCACATAATGCCCCTGTTCTCGAGAATGGATACAATGAAGAGGAGATGAAAATGGTAAAAGAGACGAGGAAAATCTGGGTAAGTAATTGAAGTTTCTGATATATAAAATTATGTAATATGTCTTTTGCATTTGGAAGTGAGATCGAGAAGGAAAAATCATCTCATAAAAGCATGTTTTGTCTTGCATGATTGCCCCCACTTGTTTCTCAGAATGATGCTGATGTTAAAGTCACTGCTACATGCATACGAGTCCCTGTGATGCGTGCACATGCTGAAAGTGTCAACCTTCAGTTCGAGAAGCCACTTGATGAGGTAATATTTTATGATTTGCGGATTTACAATTTTATCTTCAATATACGAGATAAAAGTGACAAAAAAGTTGCAAGTATTTGACTCTTTTTTTTTTTTTTTTTTGTCATTGTAGCTATGTTTGGTGCATTTACATGCACTGCATTCATCTTTAAGTTCTTGAGCCTTTTTTTGAGAAAGGAATTTAGGCTATGGATTTTAGGGCTTCTTCTTGTTTTAGTTGTTACGCTTTTATTTTTGGACCCCTTTTTCCTTTCATCATTTGCATTTCTTGGGACAAAAGTTGTAAGGAGTGGGTAAGGTTTATAAAAATGGTAGAAGCATCTTATATTAATACTTTGAAGCCACATTATTATCGGTAAGTATTTTGTAAGGATGTTTCATGTAGCCTATTGATATCAATAAAAAGAACTGTATAATACTATGGCTCCAATTTATATCATCCCTAGTCATGGTTGCCTATTTGGAGAAAAAGAAGCACAAAAGAAGCACACACTGCAATACTAATAAGAGCATCTCAAAATTGGAAACAGAAATGAGAATTTTCCTGGTTCAGAACAATGGCAATGCTAATTGATGCAAGGAAATGCTAATTTATATGTTGCATTGGTGTAGCCTTTTCAAATTTCAACTCTTTATTTGGTAAATTCTTTATTGATCAGGACACGGCAAGAGAAATTTTGAAAAATGCTCCCGGGGTCATAGTTATTGATGATCGGATTTCTAATCACTTCCCTACGCCATTGGAGGTATCAAACAAAGATGATGTTGCAGTTGGCAGAATTCGCCAAGATTTGTCTCAAGAAGGAAACCAAGGGTAAAACTCCTACATTTTTACTTTTCCTTTATAAAAAATTTTCATGCTAATATAGAATCTTAAAACAGGCTGGACATCTTTGTTTGTGGTGACCAAGTACGTAAGGGAGCTGCACTTAATGCTGTTCAGATTGCTGAGTTGCTGTTATGATCTACTTTTGATCTTGTTTGTGTAAGCTTCGTTCAGGCAATTGGATTTGAACTTAGTAGCATTGAGTTAGTTTAATTCGGTCTTCAATGTGGATATTTATTATCTTGGTGAGTTGAACCAAATTTTGGTAGTCTTTCCATGTACTAAACAATTAGATTTATATTTTGGCAGTTAGAACTTGATGTTTTCAGTTCTGAAAGTATATTTATTTGCACCAAAATTCCCTCATGGATCGATTTTTTGTTCAAGTAATCTGATCCTTAGAACTTCATGGATATATCCAACCCTAGTTCTGGATTTTTGGCTTAGTGTCCTCAGTGTTGTCAAGGGTGCAAGGCGCACTTTACATCTTAGAACCCTTTATTGCCTTAGGTGCAACATGCAAAGAGAGCACTAGCCTGAGTGAAATAAAGCGCAGACTGTATATGTTTGAGTTTCTGTATGTGTGTGTGAGAGCGAGTATATGGCTTAGTATGCATTATTTACTTGTGGTCAATTGTTGTTGAATGCTCAAGTATTGAAAAGTATAGAGTTAGTATTATCCCTTTCGTTTTGCAGAAAAGTGCTCCTAGGCACACTAGTCTGCGCATGATCAAATGGGCATGAGATGCTTTTGCTGTATAATATAAAGGCCTAGGCACACTTAAGCATACGCCTTGATAACACTAACATGTTTGGTTCCACTATAATGGTATAGAGTTGTAACATAACTATTCGGTGGTAATGGAATAGAATCGTAACGGAACAAAATGAGTATAATAATAGTTTGGTTAGATGGGATGAGATGGGATGGAATGTAAAATTGTAATATTATTCCTATGTCTGATTTAAAGGAATAAATATGGTAACAACATAAAAAAGGAAACTCAAATGATCAATATACCTTTTAATAGATTTTATAGTATCTAAAGCACACATGTTGGCATCCAAACATCAAATACGAACTCGTCACATGTAACATCTGTACACCCACTAAACAAGGTGCTTCCATCAGCAATTCTGTTCAAGCTCGTGTAGTATATCACCTGCAATTTCCATGCATAAGTGAAAAACCTTCTTGCTTTTGTTTTTGTAAACTTGATGGCAGTTGCTAATAACCAAGGACTTCTGGAAGAAGTGATTGGGAAAGTTGACAATTCTTATGAGGACTGCAAAACAAAAAACACAAACAGGGGACACAGATTATTTAAGTAGCTCGATTTTTTTACGTCGTGGAGTTTAATTTAGTGAGAAATATTCACTATATTCAATATTTACGGCAATTGATCCTAAATTTATCATACACCCATGGCAATTTTCTCATCTTTTTACGTTGAAGAATGATACTTTCACCATTAAATTTACTCCCATAAACTTAGCATGTAAAATCATAATACAATAGGTTTTACAATTAAATGTGCTCTCATAAATAATGTTCCTCATTTATAATTTCATCATAAATTCATAGTATAATATGTGATTTAAGTTTAACTACTCTTGTATTTATTATAGCTTTGTTCTCAAAATCTTAATTCACAAATAAAATTTCTAAAAGTTAAGTGGATGTCTAATTATTGACACGTGCATCCGTTGTCTTAAAATATTTTAATACAAATATTTTTGAATCCTTAATATTTATTATCACAATTACAAATCAAATACACGTAAATATTTAAATATGACATTATTCTTCGTAAGTCCACAAGTAACATTCTAAATAATTTTGGTATAAAATAGAAAGAGTAAGTGCACGATGATAGATGAATGAAGCTTACTTCATACATTGAAAAAGGAGCCATGTCAAATAAATATGTTAATAATATTGGTAAAATACGAAAATGGATGTATTTTAAAATATTAAAAATTAGTTTTATTAAAATATTCTTAATACAATTTATTTTATGTCAATTTATTTATATTTTAAATGTGATTAGTGAATGTATAGTTTAAATACAACAAATTTTACTATTTTTTAAAAATTAATAATTTTATATAATCTTTATAATTTTTACAACATTTTAGTATTTCTAGTAATTTCTATAAATTTCTAATAATTTTTAAAAATTGCAACATATTTTAATTTTTTCAAAATTATGTATACTTTTATAATTTTTTTATATATATTTTTTGTAAATTTGTAAAATTTTCCAATTATCGCATTATCACTGAGATAAGTGGATAATGCCGGTGATAAATATTGTTTTTTAAGATTGAGCACAGCGGATAACCCCACTAACTCCTTCGTAAGCAAGTTTCGGACGAAGGCAGGCCGTACGACATACAAACCCCGCCTTATCGTCCTTTTCCATTGATTTCCATTTTCCACGATACAAAATTCCACGAAACTCTTCACGTAAAAACAAAATCGCTGACGTGGCCAAAAGCCATTCGCTATTAGATAGGGAAGGCAATGGAAAATTGGAAAAATATATAATAATTTAATGTTAAACGTGTGACGTGGCCAGCAGAAGCGATTTGCAGAACATCCTGCACTGTGGGGTGCGACGGAGGAAATCACGGCATTTTTCTTCGTCTGTTTGTCTTCTCTGGGTCTTTATATTTATTTGAGTAAATTGACTAAAAGAGTTGACAATCCAAGGTTCTAAGTAAAGTTGGAGTCTTTTATGTACTCTCACTCTAATATCAATGGAGTTTGGGTTTAGTTATCGTTATGAGTGATCATTCATCTTCTTCTTCTCTCTGGTAAAGCCTCTTTCTTTTCTTTCTTCTCTTAATAATGATTGAAACTAGACGTTCAAATTTGAAACTGAGTTACAATTTATTTTTCTTTGATAAACGTTAGAATCTTTCTTCTTCATGGATGTTGGGCGCAGCCTTTTTCTCTTATTCTGCTTTTTAAATCTTGATTTCCTTTTCTTTTTTCTGTTTTGAAAGTGTTTGTTTGGGCCGAGGGACTGCAAATCCTCATTCGCATTCATGTAAACTTCACATATGTCTGTGCTACAAAATTCATCTTCTAGTGATTTAGCCATTAGTTATGGTACCGTGTTAGATAGGAGTGACTCCCCGGCATGAATTCTGTTGAAATCCGTTTAACGATTTGAATGTGATCCTGTAGTTGGTAAAGTTTGCTTTTATATATTTGGAGAATTAGTATATCCATATTTCATTTAATAAGGGGTAGGGGTTGTCAAGATCGAACTTGACATTAGTGTCGACTGAAGATTTAAATATATATGATATGGAAAATTTAGGAAATTTTTTTTATAAAAAAAATGGATAACATAGGCCATTACAAGTAAAAAAAACATTGACCGTTTTGTTGCTTCTTTTCTTGTTCTTTATGAAAGTCTGATTGTTGTTTCTTTGAACAGCAGCTGAACTTGTCTCCCATGTTGGTGCATTTGAAGGTTTTTATTTATATATTGGTCTCTGGTTTTTGCAGTTAATTAATTGTATGCTGTAAGGTGGTAAGAGCATAGAGTGAATTGAGACAATGGGTAAGACGATTCAGGTTTCTGGGTTCCTCTCAAATGTGTCTGCAGGGGAAGTAAAGACATTTTTAGAGGGATATACGGGCAGAGAAACTGTTTATGCCCTCAAGATCAGGCAGCATAAAAAGAGTGGAAGAGCATATGCTATTGTGCAGTTTACCAGAAGCTCTGATGCACGGCTAATCATAAGGTTGGCTAATCAAAGGCTATACTATGGGAGATCATATCTTAAGGCTCGAGAAATGGAGACCGACATTGTGCCAAAGCCGAGAGCCTTTTTGCACACAATGGAACGTGTTACAGTGAATTTTGGCTGTCAAGTCTTGGAAGAAAAATTTTATGTTCTCTGGAAAGCAGATAATGTTACTCTAAATTTTGGGACTGGAATGCAGAAAATGGAATTTCTACTGTCGTATTGTAGCTCAAAATACAAGCTTGAGCTTTTCTATGAGAACATCTGGCAGATTGAGCTGCGTTGTCCTGACAGTCGAACCTCAAAGCATCTTCTGATTCAGGTTGCTTTGCTAAACTTTCATCATAAATTCATCATTAGTCTCTATTGTATTATCCTAGCTTCCTAGAAATAAGAGTTCAACATAACATCATTGCTTCCAGATAACAGGCGTCCTCAGTCAGTCAGCTGCATATATCATATTTCTTTTGCAGATCATTAGTCTTCTATAAAATCATTGAGATGCCAACTTGGTAATTGGATGACATTATCATATCCATGTAAATTATATAGAGTTTTTCATTTCTGTTGATCTAGGGCACTAGTTCTTTTTGGCAATTGAAAACTAATACCAGGTGCAAATCAATATAGATGTGCTCGAGAAGGGGTACAGATCAGCCCATATTTTACTTTTAAGATTGTAATAGGCAGTTCAAAATGGTGATTGCTAGATGGATTTAATATTGTCTTATGAAACATGTCTCATGCAAGGTCGTTGATGGACTATTCAGTAGCCATACCTGAGGAACTAACTTCATCATTGCAAGAAGTTTCTGCTCTTCTGTTGATGCTAAATACAATTTCTTAAAGTTTTATCTCTTACAAATGATAATTGCTTAATGCTTGTGTTGCCTTGTGGTTTCCTTTTCATTTTTATTTTAGTTATTTGGCGCTCCCCGGATATATGAGAAAGAAGTGCGTGCTTCTGAATGTGTATTTGATGATCCCTTGCTTAACTATTTCAAGGATGTGCCTGATGATCAATGGGTAAGGACAACGGATTTCACTCGTTCTAATTGTATTGGACAGTCTTCTGTATTATGTTTGGAGCTTCCTCACAACCTCCAACTTCCAAATTTTCGGGAGAACTTTGCTTATTACAAAGAAAATGAAGGCAGATTGGTTTTGGAAAGTGGTTCTTCTTACTCCTGCAATCTTAGTCTAGTCCCAATTGTATGCCCTTCGCGGGTAATTGACTTGCCATTTGAAATCTTGTTCAAGGTTAATCTGTTGGTGCAAAATGGGTGCATCCCAGGACCAGCACTTGATGATACTTTTTATCGATTGGTTGATCCTTGTAGAATGGACAAAGTCTACATAGACCATGCGCTGGACAAACTTTATTATCTAAAAGAATGCTGCTATGAACCTTCGAGGTGGCTCTTTGAGGAGTACAAACATTTCTCAAGATCGAGGAAATATCAAGGTTCACCTACTATATCCTTAGATGAAGGTTTGGTATATGTAAGAAGGGTTCAGATAACGCCTTCTAGGGTCTACTTTTGTGGTCCTGAGATTAATGTTTCAAACCGTGTGCTACGCCAATTCCATAATGATATTGATAATTTTCTTCGCATCAGTTTTGTTGATGAAGAGTTGGAGAAGATCCATTCTACAAATGTGCAGGCAAGGGGTAGGAGAACTGGTATTTACGAAAGGATTCTTTCTACTCTTAGAAATGGCATAGTGATTGGGGATAAAAGATTTGAATTTCTTGCCTTTTCATCAAGTCAATTACGGGAGAACTCAGCCTGGATGTTTGCTTCAAGAAAGAGGCTCACTGCAGCAGATATAAGGTCATGGATGGGAAATTTTAGTAAAATAAGAAATGTGGCAAAATATGCTGCTAGACTGGGCCAATCTTTCAGTTCATCAACTGAAACTCTTAGTGTTTCTAAAGATGAAATCAACCTTATTCCAGATATAGAAATTATGAAGTATGGGATTAAATACGTCTTTTCTGATGGAATTGGAAAAATATCAGCTGAATTTGCTAAGAAGGTGGCAGCTAAATGTCGGTTGAAGGGTTGCACTCCATCTGCCTTTCAAATTCGGATTGGTGGATTCAAAGGTGTTGTGGCTATTGACCCGACCTCATCTTGGAAATTATCCCTCAGAAAGAGTATGGAAAAGTATGAATCAGAGAACACTAAACTGGACGTTTTGGCTTGGAGTAAGTATCAGCCATGTTTTCTGAATCGCCAGTTGATTACCCTGTTATCTACTCTTGGAGTTCCAGACCGTGCTTTTGAGAAAAAACAAAGAGAAGTAGTTGATAAACTCAATGCTCTCCTGACGGATCCTTTAGAGGCTCAGGAGGCTCTGGAGTTAATGTCTCCAGGAGAAAATACTAACATTCTGAAGGAAATGCTCTTGTGTGGTTATAAGCCTGATGCTGAACCTTTCCTTTCAATGATGTTGGAAACTTTTCGAGCTTCGAAGTTGCTGGAGTTGCGGACTAAAGCCAGGATTTTTGTTCAAAAAGGAAGGTCTATGATGGGATGTCTAGATGAAACTAGAACCTTGAATTATGGCCAAGTTTTTGTGCAGTTTTCTGGCTCTAGATCTGAGCAACGTTTTATTCTTCAGGGTAAGGTAATTGTTGCCAAAAACCCCTGCTTGCACCCAGGCGATGTGCGTGTATTAAGGGCTGTCAATGTGCCTAATTTGCACCATATGGTAGATTGTGTTGTTTTTCCACAGAAAGGAACCAGGTACGTAAAGGGCATACTCTACCTCTTCTTGCTACGCTGAGAAAGTGTTCTTTCTTTATTATACTTTGCAAAAGCTGCCTTTTATTTTGTTTCTATTGTTTTAGTGTATGATTCTAGCTTCTTTTTTTTGTCCCTTTTTGGTGGAGTTATCGTTGATTGTTATGCAGTAGTAAAAATGCATGTTTTTTTTCTTCTTAGTGGAACTTGTTGAGCAGTTCCTTTACAAGCAGAGTATTACTGAATTGCAGATTTGCTATACCTGTATTCTTTTGCATATTTGTGTTAAATCCTGCCCAATTTATGGAAGCTATCTGGTGCTTTTCAGTGTCTTTAACATGATAACAAGATGGTAGGCTTGATTGTATTCTTTAATATTTCACAATGCATGGTGATTAGCTGACACCAAATAGAATCAAATTTTTAGACCTCATCCCAATGAATGCTCTGGAAGTGATCTGGATGGTGATGTTTACTTTGTCTGTTGGGACCCTGAATTGATTCCATGCAAGCAAATCGATCCTATGGATTATTCACCCGCTCCAACAACCACATTGGATCATGAAGTTACCATTGAGGTAATAGTTTTTTAGGTATTGAAGTATTATGTCGTATTCCACTTGAATTTATCTAGTAGTTATGACTTTTGATTATCCTGTTCTCTTGTTATAGTGTCTTGATGCTGAAATGCAGGATTCTTGCTCTCTCCCCCCCTCCAACATTTTTTTTGGTTCCAGGATGTCATTGGTTTAGCATTCTTCCAGATTCTTACAAGTTCATTCTGTCAGTTGGCACTAGTATAAATAGTTATAATGACTTGAACTGTGTGTTATTTTGACAGTTGTTTTCAACATAATTTTTCGTTGGGTATTTTGTATAAATCCGCTTGGAATATGTGCAGAAAAGTTTCTTGATATTTAAGTTCACATTACGAAGGCTATAAACTAGTGAAATTTTTACTCAGGCTCAAGTTTAATATTTGTATTTGTTTTATGTTGTAATCCATTCTTTGTGCTTGCGTCCTTTTTTGAACTGATATCTGTTGGGTTTGCTTTATCGTATTTTGTTGGGTTCCGTAGATATAATTACGAGATTTTTTATAAGTGCTACATGCTGGTGCAGGAAATTGAAGAATACTTCACAAACTACATAGTCAATGACAGTTTGGGAATAATTTCAAATGCTCATACTGCTTTTGCTGATAGAGAACCTGGCAAAGCAATGAGCCGCCCGTGTCTGGAGCTTGCAAAGCTGTTTTCAATTGCAGTTGACTTTCCGAAAACGGGTGTACCAGCTGAAATACCTCAAGAATTGAGGGTCAAAGAATATCCGGATTTCATGGAGAAACCAGACAAGCCAAGTTATCAATCACACAATGTTATTGGAAAGCTTTTCCGAGAGGTGAAGAACCTTGCACCCAACGAATGCTCGATTAAGTTCTTAACTCGGGAAAATATGGAGAGGTTTTATGATCCCGACATGGAAGTTGAAGGCTTTGAGGATTATATCGACGATGCTTTCTTCTACAAAAGTAAATACGATTACAAATTGGGGAATTTGATGGACTATTACGGGGTCAAAACGGAGGCTGAAATACTCAGTGGGAGTATCATGAAAATGTCGAGATCTTTTACGAAGAAAAGAGATGCAGAAGCAATCAGTATGGCAGTGAGATCATTGAGGAAGGAAGCTAGGTCATGGTTCAATGAAAAAGGAAGTGAGTGGGATGAAGAACTACATGATGCATATGCAAAAGCCTCAGCTTGGTACTATGTCACATATCATCGTAGTTATTGGGGTCAGTATAATGAGGGAATGAATAGGGATCATTTCCTGAGCTTTCCTTGGTGTGTTTATGACACGTTGATCCAGATCAAGAAAGAAAAAGCAGCTCTTCGGGAAGCTTTGGATTTGTCGTATCTGGAACATCGCTTTCAACGTGGATTCCATTTGCATTGAGGTGTTTTGGCTCATGTTTCCTGTTTACTGAAGTAGGTAAATGTGGGTAGCTCATGTTTCCTAATGAGACTGAATGTTATATATATAATGTATAAATATATCCACTTTAGTTTGGATTGTGCAAGTTTTAGACCTGTTGTAAAAAAAAAGAGACTGGATTAGTTTGGTTGAATCGAAAACTCGTGATCCGCAGATTCAGTATATATCATTTAAAATCCTTTGAACTGATAAAAATTAGGACACTTTACAAGTATAACACTTGTTCATCTAACGCATACATGTAAACATATCATACAAGGGCACTTTAACATATTTATGATCAATTCCATATTAATATTAGACCTTATACGCGCATTTCACATAATAGTTCCTAATAGTGGAAACTCATATTTTCAATTGCTCTCTATCCTTTACATAATAATTCTCATGTTTTAACATGGTATCGATTAAAAGTATGAATTAACCAATAAATCTCATTCATGGCCAAAAGACAATTACTCACTTTAATCGAAAACATACTTATTAACATTTCTATGACAATTAATATCTCTATATCACATATTTGGTTAATTTAGCATTTCATGACTAACAATTTTAATATAACTCATTATTGACTAGATCTGACCATGAGTTAGGCCAAAAAAGTGGGAGGGTTTGGGCAAATATATAAACTCGAAAATTGATATTGGACAAAAAATAATGCCCATTTTTTAAATGGGCTAGGCCTTCATAATTTTTTTTGGCTCGGCCTTGACCTAACTTGAATTTGCCTAATTTTTTTCTAGCTATTTTGATGTTGTTTGCTGCAATTTTGTTATCAAACTATTACTATTTTGTTGTTATCTTCTGGATATTATATAACTCTTATTTTATTATTAATTTTACTATTATTTTAGAGACATTTGTTTGCTAAGTTGTAACTATCTTAGTGTCATTTAAGTATCAAAACTTTTTTAAAAATATATTTTCAATAAGGGAAAATATTTATTTTGATGTTTTTAGTATATTTAATATAGGTGAGCCGAGTCGAGCTCAAGTTTAGAATTTTTTATTTGGGTCGGGCTTGAACAAAATTTTAGACTCATTTTTCAAACTAGGACCGAACCTAAAAAACGGATTTAAAATTTTGTATTGACCCAACCCAACCCTTACCCATAATCAAGTCTATTATCTAGTTATTACATATCTTCTAAGCCATAAATTTTACTAGTTTATTATATAAATTCCATCCCATATTTATCACCTAAATATTACCTATTTCATAAACTTTTAAGATAAAGTAAGTAAGAGTATCCTACCTTTTAAATGCTCCACAACATAAAACCCCATGCTTCCTTAATTTTGATTCCACTCTCACATTTGCTTAGAAATCCATTCCCCACCATTTTCACATTTTTCCCTATTCATGAAAATAATCAAAAATTAATATGTAAGTTTCCAAAGCTTTCTCAAATGGAAATCTCAAATATTAAACTTGGATGAGTAGAAAACCTCATTACTAACTTTTATAAAACTCTCTCTCTCAAACTTCTATTTTCTCACTCAAAAATCGAGAAATTTTAGGTTGAAATTCGGTGAAAATAAAGATGAATTCTACGTAAGAAGATTGTTTTCTAAGTGATTTCAATAAAACACAAGTTTGGGTCTTGAGATTCTTGAAAATTCTAAAAAAAAAGCATCAAAAATGAAGAAAAATGGAGAAATGATCAAATTATCTATTTAAGGTAAAATTATCTTATTTGGCAAATTGGATGATAAAGAATGATTTCTCACGACTCATTAAATAAAATCGAGAAAAAATATTTTTAAAAATTATAAGAAAATAATCTTACACAAAAAAAATTAATTTTAAGAGTTGAAAATTTTATTAATAAATGAATAAATGTCTTTAATAAATAATGAAGAGACCTTTATATACATAGACTAGTTAATTATATCCAAACAAAACTTTAAAGTATAATGAAACCCTAATTAATCTAAATAAGAACTAATTTTAATGGAACTAAACTTTCTTATTTACTAAGAAACATAAATTTGTTAAACAACTTTAATAAAACCTATATATAATTAAAATTAGGCTTTAAACTCAAACTCAATATGATTTAAACTCAATTGAAGTCCGAAATTTATAATTTTCAATAATAATCGCGTCTAAAATATTATATTTAAATATTATCAAAATTAATTTATTTTTTAAGTTACAACATCATTTCTAAAATGGACAATTTAACTTTCAACTGTAACTTTTGGTGACACCAATACCAAACATTTGAAATGAACAAATTACACTTTCCAAAAACACATTTTCTAAATCAAACTTTTTAAAAACTCCTCTCAATTGTAATAGCAATGTCAAACTATCCCAAAATAACAACTAATGATTAGCGAAGTAGTAAAAGATTTGCTTATAACATTATTGAGGTGTCAAGTTGTGTTCTTTGAAAACTTATTATAATTACTAAAAATTCTATCATACGCAGTATGCTTATAAATATTATATAATTAAAACATAAATTTATAATTAAAATAACAAACAATAAATTAAATTACGAATAAAATAAAAAATTCAATAGCGTATATCGAAAATTGGTAACACGAGAATCTCCGTGCAATTATAGAGGCACATATATAATTGAGGATCCTGTAAAGTAATAGTAGAAGGTTTAAAATATGGGTAAATATCCTAAATATATCAAAAAAATAAAAAATTTACAAAATTGAGCCAATTTTTAGAAAATTTATGAAAAAGGGCCATTTCCCATCAAAACGCGTCCACATCAGCGCGTTTTGAAGGAAAATGCCAGCAAAGCGCGCCCTTGGGGAGGCGCTTTGTCCACGTCAGCAAAGCGCGTCCACGTATATTAAAATTACATATAAAGAAAACTTCTTATTTTATTACATATATTAAAATTAAATTACAATAAAAAATTAAACAATTTCTAATTTATTAAAGATATTAAAATTAAATTACAATAAAAAAATTAAACAACTATTATTTTATTAAATATATTAAAACTAAATCACAATAAAATAAAAATAACTTCTTATTTTATTAAAAAATTCAAATTAAATTATATACAAAAAAATAAACAACTTCTATTTTAGTGAAGATATTAAAATTAATTTACAAACACAAATAAAAAACAACTTTTTATTAAAAATAAAAAATTATTACAATTTAAAAATAAAAACCCGATCCAAACAATGTTGATGCTTGGTTGAATCGATTACACACAGGGGCACTTTCGGCGATTCTGTATTGGATTCCTTCTTCTTCTAGCTTCCGGTGGGGTCGTGGAACCTCGGTGGGATTCCATTCCTCCAAGACTGGAGTGCAGTTGTGGGTGTTGCGAGGATGACCACCTTGATAAAATAACGACCCCAGAGGTGTTTGCATAAACCACAGCGGGGGTGTCTGAATCCCGTATGGCGAAGGAGGCTGGTAGAAAGAAGTGCTCCTCGACGGTGCCTCCTGTGATCCCTCACGTGACGACGGCCTCAAGATTGGCTGGCCAGTCAGAGTAGTCGGGAACGGGCTCGAACCCGACCATGCATTCCAACCTGGGGTGGGACTGGGAAAAGGAAACATATACGGGTTAGGATACATATAAGGGGTAGGGTACGCACCTGGCAGAAAGGGTAAAGGCTGTGATGTCGGTGTCGTCGGCTGAATTGATGGGCCCGATGATTGTGTGGTATTTGTTGTTTGGCTCTTTGGATCGTGTCGACGCTGTTGATGGCCCCTTGTCATCACCCCTTCTCTTTGGATTTAAGGGGCCTTGACGTTCCCTTTGTTGACGAAGTTGTCGTCGCGCCTCTTCTTCCGATAATAGATACGGCTTACCATGGATCCTAAACCATGGAGTGTATTCCGCACGCACACTAACTCAGGGACGATGATCGGTTCCCGGATAGGTAAGTAGTCATACCGGTTCTCCCACGTCTCGATATGTTCTGACCAAAATCTTAGCCAATCCATGTGCAACTGCCGTAAGTCCACTTTGTGCTCATTATCGAGCACCTCAGGTGGCACGGAATCGGTTGTCGGAATCCAAATTGTCGCAAAACCCAATCTGACCGGTGCATCTCCACGGTCGCATAGGTGATCAATGGGACATTCGCATGCCAACAGTTTGGATTTTGGAAGAACTCCTTCGAATTACTACCCGATTTGCCAGATCCGCATACGGTGTCCATTGAAACTATATTAACATTACAAAAATTTTAGTTACATACATAATACTAAACACTAAATATGAAATACTAAATTATGAATACAAAATTCGAAACTTACTTGTGATCCCGACTGTTGGTCCAATAGAAGCGGTATATCTTCAAGCGAGGTATGTATTCCAAGATGACTCATGAATGGTTCCACCTAATTAAATAAATTTTTAGCATACAATTATACTATAAATCTACATAATAATGGTAAAATATAAATTAAATTTACCTCGTTATCAGTGGGAATGAATATGGTTGGTCGAGTCGAGGACGTAAAAATGAAAATCGAAACCATGCCTATGACTGCAGTAGTGATAGGCAACCTCCGATTTTACTTTACTCAGCCACGTCGCCCCGCACATATCCCGATACAAACTCGATAGCACGGTAGACCCCCAACTCAATTCACCAGCTACTCTAAAATCAACAAGTTTCAGCAGCCATCTCAAGTGTACGAGGTTTCTAGAAAGGTCTGGCATCAGATAGCCTCCAATTATCTAAAGAATATATGCCCGAGCATGTCATATTCGCTCTATTTCGGTCGAACCCTCATTCGGCTCTAGGAATGTATCTCGTAACCAGGCCATCTCAATTCGACCTCCATGAATTTTATCCGGAATGGCACCCAGAAGCTCGTAGCATACGGCCATCCAATCACTAGAAGTTGCGGACCCGGTCACTACCAACCCGTCTACCGGCAATCCCAACTGCAACTCCACATCTTCCAGAGTGATGGTACACTCTCCGCATGGAAGATGGAAAGCGTGCGCCTCGGGTCTCCACTTCTCTATCAACGCACTGATCAAAGGCGGCTCCAACTTGAACCCTCGGTGTAATACCCCTAACCCGTATCCGTCGCCAAATTAGGGTTACGGGCATTACCAGATAAATCATAACTTTTATTCAATCAATTAAATCATATCTAATCAAACTTAAATAATGATATGCATATAAGCAAACAATTACATATACATATAAAATACTTATTCTACTAAAACCAAATCATATACGGTACAAACATTGACAAACATAAGCTGAACATGCAAAATACATTTTGTTAAAAATTCAAAATAATGCAAGTACCGTAGGCCTCATTTACAATATCTTTAGTTACTTAGGAAACATTCAAGCAAATAACCCAACCGTATCTATGATTGAGAAAACATGATTCAATTATCATCATATACGAACTCACTTTAAGGCCGAATATACCAGCATAAAAGACATTAGAAAATGTCCAAACTTACAAGCTCAATATACATCATATAAATACATATCTACTTATTCAAATATACAAGGTTTCATATATGCAATTTTATGTACCTAGCTCCTACCAAAGTTCAGAAAGAACCAAATAATCAATCAAATCAATGATTACATGAATTCATTTGTATGCACATAGTTAGATTCATATACATACATTTATACTATAAATGTATAAGATCATCTCAACTCATGCATTTTTATCATTTCCAACAAATCATATTATCAAACTATTTAAGTACCTATTCGGCCTATACCCATTATTTCAACCAGATAATCATACAAAACTCATATATATATATATATATATATATATAACGTTACACATTTACTAATAGCATGTGTCATTTCGCATTTTGCCAAGAATGAATTTAAGTCCTCATCAAACATAATTGAATACAAAACATAAATATAACCAACACATCACACTTATTTTCTATGACTAATTTCACATTATTAAAACATTATCTTATCCCATAATGCCATTACCTAAAAAACTAAATTATACTTATTATATGCGCCTATACCATAGCCGAATATAAGCTAAATGAATCCATACAATCCTTGCATCATAATGACATAACCATATAAACTATTTGATCATTAAAAACCATATGTCTCCACATCAAACTAACACAAAATATAAGCCATATTTGTATGGCTATAATACATATAAAGACAAAGTTTCCAACTCAAACATGGACATTATCCAACCTATACATGCCTTTATCCAAAATAAACCGAACTAAAGGAGTACCAAAAAGATGATAGTGTGGTTGACTTTGCTGACGATTTCCCGAGCCCGTAGCTTGACCAAATCTAAAAAAAAACAGAACATTGAACACACACAGAGTAAGCTTACTAGCTTAATAAATCTCAAGCAAATTTCTATATATCATTCAAGCACTTAAACATTTTAATTTTTAGACTTATGGCATTAAATATAAACATTTTAACATGTAAATTTAAACATGGCCAATGCTATCAATTCCCTAACTCAAGTATTTGCACTTTATAACCATAAACACGTAATTCACTAAAACACCAAAAATATATCACATATATTCGCATATTCCAAGTCAAGTGAGTACAACATTCACGTTAATCATATATACCTATTTGAATACTTATGCAAACACATCTTAACTCTTTCACTCTTAACATTTTCACTTAAAACCGATTCTCCAAAATATCACATATAAGCTCAAATTCCATTATAATGTTCATACTCAACAATAGTAAGCTCAATAGCTTATATCAAAATTCCTATCGAATCATCAACCATATCATAACACACTTAATTTAAATAATACTATACCAACTACCTTACCCTTGGTAAATATAAAAGGCTTAAACATACCTGTACTTTTAGTTCATGACTTCAAATACATTTCTCCTTGTATGATTAATGATTTCTCCATTTATAACATATCACCGGCATTAAGCCTGCTAGGCATCAAAGCCCGAAATGTACACCGGCATTAAGCTTGCTAGACCAGAGGTCTGAAATTTGATCACCGGCATTCAGCCTGCTAGGCAATAAGCCCCAAACACTTCACCGGCACAAAGCCTGCTAGGCTCAAAGCCTGATACAATTCACCAGCACAAGGCCTGCTAGGCAATAAGCCCGATATTTTTATTACCAAACCAACTCATTCACATTACACATTAACAATATCATAAATATCACATATAATTCACATCACTATCACATAGTTAACTCAATGAATTCGATTACATACATTGCTAAATTACTTCCTCACATTCAGATTTAACATGTTTAATTCCACAAGTTCATAATTCAACATATATGCTAGGTTATAATCAATTCTTACGAAATTAATTTGCTTAAAGATTTACCTCGGCTATCGATGGACGATGAAAACCGGCTATTTAATAACCTTTGCTTTTCCCCGATCAAAATCCATTTTTCTTTGTTCTTGATCAAAACACATTAAAATTTAGCTCATTCAAACACATTTCATCTCAATTTAATCCTAAAACACATAGATAGGAAAATTACCATTTTACCCCTAATGTTTCACATTTTTACAATTTAGTCCTATTTGCATAAAACACAAAATACACAAAATTTCACTATACAACCTAAAGGCCGAATATTCATAGGGACTATACAAGTCCATTTATTTCATTTATTTTGCATCTTATCCCCTCAAAGATTTATTTTTGCAATTTAGCCTAAAATACTCAAATTCATCAAAAATTCAAAGACAAAACTTGTTAATCTAGCACATATTTATCATAATTTATCCTCAAACAACCTAAACAATTAACTATCATCAATGGCTCAACCCAAAATATTCATCAAACACAAAAATTAAAGCATGGGTCGGATAGTATTCAAAGCAACGATCTCAAAAACATAAAAATTATCAAGAACCGAGCTAAAACTCACCTTGAATTTAATCAAACAATGGCCGAACCAAGCTTGCTTTTCCTTTCTTTTTCTTTATTTAGTTTCGGCAATGAGCTTAGAAAAGATGAACATGACATGTTTATTTTTTTCTTTTATGTTTTATTACATATGTTATTATTATATTACTATTTTAACTTTATCTTATAAAATTTTATAACATATAACTTAAGGTTACTATTGTCATATACCACCTACTAACTTAAAAATAGGCTATTTGTCCTTTTAATACCTCATATTAGAAAGCCATTATCATTTTAGCACTTTTCACTATAATATGCAACTTTTACACTTTACACGATTAAGTCCTTTTTGTCAAATTAAGCACTCAAACGATAAAATTTTCATACGAAACTTTCACACACATTAATTCACATATAAAAACACCAAAAATAATATTTAAAAATTTTTTGGACTCAAATTCGTGGTCTCGAAACCACCGTTCCGATTAGGGTAAAATTCAGACTGTTACACCCGATCTATCATCGCCACTTGCCAAAAACCCGCTTCCCACAGGTAATTCTCAACCAATGGCGATGGGGGACCATGCATGTTGTGAATATAACATTGCAACACCCGATCTACAGACTATTTAAAAAATTATAAAAAAATTAATTAAAATTGCATAATTGTTAAAAATATTAAATAATATTGAAAAATAAAATTAAAACTTACCATTTGCATTTGCTTGATGGGAAATGGCCCTTTTCCGTAAATTTTCTAAAAATTGGTCTAATTCCATAATTTTTTTTTTTGGTATATTTAAGATATTTACCCAAAAAGCTCTGTTCTTTTTATTTTTTCGGCTTACAATAAGAATCCTTGGCTGTCGAAATTTATGGAATTGGTCCCTCTTTGTTTGATACGGCCCGCATCTAATCCATGCTATGTAGTCCTTTCTACTACTAGTTTAGCGAGGTTTTTGAAAAGTGTAGTAAAAAAATATTTTTGAGAAGTATTTTTGAAAAATTTAGTTTCAAAGTTGATTGTTTAATATTGTTGTCAAAAAGTATTTTTAAGAAATAAAATATCTATTTTAAACATGTTATTATCAAAAACAAATATTTATTTAAATAATATTCAAATTAATTAATATTATTCTATTTTAATAAGAATATAAAAAATATTATAACTTGTTAATATTTTAATATATGAAATATAAAATTTAAATATTTATAAAATTTAATTAGAATATATAATTATATTTCAAATATTTAAATAAACCATTAAATATTTGTAATTAGATATTAACACATTTATATTATTTTAAAAATATTTTTTTATTTTAATTGATAATTTTAACATATTTGTAATTAAGCACCAATAAAAAAAGAAAGGAAAGTACTATATTATTAGAGAGTTGAAAAGTAATTAAGTATTAAAAGTACTTTTAGAAGAGGAAAAACTAAAAATTTTAGCTTTTCATTCCCAAAAGTCTTTTCAAAAGTGCTTGTAAAAGCCAAATATTTTAATCAAAAGTAGTTTGTTTAGCACATCTTTTCTTTCAAAAGTGCTTTTGGAGTCAAAAATATTTTTTTTAAGCACTACTAAACAAGTCACTAGTTATCTCTACACTATCAAACCCTTGATTAGGCTTAATTTAGATGGGCGGTGCATTTACTTTTGGTGAAGTTAAAAATAACGGTGATAGTAAAATTGATTATTGTAGCAATGAGATTAGAATAACGATGAGGCGTGTGTTTGGATTCAAACGCACTTGTAACGATGATGTGAGAATAAAAGATGACTATTAAAAATATTAGATTAAAAATCTATTCTTTATTGGACTTGAATAAGAACAATATAGTGGGAAATTAGCTTTCCACTTTACGTGCTATTTTCCCACTAGTAGCTTTAGTTCAATTTAAAACGAAATCAGTAATGAGATGAGAATTTTAACCGCACCTCATGGTTAGATATCCAAATGTTAAAACAATGCAATGAAAAGGAATATTCTCTCAATATTTCATCTCACCGTGCCTTATTTTACATCTAAAGGGAGCATAAATTGGAATTACGAATTAATGAGGCACTAATTTAATTAGGAAATGATGAAATCATTATTTAAATTATATTTTTGAAGGTGTCTTTATCATTTTATATCTTTTGCATAGAAAAATAGAAAAAAATATATACATGTAATAAAATTTGAACCGAGCAACTGTAACGGACTTAGAGTTTTCACCCGCAATCCGTGCGACCTTAGGCAGTTTCTTCGTTCAAAAATTCTAAGTCAGTCTAACTAGCAACAATTGAGGATTCAACAGAACTCCTCGAAAGCACTCACGAAGAACAGTAGAAGAACGAAGTAAGAACTATCTTGAAAGATGAACAAAAGCCACAGAAAAATAAGAACACTTGAGAGAAAAGTTTGAATGAATGCTCTCAAAATTCTATTACTCACTGAATGAATTTACAATGAGGGGAGAGACCTCTATTTATAGTAGAGCCTTTTCAATATCAACAATACAGATTGAAATACATCAATGGCTACGGTTTAAAGCTATCTAGATATCAAATCTCTAAGATTACAGAATCGTATCTTCTAAAGATTATATTTAATGTCTAGGATCACATACACCAAGCATATCTTTGAAGATCACTTTCCATCTTTGCCAAGCTCGGAGATGGGCTTTCAATCTCTCCAAGCAATGGACCCGTCTGATTGGGCCAAATGACCTCTCTCAAACGCGATGGATCACACAAGTTCGTCATGGTTACAAGATCCCATGCGCAACCCATGACATTCTTCCCCACTTGTTCTAGCAACGCCCTCGTCGCGTCCACCTTGTGGAACTGGTTTATCTTTTCTTGGAACTGCCATAATGCCTCGGCAGGTTCCCAACTCGCCTCGCTATTTGGAAGTCCCTTCTATCGAACCAAGTACTCATGCCGCGGCGATGATACCTTCGTCTAATCACCCGATCTGCCTCAATGTTTTCAACTTTGCGATCGTACGAGACCTTTACCCCCATTGGTGCTCGTTCAGAGTTGCCTCGATTTGGATCCTCTTAATCCCCATGGAACGGCTTAAGCATGCTTACATGAAATACTAGGTGGACTTTAAGCTTTGTCGGCAACTCAAGCTTGTAGGCTACCTTGCCTACTTTCTTCACAACTTTAAATGGCCCCTCATATCGTATATCGCAACATCAAGTGTAGCTTGGCGAGGACTGAGTCACCCACCTGAAATTGCACATCTCTTCGATTTTGATGGGTCCACTTCTTGTTGCGCTTGCTTGCCTTATGTAAACAAGCTCTAGCCAAGTCATTCTTCTCTTACCAATCCTTTGCAAATCGATAAGCTGCAAGATTTGGTCCTGTATAACGAGTCGCAACAGCGTTGGGTGTGAGTGGCTATTGACCCGTCACAACCTCAAACGGGCTTTGATTCGTAGCCCCACTTCGCTGCAAAGACTCATTTGTTATTTATATAATTTCTATAAATGTATTCGTCACGTAATTCTATTTTCACCCACATTGAGTGTATCGTAATCTAATGTATAGAATATATGTAGTTTTCAATCTATAAGTTAGGGGTTAATTATTTTTTTGTTTCAAATTATAGAGTAAGAAATTGAAGGTTAAAATATACAAGTTCTTGTAAAACTTAGTTAAAATACTTTACTTTTAGTAATTTAGTCTCTCTATACTTTTCAAATTTAAGAATTCAAGTGCAAGTATTACACGTTAAAGTTTTTCTATTAAATTCATTAGCGTGGCATTTGAAATTTAAAAAAAAAAACTCACTTGATAACCATGTAATAAAAAGATTACATTATAATAAACTTAAATTTAACAAAAATTTTAACGATATTAAAATTCTTAAAAAATCACGTAAATATTTTAATCAAAATAAATATGCTTATACTTTTCAAATTTTATTATTTCAGTCCTGAAACAAATGGTAGAAGTTAAATACGTTTGGTTAAATTTTGCCATTAGTCATGTACTATACGTATAGTTGTAGATTTAATCCATGTTTTCTAATTTGAGCATTCTTATTAACCTCTATACTTTTCGAATTTAAAATTTTAGTTTTAACTCAAATGACAGCGGTCAAATCCATGAATTGACTTTTTATAAGTAAAACATGGAATAACAAGCTAACAGGACATTAGGCACGTGATACTATATTTGTCACAAAATATTTTGAAAGTAACAGAACTTAATGAATTGAACTACTATCATTTGATCAGGACACAAAATTGAAATTTCAAATTTTCAAAAAAATATAATAACAAAAATGACCCAAATAAAGTAACGAGACTAAATTCGCAACTTATTCGTAGTATAGGAATTAATAGCAAAATTTAATATAAATGATAATATATCAAATTCCACTAATTAAAAGTTTTACCGTTAGAAATTAAACCACTATATTTGTTGCAAGTAAATTTTGAAATAATTACAAAATTTTAACATATGCTGACCAACTAGAACTCTTGTTGAGGCCAATCCAAGGGCTAGCATGGGCCTGGCCATCCTAAAATGGAAAGTTATTGTTTTAACCTTCTAGAAAATTTTAAAATTTTAAATTAATAAATGTAAAATTACTCTTTAACTTCTTTAAAATTATAAAAATTTAATTTAATTTTTTAAAAATTATAAAATATAAACTATTAAAATTAAAATTTCATTTCAACCCCTAAATAAATTTTCTGAGTTCAACCCTGCTTGTTGAGTTTAAATTGTTGCAACACTATATGAAACACAATTTGTCCTAACACTTACCTCAGCATGTAAAGAATTGTATATCAAACGCCACAAATGACTCATTATCAACTCTTTTTTTTTTTGTTCTTTTTAGATTCCTCTATAAACAAGTGTTGAGATCTTTAAGTTTCAATTACCGGTATATATTCTATAATCCACTATTGATTTAGTTGAAAACCAAATTAACTATTTTCACATCAATGCTATGTGTTTTTTTTTTTTTAAATTCCACATATAAAAGTTTCATAGATGATGGATCTAACTAGACATGTTCATGGGTCAAGTCATCCGGTCCGACTAGAAGGTCCGTCCAAAAATGGTTTGGGCAGAAAAATAAGACTTGTTTAAAAAAAGGTCGAGCCTTGGGTAAGGCATTTTTGCAGGCCCAGCTCAGCTCAAATTTACAAAAGGACAAAAAAAACTACTATATTTGGTTGTTTTAATGTTATTTTCTGGTTGTTTTCTCCTTATTTTGCTACAATTTCACTATTATGTTACTATTATTTTATTATTATTATTTGAATATTGTATAACAATTGTTTTATTATTAATTTTGTTATTATTTTAGAAGTATTTGCTTGTTAAGTTGCATCTATCTTAATGTTATTTAACTATGTATATTTTTAAAATTTATTTTCAATTTGTTGAAAATATTCATTTTAATGTTTTTAGTATTTTGATGTATTATATATATTTAAAAATTATATAAAAATAATATAAAAAAACTTAATACGGCCGAGTTGGGTTATGCCTGAGTTTTAGTATTTTTATCCGAGCCGATTTGAGCAAAATTTTAGGCCTATTTTTCGAGCCGAGCCCAAACCAAGCAAACGAGTCTAAATTTTTTATTGGGCCTAGACCGGCCAATGAGTACCTCTGGATCTAACCTATATTACAAAGGAAAAAAAGAAAAATGGTTACCACCTTAATTTGCATTATTTCATTTTCATAAAGTACTAACTACCCATGTTTTAGTTAATAAAAAGTTAATTAATGTTTGAAATTAATGAGATAAGGTAACATTTAGTCCTTAATGGTTTTAACATTTTTTTTTCACATTAATCCCAAATAAAGTTGGTAATTTTTTTCACTTTGGTTTTAACATTTTTTTGTTCACATTAATCCTAAAATTTAGTAGTTTTTCTCAATTTAATTCTTAAATTTGGATTTTGTTAAAATATGATAATATGATATTGTGAGATTGTATCATGTAATCACATTTTTTTTAAATTTTTAAAATATATTTTTATTTTTTACTTTTATGTGGTGACATGACACACTCTGAATTCCACGTCATCATACATTAATGGAATACAAGTTTAAAGATCAAATTGAGAAAATTATCAAATTTTGAGACTAAATATTGATTTATCTCGGATTAATAATTCTGAACTTTCATAAATGCATATAATAATTAAAACATATTATTTTGTTCAAGATTAGGTTAACCTACTCCGACTAATAAAACTGATATCAGAAAATGACATACAAAAAGAAACCCAGAAAATGGGATTCTAATTATTATAGATCCAAACCATCAGAGAACAAACTTGCCCATTCATACCAGCAATCCATCCAAATAAAGTACAAATTTATGCTTTAATAAAATAATCCAAGAAACCTGAATCTTATTAAACATGTTTGCATGCAAGATAGAGTCTGTTCGGATAGCATCCTTACGATATCGAAATGAAGCGTTGATTTATTTACGTTTTAAAATGGCAAATAGCTGAAGTCCATCCCTGTAACATGATTCCAATTGCTGAGAAATGTCTGATAGTTTTAGGACAAGGTGATCGAACAATTCATCAATGGCTTTGCTGGGAAAATGGTTGCTGAACATTCCCTCCATAGCAGCCCTTACATGTTTCACAAAGACGGGGATGTCAATGGGACCTTTTAGCCATGGTGCAGGGTTCATCAGTTCTATCACTTCTATGCTGAATTGTCCATTTCTTTCGACCGCCTCAATGAATTCCCCGGGAGGGCAAGCATATATAGGCAAGTTGAATGCATCCACGTCAGCTTCACTGATGGATCCCTGTAATGCATAGATACGTGCACAACGATAAACATGGATGACAGAGAGGATGACGACGATTTTGATACAATTTCTAGTATATATATTGGGGTCGAAAGACAAAAAGGTTTTTACTTACGATTTTCACCATGTCCACGAGGATGGAACCCATGCAATCGTACATTATACCATTCACAACTTGAGAATAAGGCATCCCATCTGGAATACTTGACCCAACAATCACAATCATCCCTCCCGACACCATCTCTCGAGCTCTGGCACTCAAGAAATCATCTAAATCCTCAGCGAACTGCGTCGCATACGCCATTAAAACTTGAGGTGGAGCACTGGTGTAGTGAATCTTGCCTTTGTTCCACGCCGGAGAACGCTCGTCTCGCAGCTCCTTCGGCAACCGAGAAAGCCAATGCAACGAATACGAGCAATGGGCTAAATGGAGTGATGATTTAGGCAATACTTGGTTATGGAAAGAACCAGGAACGGAAGCTACAAGGTATTGCTTGTCTTGTGGGAGATACGTGAAGAGGGTATTGAAATCGTTTGAGAATTGGTCGTTGAAAATCACTTGAAATTCAGGCATTTGAGAAGATGTAGGACACTGAGATATGTACTTTTCCTTTACGATTTGGAGCAAATCTTGCATGGAATTTATTGTGTTTGATCCAACCCCACATCCAAAATCTGCGACACGAAATATGTTTGATGTTGAAGAGAGGGTTTCCACATCAAGGTTCTTCATAATTGCATCTTCAATTTTTTTGGTCACAATATTTGCCGATAATCTCTGCAAAATTGGATTTATTTTAATAAAATATCGAATATAAGGACTTTGTTTAAACGATTTTTTTTCTTTTTCTTTATCATAAAATATAATACAGGTCATTAGTTGAGAAATCTACACATGAAATATGTGAATTTAATAGATTAATCATGTCATAACTATTTTTGAAGAAAGTGAACACACGACTAATAGACCATAATTTAACCTTACTTTATATGGTTTTGAAAGTAAATTAATCCAAATGAAGCATTAATCATTCATTTACATAAAAAATCATTAATTATGAAATCTACCCATACGAAAAATGTAAATTTAACAGATTAATCATGTAATCATGAAAATTTTAGCATAGTTCATTTTCTAAAATTTCTCTACTTCATTTTCTTTTATAATATTAACTTCGAATTGAAGTTTTGCACCTGGTAGGAGGAGTTGTTGGAGTAGCTATCAGTTCCATGTCCGCCGATGACCTGTGCCGTTGAATTCTCTGATGCCTTGTCATTGTTCTTCTTTATGAGTGAATCGGACACCAGAGTTGCCATCCCTTCCGTTTTGTATGTATTGAGATCATTGAAGCAAAAGATTGAGCGATTATAATTACCTTCGCATCTATATATATATAATGGTAGAGGTAAAGGAGTGTGAACACCATATGTGCATGGGACATGTATGGAAATTATTATTATTAAAATTTTTAATGTTAAATGTCGTACAATTAAACAAATGAAATCAAATGTTTGATTCGTAGGTCCAAGGTGATGCTATGAGATAAAGATATGGAAGTGGATATGTAGTTTAAGGGTTATTTTAATGTCATTTTAGTTTTAATTTTTTGACACAATACTTAGAATTACTTATAGTTCCTCTCTAACCCATAAATAAGAAGATAATGGACTTCAACACACTCGAACTCATATCCTCTTACACTAGCAACAATACTCATGCTAGTCGACTTAAAACTCATTCGAAATAAAATTTAAATATTTCAAAGTATCATTTCTACATTTCCAATTTTTCAAGCTAAAAAATGTTTTTTCTTCCATTGTAACAAATCATTGATATGTTATGCATGAATCTGAATTAAGGACCACATTATATATTAATTGAAACATGAGTAAGATTATTAAATTTGCAATCAGTTTGATTAAACATCATGTTCCATGATATTGACATCCATATATATATATATATATATGGATGGATTTGGTTGTCAAATGCATATTTATTAATTTTTAAAAAAATAACGAAAGAAAACCTTCAAATAAAAATTAAATAATGTTAGATTAATGTAGCGCCAAAATTATGGTACTTTATCTTCACTAAATAAATGGAAGGTTTATTGTTGTGGTCCTTGAGTTTTGGTTTCCTATCTTAATAAAAAGTATAATAATTTTTTGCCCTTCAATTTTATTAAAAAAAATCTTTTTAATTTTTGAATCTGTATCTTTTGTCAAATTACATTTAATTAATTTTAAAAATAGTTTATATATTTTTTGAATTTTTTAAAATTTTAAAAATAATTAAATGTTGACGTGCTATCCACGTGATGTCCATGTTTATGCAATGTCAACAAAGTTAAGAAAATGTTAATTTTTCTATTCATTTTGAGGTGATTTGATAAAAAGAAGCAAGTTTAATGGCTAAAAGACGAAAAATTAAATGAATGGCTAAAATAATTTTTTTTGTAAATTTTAAAGACCAAATAAATTATTATGCCATTATAAAATAAAATAAAAATATAAAGAGAGGTTAGCTAGGTTTTGTTGATTAATTTCCAAAGGCTTATGGGTGTGGTCCTTGCATTGATTACAACAAAATTTTTGAGCAAATAATTTAATTAAACATTTTAAAATATATATATAAATTTGATATCAAATAGATATGAGATATAATAAATATTTAATATAAGTATCCATTTGATATATAATTAGAAAATTAAATACTTAAATTTAGTCACTTGTAGAAAGAATAATAATTAGTAATTAATATATAAAGAGAGAAAGTGAGGATAATTATTGGATAGTGGGAAATTTTATTTCACAACTAGAGTCAAGATTTTGTATTATTTATTTAATTTTTTTATAATTGAAGGGTTAGAGTAGGTTGCTTAATATTAAGGGTAAACTATTAAAATACTCACTTTTATTTACTTGATTATATTTTAGTCACTTATGTTTGAAATGTTACGTTTTAGTCATTTACATTAATGTGTTGTAACATGTTAGTCACTGAGTCGTTAATTGCTATTAACAATGTAACAGTAAGCTGAAGTGGCACGTTGAATCATCAATTCAAACAAAAATTTTAGGTTAAATTATACAATTGGTCTTCATATTTTTTAGCTTTGAACAATTTAATTTTTTTCTTTTATGTTGTTTTAACTTTATTTTTTTAATTTTCCAATCTCTTCTGTTGCTCTCTTTGTTTTCACTCCTTCTCAATCTCTTTTAATGTAGTTTTTTTTTATGTTTTTCATTTGTTAAAACTAGTCCCTATACTTTTATTTTTCTTGAACAATTTAATTTTTTTCTTTTTATATCTTTATGTTCCTTTTCTTCTTCCCCTTTAGTTTTAACAAATGGAAAACATAGAAAAACTACATTAAAAGATATGGAGAAGGGAGGAAAGCAGAGGAAGAAGCAGAAAAGAATGGAAAAAAAAATAAAGTTAAAAGAATATAAAAGAAACAAATTAAATTGTTAAGAACGAAAAAATATGGGGACAATTTATATAATTTAACCTAAAATTTTTGTTTGAAATGATGATTAACGTGCCACTTCAGCTTACCGTTACACTGCTAACGGCAATTAACGGCTCAGTGACTAAAATGTTACAACACGTTAACGTGAGTGACTAAAACGTAATATTGCAAACATAAGTGACTAAAATGTAACCTGAGGTAAACAAAAGTGACTGTTTTGATAGTTTACCCTAAGATTAAATCTCAAACTCCCATACTTACAACATACTACTCTTGCCATTGAATCAAGAAGTTGTAGGCCTATTTTTAAATTTTTTAAATACAAAGAGAGACATATTTTAGTATTTTTACCAAAAATATTATGATACTACACAACATATCTTTGATTATTGAATGAATAATTTTTTGTTAATCGGTGGTTAAGATATTTAGGATAAATTATATCAAGAATCACTTAATTATTGTAAATTTTGTTTTGGTCATTGAATTAAAATAATTACAATTTGGTTATTAACTTTTGAGATTAGTTTTATTTTTGTCATCTGAAAATTAAATAACTAACGGAATGATGATGTAATAATTTTTAACGACAAAGTATTATACAAAGAAAACAATATGAATATACAAATATATATAATATGAATAAAAATATATAATAAAATAAATATATGATTATCAAATCTAATCTTGAACATTAAGATTTATTAAATTAAACACGAGTTAAAAATGCGTTTCAACACAATCAAACCCATATCCTCTTACATTGACAATAATGTCAATATCAATTGAGCAAAAACTTAATCCGCATAGAAGTTAAAAATTACTTAAGATATATATAGATGCAACTACTTTAAAAATCAAAGTAAAAATAAATGGAAATTGAAATGAAAACAAAACTCAAATTTAAATAATTAGAAATGAGCCCCAACTGATTATCGAAATCAACTAAAAATAATGGAATCCCAGTATGTATGACCAACACCTTTTATTTTCGAATTAAAACAACGAGTAGTTGAGTTCGATCCTTATACCCTGATTCCACTTGTTCAGTAAACATAAAGAGTTTTTTGGTCAATCGATCAAACATTTCGTCTATAATATCAGTGCTGAAGTGTTTGATGAACATTCCCTCCATTGCTGCCCTAACATGAATGACCCAAGCTTTTATATCAACTAGACCATCTACCAAAGAAGCAGGATTTGTTAACTCCAACATCTCGATGCTAAAATGCCCATTTTTTTCCACCACCGAGGCCATCTCGGCCGGCGATGGAGTATATATGGGCAAGTTAAAGGAATCCACTTCATCTTCACTTATCAGTCCCTCATTCGCCATATCCATGAAGGTTGATGCCATAAAATCATACATTAAACTAGCGGCCAGTTGAGAATAAGGCATTTCATTGGGAAGTCCTGGCATGATGATGGTCATCATACCCCCAGTCACAATCTCCATTGCTCTAGCACAGAAAAATTCCTCCATGTCCTTAGCGAATTGAGATGCATAAGCTTGGACAACTTCGTTGGGTGCATTGGTGTAGTGAATCCTCCCTTTGTTCCATGCGCCACAATTCTTGTCTAATAACTCTTCTGGCACCTTGGAAAGCCAGTGGAGAGCATACGAGCAGTGCACAAAATGGATAGAGGATTCGGGGAATAATCGGCGGTGAAACGAGCCCGGCACACCGGCTGCGTAATACGGCATTTCCCGAGGGAGAGATGTGAAGAGTGTGTTGAAATCGTTGGAGGGTTGGTCATTGAAAAGTACTAGGAATTGGAGGGTTGTGTTGGATTGTGGGCATTGGAGGGTGTACTTTTGTTGTATGAAGTGTACAACATCTTGCATGGCGTCGAAGGTGTTTGGTCCAACTGCACATCCTAAATCTGCAATGTAAATTGTGTTGGATGTAGAAGAGAGTTTTCCCACATCAAGCTTCATTGTAATTGCTCCCTTAATTCTTTCCTTAACCACATTTGCAGCTAATCTCTGCCAATTTGGAACACTATTCAATAGTCTAGGATTAAAGGTAGAGAATGGAAATGAAATCTTAGAATGAATGCATTGCATTCATTGGTTTTCAACCAAGATGTAGTAGTCGTCCTAGGAAAATGGGAAATTGTAGAATGTAAGTGGTCCATGATACTAATTTAAGGATTAATATAATATACACATCATTATTAAGTTTTAATATCTAATAAACCATTTTTACCAAAATCAAGAAAAAGTAACACATTGATTATTCATGTAGGACCTAAATTAGCATGAGAAAGAATATTGCATTAACTCCTACAACGGCTTTGCTTTCTCCAAATCATCAGTCAACTTAAATAAAGCTTTTTGTTGTTTTATGAAAAATATTTTCTATAATTTTTTATGTTTGTTTTACAAAAAAGACTTACAAGTCAACTAAAATAAGTCATTTTTCATAAAATTTAAGGTAAATCATTTTTTAAAAAGAGCTCCTCCATAGGTAATTTTATTGTTATATAAAATTAAATTAAATCAAGTTTAATATTATTATATTGATAATAAATTTTATATTTTCTAAAGAATATTTAAAATATTAAAATAATTTATTATTTTAATAAATTATTTAATATTTTAATAATAAAATTTTAAAATAATAAATTTAAATAATATTAATATTAATATTTTAATAATAAATATTAATTACAATTATAAATATATTAATAATAAATATTTGGTAGTATAAAGATTAAAATATGTCCTAAGTTTATGTACTCCTCACAAATCTAAAATTTAGTCTTTGTATTTTTATTTTCAAGAATTTAGTCTCTCTACTAATCTATGTATATTTGTTTTATTGAAAACAACTTTTATGAAATATTTTAAAAATCTATCAAATAATAAAAAATATTTTACACAAATTCATCCAAATAAAAAATATTAACTTTTCTAAGAAAATAAGTTATTTTTAGAAATTAATTTCGATAGCTATTTTAAGCGAAATACACGAAACCTAAACCTTAGAATCTTAATTTATTTCTATACAGGTTCCCATTTAAAAGCAATACGTTGATTAGTTCTCATCTGCTGATCTGCAAATGAAGTGCAAACCCGTGAAGGGTGTATCAGCTTTCAAGGTTAAAAAAAACACAGATTTATCATGATTTTAGACCAGCGTCGAGTAGACAATGCTTGCATCATTAATGGTGAATATATATATTTAATGAAAGAGAGAGACCTGAAAGTAGGAATTTCTGGCATAGCTGTAAGTGCCATCGCCGCCGTTCACATGGTGTGAATCTGGAAGTGGCCGTCTTACGGTTTCACCGCCACTGCCAATGATGAGTAGGGATGGATCAGGGGCTACCTCTGCCATGAGTACTGTTGTTTGTAGTGAGCGTTGATTGAACAAAGTTTAGTGAGAATCGTTTCCATTATATAGAAGTAGGGGAGAAAATTAGATGTCGTGCTACCATATGCATGCTAGCTACCATCATGGTGGAACCAATACTATATTGATTTTTTTAAAACATTAATGCTCAACTTAATTAACATCAAAACAAGCAAAAGTATAGTCAAATTATTAATTCATACACACCAAAGACAAGAATCTATTCCGCACTCAACATTTGCGATGTATAAAATTAAGATATCATATTATTTATATTTTTAAAATGAATATGTTAAAATATTATTAAATTATTAAAAGAAATATGAATAATATCGTATCTCAATTTTGTATAATCTTTTCTCATGTACCATTGACAAATGAGTTTTTTTTTTTTAATTATAAATTGGTGCATTAATGGCACTGATCCTGCACCATTGTAGAGTCAACCCTTAGCTATCTAGCTAGGGTTTTCTTTTTCTTTTTATGGTCCATAATATTCGAGATATATATGTACCAAAAATAAATCGAGATATAGAAGCTGCTTAATCTCTCATGTGGAGGCAATGTGTGGTGCAACTTAAAAGAGATAACATATAATATATATTAGACTTAGTTGGTGATTATTTTTTTAAATTGAATTTATATTCTAATAATCAGATTAGTATTTTTATAATAATATTATTAGTTTGTGTTGGCGTGACACTACTAACTAATCTGGTGGTGTCACATAATAATATCTCAATAAGTTATCGACAAATATAAATTATATATATATATAAATTAATTAAAAAGATATATTTTCACATCAAAAGTGAATCTAGATAATCAATTGTCGAGATAGAGATAATCCCAAATGTGTTTTTAGTAATTTTATATATTTTATTTTTTATAAAATAATCAATTTTTAAGTTATTATTATTTTTAAAATATATAAAAATATAAACTTATGAATTTATAAAAAATTTAAAGTATATAAAATCCTATAATATATTTTGGTAAATGTTTATAATATATATTTATAATATGTGTGTTCATAAATTTATAATATAAAATTTTAAATATATTTTTACGTAAGCCATTATAATTTTTATAATAATATATAATATTTTATAATTTTTATAATATTATTTTTATAAATGTACTCGCTTTTATGTATTTATATGCATTATAGGTTTTATATATTTTTAAAATATATAAAATTACTAAAAATACATTTAGAAGGAACTGAATAAACAAGTATACTTTTTTAATTAAAATTTTAATTTATGTTTGTCACATCACATCTTTGGATTGGCTATCCATGTTACGTCAGCATAAACTAACAATGTTAGTGTGGAAGTACCAACCTGATTAACAGAATACAAATTCAAGGACCAGCGAAGTTCAAAAAAATAAAACCAAATATAGATGGACAAATTCAGGAGTCATGATATATATTAACCCAAAAATATAATAAAGATATTATAAATACAAAAGATTTCAAATTTGATTTTTTTAATCGAATGAATTACTTCACCCATGAAAATAATAAAGATTTTTTCTTGTGAATTATAAGAGGAGGGTAAAACCCTAACGATAACGCGATTAACGCGACTCAAACTCAAACCATACCTGAAATGGTGAACACCTTAACTATCATGCCAAAACACGGGTTTAAAAATAATAAATATTTTCTTATTGCTTTTTGATTCCTTTCTTTTTCATGTAAGATGAACAGCAACCTTTATAGAAAAAGTGAAAAAAAAAAAGGTAATTAAAGAAGAATTTATACCCTAAAAACCAAAGAAGGACCTAGCTAGAAAAAAAAAGTAATAATAGTACAAAAGATTCTAAATAAAAGCATCTACTTGATAAAAAAAAAAAACATAGAATTGTAGTGGTGCATAATCGGGTTCAATCTTTACATGATGCATGCATAATAAAGTCAAAAAATTCTCTTTTTTTTTTTTCAACTTTAATTTATCTGGTGGTAACCAATAGGTAAACTATTGCCATGTTCGTCAGGAATATGGCCAACTGTTAATTAACATTTTAATAAACCCTAAACCCTATATATCGACCCTAGCTAGCTATAAGCTAGGCATATAAAAATATATAGCTATTTATGTTCTAGGGTTACAACTTTCACTAATATTGATGTATTAAAAGATTCATCTCTATGTAAACAATGAAAAGTCCTTTAGAGATGATAATTTTTTGCTATCAACTATGGCTCTTGCCGTTGCTAAACATCATTAGGTTAAATTACTTCATAAGTCCCTATATTATAGGTTCAAAAGTTAAATTTTTTTATACGTTATTAGTTCGAGCCCACACCAAATAGGTGTATGATAAAATATTTAATCACCGCTTAATTTAAGTCAAGACAATTTAATTATTGTATAATACTAAGGTTGAATGTAAAAGAAAATACTGACTTATCATTTAAATAAGATTTTATTAGCAAATTGACCTTTAATTATGTATTCGATTCTCATTTTGATTCTTAAAGTTTTTTTTTTCAGAAATGGTACTTAAATAATCAATTTTGTCTCATTTTACTTAAAAAAGTGTACAACATCCAATAAAAATTTGGCATGTATCATGTTCTTATTAATTAATATTTTTTGGGTAAACTAAAATAAAATTGATAGTTTAAGTACTCACTAAATTTGACAAGAAAAGTTAAATGAGTAATATGGGTGTTTTAATTTTTATTTTTAAAATTTTAATATTATCAAACACATGTACATATGATAGTTTTAGTCCACTTAACCAAATATATACCATACAAGTTTTAAACCGAGAGATAGTTTGAATTTTATCATTTCAACTAAAACTTCATATATTTTTTGTTAAATACTATTTTCTCTCAAATAATATATGATTGGGAGCAAAATTTAGAATATATAAATGAAGTATAGTTGGTAGAACTGAAATTAAAAATAGGTTATGTTATACTATACATCAATAATGGCAACTGGAATTATCACAAAGCAATAAGAAAAGAAAAATAAGAACACATAGATTTTACGTGAAAAACTTTTATCGAGAAAAACCATTGGTAAAGGAGGAGAAATTCACTAATGTGAAACATAACAATACAAGAAGTTTTTTGCTACATATGTTTTAAGGGTTAAACAACCATTTTATAATCAACGTCTAATAAAAGAAGTATATTCCTATACAGATTCAATTTGTGCGCCACCGATCAAGTTTAGTGGTTCAGCCCTCAATCCTTCTTTCTCATAAATCTTCAATTTTGTCTCTCTTTTTATTTTTTAATAAATAAATTATACATTCAAACTTTTTAAACTGAGATTCGGTTCACACAAGTTTATAGTTATGATATAGATCTAGTATATAGTAGAATTAATATAGTAGGTGTAGCGGATGAGCTACATATATATAGCTGAGGATAATGAAAGGAAAAGAATTGCCGACGTACATGCTAAAATATTAATATTTTGAAAAGTGAAAAATGGCGATAAACGAGGCAACTCAACTGAGCTGGAAACTGAAACCCTTTGTGGGAAACCATTAATATTGGAATTGGGGAAAAATGCTGGCTTTTGTCTTCGAAAAGTCCCGCTTGATTTCTTAAAGGAGACAGACGACAAGATCACTACAGTTTGTATTATTTTATTTCTGCATTTAAATCAGGCTTTATATATGTAGCTCAGTCTTTTAATAAATTACTAGGGCTCACTTGGTGAACATGCACAACGTGAATAGTGTTTGCTCCATCAATCACGAGTGTGATGTCTTACAATTCTGGCTTTTTTTTATCAGAATAATATATTATTTATTAAAATAATATTCCAAAAGTTTTTTGACCAAAATAAGAAGGATTAGGTCAATTGATATGCAAATTGCCACATCAGTTGGTGATTTCATGTGAAATCAGGGGTGTGTGAGGATTTGTTAAGGGCAGATTATCTTCCCATTGGTGTCAGCTTGCGAGGGCATTGGGAAGTCCATATCGGCAATTGGTATGGCATTTTGATAACGGTTAAGTGAAATGGGGAAATGACATGACGATTTAGGACATGTACGTCTTGTTAGTGCCAGGAGAGCAAAGAATTTCTATTGCCTCCAGGCTCTAAATCAACATATAAGATGATGATTTGGAGGATCAAAGCAATAGATATTCTCTTCTTCCTTAACATCGACAACGCAAAATTCAGAAATTTCGGACCAAACACCAAGTTTTATTATGAAAACCCCACATGTCCGGGGGGCAAATGTTCAAAAAAAAAAAAAAAAAGAACCCGGAAAAAAAAATCACGAATTCTTTCAAAATATCCCTCTCAAAAACCATTTCCAAAAAACCTTATCTTTTAAGTATCACTCTAACCCTAAACTACTTAAAGGAAATTTTTTTTACTATTTGGAGTTACTATGAATTTTATGATTATAATTGTTCGATACCATTATTTTTTTAGGTTCAAATATCAAAGAAGAAAACTCTAAAAAAAGCAAGCCAAACTATCACGTAGTTATAGATGGTTTAAACATGATGGATAGAAATTAAAAAAAAAAAAGGTTTAGTGTGTGTTATATAAGTTTGTGATTATATTAGCATGATATTGTGTTTTTAGTCATGTTTGATAAAAAGTAGAGGACCTTGTTTATAATTAATCGTTTACATCAATTAGAATGACAAATAAATGTTTATAGTAATTCTGTATATATTTCGTGCAGAATAAATGGTTAGGTTAATTCGTACACCGGAACGAATTAGAAATCAAGAACAAAGAGAAATGATGAAAAAATTGATAAAAAATTAAGAAATTATAGAATAGACCCTAACAATAATTGTGTTGTTACCCTTATCATAGCTATGAACCTCATCATGCTAGATTCAATTTGGGGTTGTCATCCTGGTATTAGGAATGATGTACAAAAAATATCCACTAAAAAAAAAAAAAATTCCATAGACGACAACTTATACTGACATGGAAAATCCGTCAGTAAAAATCTGCATTTCTTATGGACTTTCTTATCTGTTGGTATATATGCGACATATACTGACGGATTTCATATCATCAGTATAGATACTTTTTTATCCGCCAGTTGATTCGATCTAGAATTTAATTATTTCTTCTGCACTTAGTGATATTGGCCATTGCTATGATATATCTTGAATTCTAAAATAATCTAATCCAAAATCTGTTGTTGTTTTTAAGTGAAAGAAACCCAAAGTTTAGTAATTAGTCAAACAAATGAAGAAAAAAAAAAGGAAATGAAATTAGAAGCTCACCTATGACATCGACGGTAGTATACTGTTAGAAAGCCTTCCAATCGGTCCATTAGGGAAGTCAATCTCGTATGGAAAATAATTAGCTCTAGCCACAGTTGATTATTATTCTCATTATCCACCAATGAGTCCCCGAAAAATAAAGTAACAATCTTTTCCCAGAACTATATCTAAATATTGTCAGTTTTGAAGCATGCCCGAGCATTAAGGCTTGAACTGCCAACTATTGATCTTCACTCATAAACATAATCCTTAGCTGGCTTCTAATCTTCCTTCTCTCATCTCTGAGATACGTTTTATGAAGAAAATCAATTTTTTTTCTAGAGATCAGAAAAAAAAAAGGATCTGCATCTCTTGTAAACATGATTTAGAAGATCCAAAACCAAAAATAGCAATATTTGCCAACGTTGCGAATAAACATATATTGATCCAAAATTTAATTCAAGTGGTAAAAGTATCATGGATGCTACTGTATTAAGAGTCAAATTTTATTTTGCCCTCTTTACTCAAAAAATGGGTAAATTAATCATTGTATGTCAAATCAAAGAACAAATCGATTCTTCTGTTAAAAATTCTATCATTACGTGATATACCATGTGTACCTCATGCTGATGCATAAGGGTTAAGTTTTTAACAGTAAAATTAAATAAAAATTTTAACAGAAATGACCAATTAACTTTTTGATTTAACATACAGGGATTAAATTACTCATTTTTTTGAATAAAGAGAGTAAAGTATAATTTGACTCTTAGAGTACAATGGTTCTATGGTACTTTTATTGATTCAAGTCCAGTATGGTACCTTTGAGTATGTAAGAAATGTTTTGAATCGATTGATTTTAATGAATCAATGATGTTGGCCCTAGAGATTCACAGCAGATAGTAGAGGCACCGATAATGTGTTTTCCAACGCATGATATTGCTGGTCGTATTAAGCATACTAGTGAACTGTGTATTTCTATCCATAAAGCGATATTAAACCATAAAAATGAGCTTTCTCAACACTATAACTTTGAGGGAAGAAATCTAACAAATCATGCATCTCATTACTATCCAACTGTTTGCCATATTGGCTTAAATCTTTCTCTTTTGCAAGAAAACCCCAACATTTGGAAATGGCTAACTAGTCAAGAACAACCACCCGAAGCAGTGACCGTTAATCCTGTAAAAGATGATCTAAAATATAAAAGTTTTGCACTTGTAATTCTTTTATTTCCCAGTATTCTTATATGATCATTTGGTTGTTTAGGTCTTCTCTGCAGTGCAACAGACGGTCTTGAAAAACCTCAACAACCATTCCTCTCCCGAGACCTGAGCAACCCCTGGCCAGCCATGGGTTAAAGGGTGGGATGATATCCAAATAGGTCGCGATAGCCCAATCACCGAAAATCAGTAGCTTTTTTTTTGGCTTTGAGATAACAGGTTCTGAAGGCTTGTTTCTTTCGAAACAAATTAAGGTTTGTAATATGTAATTTCTTCGATATTGTATGCTAGAATATGAAATAAGGATGGTTACATCGCTGTAGTGAAGCTAGAGATGTAAGAAAACCCTGAATGTATTTGGTATAGGCCTTATTTAAGTTGATCTACAGCATAAAAATTGTGGCTTGAATTGTCATTTCTTCTCTGTGCTTCAACAAATAGTTGAAAAGATTCAACAAATTGTATAAATGCGAAGTGATGGTTCTAAGAAGTGCCACTTTATAAACCCTTCTTAGACCCAATAGAGGAGACTAGATTGTTATCTACTCATGATCACCAACCTGGAACCTAGGTATGGCCGAATCACCTACCAGCGATCCAATTAGGCCCTATCAGTCGGATGCGTGTAGATCTTGAAGTGGGGGTTCGTTAGAAGGGCCAAGGAGTTCGCGTGTGAGGGCAACGAAGTATAACAAGCAGACTAGAATAGTAAACGTGTCCAGCATGCATAGAGCCTACTGAGAACGTCAATTCCATGAACAGTGACCATGTGTATAAATATCCAATTGTCCCCTTCAATGGGACACAACGGAAAAACACTCAACAATATTATATGTTGAATATATCGGAATCCAACATTTGTTGCGGATTATCGAGTTATATTTATAATAATCCTGACGTGTTTCTAAGGGATGATGTGAGCCTACAGGCTTAGCACTTTGTGTCTAGGTGTGTTTTTGGAAGGATGTTAGCCTTCGATCTAGGCACTCAATGCTTATGTGTGTTCTTGGTTGGATTAGTTCGATTGAGCATTATAGCGTGTTTTGGATGAATAACCACATATCCATATATGTTCATATAGTTCATCAGGCTGAATCGTGATTGTTAAATGATGTAATGACTTGTGTTGATGCTTGGTAATAATTATTTTGCTTGGTAAATGATTTGTAAATATGCTCATGTTCCCGATATTATATCGTGATTTGATATTGAATGATCTTGTATAGCTTGAAAGGTTATATGACTCGTGTATAATGAACTCACCTATTGAATGGTTGTGATGACAGGGTTGATGTTAGTTAATTATTTTGCTATTTAAACTATGATTACAAGGCATGTTATATTGTATTTGACCTATGAACTTACTAAGCTCAATTGTAGCTTACTTTGTATTGTTTTCCTATTTTCCTATAGATATTGTTTTACGGAACTAGATGATCAGATCAACTAGAAGATCACACTATCCAGTCTTTTTTTTGGCAGACTTTGAAATCGTTATATTTCAGTTTTGTGGCATGTAATAGGAGTATTTAGTATATATATATACTTATGTGTCAAGGAAATATATATATATATATATATATATTTTGTGTTTGTACAAATGATGTATGCTTGATATTTAAATGGTAAGGTAGTTAATGGCTTATTATGGCAATCTTGAATGTGGATTGCATATGGTATATAATGGAATGATTTGAAATGTTGATAGGTTGTAATTTTTTACAGATATAGCATATTGGTTTTGTAACACCCCACATGATTTATCCATTATTGACCGAATTGGTACATACATAATACATTCAAACATTTAACAATTTCTACTTTCAACTGTACATTCAAACCTATACTTAAGGCCGAATATATGTACAAAGAAATACACATGCAATAACCCAAACCAATGAACATTTTGATTAGTAGCATACTTCACTTATAACAATTTTCTCTATTACAACCATGCTTTATAGAACTTAGCAAAGATCATCAAATCATTGACATAAATAAGTAATCAACTTTTCCACTTTCTAAAGGCATTTGCAGAATCATATCACACCCAAATTATCAATATTAAACGTTGTTAAATTTTTCATCATACCTATAATATCAACTAGCTCATACTAGATTTTATGATTAAACCACCATTTATCATATATTTGACTTACCAATAAGTCCATTATCACACCTAACACCAAGCTAAAATTTTAAGACATTTCATAAGTGTAAAACACCTCACTCATGCATATATAAGAACCAAGAAATAAATTTCCATATTAAGATTTTATCAAGGCCGAACATACATAGATGCTAACAACATGATCAAACATAACCAACTCAATCCCAAGCATAGAAATATAGCCATTTTCGCATGGCATTTGTATATACATTTGCAAAATAACATGTAAGTCTATTCTAGGAAAGCTAGCTTATACATGCCATAATATTAAGTTCATTTACAAAAGAGTACCAAAGGTTGATAGTGTGCTTGACTTCGACATAAATTCCGAGCTTGAACTTGACTTTAAAGATCTATAAAACAATGCAACAACTACACCACGTAAGCTTAAATAGCTTAGTAAGTTATAAAAAATAAGGTAATACATACAAACCAAGCAATTCCCCAGTCTCTTTTAATATACAATCAATCTAACTATTAAACAAGTCATATTATCGCAAAACCTAGTAGGTTATCATTCATCAATAATTTACCTCTTCAATCTCAAGCGTACAAATCAAATAATCATAGACTTCGTACCCATATCAAAGTGTTTTATCTACTCTTCATTTCATCAGAATAATGAACTATTATCAATAGATACTTACCTGACACTTTCATTTACCTTTATTAGGTGTTTCAGTCTTTGAAGAGATGAAAAACGATAATTCGCACACCCAGTGATTGGAAAATAAATCCTCACACACAGTGCCATTCTACCGATCTCGCACACACAGTGCTCGGTGAATAAATCCGCACACACAGTGCCAATCTACCGATCTCGCACACACAGTGCTCGGTGAATAAATCCGCACACACAGTGCCATTCTACCGATCTCGCACACACAGTGCTCGGTGAATAAATCCGCACATTCAGTGCCATTCTACCGATCTCGCACACACAGTGCTCGGTGAATAAATCTGCAGACACAGTGCCATTCTACCGATCTCGCACACACAGTGCTCGGTGAATAAATCCGCACACACAGTACCATTCTACCGATCTCGCACACACGGTTTCTCGGTGAATAAATCAGACACACAGTGCCATTAATCCATCTTCCGTTAGTACTATGTATACATATGATTTCAATTCCATCCATATAAATACACATACAATTAAAGATTTAAAATAACTCATTTCTTTTATCACCTTATATCACATTCGCCACGCCCATATATATACTAAATTAATTATTCAATACCATCACCTATTTCCAAGATCCATATTTAACTACTACTACTCAATCCATAAATATTTGTCCACCCTATGCTACCAATTTCATACATAAATCAACCACACATTCGCTATTATAAACGTTTAATCCCAATCCACATCACATTCGCAATTAAAGAAAAAGCTGGATTTCAATATGCTTATTTCAACTAATCAAGAGATATACATATTTACATGCATATAATAAACCCCACTCGGCTAGTCTATTTTAATATTCCCATGTATCATTCGCAACAACTATTATACATAATATATATATATATATATATATATATAAAATCCTCATTTACAATTTCCAGCATCAATCACATTCCATTTTCACGTATAACTATACCTTGATACATATACAAATATTCAATCCACCCAATTAATTCAAGCTTACATATATAAATATGCATTTTAATCTCATTTGAATATAATAAAATATTTCCCATACCACATTCGACTTTATACATTTAAGTCTATTATTTCACTTTAGCATATACAATTCAATATTGAATAAAATTTGTATCAATCCAATTGCTTACAAACTTACCTCGAATTATATGATTTAAGCTTTCCACTACTAACTTACCTTGGTCTTCCCACGATCCAACTCCTTCCCTTTTATTCTTGATCTATAATATATCAAATAAAGCTTGTTCACATTTAATTCTATTCAATTTCATCCAAAACTCAATTTTATAAAGTTTACTATTTTACCCTCAATTATTTAAGCTTTACAATTTAATCCATATAGCTCAAAATACAAAATGTCAACAATTTGGCCTTCTTCATCAAGGGCGAATGTTCACCTCACCATTCCCAACTCCTTTCTTCCATTATTTAGCTAATTAACCCTTTCTAAAATTTTCTTCTTATCAAACAACCTAATGCCCGAAATTCTTCTAAAATTCTTAAGGGATTCTCCTAGTCTAGTTCGTTTCTAATATGTGCCATATTGAATCACATAATCCCCCAAATTTATATCCATGGTTATAATCAAAACATGCCATCTAACATACATTTACAAATGGGCTAGTTAATATGCATGTTAATAACCTCAAAAACGTTGAATTTAATAAAAACTAAGCTTAGATACCAACCTTAACAAGTCATGCATAAACCGAGATGAAGAGAGCTTGATGTTTATTTTTCTCCTTTGTTTCTTTCATGCCTTCGACACTTGAAGAAGAAAAGATGAACACTCATCTTTTATTTTTTTATTTCCTTTCTTTTACTCAAATTATCAAATATAATAATACACCACTAACTATAAAAAAATTGATATTTAATGCTCATGTAATCATCATGCAGTCCATTACAAACAAAATGGGTTGTTTGACATGCAAGTCCTTTCTTTCAACTATTACTTCAATTAAACCCTTTTTTAATGAATGCTACTTTTATACTTTATCTATTTAATCCTTTCTCTCAATTCAAGCACATCAAGCAATAAAATTTGCACAATTCAACACACTCTTACTCAATATCACTACGCACGAAAATAAAATAATATTATGAGATTTTTTTTTCGGCTCGAATTCGTGGTCCCAAAACCACCGTTTCGTTTAGGGTCGTAATTGGGTTGTTACAACTTTCCCCCCCCCTTTTTAAGGAATTTTCATCCCCGAAAATCTTACCGATGAATAAGTATGGGTAGCGTTCTTTCATTGATTCCTCTATCTCCCAAGTTGCTTCCTCTACCCCGTGCTTATGCCACATAACTTGGCTAGCAATATTTTCTTATTTCGCAACTCTTTCACTTCACGAGCTAGGATACGAATCGATTCTTCTTCATAAGTCATATCGGGCTGAATTTTCACCTCAGATGGATTGATCACATGGAAAGGGTCGGATCTATATCGTCGGAGCATTGACACGTGGAAAACATCATGAATCTTGTTTAACTCATTCGGCAACTTTAATTTGTATGCAACCGACCCGATAAGCTCAATAACTTCGTATGGCCCAACAAACCTCGGACTCAGTTTTCCTTTACGACCAAATCTGAGTATCTTTTTCCACGGTGATACTTTCAAGAATACTCGATCACCCACTTTAAACTCTATATCTTTTCGTTTCAGATCTGCGTATGACTTTTGACGATCTGATGCGGCCTTTAAACTTTCTCGAATTTTTATAACTTTTTTTTGCTCTATTTCTCTGATTAAATCAACTCTGTGTATCTTGCCTTCACTTAGCTCGGTCCAATATAAAGGTGTACGACATTTACGGCCGTATAAAGCTTCATAGGGTGCCATTTTGATACTTGATTGAAAACTGTTATTATACGCGAATTCAATCAAAGGTAAGTATCGTTCCCATGTACCCTCAAACTCAAGGACGCAACATCTCAACATATCCTCGAGTGTTCGAATAACACGCTCGGATTGACCATCCGACTGAGGGTGAAAGGCAGTACTGAAGTGCAACTTAGTACTTAGAGCATCCTGCAGTTTCTTCCAAAATTACGATGTAAACCCCGGATCCCTATCCAAAACAATAGAAATAGGTACACCGTGTAGCCGAACTATCTGTGATAGGTACAACTCAGGTAATTCATCAAGTGAGAAATCCGTACGTACCAGAATGAAATACGCTAATTTCGTCAATCTATCAACAATAACCTAAATTGAATCTTTCTTGCTTGGTGTCAAAGGTAAACCCGTTACGAATTCTATAGTGACTCGGTCCCACTTCCACTCAGGTATTATAATCGGCTGAAAAAGTCCCTGTCGTAACCATTTTTTTGATGAAACAGTAAACGACGCGGTCGACTCGGGTTTTTTGAAAAAGAAAAGGTAGGGAGTCGCCACCGATCATTATTTGGTGTGATCGGATCACCCCTGTTTTAACAAATCGTTTAATTTACTAAAACAGTGCTTTTTAGTCCACGAACTTTGAGAAAACGGGTTCGGAAGTCGATTACGTGCGAGGAAGGATTAGCACCCTCGACACGCCCAAAATTGGTACCAAACTGATTGATTGATGTCCTATTTGTTGAAAACTTTGAAAGGGTTCAAAAATACAATGCTTTTTATTTTCAAAATTTGATGAATTGAAAGGGACGTTAAGACTCTCTTATTATCGAAGACATAAAGCATCATGTCCAGTAAGTTAGGGCGCAACACTTTAGACTCCTGAAACTAAGCTCGTCTTTTAAAATTTAATTTTTATTTTTGAAGAGGACCTTCCGTTATTCGTCAAATGAGAAACCGGAACCCAGTAAGTTAGGGCTTAATTTCTCAAGATTTCAAATACGGAAGATTGCCTCTATTTTTAAAAAAGCTTATCTCGAGGTATCCGGATGTCAAGTCCGAGAAGTTAGGGCGACATTTTGAATTTTCGAGATTAAGTATTTTGTTTTAAAATTTAAATTGCAATTTCAAAAGAGATATCCCATTGTTTAGCTTTAAGCGAGAAAACCGCCCGATGAAGTTAGGGCTTGATCTTCTCGAACCTTTAATACGAAATATCGATTATTATAAAATTGATGCATCGAGAAAAGTAGCGTGAAAATATGAAAACACGATGTTATATGTGAAAAGAACATAAAAACACATACACATATACATATGAGTAAGGATGATAATAAAATAGTAACATTTTAACAAGGCAAATAATGAAAATAAGAGAAAGCACAAAAGGAATAAATAACACACAAAAGAAAAAACAAATATATATATATAAGTGGTAGTAAAATAATGACAATAATGACAATAATGATAATGGAAATAATATATATATATATATATGAAAAATAAGTAAGGTAAAATAAAGTAAATTAATAATTGAATAAACTAATAAATATAATAATAGTAATCATAATATTAATATTAATAATAAATGTAATAATGGTAAATATAGTATAGTATCAACAATACTAAATACAATAAAATAATAATAATAATAATGATAATAATAATAATAATAATAATAATAATAATAACAATAATAATAGTAATATAACAAAATGATAAAAATAATAGTAGTAGATATAATAATAATAGATAGCAATAATAAACAAATGATAAAAAATAATGATAATAGTAATATAGTAAAATAATAATAATAATAATAAAAGAATAAAAAGCGAATTAACCTAAAGGGATTGAATTGAAATTAAAATGAAATTTTAGGGTTAAATTATGAATAAAATAAGGTTTGGGGGTCAAATAATAAATAAAACAAAGTTCGGGTTGATTGGTAAATAAAATAAAAGAAAAGGATCGATTTGCACACGGAGGAAATGGAGGACCACGCAATAATAATCCCTTCTGTAAAACACGCAGACAGAACGAGGACCAAATTGAGAACCGGAGTAACTTGTTGGGCTAAATTTAAAATAAAAAACTTAATTGCAAAATCACAAAAGGCGGAAGGACCAGCAGCATAAATATCCCCTTTTTAAAAACACGCGGATCCCGAGGCGGGTGGTTGGTCGGATCGGGTCAAGGTCAAAACGACGTCGTTTTGGGGTTAAAACCAACCCAAAAGCGTGCTGCTTTGTGGGGCTATTAAGGCCTAAAATCTGAAAAAATCATTTCCGCTCTCTGTTTCAAAAAAAGAAAAAAACTCCTCTTCCTCTCAGAGGCTCGAGCACCGATGAGACTCGGCCAGTAACCACCATGCACTCAAATCCATGAAACACCGCCGCTCCGCCACCGAAAAAGGTAAAACCTCGTTTTCCTTTCCTTTTTTTATATTTTTAGACTAATCGTTTATATATATGCAAAGAAAGTTTTAGAGAAAGGAAAAATTAAATATTCGGATGTGAAGGATTCGTGAATAAGAGAAAAAAAGACTACCTTTTACGCGATTCTATCTGCTCTGTTGGTATTGATGAAAAGAAAAAAATTTGCCTGAAATTTTTCCGCTATTTATTTAAAAAAAAACTTTCTGCTATGATTTTCTCTGTTTTTTTCTTTCCAAAAAAAATCCCCCCTTTTACAATATCAAAATCGGCTTTTATAGCCTTTTACAGTTGTTTGCATTCATTTTTTTTCTCTGCTCCTCTGTTTTTTTTGCGTGCTATTTTCTTTTTGCAGGGCATGGGCGGCGGTGATTGGATGGTGGCCGGTCTTTGCAGTGGTCGAGGGCGGTGGCGTCGAGGCGGGGGTGGTTCAATCAATTGCATGCTAGGCTTTCGAAACCCTAGCATTCTGAAATTTTTTTGGGCCTTTTGGGCCATTTGTAGATTGGGCCTTTTTAATTTTTTTTGTAGTGGGCCGGGCAATTTTTGGGCTTTGTACAGTCCCGATGGCACTTGATGCTCAAATTTCACTTGTCGACATACCAAACATTTTGATACATAATCCGAGATGTCTCGTTTCATACCGTGCCACCAATAATGCTGCTTTAAGTCGTTATACATCTTCGTGCTACCCGGATGAATTGACAATCTACTACTATGAGCTTTATCACAAATCATTCGAATCAAATCGGGGTTCTTGATTTTACATTCGATTCTCTAACTCATGAATCGATAATATCCGGATCTTAGATCAATTTTGAAAACACCAAGCTCCTTTCAATTGATCAAATAAATCATCAATACGGGGAAATGGATATTTGTTCTTAACTGCCACCTTATTGAGTTGCCGATAATCGATGCACATTCTTAATGTTCCGTCTTTCTTCTTCACAAATAGAACGAGCGCACCCTAGGGAGAAAACTTGGTCGGGTAAAGCCTCTATCCGTCAATTCTTGCAACTGAGCTTTCAATTCTTTTAATTCTGTAGGTGTCATTCTATACGGAGCTATCGAAATCGGGGTAGCCCCCTGTATTAGCTCAATACCAAACTCTATCTCATGAACAGGTGGCAATCCCAGAAATTCCTCCTAAACACATCCGGTACTCACAAACAATCGCATGATTCAATTTTCTTTTACATTTTACTTGTCAATCACATACGCAAGATAAGCTTCGCAACCCTTTCTCAAATACTGCCGAGCCAATATCGATGATATCACAGGCGGTAACCCATTCAAGTCTGCAGATTCGATCCGAAGTATTTCGTTATTCTGACACCTCAAATCAATAGTCTTTCGTCTGCAATTCACTATTACATCATATACGGTTAACCAATCCATCCCAAGGATGATGTCGAATTCATCGAAAGGTAATAACATCAGATCAACCGGAAAACACATGTCTCGAATCATCAAAGGCGCTTCTTGCACACTTTATCCACCAACACACATCGACCCGGAGGGTTTGAAACTCGAATCACAATTTCAAGAGACTCAACGGTAGAGTCTTCTTTGGATACTAATGTTTCACACACATACAAATGAGTTGAGCCGGGATCAATCAAAGCAGTTACATTAGTATCAAAGTGAGTGAAAATACCAGTAATAACGTCCGGAGATGAAGCCTCCTCTCTAGTACGGATGGCATAAGCTCTAGCCGGTACACAGGTATCTGCCGGATAACCGTGATCTGAAGTTCCCTCTGCACCACTCCCGCCTCCCCACTATGAGCTAGTCTACCTCTAGTCAGTAGTGCCGCCTCCTCTCGGCTCGAGTAGTACCCTTCTCAATAGTCTCCGGACAATCCCGAACGAAGTGATTTTGCGAACCACACTGGTAACAAGTACGATTAAAAGATTTACCCCAGCACTCTCAAAATGTCATCTCACCGTCTTCTTGACACTCAGGTTTGCTCGATCGAGCATTACCGACACTAGCCACTGATGTAGCTCGTCAACTCACTGGTAGCCGATCTCAAATAGAAATCCCAGTATTGGTTTTGGGTCGACTACCATTGTTCTTAGACTTCTTTGTTTCCATCTGTGAAAATTTACTCGCAGATCTCTTCCGAAAATCTTTAGTTTCAACTTTAGCTTTCCGTTTTTCTTTCCCCAGTTCTTCAGCTTTACAAGCTCTTTCCACTAGCACAATGAATTCATTAATCTCAAGAATTCCAACCATGAGCTTTATATCTTCATTCAGACCATCCTCGAATCTCCGGCATGTAGCAGCCTCAGAGGATACACATTCGCGAGCGTAGCGACTAAGTCGCACAAACTTGCGCTCATATTCAGACACAATCATAAGGCCCTGTTTGAGCTTGAGAAATTCTTTACGCTTGGAGTCTATAAAGTTACCGACTTATGTACTTTTACGAAATTCCGTCGAAAGAAGTCCTGTGTTACTCTCTTTCAAACAAGCGACACGAGTATTCCACCATTAGTAGGCGTAATCCGCAATAATGATATGGCACACTTCAAACACTCATCGTGTGTGCAAGACATTTCATCAAAGACACGACCAGTATTATCGAGCCAAAATTTAGCTCGCTCCGTATCATCATCATCCTCAGCTCTAAATTCTTGAGCTCCATGTTTTTGTATACGATCAACAGGAGGTTTAATTATTCTTTCAGGATTTGCAACTGGAGGTACAGTCGGTATTACAGGGGGAACATTTGGATTCAGGGGTGGTTGAACAGACGAATTGGTTCGTATGTAATGACTGAACCAATCATTCATCATGCTATAAAAGGCACGTCTAGCTCCCTCATCAGGATTACTAGTAGCCGATCAAGATTCCTGTAGCATGATCCCCTGCGCGGGAACGGGCGCCACACTCTCAACATCATCAGCTAAAGCTCGTTCAGGATCGGATCCATTACTATATAAGAAATAAACACATTTCACTGTCAGAAGTCATCACACTATCACATTATGAAATATGGCATGTATAGCTATACTCACACGCGCCACGTTAGTCCGAGAACCGACTAAACCGTGGCTCTGATACCAATAATTGTAACACCCACATGATTTATCCATTATTGACCGAATTGGTACATACATAATACATTCAAACATTTAACAATTTCTACTTTCAACCGTACATTCAAACCTATACTTAAGGCCGAATATATGTACAAAGAAATACACATGCAATAACCCAAACCAATGAACATTTTGATTAGTAGCATACTTCACTTATAACAATTTCCTCTATTACAACCATGCTTTATAGAACTTAGCAAAGATCACCAAATCATTGACATAAATAAGTAATCAACTTTTCCACTTTCTAAAGGCATTTGCGAAATCATATCACACCAAATTATCAATATTAAACGTTGTTAAATTTTTCATCATACCTATAATATCAACTAGCTCATCTTTGGATTTTATGATTAAACCACCATTTATCATATATTTGACTTACCAATAAGTCCATTATCACACCTAACACCAAGCTAAAATTTTAAGACATTTCATAAGTGTAAAACACCTCACTCATGCATATATAAGAACCAAGAAATAAATTTCCATATTAAGATTATATCAAGGCCGAACATACATAGATGTTAACAACATGATCAAACATAACCAACTCAATCCCAAGCATAGAAATATAGCCATTTTCGCATGGCATTTGTATATATATTTGCAAAATAACATGTAAGTCTATTCTAGGAAAGCTAGCTTATACATGCCATAATATTAAGTTCATTTACAAAAGAGTACCAAAGGTTGATAGTGTGCTTGACTTGACACAAATTCCGAGCTTGAACTTGACTTTAAAGATCTATAAAACAATGCAACAACTACACCACGTAAGCTTAAATAGCTTAGTAAGTTATAAACAATAAGGTAATACATACAAACCAAGCAATTCCCAGTCTCTTTTAATATACAATCAATCTAACTATTAAACAAGTCATATTATCGCAAAACCTAGCGAGTTATCATTCATCAATAATTTACCTCTTCAATCTCAAGCGTACAAATCAAATAATCATAGACTCGTCATCGATATCAAAGTGTTTTATCTAATCTTCATTTCATCGAATAATGAACTATTATCAATAGATACTTACGACACTTTCATTTACCTTTATTAGGTGTTTCATCTTTTGAAGAGATGAAAATGATAATTCGCACACCCGGTGATTGGAAAATAAATCCGCACACGATTGCCATTCTACCGATCTCGCACACGACAAAGGTTCGGTGAATAAATCCGCACACACAGTGCCATTCTACCGATATCGACACACGATTACTTTCGATGAATAAATTCGCACACACAGTGCCATTCTATCGATCTCGCACACACGTTGCTTCGGTGAATAAATCCGCACACACGCGTGTTGTTCTACCGATCTCGCACACACACGGTCTTTCGGTGAATAAATCTGCACATATCATAACGCCTTAACCCAAACTGCCGCGAACGGTTTATGAAGCATTACTAACCCATACCCAACATGAACAGGCATACATATTCGAACATACTACAATGGAAAATTTATCACATTTTGACTCTACAATCAACTATGTCATCTTTTACAAACTTATTGCCTATTCGTATACCTCATATTAACTACCAAGGCACGATACATGTTTATTAATACCATATGAACTAAAACCGAGTATAACACATCATGAAATATACTTTGGTAGTGAACTATTACTATAATTGAATTCATATAGGTCCGATATATCAAGATTTAGCCATTTCACATGGCTTTTATATACATCCAAATCCCAAAAAGAACTCAAAAGAGTATTATAAACTATACATGCCATTATTTCAAAAGATCAACTCCAATAAAGTACCAAAAGTAGTTGATAGTGTACTTGACTTCGACAAGGATCCTCGGATGCGAGCTTGCTCCAAAAATCTATACCCAATCAAACAAACACAACGGTAAGCTATATGAAGCTTAGTAAGTTTAAGCAAATTTTTATCACATACATATGTAGAATATTTGCTCCAAGCATTCAAACCTACTTAAATTAATATACTATAATTATTACCGCATTTAAGAGTTGAACTTTCTCATCTTCATATACCTATAATACATTCTGCATATCACCTTCGCATGAGAAATAATGAACATACATGTCATATACATTCACTAATTCATCTACTTAACATTTAAGTTACCCAAGTCTCTTTTCAATGGTATAACACTTACCCTTAAAGTACTTACCCTTCCAAACCTAACCATTTGGTATAAAGCATAATAATTCACTCGTACATTTGCCTATGCATAAAATCATTAGCAATAACAATCTCTAATAAATCTTATTCTTACTTGATCTTTAATAGAATTTAGTAACGTATCGCTCACACAGAGCCGTTACTTAATACACCTCGTAACGTATCGCTCACATAGAGTCGTTACTTAATACACCTCGTAACGTATCGCTCACACAGAGCCGTTACTTAATACACCTCGTAACGTATACCTCACACAGAGCCGTTACTTAATCCACCTCGTAACGTATCGCTCATATAGAGCCGTTACTTAATCCACCTCGTAATGTATCGCTCACACAGAGCCATTACTTAATACACCTCGTAACGTATCGCTCACACAGAGCCGTTACTTAATACACCTCGTAATGTATCGCTCACACAGAGCCGTTACTTTATTCATTCCACGCACAGGTGGCCAATTAGCAATCACATTTAAACATATTAAACGATCTCACATCTTATAACAAGTTATATGCATAATAATGCAAGTTCGATCACAATATCTTTCTTTGTTTCCTATTTTCTAATTATCCATAAGTCAACCCAAGATTTTTATTCAAACCGAATACATGCATTTTCATACCTACGGTAACATGTCATTAAACCTACCTGAATCATCCAATGCCTCCATACATATATTTATTTATACATACCTATTCACATAATGTTATCATATTCGGCCATCACATATAAAATTAGTTTATCTCAATTTAAAACTTTTTCAAGGATGTACATAAGGAGATTTCACCTTAGTACGATTGCTTAGGACTTACGAAATTTGATGAATCAAAAGCTTTTGGCTATTCGTTCACTTTGCTCTTTCCCGCCTAGCTCCTTTTCTTTTTGCTCACGGTCTAAGAATTATCAAATGACATTTGTTCAATATGTATTTCCAATTGATTTAACGTAATTCAATTCAATTGCAAGATTTCACAATTCTTACTAATTTACCCTATAATTACTCACCCGATTCAATAGAGTCCCAAACATACTCTTCACCACCAATTATACTATTCTTACAATTCAATCTCACATTTATACAAACTAACAAAATCCAATCCACCACATTGCAAATATATGCATACATATAATTCACAACTCAATTAATTCACACTCAAATGAAATATTACATTCGGTCAAATTACTAACATGAAACCGAATTATCATGAAACATGTTCCTATCATATTTTAGTATTTATTATTATTTTTATTCAAGCCGATTCTACTATAACATTCGCAATATGCCTTACTCCATACTTGCCTACATTTACAAATAGTTTAATTGAATCTACTCCCCCTGTTTACGGTCTCCTTGATCAAGCCCCTAAACAATTCACAATTTCTCATGAAATTTTAATTAAATCCCACAAGAACCTAACATTACACCTCACTTCCCAAAATTCATAAAATTTATTATTCAAGACATAAATTTCTAGCGATTGTTTCCAAGGTATCTAAGCTATAACACATACCTATTTCCTTTAATGACACTTTAATACACTAACCAAGATCACGGTTTCTTCATCATACATAATATACATAATTCTTACTAATGGTCGAATCTAGGTAAGGCTTTATACTCAAAATTTCCACATTAAGTTGGTAGCATTTAAGATTACTAGCATAACCATACAAAATTATTAAAAATGGAGCTTGATATTTCACCTTAGGTACCCATGCAAGGTTCGCCATGGAGGTTTCAAAATGGCTTCTTCTTTTCTTTGTTTCGTGAAAGAGGGAGAAAGATGAGAGAAAAATCAAGATGAAATGAAAATAAAATATGTTTTCTTATTTTTTTCCATGATTTAATATTCATTTAAAATCCCACTATCCAAAGATAGAATTTTCTAATAATAATTTTCTAATAATATTTTTCCCATCATTGCCGTCCACTTCCCAACTTTGGGGTTATTAGACATGCAAGCCCCTTTCTTTCATAATGTACTTAAAATAGCCCTTTTTAATTAGTACTATCACTTTCATACTATATCGATTAGATCCTTTCTCTTAATTCAATCACATCAACAAGCAAATTCACACACTACAGCACATATAGCACATCAACAAACAAATATTAAGAGATTTTCTGACCCGGACTCGTGGTCCCGATACCACCATTCCGGTTAGGGTCAAATTTGGGCTGTTACACACACAGTGCCATTCTACCGATCTCGCACACACAGTGCTCGGTGAATAAATCTGCACACAGTGCCATTCTACCGATCTCGCACACACAGTGCTCGGTGAATAAATCCGTACACACAGTGCCATTAATCCATCTTCTCATTAGTACTATGTATACATATGATTTCAATTCCATCCATATAAATACACATACAATTAAAGATTTAAAACAACTCATTTCTTTTATCACCTTATATCACATTCGCCACTCCATATATATACTAAATTAATTATTCAATACCATCACCTATTTCCAAGATCCATATTTAACTACTACTACTCAATCCATAAATATTTATCCAACCTTATGCTACCGAATTTCATACATAAATCAACCACACATTCGGCTATTATGAACGTTTAATCCCAAGCCACGTCACATTCAGCAATTAAAGAAAAACCGGATTTCAATATGCTTATTTCAACTCATCAAGAGATATACATATTTACATGCATATAATAAACCCCACTCGGCTAGTCTATTTTAATATTCCCATGTATCATTCGGCAACAACTATTATACATAATAATATATATATAAATCCTCATTTTCAATTTCCAGCATCAATCACATTCCATTTTCACGTATAACTATACCTTGATACATATACAAATATTCAATCCACCCAATTAATTCAAGCTTACATATATAAATATGCATTTTAATCTCATTTCGAATATAATAAAATATTTCCCATACCACATTCGGCTTTATACAATTAAGTCTATTATTTCACTTTAGCATATACAATTCAATATTGAATAAAATTTGTATCAATCCAATTGCTTACAAACTTACCTCGGAATTATATGATTTAAGCTTTCCCGGCTACTCGTTTACCTTGGTCTTCCCACGATCCAACTCCTTCCCCTTTTATTCTTGATCTATAATATATCAAATAAAGCTTGTTCACATTTAATTCTATTCAATTTCATCCAAAACTCAATTTTATAAATTTTACTATTTTACCCCTCAATTATTTAAGCTTTACAATTTAATCCATATAGCTCAAAATACAAAATGTCAACAATTTGGCCTTCTTCATCAAGGGCCGAATGTTCACCTCACCATTCCCAACTCCTTTCTTCCATTATTTAGCTAATTAACCCCTTTCTAAAATTTTCTTCTTATCAAACAACCTAATACCCGAAATTCTTCTAAAATTCTTAAGGGATTCTCCTAGTCTAGTTCGTTTCTAATATGTGCCATCTTGAATCACATAATCCTCAAATTTATATCCATGGTTATAATCAAAACATGCCATCTAACATACATTTACAAATGGGCTAGTTAATATGCATGTTAGTAACCTCAAAAACGTTGAATTTAATAAAAACTAAGCTTAGATACCAACCTTAACAAGTCATGCATAAACCGAGATGATGTTTATTTTTCTCCTTTGTTTCTTTCATGCCTTCGCCACTTGAAGAAGAAAAGATGAACACTCATCTTTTTATTTTATTTCCTTTCTTTACTCAAATTATCAAATATAATAATACACCACTAACTATAAAAAAAAATTGATATTTAATGCTCATGTAATCATCATGCCGTCCATTACAAACAAAATGGGTTGTTTGACATGCAAGTCCTTTCTTTCAACTATTACTTCAATTAAACCCTTTTATTTAATGAATGCTACTTTTATACTTTATCTATTTAATCCTTTCTCTCAATTCAAGCACATCAAGCAATAAAATTTGCACAATTCAACACACTCTTACTCAATATCACTACGCATCTAAATAAAATAATATTATGAGATTTTTTTTTTCAGCTTGAATTCGTGGTCCCGAAACCACCGTTTCGTTTAGGGTCGTAATTGGGCTGTTACAGGTTTAACCTTTTGCTTTGGATGTTATTTAGGTGTTATGTATAATAGTACTTTTGATAGAAAATGAATTGATGAATATGCCTTGTTAGGTGGTTGTTAGTTGGTGATAGAAGTTATGGTATCTTTGATGATTCATAGGGTAATTGCTTCGCTATGCTTAAACTTGTTTGAAGTAGGAAACACTTTGGTATTAAATGTTGTTTGTGCTGGTGCTTTATGATACATAGGATAGTGTTTTGAGTTGTGTTTTGGTATGTTTTTGATGTGTTTGAATTGATCACTTGAATGAGTTTCATGCATGATATTGGCTTATTTGTAGTATGAGTTTAGGTTTTAGATTTGAGTATGAATTGAACTTTCAAACTTGTGATTTTTCACTATCTAGGAAAAAGTATCGATATCTAGGACCAAAATTATCGATATTTTACCAAATGAATAGTTTCAAAATTGGCAGATTACAAATTTGGTATCGATAATTTTTACTTAGTATTGATATTTTATAATTTTCATCGATACCTTAAAAATGATATTGATACCTTAATTTGGCAGAATGCCAAGATGGTACCAATAATATTTTAGTATTGATACTTATTTGAAAATATTGATACTTCTTTATTTAGTATTGATACTTTTCTTAAAGTATTAAAATTTTATAATTTGGTTCATATTATCTAATTTCAAAGTGGTTTAAAGCTCGATATAGCTTTGTTTTTATTTTTAATAGTTGACGTGTGTAAATATAATCATTCAATGTTTTAAATTGCACACATGATTGTTCTGTATTTATTCATACCATTTCGTAGTTCGGTCCAACGACCGAACCGGATATAGGGTGTTACACACATGTTGAATTTTAGTTGCTCAAAGTTTTCTCCTTCTACTCATTCATCTTAACGCAAGACCTTCTCTCTCACAACTTCTCACCTTGAACACTATAACAACCGTCATCTTCAACAATAACTCACCATCAACAAACTCCAACATCAAAGCCTAAATCCATTACCGCCAATCACTCAATTCTCAGCCACCACCTCTACTCATAATTTAACTCATTTGTCCCTTTCCTTTCTCGATTTCACCCAAAAAAAAAAAAAAAAAAACCCACAACAATAGAAAATATATTGACAGCAAGAAACCAAAAAAAAGGCAAACCAATCAAAAATAGAAATCATGGTTTTTTTTTTTTTTTTTTTGTTTCAATCGATTAAAGGGTTTGATGTAGATTTTCACAAATTCGAATTGTTAAATGATGTCTAGAAACATGGATAGGCCTCAGTCAAGGTTGTGGTCCAATGTAGCAATCAAATTTCAAGATTGAGCAAGGGCATTTCATAAATAGAACCTTTATTTTGTGAAATTTAGGGAAACTTTTAGAAAAAAGAAAAAACCTAAGAACGAATTTTGAAAAGGGTGATGAGTATTTGGTGTAGAAATCGACTTAAATGAAGATCAAACGATGGTAATTCTGGTAGTGTCAAATATAGTTGTTTTACTTTGTTGGAGAGAAATAGAGACTTCTTCTACATAAATATAGAAATAAATTGGAAAATTTTTTAATTTAAAAAATGAATTATAAGTGGTAGAGAAAACCTGCTGAACGATTGTCATGTCAGCTCATCATTTGTCATGATAAAAGGATCATGAAGCCCTTACAATAAGAGTTAGATTGTATTTGTACTATTAAAAATTAGCGTACTTGACATAATAATTATATAGTGACACGTGGTGTATATGGACAGTTTCTAACCGTAAAACTGAATGAAAATTTTAACAGAATAAACGTTTTGCTCTTTGATCTAATGTATAAATGATTAATCTATTTTTTTTAAGTAGAAGATCAAACAAAATACAATTTGATTCCTAACATAAGAACCTTCATGATACTTTTACCCATTAGCCACTTAATAGCTAATTAACTTAAATATTCATTGTATTAGATGAGTCTTAAAAGTAGTTTAAGGGGCAACACTTGGGTGCATAAGAACTTTGACACCATCCCCTAAAATATCAAATTACATTTATGTTGCTATAAATTAATACAATAATAAAATTATATAGTGAAATATTACTTTAATTAAGATAAAAACATTTCTTCATCTTTATATGTTACATTTTACAAGAATTTACACATCAAAAAGAATTCCTCTAATTTCATGCGCCATAGAAGAAGAAAAAAGTGAGGCTTTCCCCTAGATGAAAACTCATACATAAAAACTAGAAAAACTGAAAATCAAATTTAACCCCAATTGATAATTCTTAGATTACTTTATATTTTTAATTAAAAAAGAAGATTAATTTACATTTACCAAAGAGAACTTTACATGCAGACTTATCTTACCTTTCTCTAATTGTAGCCTGGCACCCGTAACCAGCCAATACCCTGGACTATTTTCAGGTCCTTTGCACAATTGCGAGGTTTCCACAAACTTCAATAGCTTTGGTGTTTGAACCGGCACCGGCGGTCCGGTAGGGTACACGGAGGAGTCCACCACAACAGCCGCCATCTCCTTTTCTTTAACCGGGTTGCCTGTTAAAGATTGGTTAATGGCTGAAAGTAAACCAGAGGACCTTTGGGAATACCCAGAGGCGGCTTGTGCCCAACTTGACCGCACTACGAAACAATTCGAGACCTTAGAAAACAATAGTCTGAGATGAAGAACACTCTTGGAACCATGTTTTTTGACATGGAGTTGAGCACCGGTGACGATGAAGGCAGCATCTTTGCCGGTAGTCCTCCATTCTGGGTTATATTTGATGGGGGCCGTGCATATGTGGGAGAACTTTTTGCGGTGAATGGCTTCGAAGAATCGAATATCAGCTTTATCGCCTAATGCTTGCCAGTATTGTGTGTCGTCCATTTTGTTTTCGAATGTTTGCGGTAGTGTAGATAGATGTTGAAGGTGAATAGCAAGCCTGGGGATCAAATTGAAAGCTTTTTAAAAACCCAGAATTTTACTTGGAAAGAAAAAGTCAAATTCTACCATATGTCCCTATATTATGGTCGAGTGTCATAAATAGATATACCTATTGCATTTCATGCCCTCAAGATATAAGCGCATCCCAGTGACTGGCCTCATCCCTACAGTGACCTGCTAACACTTGTTATTAGTATTTTGTAGGGTCTGAAACATGAAAATTTAGATTGACATTTGTTAGGACATTGGCATATTTGACATTACATCATCAGCACAACCATTAACCAACATGATGATAGAAAAGAAAGGGATATTGTGGGTATGATGTACCTGAGAGGTATTTACATAAAGCTTAGGACCCATTAAGTTGAAGTGAAGAGCTGGTGATGAAGAAGCCCTATTTGTTGAAGGACCTAAAGGGAGGTCATTGTGAATGGGAGCCCAAATCTTTTGTGCTTGGAAGTCAAGAAAGTATCCTAGTTCACCTAGCGGAGGCTTGTCTGCCATTACATTTAAAATTACAACACATCACGAATATGTTGATGAGGTTATTATAGGCTTAGTTATGAAGAAAGTTAAAACTTACATCGAAGGTATAAATTGATGGCATGTGATAAGAAACCTTTGCCAGGGACATTTTTAAGGAGAGAAGTGATTGGAATGAAATTAAAATGAATGGCATCTGGCATTCCTGCAACTGTTGGAAGCCACTCACAATGGCTACAAGCTTCTGGATCACCTCCTCTCTTTGAACCTATAACAGTGATTCCCTGCATAACCCAAAACCCCTCATTCACTAAAATTATAAACTAATTAAACTCAATTCCGACTAATTATTTTATACATAATTTACATGTGATGAAACTCCAATCTGTACATTTAAAATCCCAAAAACTCAACCTTTACCAATAATGGTCTATTATACCTAATATTAGCATTTAAGCACACTAATGTTAACTTAAACTTTATGCTATGCTATTCGATTCTTTATTTTCTAAAAAGATTTCCAAAATTGTAGTGAGACTTACATCTTTTGTATTGATGAAAGGGTAGCCATTCAAGGCAATAGATTGTTGATCAAAGATATTGAATGCCTCTGGTATCTGTATACAAACCATTCACATTATTAAGTGTTGTATCATTTCTCTAAAGCTAAGTAGGGAAAAGGATGGTATTGCTTTGAAAACCTTTTGCTTTTGATCTTTGGTTTTAGGGGCAAATCTGCAGGTGCCTGTAAACAGTTGATCACCAAGATCATAGAGATGTTTTTTGAGCAGTGAAGGCTCCAAATTGGAAGACTTGTCTTGCCTCACCAAAACCACGTCATGGCCACCAATGCTTAGCCCCACAATGACGTGAGTCCCGTATTTCTCAATGAATCTGCCAAATAATTTCCCCCCAGTTTTGGTTTCACATGCATGAATATTAATCAAGTAAGGTATATTGGTCACAGCCTTCCATCAGCAACCAAGAAGACTAACAAATTTATATATAATTCCATATGCATCAATAAACTACTTACAATTGTCAACTAAATGCTAGCCGATGTATAATTTCACTGATACGTTATTAGTTTGACTTACTATGAAAGGAAGGTGTAAAGAAGAGAAACATGAAATGTTTAGTTTTATAGAAATTAATTAAAATTTTTTGAAAAAGGCAGATGTTTTTGACATTTTTGAGTGAGAAAACATGGCATTTTATCCAGCTGGATGAACTGTTCAAATTGATAGGGAGATGAGTGTGGGATTTTTCTAGTAGCTGATTTTGCTGACTTTAGCTAAACAGACAATTTATTTTCTTGTCAGACAAGGAAAATAAATGCCCATCTATTTGACACAAATCCTAATTTGACCATTGAATATTGGAATTAATTATCATTTCATCAAGCAATCTTTTGATAATACATGTACGTGATTTCCATTTTTTGTTTGGTCAAGGATTTCAATTTTAGTCTTCAAAAAAAGAGGTTAATTTGCAAATTAGCTATTTTATAGTGTTATATTCAAAGGTTTTGTTGGAATAAAAAAATGTATACTACAAGAAGAGTCAAAAAAAAAAAAGAAAGCCACTGAGATGAGAGAAAAAAGAAGAAAAATTTATAAATAATTTTAATAAAAATTTGTCTTAGATTAATACCAAAAATAAAAATTTTGTATAGATGTTAACGCAAAGTGATCATTTTATAATAAAACGATAATATAAATTATTAAAACTTAAAATTTTAAACATAAATAATTAAATATATCTTAAAACAAACAAAATTAACTATTTTAATAATTTATCTAAAAAAATATATAACAAAATAAATATATTTTAATAAAAGAAGTTGAGGTACCTTGCTAGGGAATAAGGATCCCAGGTAGAAGGAAGATCGTTAAGAACACGAGGAGAAAGAAGGAGAGGATAGCGATGAATATGAAGATTAAACAAAATAATGTAATATCCATCGATTCCCAAGCATTTGATATTGGCTGCATCTTTCCCCCATGATCCGCTTTGAAACCCAAACATTGTATTGAATCTCCCCGATGGTATTTTCCCTGGTATGCTACAATTTTTGTTGAAAAACTCCGCCATCTACGTACACACCCACCCACCCACCAATCATACACACACAGATACACTAAGATTATGGGTTTAAAGATTGAGAGGTACATCAAAAAAAAAAAAAGAGAGGAAGAAATTGGTATTCATTACCTGATTGAAATCTAGAATATCAGACTGGTAACGAGTTCGATCGCCCTTATCGCATTTAATATCGATGGGAACATCTTTGATGGAACCGAAACCGGGTACGGCGATCTCTCTTTTATCGGTTTCGTCGAGTAAAATGAGCCTCTCCTTGCCTTTGCAGTACTTGAGTCGAAAATCCATTGTTAAATCGAATCCTCTTCCAAGGCTGCTAAGAGCCTTCTCAACTATTCCAATATTGTTGCTCATCTCGCTTTCCCTCCTACGAAGGAAATGCTTGTGTGGATTATTTAAGAGAACGTGGATAAAGACTGGGTATTATATTAGGAAGTTTCTTGTCTTTCCTTTCGTTTTCATTTCTGGTTTTTGAACTCAACTTTTGACTTCTTTTTTTTTTTTTCTAATTTATGAATTTCACGTACATACGCAGAATTTAATATTTTATTCATCATGTATGTGAAATTTGATGTAAATTAATTTTTTAATTATTTTTATATGTAAAAATATTTAAATGTTGAATATTTATTGATATGTAGAGTATTTTAGATTAATATAATAGAGATATTGGATTGATTCAAAATTTACATGCACGCATACGACAAGTTTAATTATATTGATAAAACGATTGAATTGTTAAAATATCCATCATAGAAAATATTCAAATGGTGTAAGTAGATCCCTACCGTATTTTATTATTTGATCTAATTCTATCTTAGTCTATGTACTTTTTAAACTTTTAAATTTTACACTCTTTGATTTCAATTTCAGAATTTAATCCTCTCTACTTTTCTAATTTAATCAAAATTTAAAAATATTTAACGTTCAACTGATAATATTATGGATGAAAATCGCTAATATTCAAAGGTTTGCTTTAAAAATTAAAGTTTAATTGATAAAATTATATTCAAATTTAATAAAAATCAATTAATAATATTATCAATTGAACTTTAATTTTTAAATCAGACAAGTAAAGGCACTAAATTTCTGAAATTAAAAGGAAACAGACTATATTTCAAAAAATCAAAGAGTACGGGGACTGAAGGGAAAATTAAACCTATTTGTCCTAGTGAAATAATTGGTGCTTGAAAATCTCTCTTTTCACACTAACTGACTTTAATATCATAAAATCCAATTACCATTCTCATCGTTGAACGTGAGCAATAACGAAAAGTTCAAAATTTTGCGTACACACAAGGGTTTTTTTTTTTTTTTTTTGCATTATCATTGGATCATAAAATTAAAATTATTTATTTATTACTTAATTCACATGTAAAATTTTATAATACCTACCATACCATTTTCCAAATAATCATATTTTAAAATATGCATAATTAATTTTGAATAGATTTTATTTATTGTATAAATTTAATAAACATCTAACAAACTCTATAACTTTTAAAAATAATAATTATATTACATATATTTTATCACAATTTATATTATTTTTATAATTCAAGTGTGACTTTTAAAATTTCAATTCTCAAAGGTAAGCTGAAAATTAATATATTAAATTTGGACAAAGCTTGAAAATAGCCTACTTTAATATAAAGAATAAATAAATCTCACTTTACCTTTTGATTGACTTGAAGACCAATGGATTTAATTTGTCCAAAGTGATAAATATGATAAAATAAATATATGTTTAAAATTTGATCCATACATATAGTTCAAGTAAAAAATCGAATTGTTATTTAATAATAAAAGACTTAATTAATACAATATTAATATTTTAAAATTTAATAAAAATAAATTAAATTAACTCTATATGTATGAATGTTTACATTCATACTGTTTGTAAGGAAAAAGAATGTTGACATTCATATTACGTGAGACACTTTTGAACATTTGCATGGTAAATAAAGACAATTCAGTGGCCGACGTCCTCAAGGAAAAGCCCTTAGAGAGGAAGAACATTAATGGCGGCAACAAAAACACGTTTGTGATAAGTATTAAATATTCTCTAATGATGAGAGACCACGTCAACTGAGAACTACAATTAAGGAACAATGGCAAGCTTTGATTAAAGCTTTTTCTTGAACCAACTATATGGCATTCAATCTCCTAATTAAACCAGAGCTTTTAATTAGTACTAGAAACCGTTTGAAGCCGACAGTTGATAATTGCTTAGAAAGTAAGGTGTGTTTGACTAAAGTAACGGTTTTAGTTGTGATTACGATGAACACAATAAAAAAATAGTACATAGAAAATTGTTTATGCAGTTTAATTTTTTAACATCTATGAGGCTTAGTTTAATGAGTAAATTCACTATCTTTAATCATAATACAATAAGTGATTCAGGTTTTATCATAACACAATATAGCAACTTCATTTATGTACATAAAGATCTAAGATCACGCACCTCTAAATTCTCCTACTGAGAACTTAAACAGTAAATAAAACTTGTTTATTCTCTTAATATGCACTTACAAAATACATTCCACTATGAATAAATAAGTGCTTTCATTGCTCAATTACAAAACCTATACTAATCTCTCAAATATATAAAAGTTCAAGATTTTACTAAAAGATCAATTACAATTTGAGACTATTCTACTCTAAAATTAAAATTACATGAGAAGGAATTGTATAAAACTATGATTCCGTGTCATCCCTATCTCTTTTCAATATATAGAAGAATGATAAATCATATTTTTCTCCTGATTTTCAGCTTTTTCCTACTTAAAAAAGTAAAATCTAATTTATCATTCTCTTATTGGAAAGAATAGAGATCACATGAAATCACAGTTTCATACAATTCTTTCTCAAATTACATTAATGTTTTATAGTAATAAAGACGAAAGTAATTTGGACTATTTGAAGATAAGTCGATCTTCAATGTTTCTCTATCCAACATCAATAATTTTATTAAAAATAATATAAAATTAGCCAAATAAAATAAATTAATTCCCAAATTAAATTTCGAGATTTAACTCATTATCTAATTAAAATTAATCCAAACAAAATTAGGTATATACACTTAAGGAACTATCTTTACTCCTGTTGTTAACAAGTTCAGTTTGGCTGCTTACTTTGTGGGAGAGAACCTGATATTGGGGAGCAGATGTTCTGTTATTGCCCCATTGCTCCATCAATTTGGGGGCATATTATGCAAAGATACAACATAACTCGGCATCCTAGAGCTAAACATGAAATGTAAAATGGACCATCAACAAACTAGAAGGTAAATTATTTTATTCTATTTGCTCTTCGTCTTGCTGGGCATGTGTCACGTCTCGGCATAATTTGGCATCCATTCGAGTCACTAAAAAGCAACAAGTACCATCAAGTGGCCCAACCATACTGCATGGTGGTTCTGAGCCTACACGAGCCCATTAAACCATTGGAAGATTCTAGATGAATGTACGTAAGCTTGTCCACATTTGTTCACACTCCTTGTATACCATTTATTATGAATAGTTTGAGAGTTAATAAAAATTAGATCTTCACCGTCCATAGTAGACCTTGTAACTTAATCTGAACTGTAGATTCTTTAGAGCTTTGCCTATAAATAAAGGGTTTTCCATCTGTATTTGTGCACACACAAGTATTTGAGTAATTATAGCTCCCACTCTCTTGAAACTTTTGTTGTCGATTGTGCTTCACCAAATTGTTGCTTTTCTTTTTCCTGGGACAAAAGCATGCAGTCCAAGAAGCTCTTCAAAATGATGCGATGGATCACCTTATCAAAGCAGGCGGTGAGCAACAACAAAATAAACCAGAAAAATGCTGCAATGAAGTTCCTCAGAATAACCAAAATCCATCGCTAGGCACCAAAAGACCATGCCCAAAAACTAAAAGGAACTCAAAAGAGCGCTGCACCAAATTAACATGGGGCCCAAGCTCATCCTGATCAATATCTCCCACTGCATGCACTTTTTCAATTCCATTTACTAACCCAACGTAAACCTTATGTAGCGACTGTTCATCTTCAATGTCAACCGCCATCAAAAGAGACTGGGATGATGAGCGAGATGAGGTCATACACTCCCACACCCTCTTTTGGATTTAAACTTGTAATCCCACATAAATTCAAAAACACGAATCGGGCATCTGATGTCATCGCAGTTGACAAAAATAGTTTCATATATTCTCTTCTGATAATTAGTTAAAATCAACCATGTTCAAAGTATCCCCGTCAATCAAAACTAAATCTCCCCACATTTCTGCAATTCTTTTAAAGGTGTTACGGTTCCACACATGAAGAGGAAGGCCATAGATCCCAAACCATGTAACTCTTTTCTCGATGAGCGAAGAAGTAGTCCATGGTACACTCAGATAACTGAGACCAGTTTGAACCCTCCTCTTGTCTAGTTTTATCATCGGCAAAAATCAACAAAAACAAATTCCCTGATATCCATAGTTTATGAAGGGGAAACTAAAATCAGCTCAATAGTTTCTACAACATATTCAGAGAGGAGAGGAATGATCGGATCATTTTAGTTTCAATGAACTTATTGTTTTTCCATAATTCAGGCCCATAGCCATGAGACAAACTTATAATGTTTTCACCTTTGATGTGTATTTTAGCCTGAAATCTCAATGGCCTTAACCTTAGGTTTCTTGTCTTCCTCCTTGGGGACCATTTTTTCCATGCTAGCCTTAACTTGATCCATCTTAGCATTCTCAGGCAACCTGAACGTCCTCAACAACTTCCCACTGCTCCTCTCAACGTGGTGCCACTTGTCCTTCTTTTAGTGCTCCTTGCTTCTCTCCCCAATTATCTAAACAACCCTCCCTTCTTCAGCCCTTGAAGGATTGCTTTGAACACGTGAGCTTTGGGTGTTTCCTTCCAATCAACCCTCGCGTTGCCAATGGCTGAAGCTTCGCATGCTGAAGATGATGATGGCACAGTGTTTGCCAATGCAGAGTTGAAGAACACATCTAAAGGATCCCATACAGATAATGGATCGAATATGTTGGTTCTTGGGCCACCCAGAAGGCTAGGAATTAAAGAATTCAATCCCAAAAAATAAGAGAATGAAAGAGGTCCAGGACTCGATTGATAAAGAGAAAGCAAAATTAGAGGTTAAAATTAGTAGTTGACTTACCAAAAATGAAATTAATAGTTTGCTGAGCATCATTATAGTTTACTCAAAATTTCATTGACTTCACATAAAATCTTTGAACTCTATTGTCAAAATTTACCAAATAATAATCATTTCCAATAATATAATATAATTAATTTATTAAATTTATATAATTATAAATTTATAACACAATAAATATTAAATTGCAGACTAAAAATTAAAGATGTTCATGGGTCAAGCCTAAGTATGTATGTTTTCCCAACTTAGATCGACCCAGAATATGAGCCTAAAATTTTTTTCAAGTCTATTTTAGACCTGTCTATTTTATTAAAAATTTTTTAAGATATATTTATATTATTTTAATTTAATATTTTTTATTTATTGAAATTTTTTATATAGCAATCTTAATATTATTTTAATATTTATATTAGAGTAGTATTATATATTTAGTATAAGTTTTTTTAACGTGTTATAAATTACATAATATATAAAAAATAACATAATATAAAATATTATAAACTTAAAAATATCTCGGGCTTGGGCCTTGAATGTTTAAGTCCAAACTTGACCCATATTTTAAATGAGCCTAATTTTTTTGTCCAAATTCATTTTTCAAGCCTAATTTTTTTATTCAAACCCTCCCAAATTTCATATAGGTATTTAGACCTAATTGGGTAGCCCGACCCATAAACAAAATTTAGTTAAAATATACTATTAGTCTTTATATTTTTATCCTTATACTTTAAATCTTAAAAATCATTCACTTAAAAATATTTGTTGAATCATCATTGTGACAAAAAATTGTTAACTTAATATATTTATTTTTCATCAATTATATGTCACATAATATAAAGTTGATAAATTTTGATAAGATTCGGATTTTAAACCAGAAAAAGTAAAACAGTTTAATTTTAAATTTTTTAAGGACAGATTAAATTTCGAATTTTACCAAAGTAGAGGGACTAATAGTAGATTTTGACCAAAGCGAAGTAGCTAACAATTTCCAAACTTCACGCGGTTGAACTGGCCAGAAGCGAAGCAAGGAAAATCCATATAATTTCCCCATTTTTACTATAATTTCCAGTTTACCCTTCTCATGCCTTTACCAAAGAGTCGTACTATAAAAATGAAATTGCTCTCACTATTCTAAATATCCAATTTCTTTACTGTTTTTAATTAAAATTCAACTATGGTGAAACCGAGTGAAAATGGGTCTCAGTCAATAGCACCTTTTCTAAAAAAATGTTATGAAATGGTGGATGATGAGTCTACTGATGCGATAATTTCATGGAGTCAAAATAATGATAGTTTTATAATTTGGGATATGACTGAATTTTCAGTTCATTTGCTCCCTAAGTTCTTCAAGCACAGCAATTTCTCCTCTTTCATCAGGCAACTCAATATTTATGTGAGTCTCCCCCTGCTTCTTCTTTTTAATGGGTATCTTACTTTCTCAAAAAAAATGTCAGAATTTGGGGGGGTTGGTGTTTGAGTTTGGGTTTTGGAGAGTGTTTTCTTTTTATGTCTGTTGTGTTCTTGTTTTCTTGTTGAAGCAAGTCTTTTCTATTCTTATGATGGAATTTTCTTTTGATGATTTGTGTTTTCTGTTTTTGTTGCTTAGGTTTGTTGTTAAATTGCTTTTTTATTAGTTGTGTGTTTGGTTTAATTCTTGTGAGAGCTTGGTTGTGGTGTTCAAGTTGCAGTTACTGGGAATTTAAGTTTCTGAGTGTAAATTCGTAGAGGATTGTTGCTTGTTTTCAATTTCTAATATATAGGAAGAAACTAGAAAGGAATATTTGCTAGCACTAGCAGTATTTCTGGGTAAATTTTATGACTCAATTTTGCTTCAATGGTGAGGTAATTATTAGTTTGAAGTTTGCCAAACTAGAAAAGGCTAAAATGGTATCGACTTAGTTTCTTTATTTTGTAATGTTGAGACAAACAAAGTAGAACTAGGTTTTGCTAGATAAGTCATTTGGTTTTGATGGGATATGGTTCAGTTCAATTGAAATTGCAGTGTAAAATTTCTTTATGGTAGCAAGAAAATTAGGTTAGTAAAGAAAGAAGTATGGGAAATGGAAAATTATTTGCTGTAAAATGTTGAAAGAAAATGATAATTAAAGCATATTCCACAATATGCATTTCTCCATTTTGATGCTTACTCTATTTTCTAATTTAAAAATAAAGAGAAGAAAATAACTAACTATTTTGTATCATTAGGCCAATATTAGTAGGCTCAAATTCATTAGAGACAGTCTACTGATTGACAGTGGCTAAATTTTGGAGCCCTTCCAATCCTGTCAAAAAAGTATGTGGGGGTGAAAGTGTTGGTCGAGTTAGGAGACTGTAATACCATTTATGGTTACTCTCCATGTTACTCGGGATATTGGAATATTAATGACATAGATATGTTTAAGTTTTACAATGTCCAGATATGCATCAGATACAGGCTCTGATTAACATAGGTTACCTTTTTTTTACTAAATTTGTTAGAATTGGCAAAATCTAAATGTTTTCTAATATCCTTTAAGTTAAATTTTGGAAAAATTGTTTAAATTAATTGGACTGCTGTTTTTTTATTTGTTTTAGCACAATGAAATGATTAATTGACAGGACTGTCGCATTCAATTTTAATGATTTATTGCTTCTTGTTTACATTGGAAGTGTATAAGGTATTTCTGCATGTTTGTTCTACCTTTTCCATTTTGATTTTGTACTTCATTGCCGGGTGGAAGAGCGGCAGAAGCAAATGCTTACCTTTGGCTTTTTTTTTTTAATGCTAGTATTTAGAAGGTACTCATAATTCTTGGATTTTTTTTGTTTGAACTGTTAATTCCTTGGAAACATTAGTAACCCTCAAAGTTTTTTCCAGGGTTTTAGAAAAATTGATACAGACCGTTGGGAATTTGCAAATGATGGATTCATTAGAGGTCAAAAGGACTTGCTTAAGAATATTGCTAGACGGAAACACTCCCCGGGATCTAAGCAGCGTAAATCATTGCAGCAGCAGCCACTACAGCAGCTGGAGAACACTGTTGGGTCATGCGAAACCAATGAAAACACTGCACTGTGGAAGGAAGTAGAGAATTTGAAGACTGATAAAAATGCTCTGATGCAGGAATTGGTTAAACTTACGCAGTTCCAGGAAACTGCAGACAATAAGGTTCTTCTCTTGAAGGAACGTCTTCAAGGAATGGAGAAAAGTCAGCAGCAGTTGTTATCCTTCTTAATAATGGCTATGCAGAGCCCTGGTTTTTTGGTCCAACTGATTCAACCAAAAGAAAATAATTGGCGCATGGCTGAACCAAGCAATATGCTAGAACAAGTTACAGAAGATGGTGAACCAACTGCTTCTGATAATATGATAGTAAGGTATCAGCCGCCGATGGATGGAACATCAAACCCGGTACTCGCACCAGTGGTAGATTGCGAAAATCCTCATGAATCTGATAACTCTTCAGATGGAATAAAAGATTTTTGGATGAATATTGATTTCGTGAAAGTGCTTATGGATGAAAGTCATACACCTTTCATTCCCCCAGATTTACATGATGATGGTGCGTGGGAAAAACTTCTTTTAGGCAACACCTTTCTAGAGAATAATGACAATGGAAATCAAGATAAAGAAAGCCCCATGAACTCTGGTATGGAAATGGAGGTAACAAATTCCGAAACCCATTCAGAAATGTCGTGTAGTTTTGAACAGTTACTACAAAATATGGGGAAATCCCAGCACCTAGATATTGAACCACTTGTAAATGGATCTCCATTAGAGAAATCACCAGACTTGGAACTTCTAACAGACCAAATGGGCCATTTGACTTCCGAGAGTACTAAACCGCACCGAACTCCTTAGAAAGGTACTCTTGGAAACCTTTTAGCAGATTGCCTATCCTATATCCAATTTATATACATTTATATTCTTCTTTTCATTACACTATATCTAAATACATGCAGCACGATCTTCACAAAAGGGCTGCCTAGCAATATATAGAACAACCAGTGAGTAATGGAGGATGATATATGGTAGTTTACCTTTGTTTTTGCCAAGTAGTTGTAGCTATCAAAATGAAGTTATCATTTTAAACTTGTTGGTCCATTTCTAAGTTATTTATAAACATAGGTTAGATATAATCCTTAAACAATCTCTACTATTCATCATAATACCAATTATGTATTTGCCTGAGAATATCTGTCTATAGAGTCCTTAATTGTTATTCGGTAAGTGATAGTTATTGGGGCCGAGATGTTTGAGCCTGAATCAATACGGGACCATTATACATTCCTCCCTTTATTTTACTTTTTGTTTTTGTCTTTTTGCTTATTCACTTATATGGGGATAGGAGATTCCTTTTTGGTATTCAAAAGGTATATCTTCTAAAAATAAAGAAAATAATATTGACACGTGCTCCAGAAACATAATAATAAATACATTGAATCTTTTGCAAGCTAGTTTGTTATATAATTTAGATAAATACATAATATCTTACACATGTATGAATGCGGATTGGCAGACACTTGTTCATGTCGAAATGGTGATTTACTCATTCGTACAGGTAAAAGGAGAGAATTACATGAAGATCTGAGATTTTAATCTAAATACCAACATGAAAAATATTAAAGGAAACCCATATTTTCAGTTCTTAAAAACAAAGCATAGAACTTCTAGGGATGGATAACCTTAGCTATGCCAAAAGCAGCAGCAGATGCAATGGCACCAATGAGAGCAGTTTGGAATGCACTTTTTACCGGTTTGTTGCCGGTGAAGTAACCTTTGGCGTAGCCAAAGATGAGGAGTGCAGCAATGGTGATGACCACTGATGCAGCCACCGCATCCTGGGCTCTTGGAATGAACATGTAAGGAAGGAGTGGCACCAATCCACCCAATATGTAAGAAACGGCAATGTTGAATGCGCTTTGTAATGCCCTTCGTGGATCTGGCTTCTCTAATCCCAGCTCAAACCTGCATATGTTTACAGCAGTGTTCTCCCAAATATGTTGGATTTTATGAAAACAATGGGTTCCATCAATATCCAGCAAAATGTTCTAAAAGAATAAATCTATACATGATTCCACTCCCATTGAAGGAGGGAATGAATGTGAGTTGAAAATATATGGAAATCTTTGTTTGTAACCAAAAAGAAGAGATTTTTTTTAGAAGAAAAAAAAAAAAAGGCCCCCCAAGTAGCATGCCAGAACCTGTTCCAGTCTGAAGCGGGCCACATGGGGGCACTTTCTGAAAAAAGAGAAAAGAGCATTGATCCGAATATTTCAAAAAGCAAATTCGGCATTTTGCTCCACTTTTGAGAGTGAGAATAGGGCCACACATTCACTCAATTCGTCAAACACTATTCACTATTCACTATTGATTATTTACAATATGTCTATATTCATTCCCATAGATACAAACACTTAATTTCATCAGCCCGAGGCGGTGTGGTGTCAATGAGTCAAAATCCCAACTCAACTGTGTAGTCCTTTTTATGTCTTTTGAGTTTGAGTTTTCATTAGCCTATGGCCAGGAATTGCTTAAATCATGGATTCCACCCGTGAAGCAAGACAATGGTTCAACCCTTAAACTGGAATCAAAGGTTTTCTCTATTTACAACATCGAATTCTTATCATTACAATTTTAAGCTATGAAAGTATGGTAATAATTACAGGCATACGTGGTAAGCAAACTTACTTCATCATGAAATCAAGCCAAGCCTGAGGCCTTTTTCTTAGGGCATTCACCACAGGTGCATATTCATGTGGCTCTACCCCATACTCTGCTAGTATTTCAGCCACCTCAGCAGCCTCTACATTTTCAGCCACGACACAATTTGCGACACTCAAATGAATCTCAATCCTTAAGTAACTTAACCAAATGACTTTAAATTTTTTTTATTAAAAAAATTAATTATTACCAACATCAGGCACACTGATAATTTCTTCTTCCTCTCTTTTCAATTCCCTCGCGTAATGATCGGCTTCACTTTTAGCCGCAAGATACCTGCAGAAATGGAAAAAAACTACGTAAAATCCTTACAATAACTTTCACTCTTTTTCTTGCAGTTTCTTAGTAACCAAACAGTACCCATTTTCGAACTTATCAAAACAATGAGAAGTATATATAGAGTTACCCGCCAAGTCCCATAGAGATGGCTCCAGCGGCAACCTCAGCGATACCAGCGGTAATAACAATGGAAGAAGAGGCATTGGCGCCAGACAATCCGGCGGCAAGAGCAAAGGGCACAGTTAAACCATCGGAGACGCCGATGATGATGTCGCGGACGATCTCTCCGGCGGTGAAGTGTTTTTCCTTGTGGTGATTGAGAAGGGTTTGCTTCTCGGGTTCAATGGTAGCTCTGCTGTTTTGAGCAGCCATGCTTTTTGGTAAGTACTCGAACTGATGAAATAGAATGGGGCGTCGTAGAGAAATATGAGCGGTGTGTGTTTTATATACAAGGATTTGTACCGAAATGGGAGCAGCGTTTGTGCTTCTTTGGCAAGTGTTCACATATTCCAAAATTGTCTACTTTTTTACTAAATATTATCGTCCATTCTTGGAATTTGTGGTTATCAGTACGGTTTTTATATTTTTAATAATATACATACGTACTTTTAAGATAATATTTAAAATTATTCATAATTTCTCTCAATTTATAAATAAGAAAAAAATCGTTTCAACGCTACATCTTTCTATATCTAATTTTCTTATTTAAAATTATTCATAATTTCTCTCCAATCTATAAATAAGAAGATAATACGTTTCAACGCACTTGAATCTACATCTTTCTATATTGACAATAATTTTTATACCAACTGAACTAAGACTCAATCGACATTTTGAGGTTTTATTTTACAGAAATAAATGTATAAAAATACATACGTAAATTTGAGTCATAGCTTAGTTGACATCATTATTATTACAGCAATCTAATTGCATTATAACTCTAATATTTTCTAATTAGTTAGTTTGGGAGTTTCATTTTAGTCACTCAAATATTAAATCTCTAATAACGGTTAACTATACACACATCATGTTTGCACTTTTTTTATCATTCAACTTTTAGTTTATTTTTATTTTGGTCACCAAAAATACATTTTCTTAAGTATTGGTTTTGGTAAAATAATCAATTATTAAAGTGAAAAGTGATAGAAACTAAAATAATAACAAAAACTGTCAAATTGTACTTGTTTATGTTATCATCGAAAAGTATAAATTTGTGTTTTAAAATATAAATTTTAAATATTAAGATTCAAAATTATAGCAACAAATCGGTTGACATTATCGATGAATAAAAATTTTCAGCAATTTATTTAATTTATTTCTATGTTTTGAATTATTTTCAATAATTATCAATGAAAATTATTGTCTTTAATAGTTGTTTATGAAACTCAAATTTCTTTTAATTATATATATTTAATTCTTGATTTTTTACCTAATCAATACTTAAAAGTATATATATTTTAGGTGACCCATATAAAAATGTAAACATGATATGGCATGTATAGTTAACCGTTGTTAGAGATTTAACATTTGGATGATTAAAATGAAAGCACCTTAAAAATTAGATGACCAAATTGTAAGGATTTTATTTTGAGTGACCAAAATGAAAGTGTCCTAAAAATTGGATGACCAAATAGAAAATTTACCCTATAAAAAAACCTCGATATTACAGGGTTAATTCTATCAGATGTCCCCCTTGACTATCCTTTCTCTAATGTAGTATTGGTTCTAACTTATTCAGTGTCTCCTTTTGCAAGGCAATTGACTGCCTGCAATTTTCAATGACAAAGCTTGACAAAGAGGCTTTTAAGAGCCTTTTAATGGTGCTTTGGTTTTGGTAGCTCTGCAATGTTCGTAATGTGGAGATTCCCCAATGGAAGGTGATGGTACCACAGTTTTTTATTTAATTGCCAATTGAGTGTTTGTTTTATTGACATCGGCATTGTTACCGGTACAAGAAGACATAGATTCTAGTGCATTGAAACATATTATCCTCCGATTTAAGGGGAAGGAAGAGGCTATAGGTAATTCTAGATATTGTATCAAAAAGAGCCGATATGATAAAAATTTGTTGAAGTCATATTTTTTTAAAAAAAAAAAAAAATTATTGTTCTGATTATATATGTTTTTATTAACATAATACTTAGAACCACCCATAGCTTATCCTCAACACATAAATAAAAAATAATGTGCTTCAATGTACTCAAACTCATGTATTCATAATAATGCTTATGCTAATTGAGCTAATATTCAGTCATATTTGCATACAAAATTATATGAATATGCACATAAAATGGAAGTTTATTTTGCATATATATAATATACTTTATTATTTGAACAAAAAGCTATTATGCACTTCAAAATTTTGAAAATAAGATGAGAACATAAGGTGAACAAAATTCAATTTGATTCAAAAACTTTGAATTAAATAATCCGATTTGAGAATATACACGTTTAGTTCAAATTTTGAATTAAATAATTTAAAATAATCGAGTTATTCACATCAACTAAAGTAAAAATCAAAATTTTCAGTTCAACTCAAATATGAATTACACAATTCAAATTATCCGTAAAATCCGAATATAAAAACAAAACTACATCGTTCTAATAAAAATTACCTTTTAAAAGTTAAAAAATAAAATACACCATTAAATAATTAATCCATGTAAGCGCAACATTAAATATGAATAATAAAATCTATCAACCCAACTTGATTTGATACAAAAAAATTTAAATCGAGTTTAATTGCTAAAATAAAATTAAATCAACTCGACTAATTCATCCCTACGAGAACAAGAGATACTTTAGCCTCGTACAATTAAGAAATAAAATTAATTTTCCAACTTAGAAAATTTGAAAGCTTATTTCATAAGAAGCGTAAATCGAAATATTTATTTTAATATATAAAACATTTTATAGATAATTATCAAAAAAAGTCGGCATAGATTTTCTATAAAAGTAAATATAATCAGTAAATTTACAAACCAAACTACTACTCAATATAGATACAGTACTTTGAGCAAATCAAATGCAGTGCCGTTGGTGGTTTAAATAGCATTTCCCTAGTTGAATACATAAACACTACAAATGTTTCATTAACATAACAGCACCAAATTTACTTGGGATTTCTTAGAACAATTATAACAGAATCTCCCCTAAGGAACATCTTACTGATGAATCTGTCCTTGTTAACTGGTAGTGCCTTCTTCTTGCCTTTACCGGTCTTCGGTACCTATACCGTAATAGAGAATTGATTTAACCTCTGTATTTGATTGTAAAAAGATGAAGGCAAACAAAACGGGGAAAGAAAAACAACCTCAGTCCACATTTCCCTGACATTTTCCAGAACCATGTTGCAGTGGCGATCGAACGCTCTCACTCGGCCGAGAAGCTTTTTGTTGTTGCGACAGTTGATAAGAACCTGTTTCCATAACGCTAATTTCAGCTCTAGATAAAGCACATTTATAAGTATTGCTAGGGGGTACGGAAGATGGGCTTATTACCTGAGTGTTATTTTTAACACTCATCATCAAAACGGACAGCGGTCCAGTGTTAAATTCCTCTTCCTCATTCTTTGGAGTCTGCAGGTAGATAAGCAAACAAGAGATGAATATCAGCAAAGATTCATACAAGAAATTCATTCTTTTTGTTTGAATGGAGGGGGAGAACTCCAGTTATGACAACTTACTTCTTCTTCCATTGGCCGACTACAAAAAGAGAAGCAAACAAAGGAGAGGGTTAGTATACAATCTACGAAATGCAGCAAGCAACTTTTTAAAGCTACTAAATGAACACGGCAAAGGAAAGAAAAAAGGATAAACCAATTAGTACCTCATTCTCAAATACAGAAGTCTTTAGTGATATATCTCAATAAACCTAACACAAAACCTGCAAAAAGTATGCAAATTCCATTAAAAAAAAAAATCAAGAAACTCTTACTACACTTGAAAATGGAAAATTTTTCTATGCTTATGCAGCCACATGAATGATAGATTTGTCAAAATAGTTGTAGAAAAAGAAAATGCATAACTACACAAGAACTACAAAAATCGCCCAACTGGAAATTACAATATTATGGCTTCACTGTAAATTGCCCAATGAACACAAACAAACTGAGTATTTGTCAAAATCTATGCAAAATCTATTCACATGAATACTCAGACTTGGGTGTGAGTATTTGGACAGATTATGTTAAAAGATCATGTCTCCAAACCCATGTCCGGTTAGGAGTTAGACATTGGTGTCCAACACAGGTATTTCAAGAAAATCAGAATTAGGGCAACATAAGAGAAAAAGGTATCAAAATACAATCTATATTGAAAAATCTTCTGAAACTCTTCAGCTCAGGTCTCCATAAGATTTCAGCATTTATTAGCTCAGGAGAACGAAAGTTTTTATATTAAACATCATCAGAGTGACAGAAGACCTTCAAATGCCTACTACCGTAAAGGTTAGTTGTAAGCTATAGTAATAACCAAAATGCAAAACAAATTCTTAACCTAAATTTAATTGAAGAACAAATTGTAGCTAATTCATATCAACCTCTTCAGTTCAGGTCTCCAGAAATTTTCCGCATGGATTTTCTCGGAAGAACGAAAGTTTCTTACTTTCAATCATCCTCAGGGAAAAAATGATACAAAAATGGCAAACACAAATAGAAAAAAACAAAAACTACAATGTCTCTTCAGCTCAGGTCTCCATATAGAAATTCCGCACAGATTTTTTTCTCTCAGAAGAACGAAAGTTTTTCAAATTTAAATCATCATTAGAGACATTTTTTCCTATCGATAGAAAACTGAAAACCTAAACAGCAAAAAGAAATCCATGAGAAAGTAAGGTTAAGTAAATAGAACAGCGGAGATTTACCTGATTGGCACCTTGACCGATGAGATCTGATTTCAAACGAAGCACAGTGGAGAGTCGTTTTATAGTGAAACCAAAAGAAAAACCCAAATGTTCGCTTCAAATTAGGGTTTTGTTGTTGGGCCTGAAACTTCTATTTAGTTACTATTAGGGTTTGAAGATTTGGGCTATATGGTTTGTCTAGTTTATGGGCTTACGCGTTTCAGGTAATTAATTTCCTTTTGCAGTGCAATCACAAATATTAATACCTAATGGGATTTTTTTAATTATTTTAATTATTTCTTAAACTTTATTTAAAAATTAAAAATAATTTATTTCAAATTAAATTAAATTATTTTATTTATTAATTTTATTATAAATTCTGATAATATTTGTTTCTTTTTTACCGAATACCTAAAATTACACATAATCCCTCCTCAATTTATAATTAGGACGATAATGCGTTTCGGCGCACTCAAACCCACATATTTCTGTATCAACAACAATACTCATACTAATCGAGTTAAGACTCAATCAATTAGATAAAATTATTATTTATTGTGATAAATAGTTAAAGTGTTAATTATTATTAATAAATAAGATATAATCCAAAAAATTGAAGATGGGGACAGTCTCCAATCACAATGATGGAGCAGACACCTTTGAAATGAGAAGATAATATAACACAAAATAAACAATGATTACACAGAATTGTGGGGATTCATTCGCCCACCACCTTTTCATTTATCATGTTCTCCATTAAAATGAAATTTAACTCAACTATTATTATTATTATTATTATTATTATTATTATTATTTTCATATTTATCTACCCCTTTAATTTGGTGGAATATATATTCTCACAATTTTTTCTGCTTTTCTGTGTTTTTAAAATAAAAAGTTGAGCCTAATTTGCCTACAACACCCTATCGAGTTTGAATTAAATTATATATTTTTACTAGTAAAAATATAATTTTATTATTTTAATAGATATATCTTTATAATTTTAAAAGATTAAATTATGTTTATTATTATTTTTGAGAGCCAAAGTTCTATTTAGTTATTATTAATTTAAAATTTTATAAATTATAAAATACTTAAAAGGAAATTCTCATTTTAAAGGGCTGAATCCTGCTAGCCCCCCTGGCTCCACTCTTGTACTAGAAGTGTTCATATGTCGGGTTTGAGTCAGGTTGAAGCGTGATCTTAACATACTTTACGCTTACCCGATTTAAAATATGGGCCTAAAATTTTGTCCAAACCCGTCCGCCTTTATTTGTAAAAGACTAATTCAAGTCCATTTTAAATCCCCATATTATTTTTAAAATATTTATATTATATTATTTTAACATTTAATAACTTTATATGTTTTTATTTATTAAATTTTTTATGTAATCATCTTAACATTATTTTAATGTTTATTATAAATAATAAAAAGTCAAGTTAGGCTAGAGCCTTAAATATTCAAATCTGAGTCCCATCATATATTTTTAAATAAGCCTAATTTTTTTATCGAAACTTATTTCTCGAACTTAATACTTTTAATTAAACTCTCTTAAATTTCGAATCAAATTTTAAACTTGGATAAATAATTAAAAATTTGGACGTAAAAGGATAAGAGTAGTCTAACTACGAAGTGATGAAAAAAGAAAGTAGAAAAGCCAAATATTTAGAATGGCAAAAGATGCATGCACGCCTAATAAAGACAACCCAAAATTATATTTAATACATTTTGTAATGCCATAAACTTTAGCATTAGCAACCCATTACTTGAGAGTTGAGAGCCTCCCATGTTATTTTTGCAATATTCCATGTGTATAATCATTAATATATTTATATTTTATGATTTAATTAAATCTTTAATTAAAACTTTAGATTTCATAATTCATGTATTTGCATTGTTTTATGTCATGTTATGTTCTCTATTATATTTTAATTATTTTTCTTCTAATGGTATCATGTGTCTAGGGTGTTAAAAATCTCAAAAATAATATAATTAATTTTAATTTTAATAAAATGACATAATTTGATTTATTAGTGCATATTTTATAAATATATAAACTTTCAAGGACTAAAATATTATATATATATTTTTTGGATAACGGTAATTGTAGGATTTAAGAAGCCTCAATGATTCATCCAACTTTATAGGTTTTGAAAGGAGGATTTCTCTCAAGATTGGATGCTAACCCTGTTCCCTAAAAGCCTATAGGGTTCAATCTCTAAACCACAATATATATATCGTGTTATACCAGGATATTTGGTATGATAAAGGTAGCTTTTCGATCAAGTTAAATTAATTAAATGTATTATCTTTTCTCATAAAAAAAATAACTTTTCGATCAAGTCACTAATTTTAACATCAAATGTGTCTTGAAGTATAAGCTTTTAGCACCCTATAATTTACTTTCATTTTGCAAGAATCTAAGAGTGTATCCAAACCTATCTCTAAATCCGATCCATCTTCATTGCTACTGATATATATATATAACAAAACTGGGGAAATGCCCGTATCTTCTTAGGAGAAATATCAAAATACTTAATGTCAGTGATAGAAATAGTGACAGACAATTCCCTGCAAAAAACAATGTGGAAAAAGTATAGACCATGCCATGTGCAACATGCTTGCTGCTGCTGCTGGGCTCTCCCTCTATTTTTCACTTTATTTTCTTTCTTTTACCTCGTTCCTTGCTTGGTTCGTAGGATTCTCCCTTCCTCTCCATCCCCCACCCTTTTTTTCTGCTCTTTTTGTCTGCCACCTTCCTATCTACCCCCAAATTTAAAGAAAAAACAAATTTTAAACAAGACATTGTTCCCATAATGTAAGACGACTGAGGGTCCCAATTTTAAGATATACAAAGCTTACCATACATCACACCAATATAACACCCCATTTACCTAAAACCGACGAAGATTGTAGCAATGAACCAAATCTTTTTAAGGGAAAACCATCACTCAATGCCAACTCTATTACAAACATTCCCATCATATACTATTAGGCCCCCAATGTATTCAAGTTGTAGCTTGAAAAAGAAAAAAGAAATATAAATGCTACAACTCAAATTTACCTTTATGGTATGTTTTACTAACAGTGCATAGAATTATATTAACCCTTGAAATAAATTTTATGATTATATGAAGGAAAATAGTGATTAAGGGTGTAATAAGGAATAATATACTATTGAAACCATGAAAAAAGAATGCCACCGAAAGAAGAACAAAATCATATAATAGATCCAATGAAATCTGTCAAAGGAGGGGTAGATACAATAGGTCTTTGAAAACATTGTCATATGCAGCCCATCAACTTCAATTCAATACCATTTTCACATGCTGTACAATCTCAACAAGAACCAAAACAAAAAAATATCAGTCTTTAATGGCATTGTGGGACTGCCTTTCTCAACCAACCCCAACTAAGTTCCAAAATGAGGGTCTAATCTTGAAGACCAACTTCAATTCATTGCCAAAAAAAAATGTATGATTTGATCCAACTGTTAAAAGCTATTTTAAGTACCCTTTTTTGAGTATCTACCAAAAACTCTTGAGTTATTAGCTGACTGGAGCTCTATGAGGAATGCCTTTCCTTTTCTTCACTCTTTTCCTAGGCTTTAATAGACTTCTGGTCACCCATGTCTTCGTCTCCTCAGAAACATCAGTTGATGAAAGAGATGATTGCTTTTCTTCTGTACTTATTTCGGGTGAATTTTTATTGTATTTCCATGAAACATGAGGGAATTCTCGTATTGGCAATTCGATTTTATCAGTTCGGTTTCCAGGCTGCACAGCTGAGACCTGAAACATTTGTTTATGATTCAGGTAAAAGGAAATGAGGGAATTCAAGTGGTGAAAAAATGGGGTTGAATTTAAATACCTTGCATGCGATAGAGCAAAATCTATTAGGAGGGTCTTGAAGGTATCTTCCACAAGCTTCGCAGGCAGCACCAGTTTTCGATTTCGTCGATGGTTTGGCATCTTTAGCTTGAGGCCGAGGGTTCAAATGTACAGCTTTTTCACCATTGATTTTGTATGTCTGGCAAAAGATTAAAAATCATTACAGTAGTGTCATGAAACTATGTATCATATCAAATTGCTGGAAAAGTTTATCAAAAGAGAAAAAAAAGTGGCAATCAAAGCAATCATTTGGATGATTCTTGAAACATAATGATATGATTCAACAAGTAGTTTAATCAAAAACACATTATATATGGATCCTAATTAGTAATTTACCCCAAAAAAACAATCTTTTTGACCACATCTATGATACTACCAAAGCAATAAGGTCAATTGAATTCATTACAATTAGTATGAAAGTTTCATAATTAAAAGGCCAATAAGAGCATTGGAAAAAAATACCTGAATTCTGGAACAATCAATATGTTTCTGCATATCTTGAAGGCGAACAACATCTTGATACACATATTTGCAGATCTGAAGTGAAAGATGTTGGCTATGAACCTTACAATGCCGGCAAAATTCGAGATTACAATCGATGCAGAACACATTTTTCTCGTTTTTCCTAAGGTCTTGGTGATCAGAGCAAGGGCCAAAGAACTCAGTTTGAAGAAGGGGAATAAGCCAATCTGTTTTATCCTTTAAGTATAATTCACAACCCACCTGCAATAACCAAATTCTAATTCAGTGGAATAATATTAAAAAAAGCTTGTAAAAGTCATGAACTTTCAAAGCTTCTAGATTTACAATTCATTCCAAGATTGAAGCTTTGATAGCTAGTACTCTAAGCAATGGATGAATTCAATAGCAAGATTCAACATTTAACTGTGAATATACCAGAATGAGTATAATTCATAAAAAATTACAACAAAACATTGACAGAAATCTAATACAAACTATTAAAAGATGTTGATTTCATGAAAGGTTAAACGTTTTAACAAAATTAAATAAACCAAAGAAGCCAATACAGGGTTGTTTTTTTTTCTTTGTTTTAATGAGTAGAACAAAGCTGCACAAAAGATAATAATATTTCCTTGTGTTCATATAATTTTTTTTCCTGGGAAACAAACAGACCATTATAGCCAGATAACAACAATCACTAAAAAGAAAAACACGTACCCTTTATTCAACACTTGAGATTATGTTTAACAGAAAAAAAAATTTGAAAGAGACAACCAACAGTTAGTGAAAGAAACCAAATTCTCACCATTTTCCTTTGCTTTGAATCCGATATATATGCTCTGATCAGTACTCCAATGAATAACACTTTGCAAATTAGAATTTGGCAAGAAAGTTGAGAGAAAGTAATTCAAAAAAAAAGGAAAAAAAAAAAAAGAGAAGAAGAAGAAGAAGAGAGAGTAAGAAGAGAAGCCTACAGAATGTGGAAAGAGTGATATAAAGGAATGTGCAGTAAAAAGATATTTTAAAAAAATAAAAATAAAAATGGAAAATTGAGAGAAAAAAATTGTATATTTGCTAAAGAAAATGAAGTGACCTACCCTAGGCGGGAAAGGTTAATAAATTCATTCTGATTAGTGAGTTAAAACTTGATCGGACGGCTGTTAATTTATTACATTTATTTTGCTTTAAACAAGTAATTTTGCTGGAAATTTTGGATTATTTTCTTGAATTTATTATATAAAATAAATTTATTTTTTAATGAAATAATTTATTAAAAGATATTAGTATTTAACTAAAAACTGTGCGTTTTCTTTTAAATAACCAATTATTATTATAAGTAAAAAGGATAAATTATGGTAAAAGCACCTTATCAGGAGTGAAATTTTCAAAAGCTATTTATTAATTAATTAATTTTACTTGATTTTTCGAAAATTAAAACCCAATAATATTAATTATTATCATTATCATTTATTTGTTATACTATGAATTAAGATCAAATTATTTCTCAATTTTCAAAAAAAATCTCTTAATTTTGATTTTCAAATAATAATAATAATAAGAGATAAAAGGGTTTTCAGAAATTAAATTCGAAATTAATGTCAATTAAAATTTTATATATAGTCTTTTGTCATTCCTCTAATTGATTTATAATTATATTATATTAAATGTAGCATAATTTTATTTTTTATTTTAGATTAATCAAGTTCTCGACATTGACTCATTAAATAAAATCGATGCGGAGAAAATTTTTTTTAAACTTAACATAAAATAATTGAACGAAACATGAGAAAAATTCGTACAATAATTTCTCTTCTTCTATGAAGAAAAAAGTCAAATCAATTAAGACAATATTCCTAAAGAAAACCTAAATCAAGGTGTAATGAAATGACAACATAGTCCCTTAAAAGAATGAAGATAGGTTGGAAACATGAAGAAATTTGACATTTAGTAGGGACATAATAAGAAATTGAAAAAAAAAAAGGGAAGCCTTTATTTGCAATAAAAGAAGAAAGAAAAGGCTGTCCAATTCTCAAAAAGGAATTTTTTCTAAATTTGCTCAGAAATTCTGAAAATGCAAATCTATGAATGAATGATATCTTACCAAAACCCTAGGCCATTTTTCAATTCATCAAAGCTTTTGAATTTTTTTTAAATTATTATTAATTAATTAATTAATTTCAGTATTTTTATGATGCAAAAGAGATCCTAATTTTGAGGATAAAATATATTTAAATTTAAATTTAAACTAATAATTTTATGTATATATTAAATTATTTGTTTTATATACTTTAATGGGTTTTTTTCCTTTATAGAGGTTAATCATTTTAACTTCTTTGGATAAAATTAATTTTCTCCAATATTTTTATTTTAAACATATTATAAATTTATAACTAACAATTTAAAAATATGAGTTTTATACTATTTTGATTAATTTTATATTCACTTTCAATGAATAATTTTATTTCTTTCTGTACAAGTAATTACATCGTAATTATTAAATAGGAAAAGAGAGAATGAGTGACAAACACAAAATCGAACTTTAAACCTAATGTCGATTAATTTAAAATCATAAATTTTTCCAATATTTATTTATGAATGGAAGTTGGAAGTGTTGTTTTTTTTTTTTAAATTACTTTTTTAATAAGAGAAAATTCAAAATGTTACTTAAAGAACTTTATTTTGTTTTATTCAGAAAAAAGAAAATCAAAGTTGAGTTGAAACAAATATATTCCAAACCCCAAAAAAGTTAGTAAATTTGTTTTGACTAATTTGATTGTCATTTTTGACTTATCATATTTATCACTATTGAGATTAAGACTCAAAAAGTAGATGTATTTCACCAATGAGCAGAGTTGCCTTCAAGTTTGTATGTAAACTACCTTATTGGTACATTGTTATCAATGTAAAAGTATGTGAATTTAAGTACGTTGAAGCATATTATCCTCTTGTTTATAGGTTGGGGAGGGATTATGGGTCATTCTAAGTAGCGTGTAAAAAAAAAACAGACTTGATTAGAACTTATAATAAAATTGTTCAAAAGAAAGTATTCAATAGATATCTACTCTTAAGTTTAAATTATTAGTCAGAAATTTCTTTGATAAATCATAGCTTAACTTATACTCATATTTATCCAGGGGCGAAGCCAGAAGAATTTTTTAGGGGGGCCGGATAAAATTTAATTTTTTATAGTTTATATTTTTATAATTTGTAAAGGATTAAATCAAATTTTTATAATTTTAGGGAGGGCCAGAGTGTAATTTTACCTTTACTAATTTAAAAATTTTTAAAAATTTTAAGGGCTAAAATTGTAATTTTACATTTTAAGGAGGGTCGGAGTACATGCCAGCCCCCCTAGCTACGCCGCTGTATTTATCACATAATTCTTTTGACTAATTATTATTGAGTATATACTAAATAATTGTACCAGACATAATTTCATTAATTAATATAAAAAATCAAGTTAAATTTCACTTTCTACCAAAATAAATCATCTAAAATTAAATCCAAGAATGAACCATTAATTTGAAATTCAAAAGAAAATCCATTAATTTGAAATTCAAAAAGAAAATCTGATTACCTATAATTTAAATTTTAAAATGCTCTCATTGAATATTTAAAATATCGATATCATATTAATTAACTCCTTCTTTTATTCAACATTAACTTGAGGGTTAAATATCAGTTCAAATATGATGTGAGCACATTTAAATCAAGTATATATATATATATATATATTTAAATAATTAAAAATTATAACTGTAATATAATATATATATTCATATTACAGTTATAATTTTAAATTACGAAATTAATGTGAAAATTTTTGTGAAAGAGAAAAAAGGAACATGAATAGAAACTTCTTCAGTTACCTCCAAAATCTGGCTTTATAAAAGATGCTTAAAGAGGTTTACTCTTTTTTTCCTTCCCTTTGTTTTAGGGTTTAGGTTAGCATTGTTGTTGCTGTACTAAAAATTTAGTTTAGAAAAATAAAAAGTATTTTGAATATTCCTGTTATGAAAATTTGAGATTTTTTAATTTTTAGTGTTTACCATAACTGTATTAAAATATTAATTTTGAATATAATATTAGAAAGTAGAAATAAATTAATAAAATTATTTTTTAATTAAATATAAATATGTAAAAACATATTATATTAAAATCATTTACAAATCTAACCCCTTACAAATTGAAAATTCATTAAACTACATATTTTGTTAGGTCGAATTACGAAGTTCCTAAAATTGAAGTATCTAATTATGAATTTTAATTTGTCGGAGTTTAGTTTTCGTATTTTATGAATTTGAGAAGTTAATAATTGCCCACAAAACAAGTCGTCAATAATTTATATGCAAAAATTAACAAAATTAACAGTTCAATAATTTATATATAAAAATTAATGAAAATCAAAAGTTTAAATTTATGTATTTATCAACAACCAAAGTTCTAACTTCTCGGTTTTCAAAATATGAGAATCAAATTCTAAAAATTAAATAAGAGATTAACTTCTTAATTTTTATAAAATAGAGAGATAAAATTTAGAATTAAATCTATTTTATTGATATAAAATACTAAATTAGATTCAAAATCATAACTTCCAAAAATAAAAGCAACCAAGTTTTTGGTTTGGTCTAAAAGAAACAAATCACCTTTTTTTTTTTTTTTGGTTAAGTTGTGCTTCAGCTGAAAAAAAAAAAATAAAAAGCTTCTGAAGGACTTTTTAAAAAAAATGCTAAATAAACTATTTTATGACGTCATAAAATTTAGGCTAAATGTTGAATATGAATCTAAACCTTTTAAAGCCCCCTTTGTAGTAATCAACATTTTGAAAGTGATGAAATAAAGATTAAAAATTTTCGAATTTACTCATAAAGATCAAATTTTTATAAATTTATAAAAAAACTTATTAATAATTATGTAATAGATGTTTACTTTTTATAATTATTAAATTTATATTTATATGATTATTTTAATTATTTATTTAATAATTATTTAAAATAGGAATGAAAAGAAAAAAAAGATATATTTGTAAAATGAGGTTTCATGGAAATAACTAAACTCATTTACCCTCAATGGGAAATTCATCCTCCAATGTCTAAAACACGCGGACCTTAGATTATTCAAACAAAACTTTGCACGACAATCGAGGGAAAAATTGTAACTAAAAAACGCACCAAAGGGAACCTTACTCAAGAGGGCTAAGGTTTATTGTACTTTTGTTGTTTTTCTTTAGCTATAATGGTGTAAAAAGAATGAACCATACAAACGATTTACCTTAGATTCATGGTTATTAAACATAATAATTTTGTTATATATGTTTTATTGGTCCTTATTTGAGCAAAGTGCATTAATTTTTATTTATATGACAGTTTTGAACCCAAATTCAGAATTGTTTGAATTGTTTGACTGTCACGTTTTGATGCAAGATTTGCCCAACGCATTGGGGATTGTCCACGTGAATCGTAATCACCCACATTATTAAGGGTGAGGAGTTACAGAAATTCCAACGAGTTGGCCAGTTGCTACTAAACTCAGTCAGAGCCCCCCTCACACACTACTTACTCCCTCTGCAGATCAATTCACATTGGTTAATGTTACTTCCTTGAACTCCGTTGAATACATGACCTGCACAAGGAAGTCCGGACCACAATACGCTACTTCCTTGAACTCACCCTTATCAAATCAACTTTCATTTTAAACACCCGGCTATTCACATATGGTGTCTGCCTGCTATTATAATTACTTTGCAAAATTCTCGGGCCCCTTTGAAGATATGATTCCACATCCCTTCCTACTCATAGCCCCTGCATCACCTTTGTCTACATTATTATTATTATTCACGCTTACTTTGTCCGGAACTTGGGAAACCCTCGCATATATATTATATCTATTATATAAATATAAAATCCTTAAAAACATGAAAAATAATACAACTCAAGTTATCAAATATGCACCTACATTTTATATTGGAGTTGTTCTCAACGTGCAAGTATCCCTGCCTACTACATTTATCCCAAAATATGATCCTACATAGACCTTTTCTTTAAACCTCCAAATATTTGGATAAGTATTGAAAGAAAAATATACTCTCGCAACCCGAGTTCAAATAACATGTTATCATTGTGATTACATAAGACTCGGACGATAAGGGGGGTGATGCCACAAGTGATTAGCATAAAAGTAGATATAAGATCATTTTATTCCAAGTCTTAAAAGTGGGACTCGTTTCTGAACAAGACTTGAAGTAGACGCGAAGGAATGCATTTGCAGAGTAGGGAGGGATAGTAATACTTAAACCTTTGTATGAAGAGCAATAACTCTCGCAAGCCAACAATTTCATCAGTCTCTACAAAATTGGAGGGTAAGCCAAAGACCCATATATATATAAAACCCCAGTATCAAGACTAGACAATATGCTCTTTTGGTGTGGACTGCGGTATCTCATGTATATGTTACATCCTGCTGCCTGTTTCACGAATAATCTGAGCGGTTTTCCATATATTTCCCATTTAGGATAAGAAGCACCAAATTAATGCAATAGAACTTTTCTATGATATTCACCTTTTATTGTCAGTCGAAGTGAAGATGGTGTTTTCTTTTACGACACCTATTAACATACCAAGTTGCATGTTTCTGTAGGCCCATCCCGATCATTACTTTTAGGCTTGTGAGCATGACATAGGTTACTGAAATCAAGAAAAGGATCCAAAAGAGTCTCCACGGCAAGGGGCTGTATGGAAGGTGAGCAGCATATACTGGAGTCAGCACTCGAATGACCTTAAGAAACAAAACCAAAAAAATAATAATTAATTTGAAATACTTCTCTAATGAGCATCTTTTTAAAGCAATAAATTCAACATAGAGAATACTGGTCAACCAGAAATTGAACAATATCTTTTTTTAATATGGTTAATTTCGTGCTTTTCCCTCACATTTTACTGCCTAGCATCTAATACCATTCCAACAAAACCAATATCTTATCACTTCCATTGAAATGTATAACCGATGAACATCTGTCAGCTTTTTCCCCATGACATTATTGGCAATTTTTTCCCATGTAAACAATAAACAAAATGAAGGAAGAGGGGGAGAGTGGAGGAAGGAGCAAAGAAAACAATTGAACAAAGTATTAACCGGTTCTTACCACACAAGCTGGAGCAAGAGGAACAAAAGTGAGATTTTTCTTGCTGTCTTCAGTTTGCATATTTAAAGTCTGAAAATGTTGGCATCGTGTTACTTTCAAAGTTAATAAAACAAGTTAAAAGAAGATTTTTCACCGTATAAAAAAAACAGCTAATTAACGAAAGGGAAAAGAAAAAGTACAAGTGAGGGAAATATGGCAAAAAAAAGATATATAAGAATAACTTTTGTTCCCAAAATGACAGGTTCTATCACTTAAAGAAGCATGTACCTGCTTGCAGAGATCTTCAAGAAATTCTGAGTATTCAATGGGCTTTATACCATTGAATTTGGCAAGGAATGAATGTTTTATGATATCAATTAACATTTCACAAAAGAAAACCACAAATGCATTCTGCAGAGTTCATAAAGGAAATTATGAGCAAGCCATACAAAGTCCTGTAAAGTACCATAGAGTACCATGATTTTTTATAGTGTACTTACAAAAAGAAAGCTTTCAAACCAAGGACCCTGAGCTTCCAAAATATTTTGAGCTAATACGAATAAGAGAAATGCTGAAATGTGGAATCTCTCTACTGAATCTGATAGGGAAAATAATTCAATAGTTTATATTTGAACAAAAAGACCACAGCGATTAGCAACACGACAAAAAGAAAATGCAGACAAACAATGCAGATAATATGTTTCTAATAATGATTTTCCATGAGTTCTCTTGTGGAACTGGTATGTGCTCAAGTTGGTTATTATACACTAACTAATACATGTATTGTCGCTTCTTGTTCTTTCTAACTAATATTTCAATTAGTATGGCAGTAAAATGAACATAAAAGGAAAATGTTGTCAATATTTCCCTATAGATAAATAAAAATCATGATCTGGAAAATGTTACAGTGATGGCTCTTTTTGCACTTTAAATTCAGCAAGTGTCCAAAATATGATCAGGCAGTCACAGATGCCATAAAAGAAACGTACAAAGGAACAACTGACCTGCATATGCGAGATTGTGGATGTTATCCTTGCTAAAGCGCTTAAAGACATTGCTTTTTATCTCAGCAAAGTTATTGGATACCAGCAAAGCAAATAGTGCGTTATTATGAGCAACGATGCAAGTTGATAAAGTAATTGCCTGAGCTAATAAAATAAAAGAATGAAGAAGTAATGATAGTCAAAGAAACAAATTGAACAAGAATATGTAAGGGGGAGAGAGACATTGCTTAAATATAAGGATATTTGAGAAAGCCATAGCCAATGCTTGGTCAGAAACAAATCTACGGATCCGGAATCTCATGGTTTCCTGAGAGCAAGTTGCTAGTCCTTCTGCAGAATTAAATAGGGTTTCAAACACATCTCCACCAAAACTTTGGCATAATTTATCAATTATCTGCACGTGGACACAAAAAACAATGTTACATAGAATTCAGGCAGAATACCAGCCAAAATATACAAGCAAAATTCAGTGGAATCAAAGCGGATGACAGAAGAACACACACTGGTTTCTTATGGTAGAAAAAGATCCTACAACAGATGTATAAAATAAATGAAACCATAAACGTCATTTAACAGTCATGGATCCAGAAGAATATCTCTAGAAGACTATCTAATATTAAATATTCCAGATGAAAAGATCTTATTTAAGCGTAAGCAGGCATGCTAAGCAAGCTCCAAATCTTTGACCTTAGTCCCTTGCTTTGAGATAGCCTTCACATAGAAGTTCTGTATTTCTCCCTCAGAAAAGAAATTTCCCAACTCACAACTTTAAAAATAAACAATTGTTTTGACAAAAGTCACTTATCAAGTTCAATGACTAAAAGGCTGGAAGCTAAAATTTCTCATTTTCAATATGTTAAAGAACATTTGCTTCACAACATGTAGAAACATGTAACTCTCTATCCCTTCCCAAGGTTTTCCAAGTCTTATCATCATGTTCCATTGACCACCTTAGCAGCTGCCTATCCACTAAAGTTGGGTACTCATTACATTAGAAATACCAATGTGAGCTCCAATTATAGACACCACTGAGGTACCACATTGTAATCACCATGAGTCTATTAGGCTCTAGCATTACTAGAGTGGAATACAAAAAAAATCAGTTGATAGCTTAATTCAAAGTAAATATTGAGCCTCTGATATGGCTCTTAAATGCATGCACATCACTGAATCACTCAAAGTAATTGAATAAATATTCAGGTTCAGCTGTTAATTCTCACCTCCAACACATTGTAGACCATATAGAGTTTGATTGTTCCTTGACCACGAATCATGTGATATATTAGACTGATATCTGGGAAGACAAAAACTAAAATTAGAGAATAAAACCACCTATGAAAACAGTATTACTTGTTAAACTCTCTCGGTCCATTAGTGGTAGAGCACTAATTAAGCCTCAAAATCTTAACAAGCTCCAATGATATGGATATTTTTAATGATTGTCTATTACAAACAAGCAGGCAGTGATATGTCCTGCCATACCTGTTTGACCCAGAGAATCACTCCACATGCTAGAACAAGAAAGCAGCCAAAATCACACAGCTCTGCTGCAGAAAGCCTCTTGAACTGCCTGCCACAAACATGGTTAGGTTATTTTGCAATCATTGCAAGACACAATAACTGCAGTATGTGCCAAAAAAGAAGAATATGATGATTTCATATATAGCCTGAAAGAAACAAATGTTGTTAAAACAAAAGAAGCATAAGGAGAAATAATATTTTTTTGTGCACGAACTCTAAGAATGATACCAGATGTTATGCCAGCCTTATTGAAACTTCCAAAAGAAAGCATGAGTCGTAATTCTAATAGAATCCTTTTACTACTTCAACAAAAAACTTAAAAGAGAAAAGGCAGAATTGTTTCGACATAAATTCGCCACAAGCATGGGGATGCAAATCATTTTAAATGAGAAATGAGATGTACATTTGCACGGTACATCTGCATGCATGTATTCCCAGCAAATCATATGAACCAAAGTATGTATAAATCTGAGTGTGTGAGTGTTTGTGTGTGTGTATACAATATTTATAATAGCTAACCTTGCAGTCAGGAACCTCCAAAGTTTAATCAGAATCCTTGTTGGCATGATAGTTAACAAGGACAGAAACGCATCAAAGCAGACAAAGAATCCAACATCTATAAGCTGAAATAAGATTGCCGCACTTGAGAATGTTTCAAAAAAAAAAACAATGTTACAACAAAATAAATCAATTTGATTAAGCAATCCACAAGAAATAAAACAATAATTCAGCATTTTAACAAAAATAGAGTAGACATAGTTACCAGATGAGGCAAAAAGAAAAATGCAAGAAACAATGAATATAGTAAGTACACGCAAACTTGTTACTGATAATGTGATGAGGTACAGGTAGAGATTACCAACAAATCCATCTTTTCTTTTTCTTTTTGACTCTCCTATTTTATCCACATCAAAGAAGGGAAAGCTAATATTACCACTTCACATCTCCATGGCAAGCGGAAGATAGTATCATACACTCGCTCTCGTTCTTTCTCACTACCAAGTGTTGTGGTCCTCCGCAATGAATTTCCACCATACATTTCATCCAAAAAGTACTTCGCCGGTGATTTGTGCACTGCATAAAGATCTGAAATGCATAAAGTCAAAATAAGAATATATCTTAAACTTACATTTACATAAAACATAACTGAAATAAACATGAGAATGCAGTTATAATATAATGCTCAGTTTCGCTATATATACCTTCAATCAGCCCCAACTTAAGATCGGAATTCTTTTATATCTTAACTCTATAGAAAATTCTGCCAACCAGTTAGACTATATGTGAACAATCCTAACTTCCGGGATCCAACATAACTTTTACATGATTCTGTCAGTGTAGGCTCCGAAACTATAGAAGGGGGTTAAAACTTTAATATATATACACATATGCACTAGGCACTAAACATAAATATAGCAGTGCAGCATGCTAAAACCTCAGCCATATGAGGCATGCGTAAGTAGCTTTCCTTTTCTAGTTATGTAAATTATGACGCACAGTTTTGCTACAAGTTTGTTGTTACATATGCCAACAGAACTATGCCTCAATCACAAGAACTACTCCAGGTCAAGCCTTGCAATTTTCTGGATTTGACTCAACTAGGGTTTATGAAGAGGCTTGGTGGACATCAGACCTTGTGTTCTAAAAACTCTAGAACGGAAAGAACCACTTTAGTGAATTACACTTATTACATTAAAAATTAATACATTATATTCAATAAAAATCTCCTTATCAGAGTTCCAAGCCATCAATTATGATCATTCAACAACTAGTAATACTAACATATGAGTGACACTCTACCATCAACCATGATCGCTGAAATAGCCAATTCATTGTAATAATAGTTTTCTTGAATTCTTAATTGCCTCTCTTGAATAGATTAGAAAACACTGATTAAAGTCAACATTTGAGCATTCTATTCATATTCGTCCATATCTCTTCTACCATGGGCCATGCACCAAAACACATTTCCATAAAATGTTCAATAGAAAGATGTTTATAAAAGAACGGAAATGCATAAACGCTCACAATCAGGATCCTCAGACATAAGCCGCTTCCAATCCAACGACTCAGCTGTTTCCAACTTATTCGCCACGTTCCCATTAACCCCAGGCTGAGGCTGTGCCGGGGGTAACGGCTCCTTCGAACCATTCATCTCCGCACGATCCTCTTCCGCCCTGGACGCCACCGCTGCCATCTCCTCTCCTCCGCCAATGACATTCCTCTGCCTCAGTTCCCCAAAACCACAAACATGTTGACACACGCTTTCCTCCACAACCACGACGCTCGCGCTGCCAACGCAACTGATCCTGTTAACGTTCCCATTATCTCTGATCCCATAATTCTCGGAAGTCGACTCCACTACAGAACCACCGCTATCGTTCCCACACTGTTCCGCCACCGGATCTTCCGGAATTAGCGGGGAATCAGCTATAGCCTCCTTCCTCTTCTTCTGTTTCTTCTTCTTCCGACTATTGCGGGACGACTTAGCGACGCCGCTTTGGAGTCCGATTGGATCTGAAGTCGATCGATACAACAACGATCGGCCATCTTCTTCTGAAGATCCAGTTTTGCTTAAAATCTCGAAAGAGAGTTTTCTATTACCTGACGATCTCAACGCCATGGTGGCTATGCAATCATCTGAGAGAAATCTAGAAAAGGAACAAACAAAAAAATATAAATAACAAAAATTTGAAAAAAATGACGACTTTGTTTAATTAATTAATTTGTTTGTTTGGATTTGATTTATTTTTCCGTTGAATGGAGGAAATGGGAACTCTCAAGTTTTTTTGGGCTTCCCATTTGCTTTCACCTTTCAAGGTAATGTGTTTGATGATGTTCCATCTCACGAGCCATTGGCGCCAGTGACGACCTTGGTCAAATCACCTGCTTACACGTAATATCTTTCTTCCCTTAATAGAATATCACTTTTAGCTTAATTACTTTTTACCACCTTAACTTTCAAATTTCAGTTTAATTAGTCCTTCGTATGTAAAAACTATCACAACCGTTTTGTATGACAATCTAGCTGTGGTGAATACTATTTTAGAATTTTTATGGACATTTTTAAAATTTATTGAATTTTTATTACTTTTTAAATTTTTTATAAAGTGTAAGTATACTATTTTTTAAATGTAGTTTTCTATAAAATTAATCCATAAGCTCGCCTCACTCGAAAAAATTAAATTATTCAAAATAAAAATTATAGGAACCGATTGTATAAATTAACCTAAAATTTTGTTTGAAATAATTATTTAACGTGTCACATCAACTTACCGTTACAACATTAACTTTCTCGTTGACTAAAATATTAACGTAAATGACTAAAATATAATCGAGGTTAAATAATAATGACTATTTTAATAATTTACCCTTTAATAAATTGAAGATCAATAATAAAATAAAAGAGCCAAAGTGACTAACAAAAATATTAGAGACTTAAAATATCACATAAGTGCATGTATTCTTCAGAAATTTAAATTTTAGTCTTTGTATTTTTATTTTTAGGAATAATGTTTGAATCTAGGTCTCTATTAGGGTATATGAACATTCGATCAATAGGCCTCAACTTGGATTCTTATTTTTTAAAAATTTAGTCTCTCGACTTATCAAATCTCAAATTTTAGGTCTATTAACATTGTTAAAATTATTTTATTAAATTCAAGTTTATTACAACGTTATTTTTTAGTCACATGCCTATCAAGTGAGTTTTTTTTTTTACTTCAACAAATTTAACAAAAAAATTAATAGTTTAAGAATTTGACCTAATTTAGAAATCTAAAAATAATAAGACTAAATTCTTATAAATAAATGTATAATGACTAAATTTCAAATTTGTTAAAATTACAGGGACTTATGACACATTTTAACCAATATATTATTATTCCTTCTTAATTAATAATCGATCAGGCTTTAAAGAAATGGATGATTCATTATTCTTTATGACAGCAGATTTCATGATATCTATTATAGTATACTAGATTATACCTATATATATATATAAGCAAAGGCCTTCCTTAGATGACACATGTCTCACTTTTTTTTCTTTTCTTTTCCTTTTCATTATATAACAAAATGGTCAAATATCATTTTGGTCCCTCTACCGTGCCTATGATTAAGATTTAATCTTTACATTTTAATTTCTTAAATAATTTGGTCCTTATATTTTATAATATTATCAGTTAGTCCAAATAATTAATATTATAGGATAAATATCATAATTATACATGAACTTTGATTTTGTGCAATTATACACTTTAAACTTTATTTTTAGTTCAAATGTATACAAAAAGCTTTAATTTTGATTCAATTGTATGCATTAGAAGAAATAAATCGTCAATTTTTTTATATTATACAAGTAAAATTAGATGCAATATGTAAACACAAAATGGTGTTATATCGATAATGATGTTAGTGGTTTGTAAAATTGAAAAAAATAATCAAGATGTCATGTCTAAAATTGTACAAAATCAAAGTTTATGTATCACATTGAATTGAATAAAAGTTCATATGTAATTTTGAGATTTATCCCTAATATTATTGACTACTCGATTAAAATTTTTACATAATTTTTAAAAATAAAATGTTATTCTAATAAAAAATATTTTCTTTTAAATCCACATTAAATACCAAAATTATTAATCGTGCTAATTATTTGGACTAACTAATAATATGTCTATTTTTTTTTCCTTTTCTTTCAATTATTATAAGATAATGATACATTCTCGCTTATAATCTATTTACTATACTCATATTTAATATTTATATTTTAATTTGATATAACATGATCTTCTATTTTATGTAATAATCATCTTATTATTTTACTATCACAGCCCACCAATGTTTTTTTTTTTTATTTATTATTTCCTAAGGTATCAACCGAAGCAAACCTAGTAACTAATCCTCTGCATTTCTGTAGGCCCATTAAAGTGGTAAATGCTGGTCACGAGTTTTAAAGCTGTTCCATACCCAAAATAAAGATCGGTTCTCAACCATTAGATAAGGACTTAAAGTACGAGAGGACCTTACTCTATAATTATCTTTTTATTGGTAAGGGTTAAGGGCATACATATACAATTAACAAAGTTGGTAGCAATGCATCTTGATTAGATATTTTGTCTCACAAAATGTCAATCAATCTCTATGTTTTTTTCTCTTGCATGAAACACTGGATTTGAAGTGATATGTAGTGTCGCTTGGTTATTGTATATTAACTTCATTGGGCTAGTAACTTTTTATATGAAACTCTGAAGCAACTGCTTTAACTAGATTAATTCACAAGTGGCAAATGTCATTTCTCGATATTCCACTTCTACACTTGGTCTTACCACAACATCTTGTTTCTTACTTTTCCACACCATCAAAGAGAACGCAATATTTTGAAGTGGAACATCTATCAGAGGGAGACCCAACCCAATCAACATCTAAATAGTCAATCACCTGTGTATTCCCACGATCTCCATATAATACACCTTGTTTAGGAGTATTTTTTTTATGTAGCAAAGAATAGTATTGTCGCATTCTAGTGACTATTACAAGGACTCTAAAGGAATTGACTAACCACACTCACTGCAAAGGAGATACTCGGTCGAGTGATGGTAAGATAATTAAGTTTCCAACCAATCAAGACTTTCCTTGGTTTGTAACAAGTTTGACATTAGGATCCATTGGTTTATAGTCTAACATCCCTATGTCTTCCAACATATTCGAAGCATATTTTTGCTGGGAGATTCATTAACATATAGATACACTTGCTGTGACTGTTGTGATGATAAAAAAACTAAATGATCTGTCTCACTTCGCTTCATCCCAAACTCCTTAATAACAGTTCGAAAATAGATGATTTTAGCTTTAGAAAAAAATTTAAAAAATGGTTTTGCTTGGATTGCTTTCCATCTTGTGTGTGCTTATTTTCTCTAAAAATGAAGTGTTGATCTTTATTTAAAAGAGAAAAAAAAAAGTATACATTACCATGATATCAGCAAATGTTGATCCTTTTTAAAAAGAGAAGGAAAAAAGAAAAAGGTATATAATTTTCATGATATCACCAAGTTTCCACCAATTTTGAATGAGATCATTGCATTATAAATAAATATTGTGTTTATAATAAGAAATAAAGAACGTTTTATTTATATATATATATTTAAGTTTGTTATTCAATTAGTTTGATCAGACCAGTTTAAAGACTACTTTCATTATTTAATTAATAATATGTAAAAATATTTTTATAATTAAATTTAAAAATAAAAATAAAAATTATAAACATTAAATAATTCATCATGTCCATTAGATAAAAGAAGGAAGTATTAAAAGTCTGGCTAGTAACCCAAACCTTAAATGGGTCTAAACAAAGAAAGTGCAGAGGCAAAGTCATTGGTGCTATGGGTAGCTGCCACACCTTCTTTGGGGCGGCTTTATTTTCATTAAAAAATGACTTAATTAAATGAAGACAAGAACTCGAAATGGCAAACCCACATTGAACACTTTTCTATAGGCCTCGTATTGACCAGTTTGCTTCAGCAAAGAAACAGAATGAAAAAGAAAAGAATAATGGAAACTATGTTCAATCTATGTCTTTTGTACATTGAATTGTAATCTGTAAAATTATAACCAAAATTTTTTTTCCCCTAAAAAGGCCTTTTGAGACCCTTGAAATGGTCTATGGGATCAACACATTCTATTTTGCTCCTATAAGGGTTTAACATTTTCAACAAGTCTGAAACTCTGTCCTTTGTCTTCTCCACACAACCAAGCTGTAATAGCAGCAACAGCTTTTGAAAAGCCCCCACTTGGAGTGCTTCAATAAGGACTCCACCATCTTCCTTTTTCTCGTTCTTGCAAAGCTTCCATAAAATGGATACTGAAAACTCGGTGGCCATGTTTGAAACCCTGAGGATTTTCTTGACCAAAACCGGCATCGTCAAGGCATTGTTGCAGGCCATTTCTCTGCCTTGTTCGGTGTTGAAAACTCCATCTAGGACACCCAAGGCTTTCTCGCACATTCCCCTTTCGGCATCCACGAGCATTTCTAGCAGCAATGGGACTATGCCTAGGTTTACAAGTTTATTACCCACTTGTTTTTCGTTACCATAGGATGTGATCATATGGTAAATGATGGTTAACGACGCTTTTGTTGATGTTGAGCAAATTGGGTTTTTGATAAGCTTCAATAATGCTTCAATGGCGCCTTCCATCTCTGATAACTGATTCAGTATTTTTCTTTGATCTTCCATTGATGAAACGAGCTCCTTCAAGGCCAAAACTGCGTTTCGTCTCCTAGACAAGTCTCCGCTGCTTAAAAACCATATCAAACAATGCATGGCCGAAGCTGATCCTAGGAAACCCTTGGCCTCACCATCGAGAGGGAACATTATTACAAGAGCCGATAATATCTCCTCCAAGACCGAGATGTTTTCGTCGAAAGCCGCCATGGAAAACGCCGCGAACGCTTCCGATAAAACATTGCCTATCCCATTACTCACAATGCACCGCTTGTTACGTTCACTCTCTTTGGCCAATGACTTGACCTTCGCCACCAAATCTCGGCACCCTGCCGCATCTTGCTTCTTACAAGCGACGTCGATTTTCGAAAGAATCTCTGAAACCTCCATGGAACTAACAGGAACACGAGGCGTGGGGATCCTTTCGATCCCGTGGGATCGATTCTCGACGCACCAATCTTGGATTTTTTTCCTTATGATGTGGTTCGGGATGGGTTCGAGACTCCTTAACACTTGATTGGTAAGAGGACAAGTGAAATTCCCGGCTTCGATCCATTTCTCGATGTTGGGTCGATCATACGTTATACCTGAAGATAACGTGACGGGGTCTTTCATCAAGTCCAGCGATATCGGACACCTGAAATCTCTAGGAATCGTTAGCTCCATTTCACCATTTTCATTCCTTGCCTGCTCTTTCCCTGCACGCTTACCAGCTCTTCTCTTTCTCCAGGAAGAAATCATCCTTGGAAAAAAAAATACTTTTTCTTTCTTCTTGTTTGGTTTCAATTTGGGTTTTCTTTGTTGTTGTTGTTGTTGAATGAACTAGAAATTGATTGAGAAATTAGCATATGTGTGTGTATATATATATATATGGAGATGACATAAGGTTGTTCAACGTGTAAGACCTAAAGAAAATACTAAAAAAATCCAAAATGAAGAATGAATGAGAAAAGGTTTGAATATTTGACCTTTGAATTTGATAAATACAAATTGAAATGGTAAAAGGAGTTAGAACTCTGTGAAGACAAAGAATGTTGGCGGATTTTTAGAATAGATCAAAACTTTGAACCTCATTGTACGAGTCGCTGGATTGACTCCCTCCACCCGTCACTCGGTCCTGGTCCAGCCATGTGACCGGGACTTTCTCTTTTTTCCTATTTAATACATCTAAATTTAATAATTTCATCACCTAATCCAACCATGGACATAGCCAGAGATCTGTCCCATAAAATAAAAAATTTTTCATTTAGATTTTTAAATTTTTTAAAATTTAAATTAGTAAAGATAAAATTATACTTTAATTCTTTAAAATGATAAAAATAATTTAATCCTTTAAAATTATATAGATACAAGTTATTTAAATGATGAAATTATATTTTTACAATAATAAAATTAAAATTTAATTTCAACCCCATAAATATTTTTTTTACCTTTGCCCTGAATCCAACCTCATCTTAAACACTTTTAACAAACAATAATTTTATTATATTTATATAAAATCTTTAAAACTTGATCATACAATACTATAGTTTGAAAATCTCATGACTCAAATTAAAAAAGCATTAATTATTACTCCAAGATAGAAGTGTTTATAATTCAGATCGCTTCAAGTTAAATTTGTTTATTGTTCAAAAATAAAATATATTAATATAATTTTACATTAATATTTTTATACAATTAGATGAACTGTTTGGAGGGGCCAAATCGAGCCTTGAAATTTTTTGAAAATGTTATGTCAATGAAGTTTTTCTTTTGAAATTTTATATTCGAGTTTCACATGTATAAATTACATTCGGATGAGCTAAATTATTAAACTAATATTTATAATGATTAATTTTGATGATAAATATTAATACGATTGTAATGTAAATTTAAAAAAAACCATGTTGTAATTATGTTAAAATATGATTAATGATTAGGTGTTCATTAATATTTGGGGTTTGCGTTTTCACATTTGCATGGACCTAACGCGTCCTAAACGCGCATGCAAATTGCGGAGGAAATTGACATCGTTTACAGTATGATCACCATCCAATAATTTACGCGTTACCAAATTTATAGAAATACGGCGTTTGGGCCTTGTGTGGGATAATTAATCTTGTATTGAAACGCGTAACAGTTAGCTAAGCGTTTTGCCACCCTGATTACGCGTCTCCTATCCTATTTATCTTGATAAAAAAATATTTCTATTTTTAGTCTTGATCAAATATGTCATAAAAATTATTTCTTTTTTTAGTTTTCTTAGTAACCAAGTCATTTTCTAAATATTTTTCCAATTTTTATTTTGCAAAAATAATTTAATTAATGAAAAGAAAATTGACATATTAATTAATCTTTCTGGAAAAAAAATATTCTACATTTTCTTAAAACTATATTTGAACAGAATTTACCAAGCCGTTTACTTGTTATCTTTTGTTTTGCTCAGAGGGTGTCAGCCTTTAGGCTGGTTATTGCCTGCCTTTTTCTTCTCCCATTAATCATTTCTTTCTTTTTTCTTCTCATTCGCTACACACGTCTTTTTTTTTAGTTTGCATATCTATTTTATAGGTATCTTTGTTGTTTTCACAAGTTTTGATAGTTAGATAACGATTCCTGTTGTTCGTTAAAACTCCACCACCACCAGTAGTTTTTTTTGAAAATGGGTAGCTCTTCGTCAACTTCTTAATTTGTTTCTGTTTTAAGAGTATTTCAAAATAATAAATGATTTCACGTGTTGATTTGGACTCGTGTTGTCTTAAGATTTATATATTTTTCTGTTTGTTTTTCCATTGTTTAATAAGTCTTTAGTTTTAAAAGTTTTTGTCTGCTGTTATAGTACGTTTTTTAGTCTTGCTTATGCATGTAATCTTAGTTTTACAAGTGATTTTAGGGATGATTTTGTTGTTGTCCTCTCTAGTTTGGTGAATGCTTGATTATTTTGTTGATTTTTACTTGCCGCTTTAGACCATTTGGGGGCTGATTTTCTTATCGTATTAAATACTTGCAATTACTTCAGAGATGTCACGCTTAAGTTGTGATAAAGTCAATTGCCAACATGTCATAATGTTCTATTAATGCTAGGGCTAAAGCCTTTGTTGTGTTGATGGAGCTTATCCTTCACCATCTACGACGAGCATTCGCTATTGTTTTTTAAATAACCTTTGAACAATTCAAAAATATTAAAATTTTTTATTTTAATTAGTTTAAATATTTTTATTTAAATATTTCCAAAAAGTACATTTTAGAATTCTATTTTTCAATAAATAAATAAACTTGTATTTTGAAATTTTAAGATTATTCCACTCCTATAAATATAAATTAAAGTAGTTTTATGTACTATAATAACTTTTGGTAATATTAATATTTTAACAATTTAACTATTGAATTTATCGATATAATTAGATAAGTTATCCATGTAAAGTTTTGAATTAATCTTATATCTCAATCATATCAATCGAGAATGTCGTCTTATGAAGATATATTTAGTAATTTAAATTTTTATATGAAAAAATATTTTCTCACATTATAATTTACTTAAAATTCAATTTGATTTATATAAATAGAATAATAAATAAATTATCAAGTTAATCGTAGAAATTTTATGATATTTATGGCTGGAAATTAAAGAGCACAAATTTAGGGAGAAATGCATGGGAGAGGCAGATTGTAAGAGAAAAACGAACTACTTTATAGTTGCCAGTGCATGCATGCACGACTTTGATAAACACGTAGCGTGGTCATCACGAAGGAAATAACATATAATAACAAAAACGAAATGTTTGATGGATTCAATTAAAAATTATTAAATATTCATGATAAATAATTTAATAATACAAGCTTAGTTCAATCTATTTGTTTGGTTCGGATCAAATGGTTCGATCTATTATTTTGAACTGATCGAATTAACTTATTTAATGCAATTTCAAAATAAAATTGAAGGACAATGCATTTCTAGGTTAAAGTTAGGTCAAATTTAGGTTGATTTTGCATTTGTCTAAATTCGACTTGACTTGAAATATGAATATAAAAATTTACTCTAATTCATCTATATTTCTAAATTATGTTTAACAATTATAGTAATATTATTTTATGTTAATTATCTGAAATAAAATATATTGTTTATGCTACGTTTGGTAGAAATATTATTTTTACACTATGTTTTACTATGAATTAGCAATAAACTAATTTCATTTAGTAATTTTAGCCACTCATATGGCTTGCTTTTGGGAAACTAAACTACTAAAATAACCTTACAGATGATTATAATATTATTACCGTACTTTTTCTAAATTAAAATTTTTAAAAGCACTTTTCAACTACAGCAGTAATGCCAAACTACTCTTACCATCGTTTATGGCTCCAAAAACACCTTTGACCCAAGAGAAAAGTTGTATGAAACATGGATATTATCCCTTTCCAATAGTTTTATGCCACATCAGTATTCTTATCTGAATTTAGGATTTTAATTTGAATTTGATTTTTTTTCAAGATGAAAATGTTAAAATTCAAGATGAAAATGCTGATGTAGCATAAACTTATTGGAAAAAGAATACAGATAATGTGGCTTCACTGTTTCATACAATCTTTTTCTTGACCAAAAAACCTTTTTCAAAACTTATATCTTTCTAAACCTAACCTATAATGCTATATTTATTATCCAAATCCAAGGCTAACCCAAATTTACTTATTCTTTAATCCAACCCATTATCTAACCCAAACCACTCATTCTATTATCTTATATCCATACCCAAACCATTAATCAATCCAACATTTTTCTCTAAAGCATATGGATTATTATTAATCTACATTGATAGCTGGCCCCAAAAATAGTGAAATCGTATTTTGATTTCTTCAAAAATCATAAAATTGTAAGTTAAAAAAATACCCTTGAGAAAATTACAATTCAATTTAGCCTTTCCGTATAAAATTTATCGATTCACCCTAATTAGAACACGATAGATTAATGAATTGAAAGTTAGGAATTTTATTATTAAATTAAATAATTGGAAAACTTCGTGTGTTGGCTTGATCGTAAGGGTATTCATCATCTCAAGTGTGATTGTACTAGTTGTTGCTGTTAAGGCTTTACCCACCTTTTATAATTTAATTATAAGGGGTGATAAATATAGTATCATGTAAAAGTATAGATATTTTGTTACCCAAAAAATAAGGTATAGTTATTTTTAGCATAAATTTCGGATTATGGTATTTGATAGTGCAATTATTGAATACCAAACCAATGCTTTTATATTATTAGATTGTGACTTTCACGTATGGTTTTGGATAAAAATTCATTGAAAATTATTAAGGGGTTGTTTGAACTGCATATATAGAGTAATCGAATAAAAGTGTAATAATTATAGATAGTAATAACAATGTAATTATATAAAATTCTATTTTTCTAGATGTATTTGGATTATAGAGTGTAATTATATCGTAATTCCTTATGTCATGCTTAGTAAGCAAATTATAATTACACGTTATATAATTTATCATTTTAAAAAAACATTAATTACTATAATATTTGTATGATAAAAATAATTTTTAAATGAGTAACAAAAACTAAAATCAAATCATTATATATATTATGTTAATCTAAAAAGTAATTGATAATACGATTACTAAAAAATAACAAGAAAAATAAACATCATATGCAATTTTATCTAATTGTTCTAATGCATATTTGTTGGATTATTTCTTCTTTAATATTTAATATATTCTCCTTATCATCATCTGTTGGTCCTTAATGGAGTTCATCATCATCTGAATTTGAAGTTGTATCATTAAGGTTATCAAGATCTCCTTCTTTTATTTACTCTTCGAAGTATGAATCATCTCAGTTTCACCTATTATTGAAGTTATGAAATATGCAACATGCTACTACGTACAAATGTTTTCTCAACCACATTTCGAAGCCTTGAATATCTCAAATTAAAGAGTTCGTGAGTTGTCTATAGTACTTGTACCTGGCATCATTCTCTCAAATGGTATTATACCTCATGATATGGTGCAAAAAAAATATTTTCTATGAATAATTAACATCGACGTTATAATATTTGAGTTCACGTTCCAAATAGTTTATAATTTTGATTATAAAACCTTATATAAACTTTTTTTTTCGGGGACCTTATAAATTCTCACCTCCCCTTTAAAAATTGAAAATATTAGGGTGTTCCAATTACACCCAATTTTGTGAGACCCACAAATTACAATGGTTACCCAAACATGTCATTCTTATATAATTACAAATAATTACACTCAAATTCAAATACTTGGTGACTTTCCAAATTACGTACGGTGTTTGAATGGTGCATTTATGGATATAGTTTCCCAATTATAAAATCGATGGATATATAAATGAATTCAGTATTGTTTACGGTAAGAGAGATTGTATCTAACTCTACTGAAAGTTTTGAAGAGACAATAATGTATGGTTTGTCTTATTAGGTACCTGATAAGGTGTTTTCACTCTGTAAATTTATTATCTTTTTAAACATTTTAACTCTCAGTAAAGTTAAAAGATAAAACCCATATAAAAAATAATATCAAACGTATTGAGTGGTTCAACAACACCAAAGAAATTACATTTTGCAAATTTCTTTTAAAAAGTCAACCTTCCCTCCATATCAATCGATGAAAAGTCAAATAAAAAAAAGGTGTTAGTAATGTAAATGCTAATCAACTCCGCAAAATATGGCAAGAACAAAGGGTTGGAAAACCCATTTTGCAAGTTGCAACAGTTCTTTCATATTGCTTTTTTAAATCGATTTAAAAAAATATATATTTAGTTGATTTTTTTAATAATATTGGAGTGGAGAGAGAAGTTAACAAAATTGAAACTATTTATATTATATATAATATTTTTATTGAATTAGTGTCATAAATAAACTCGACACAATTAAAAAATTACTTAAAAACTCCTTTTAATAAAAGATTGAATATTAATGTAATGATTTTCCTATCACATAAAATCACAACATCAAATAATAACTTATAGAAAACCCCAAAAGATAAAAGGAAATATAAATCGGTCGATTGAGTCTTAGTCTGATTAACATGAATACTATTGTCAGACTCGATCTTGGGGGTCGTAATGCGGCTGCCCGGGTCAAGGCTGAAAGGGGTCCAAAATATTATTTTTCAGTTTTTAAGGGTTCAAAAAAATTTTACCAACTTTTAAGAAACTTAAAATCTCATTTGATTGTTTTGCCTAGGGTCTAAAAAATGTCAAGAACGAGCATGATTGTTACCAGTACAAGAAGATGTGGGTTCAAGTGTGCTGAAACGTATTATCGTTCTATTTAATGGTTGAGTGATTCTAAGTATTATATAAAAAATAAATATAATTAGAACTTATAATAAAATTGTTTAAAAATAATAATCAAAAACATAAATTGAAAACACTAAGCAAATCCAACAAATCTACCAATAAATTTCGAGTCGTGAAGAGAGGTTACGAAAATGAAAAAACAAAAAGAAGAACAAAATGGAGCAAGTCCAAGGCACTTGGCATTGAAAGAGATTGAAGTATATAATTAAACGTGACCACAAGTAAGCAGCAATCATATTCCAGCTCACATTTAGACCCACAAACACACTTCACATGCACTCTCTCTATCACAATTTATGCACTTCCAAATCAAACCCTCTTTTAATCTAACTTCCTTCCCACGTTATCTTTGGGAAAAAAACAACCCTTTTATTACGGTTTATAATTCCAAAAAGAAAAACAAATTATGGGTAATTTTTTGAAATTATAAATTATAAATTATATTTTTTTTTAACAATCTCATTATAGGTTTAAATTATATCCACTATAAAAAAGAGGATAATGCGTTTTAGTGCACTCAAAATGACATCTTCCTGCATTGACAATAATATCCATGCAAAATTGCTAATTGAGTCAAGACTCAATTAATAATTTCCACTATAAAATACTCTAAAAACTTATTTATAATTTAATGGGTAAACTATAAAAATAGTCACTTTTAATTGCCTGAGATTATATTATAGTCACTTATGATTGAAATGTTACATTTTAGTCACTTCAATTATCGTTTTGTTACGAAGTGATCACTCTACCGTTAAGCTCCATTACCTTCCTAACGGTAGTCTTACGTGGTAGTCCAAATGAGTTTTAAATATCAACTTGGATATCCTACGTGGTAGTTCAAATTAAATTTATTTAATTAAAAACCTATTTTCATCTCAACAACTGGACATCCAAGTTGGCCTTTAAAACTCATTTAGACTGTCACGTAGGACTGTCATTAGGGAGGTAACGATAAAATGACCACTTCGTAACAAAACAAAAATATAAGTAATTAAAAGACAAACAAATATGACTACTTTTACAATTTATCCTAATTTAATTGGATAAGCTTGAACATCAATTGATGGGACAATCAACTGTCCTTTCGGCTTTACTATTATTTCCCTTTTGGGATGCGAAAATGAAATCATTTTGATGCCCATATCCCTTATCTCAAAGGACTCCAATCTCATTATATTGGGTATAGGGTTACATGTGCAATATTATCATCAAATAGATATAGTAGGGTTTTCCAACTCCTCTTGTATAGCTGAAAAAGAGTTACGTGTGAAATATACGCACCACCATATTTACATACATATATAGTAATTTCAAGCATATGTAAAAGTAATACACATAAATTCTATATCAACTTGTATATATATATTTAATAACGTTTATTATATGTTACATTGATGTTTTTATTTTTTATGAATTTTTTAATTATTGTATAAATTATATCATTAATTATTTAATTATGAGTAAGTTATTTTTTTTTAGCTTGTTTTAATTTTTAGTCGTAAGCTTTTATACTTTTTGGCTATTAAACTAAAAATTGAAATTCCTTTTAGAAATTTAGAAATTTCTAAAAATTCATAGAAAGTTAAAAGAATAAATAAAATAGATAAAATGAGGGAAATTGATTTTCAGTATAAGAAAAGAAAAGAAATTGATTCAAAATAAAATTTGTTTTTATGATTTGGGTTTAAAAGATAATTTGAATGAACTGAAATTTTGAATTGAGTTTGAAAAAAAGTAATCATATATTTTGCTTCTTTTTTTTTTTTTTTGCTAAAAAGTGTCATCATAGTCAATTTTATAAGTCTATGTAATATCAGTTTTGGAAGAAGTTATTCAATAGCTTGAATCTCGACTTGAAGATACTAATTTGGTTAATCTATTATGTTTTTAATTTTTTATTGGATTCTATTAAATGACCATTTTCGTTTTTATGTCTCAATATTGAACAATCTTAAGCTTTATTACAATAAAATCTTGATTTTTCTTGTATGAACATCAGTTTTAATCATATTTAAGCTTTATACTAGATGAATATTATGTTAAGAGAGTGAAATTGATCAAACTTTTATTTGTTTTCATGATTTTACGGCAACGCTAAAGATTTGTTGTTGCAATAACTTGACAATAACCTGAATTTTATATAGTTTTTTTTAAATTTTTAAATAATTTTAAGTTTTCTTTTATAATTTTTATATAGAATGAGGGCGAATTGATATAAAATATAAAAGTTGAGGAGTAAAATTATTATTATATCAACTAAAAAAGTGTCAAAACACTATCGAAAATATTAGCGATCAAATTGTAATTTTTTTTAGTTAAGTGACCGAACAAAATTTACTCTTATTTTATTGAGTGACTAATGTTGTAATTTACTCATTTTAATTTCACAAAGGAATTAAATTTTATTTATTTATTTATTTATCTTTATTTTTAAAAATATTTCCTAAAAGAAAAAATTGAAGACATGATAATTTCTTGATTTAAAAGAACTCCATCAACAATGTATAAATTAATCACCAAATCAATAATATTTTCTTTGCTTGTTTCCAACAACTAATTGATTCAAATAATGGAATGATTTCACATTGATGTAGGTGATTAAATGTTAATCTTATCTATCTTTAATTTTTTAAAAAAATATATTTAAAAATCTTGATTGATATTATATTAGAAATTTAAATCCAAGGCTCTTCTCCTGCTTTACAAATGGCAAGAAAAATAAAGGATTGTAGGGAGTGAGAAGAATGAAAACTTAAAAAAATCCAGAAAATTAAGGGAAGGATGATATTTGAGTAATGAAGTCAAAACATGATTATATAAATAAATCATGCTGATGATTGGGTTTTGTTATAATAATAAAGACATTGCCCTGCCCACGTTAATTATCTGTGTCAGGAAGTGGAGAATATCGTAGGCAACGAACATAGCTGGCATGCATTCCCATGTCCACTCTCTCTACCACACGTGGCATATCATGCATAAATCAGACAAAACCAACGACATAGATTTTACGGACATTGGTGACTGCGCCTTGATGAGCTGTTCGCCTCATTCTCCTCTCGCATCATCCCACTTCTTTTTACCTAAAAGGCTCAAGTACGTAAGTGAAACACAGAAAGGAATATATCATCCAATCGGGAGATATTTTTGTATGAAATGTTTAGTAGATTAAGGGTGTGGCGGTGCAAAAGATAAAGCTCATTAATGGGGTTGATTGACTAGTTTGATTACCATTCTTATATTTTTTATAAATATGAGTTTGAGTTCCTCAATATCTGGTAGAATGAGCATGTTCAATCTTATTTCAGACATGCAACAAAGTATGACTGTCAATGTCAAATCTTTTCTGCAACTCTCAAACTTGTCGAACAAGAAACGAAATGAACAGCCACCAGCAGGAATAGACATGCAAGATACTCGTTACTCGATTGCATTTCGATAACTTGTACAAGACATTCGAAAATTTCAGTTGTTCAAACTACTGAGATAAATAAATGGGAGAAAGAAACCGTCTCTGACAACTATAACTGATGAGAGCAAAGATTGTAATGGGAAATGAAGAAGTAGAAGGAATGAACAAACCCAAACATCTTGGAACACTCGATTTGACACTAGAAACTTGCGTCGTTGTTCTTTGTGTCTTTCATCGGGCATCAGCTGATGCGAATGAATCAGCAAAACCAGGCGGCCGGCATGGTATGCTGGTCTGTGTAGTGTCTGTACTGCCCAGAAATGATGAGGAGTCATCCACATTGCTGTTCCCCTCGAAGGCTTGCCACTTTTTCAGTGCTTGGGGTAAAGTTAATTCAAGGTCAATGCCATAGATGTCATCAGAATCAGGTTCTGCTGGTTTCCAGAGCTCTGCTAGTGATGACAGCACATTGACCGCATGGCTCATATCTGGCCTCTGGTAGGGCTCCCTAGCACAACAGTGGCCAGCAAGCTCAATCACTGTGCTAACACTGGCTAGCGTTTCCTCCTCAAGCTGGATTGTTTCGTCAATGGCCTTCCGGAAGGTGTCTTTGTTCATGTGCATCCGACGGAACCATGACACAAGGTGCATGCTTTCCTCAGGCTGAGTTTCATCAAGTGCCCTTCGGCCTGAGATCAATTCCATGAGGATCACACCAAAGCTAAACACATCTACCTTTGTGGTTACTCGTCCAGTAACTGCCAAAATGCAAGCAATGTTAGTTCTAACGCCAGAAACTCAAGGAACTTGAAATATTTGTAATGGAACTAAAACCCAATTACCTGCATACTCCGGTGCCAAATACCCAAAGGTTCCTGCTAGTCTTGTTTCAATTGACTGTTTGCCATCCACAGGAGCTAGACGGACCAAGCCAAAATCTGCAACCTTAGCACGCATATCGTCTCCGAGAAGAATATTTGACGGCTTAAGATCTCGATGAATGAAACTCTGTTGTGCCAGACCATGTAGATACTCAACACCTCGTGCGACATCTAGGGCAATTGTAAGTCGTCTAGTCCATTCAAGTGGTTTCAGTCCTTCATGTTTCCAGTTGAATAGATGCCGACTAAGGGTCCCTTGAGGCATATATTCATATACAAGAAGCCTCTCATTGCCATCCAAGCAATATCCAAGAAGTGCAACTAAATGGCGGTGACGAACCTTAGTAAGAACTGCAATCTCGGACTTAAACTCGGCCAAACCCTTCTCGCTCACAACACTGGACTCCATCCTTTTCACCGCAATCTTTGTCCCATCATGTAATTCCCCTTTGTAAACTGTCCCAAAACCACCCCTTCCTAACACATTTTCCTCACTGAAATTATTTGTCACATCCCTCAAAACTTGAATCGAGATCACCATGTTGCCAGCCTCAACCAAGTGAACATCACTTGGTCCACTGCTTGTGTGGCTGAAAGTAGTTTCACTTCCACCAGTGACGCTCGATCCAGCAACGGTGATTTTAACTCCATCTTGATCACCGGAATGATGAGGATGTATGACTACAGTAGTTGGACTCTGCACTTTACTGGTACGCTTTCCTTTTCTAGCATACAAACAGATACCCAAAACAAGAAGACTCAAGCCACCAACCGCACCAATTGCAGAACCCACAACTGTCCCCGTATTCAATTTCTTTTCACCATTTCCAGAGGAACTACCGCCACTGCCGCCGCTGCCGCCAGCAGGAGATCCACCAGGGGACTTGCCAGCTGGTGGAGAAGCCATTTCTTTTCCTATATCAGGGTTCCCAGCAGTTATCACTGCCACATTTTGCCTGAAAGGTGGTACTTTTCCATAGAGCCTGTTGTTCGAAACATCTAATCGAATAAGCTTCGGCAATGTAGTGAGCTCTGTCGGTATCGTGCCGGTAAGATTATTACCCGAAAGATCCAAAGTTGTCAAGGAATCAAGCTTCGCAAAATTACTAGAAATAGTACCAGTAAGCCCTTTTTTTGCAAAAAGGATAGACACAATATTTCCTCGAACACATGAAATACCTAACCAGTCATTACAAGGATCATTCCCCTTCCAATTATCAGCAAAATTCTCTGGATAACCAAAAGCTTCCATTATAGACAACAAAATAGTAACACGTTCATCACAAGCAACACCAGGATCATCTAAGCAAAATCTATTACTACCAGCCCTCATATCTAGAATTACACCATCAGCAAATTTAGGGGTTGGTCCTTGAAGTTTATTATTAGTCAAATTCACGATATAGAGTGACTCTAAGTTAATCAAAGACGAAGGAACAACACCAGTGAGCTGATTATCCCTCAAACTCAAATTTCTCAACTGAGTCAACATTGAAAAATCAGGCAAGGGACCTGTAAACTGGTTCATATTCAACCATACCTCTCTTAAAGAAGACATGTTCTGTATCACTTCAATTGTCCCATTCAACCTCTGCCCATTAGCCCAGAAAGACTGAATCATGGAACCCGCTAAAGATGCAGGCAATTCACCTTCAAGGTTGTTCATGGCCACATGCAAATCTGTCAAGCCTGGAAAAGTAGCAAGGTCAAACAAACCTGGGAATCTCCCATAAAGATTAGCCTTGTTAGCAGAGAAAGCTTTCAAAGAAGTTGCTTCCTTTATGCTCTCAGGAACCTGCCATGGCTCGAAAGGGTTGTTATCGAGGTAAATAGCGGTTAACGAGGTTAAGCCAGTGAAGAAATCAGAAGGGAAAGATGAGAAATTGTTGTCATGGAAGTTGGCTTCTTCCAACAGGCTTAACCCAGCAAGGCTTGGGATGGGTCCACTGATTTGGTTGTTCATGACTTCAAAGACTTCAAGCTGAGACAGGTCTTTGAGATCAGGGGGAAGGGTTCCACCAACATTTTTGCTGGGAATTTGAATCCGGGTGATCCTCTGGCTTTCACAGTTAACGTTGGTCCATTGGCAAGGGTCAGGGTCAGACCAATCGAGCGAAGAAGGGAGCTTTAGGCTGGTTTTGAGCTTTCCCATGACTGAAGAATCAGGGCTGGATTGAGAAGAGACATGTAAAGCAAAGAAGCAAAGAACTGAAAGAAACCCAAAAAGAAAACAACCACCCCCAAAGGGAAGGGTATTCACCATTGTTGTTCCTCGTGTTTGTTTTTTTTTCTTGGGAAAATTGAGAGAGAAAGTGAGGGAATCTGAAGGAAAAAAAGTTGGGAACTTTATGATGGCGTTGGCTGGATGGGTTTGATGAAGGGTTTACGAGGCATTGATGATATGTTGAAAAAAAAGAAAAAAAGGAGTAATATGGCATAAGAGGAGGGAATTAAAAAGGAAGGAAAGGAAGAGAGAGAAATAGGAAGCGCGGTGATTGCGAGTCTGAAACGGCGGGGACACTTGGATACACATACACATAAAAAAATGGTAAATTCAATTAAATATATAAAAAAAAACCTCCATATTTTAACAATTAACTTCTTAATTAATTTATTTTGGTTTTGAGTAAAGAGGGCCAAAATAATATATTTAAAATACTTTAAGGTTTTTTAAATAAACGATGCGTTTATATATAATTAAAATAAAAATAATGATAATTATAAGATTAATTAATTATAATGCAAGACAAAAAATTAAGTCGTCCAAAAATTCCTTAAATAATGTCCTATTGTATCACTATATATATGAATTTTAAAAATAAAAATAAGTTTTTTCTAAAATAAAATAATTGGTACATATAAATTGGGTCCTACCTACTTAAAGGAGTTCTAGATTTGTAGAATGTATCCCTTTCATTATTCCTTTTCATCCTCTTCTTTTCAAGGTATTTTAATTTTTCTACAAATATTTATCTGTGGCATTTCTAGTTTCCACTAAAATATTTTTAAAAAAATTAATTTGTAAAGAAATCCTCCTAAATCAATTATATTAATACCTTTCCGCTTTTAATTAGCTTAGTAGTAAATGATAAAAAATTTATTTCGTATTCATTATAAGTTACGATCATATCTACTATTTTTAATATAATGTCTAGATCTATTTATAACCGACAATAATACTCATACTAATCAAGCTAATACTCATTTGATAAAAATTACTTTTTTAACAAAAAGAAAAAAAAATAGGTAAAGAACAAGCAAATAATTATTTTTATTTTGTAAATAAAATTCAAAATTTAGATAAAATTATAAGGAAATAAATCACAGTGATTTAGGATGATCCAGTGGTAATATTCCCAGAGCAGTACATTTTAGGTATAGTAGGAAATTAACATTATGATTCTAATATCAATTTTCTATTTAAATCCCACCACCCATTAATCATTTTGTTTACAATTTTATAAGATTTAGGTATACCATAAATACTTTTTTTCAATAAATACTTTTTATAACAATTACTCGTTATAATAATATTTTGCTGTAATAATAACTAAATTTTTAATCGAATATTTTTTTATTTTAACTTTTCTAATAAAATTTCACTTATAAAAACAATATTTATAGTTAAGAAATACATTTTTTTATTACACTAGTTTTATATTATAATAAATAATATAGTTTGATTTTTCAGTAAAATTATAGTTATTTCACATAAGCGAATGGAAACTATCACAATTAAAATATTATTTCAATAAAATAATTAAATTTCACGTGAAGAAATTTATTATCCATATTTTATTGAATGAAAATAATCTTTCATTAGTAGAATTAAAGGCATCAATTCAAAAATTATTAAGTTTTCTAATTAAATTTCTATTATGAATTGAACATTATAAACTTATAAATTGATTACTTGAATTCGGTAACTCGATAAATTATTTTAATTTAATAACTCATCTTGATTAATTGAACTTGTTAGATTTATGAACTTATAAATTCACAGTATAAATTCTTTTGTAAGTTTACAACAATTATCTATTTTATCTGTAATAAACAAAATCTAGGCAAATAAATGGATTGTTATAGATAGAGTTGTCCATGGGTCGGGCTAAACCAGGTTTAAGTTGGGCCCTAACAAAATTTTAGGCTCAGCTCAAAAAATGGGCCTAAATTTTTACCCAAGCCCAAACTAGATAAAAATATTAAAATCTGAGTCCGACTTTACCATATTAAAATTTTTTATTTTATTTTTATATGGAAAATTAAAAATATATAATACATCAAAAACACTAAAAACATTAAAATAAATGTTTCCCAATAGATTGAAAATAAATTAAAAAGAAAATCTTTATACTTAAATAATATTAATATAGGTGTAACTTAATAAACAAATACCTAGAAAATAGTAACAAATTTAATAATAAAACAATAACAACAAAATAGTGAAATGACAACAAATCAATGAGAAAACAACAGCAAAACAACAAGTTTTTTTTTTTTTTTTTGCAAAGTCAGGCCAGCCCAAAAAATTTACCCGAGGCCTGGCTTGTTTTTTAAATAGACCTTATTTTTTGTCCAAATCTATTTTTCGGACTTATATTTTTACCCAAATCCTTCCACTTTTTGGGCGAAACTTCAGGTCGGATCAGATGACCCGACCCATGAACAAATCTAATTATAGAGAGGGTTGATTATATGTGAAAATAGGAATAATATTTATCATACATATTCTAAATTTAAAGTATTTTTTTATATTTATAAACTTATTTTTATCTTAATTTAGGTAATCACTATATTCACAAATACAAAGACTTTCACATATTAGTATTATTAAAATGTAAGAAAATAGAATTATTAAAATATAATAATAAAAGTTTTAAAATTTTTAATTAAATTTTATTTCAATAGACGTGATTATTGATATAACAATTTAGATAATATTAATTTAAGTATATCTAAGTATACAATATTTTTCGATTTAAGAGTTTGAAAGATCGAGATCATTGTCGGTCTCTACTCGTAAAAATAATATATATGAGGCATAAGATAATAATTAAATAAATGTAAGTTGTTGTGGTGATAATTAGCAAATCTATCATGTGAATGTTGTAAATCAACGCGTTTATGTAAGTGCTTCCTGCCCCTACAATTTTCAAATCACATTTAAACCAATAACATTACACCGCACTTACCATATAACCCAAACTTTATTATAAAAATTTAATATGATTTTAGATAATGTTTGATGTTGTTTTATGCAACGTGATTATGATTATTCAACGTTTGATATATATCGAAAGGTATTAATTAAAATTTAGTAAAATTTACAAAATTACATTATTATATTTGGTTTAGTAAGTACATTCTTAAAAATATAATGATAATTTATAAATTTAATATTATTAAATAAATTTGTCCTCGTATAAAATCATATATACATATAATACTTGTAAAAATTCGTTAAAGTAATAAAGAAAATCAAATAGTAAGACAAGAGAAGAAGGCAATATATTATTATTATTATTATTATTATTATTATTATTTATGTTTATTAATAGATTAATAGTCTAAACTGGTATAAGATAGGGTTAATTTTGTTTTAATATATTTTTTACTTTCTAATCTAAACTTTCTCACTCTCTTTTATCATGAAAATCATGTTGTTGAGAAAGTAACTTTCAGATAAAAGTAAATAAAATTTGACATATTAAACGTTAATATCACTTTTCAACTGATTAAATTATTATAAAAGTAACTATTTTCCATTATAAAATAATGAAGAATTTAATGATTTGAGTTTGAATTGAATAAGCTTTTGATAGTTTCGTAATTAAATTGCAAAAGTTCGAATAAATTAAATATTATAAAAAATAAAATTCAAAATATGTAATAAAATAATAGTTTTAAGCAAATAGATCATTTGGGAGTAAAATCATTACAACCCATTATCTAAACTTTGTTAAAGTTTTGGGCCTATAGTTTAGTAAAGCCCCACAATAATTGATAGCCCTAGTAATATTTCAATGTCTTAATTTAATTATTTAAAACTTTTTACAAGATTTAATTATTATTATTTTATTTCTTAAAGTATTTAACGGAGCGAGTCTAGCAATTAATCTTCTATATTTTATAGGCTTATTAATATTTAATTATTTTCTATTAGTTTCTCCCAAACTCATAAATAAGAGGATAATACATTCGAACCTACGTCCTCCTCCATAAACAATAATAACCATACCAATTGAATTAAAACTCAATTGACTGGCTTCCCCACTTTTGTTTTAACCATCTATATTCTCTAAACATGCAATTAATGAATAAATAATAAGAATAATTTCATCAATTTATTTATGAAAAAATATTAAATTCAAGAGATAATTTGACTTCAAGCAACAGAAAAAAGAGAGTTAAATTAAACAATGTTATTTCTAAAAACCCCAAATCGGCAATTCAAAAATTGGGGAAGAAATTTAAAAAAAAAAAATTGGGGGTTGAATTAATAAATTAATCATGTTTGTAGGTGTATTTAATGCTATTAATTGTTAAATCAATTTTGTGGTCCAATTAGGCGTTTGATAGTCCTTATACTTTAATTTAGTATTTTTTTAGTCTCTATACTTTTTAAAATTTTAGTCCTCTCTAAACTATAATTGTTAAATCCATTAAGACAAGTTATTTTGTTTTCAAAATCTGACGCGGAATGCCATGATAGTTCGTAATTTCTACATATTACTCACTAAAAATTCAGTTAATGGATTAAAAATTGTCATTTGCATCAAGACTGAATTTTCGAGATTAGAATGATCCAATAAGAGAATATGAATTAAATTTAAAACTGTACACATAGTACAAGACTAGTAATTAAATTTAACCAAACAATATTATTCGGGTAAGGGCTAAATCCGCAACCTTTACAAAATACAAGGATTGATATCAGAATTTAACCAATATATATGTTATATATTTGTAGGCATCTTTTTTTTCTCTTTCAGATTTTGTGGGTGTCATTACAATATATTGTTGGCCTGTTGCCATCTGTTCGTATTTGATTATACTCAAAATTAAAATAAGGACATCCTTTTAATTTGTGTGTATTTATAAAAAAACATTCTTAATTTTTAGTTGGAATTTCATTTGATATTAATTATCAATTATTTGAAAATCTCAAACTAGTTTTTTTGAATAATTTCATTATAGATTTTGATTATATTGGCTAGAATTATTCATAGTTCATTCTCAACCCATAGATAGAAGGATAATGCACTTCAGTACACTCGAACTTACATCCTCCTACGTTAACAATAATACACATTTTAATCGAGTTAAATCTCAATCGGTAATCTTGAAATTAGTTAAATTTGAAACAACCAAATATTGTGTAAGAAATGTGAATACGTGTGACGTGAATCCCTCTAACAATAGTGTATTGTTGGACAGTTTAAATAAATTTTGTATTAAATTGACTAACCAAACCTAACTTGTAGTTTGTTGTAATCATGTTTTAAAGATTGTTTGGTTTATTAAATTCGAATTATAACTGGATTAAATTGATTGCATGTGCCGGCTCCTTCACATGAACATATAATTTTCTTTGGTCAATAAATAATTTTTAGGATTTTAATAATTTCTTTTTAAAATTATAATTTGTGCCGATCATGAAGGTTATTGAAAAAGAGCTACAATTTACTATTGAGAAAGACCGGTCTAAGGAGGTGGGATAAGAGAAAGTAAGGGAAATAGGTCTCGAATTCCACCTGATTTCAATCTGGTCATTATTAATGCTGCTACCTTACCATAATCAAATCACACGGTTGTGATCACTGAGGATGACAACAATAGTGGGCCACTCTATTGCTTTTTCTTCAAAAGATCTCATGCATGCAATGAGAAGGGTTGGTATGTCTATGCACGAGATAACCAAGCGTGAGTTTACAAGGTTGTGTCAAATCTTTAGGGCCGTTGTTGTCTAACATGAATTGATTTGGTGATTCGTCAGCTGGATAATCTTGATAATGGTTTAGGATAATCCACGACTGTCGTGATGTGTTATTAGAAATAAATTGTTTGGAAGCGTTGCATTATGTTAAGGGTACTTTGATGATACAACAGCCGGATTCATATGCCCATGCCATCGGAGACCTGTTGTGTTGAGATTGTGATATTGGCATTAGGTATGTGCATCGAGAATACAATATGATGACTGATTGCTTAGCAAATATTACAGAAAGAATGATTATTGATTTTACCCTTAATCCCAACCTTTTGATTTTGCTTTGAATGTATTACATGAGAATGTTAATTGATTGTTATATAATAGCTTTTACCTTCCTTAATAAAAAAAAAATCTGTACACCATTAAACAATTATTTGCAGGACTTCTTGGTTTTGTTATAATTTTTAAATTGAAAATTGAAATTGTGGTAACAGTGAAAGTGAATTTCTCCTTTTAAGTATTTGGACAAAGTTTTAATCTTAAAATTATTATTATTGAAAGGATTTTATTTGAATATCACTTTTAGTCCTTAAACTATTAAAATCCTTGAAAAAAGAGCCTATTAAAGTCCTTAAGATTACAACTATTTTAACTTACTAAATTAAAATTTTTTGGTAGATTAAAAAATTATTCATTCACCCACCACTCCTTTCCTCTTAAAATTGTCTTGCTCTTCATTTTGGGTTGAATATTGGACTTGATTTCTGTCGTAACCATTTTTTTGATGAAACAGTAAACGACACGGTCGACTCGATTTTTTTTTAAAAAGAAAATGAAGGGAGTCGCCACCGATCTTTATTTGGTGTGATCGGATCACCTTTGTTTTAATAAAACATTTAATTTACTAAAACAGTGCTTTTTGGTCCACGAACTTTGAGAAAATGGATTCGGAGGTCGATTACGTGCGAGGAAGGATTAGCACCCTCGACACGCCCAAAATTGGTACCAAACTGATTGATTGGTGTCCTATTTGTTGAAAACTTAAAAGGGATTCGAAAATACAATGTTTTTTATTTTCAAAATTGGAAGGGACACTAAGGCTTTCTTATTTTCGAAGAGGTAAAGCACCGCGTCCAGTAAGTTAGGGCACAATGCTTCAAAATCCCGAAACTAAGCTCGCCTTTTGAAACTTGGTTTTTATTTGAAGAGGGTCTTCCATTTATTCATCAAGCGAAAATCGGAACCCAATAAGTTAGGGCTCGATTTTCCAGATTTCAAATCTGTAAGATTGCCTCTATTTTAGGAAAAGAAACTTATCTCAAGTATCTAGATGTCGAGTCCGATAAGTTAGGTAGCGACATTTCAAATTTTCGAGATTAAGCCTTTGTTTAGAAACGTATTTGTTTAAAAGGACATTCACCATTTAGATTAAACGAGGAAACCGAAACTTAAAAGGAGATATCTCGTTGTTTAATATAAGCGAAAAAGCGAGTCCATGAAGTTAGGGCTCGATCTTCCGAATTTTCAAGCAATGACGTCATCCTTATTTTTGAAAATTTGATTGATCAATGTTAGACAAATTAACAAATTAAACGAATACATGAGTGAATCTAATTCGAATGAGCTAATAAATAATGAAATAAGAATAGTAATAAAATCATGGAGACAGATAGAATGATGATAATAATATACAACAATAAATAAGAAATATAAAAACATGATAAATAATTGAAGTGCTTTAAAGTATTAAAAAAGTAATGAGCAATAAGCGAATAAATAATAAGTAAGCGAAATGACAAATAAATAAAATAATAAGAAATGAATAACGTAAATAAAAAATTTTATAAATGGTGAAAATTAAGAAAAAAAAAAAATCAATTCAAATTAAATAATTGTAATAATAATAATAATAATAATAATAATCAATAATAATATAGTGATAATCGAATAATAAAATAACAATAATAAATATAATAGTAAGTAAATAAACAAAAGTAAAAAAATGAAATGATAATAATAGTCATAATAATAATAATAGTAATAATAATAATAATAATAATAATAATAATAACAATAATATTAATAATAATAATATAGTGATAATAAAGTAATAAAAATAAATACAATTGTAAATAAATAAACAAAAGTAAAAAAAAACGAAATGACAATAGTAATAATAATAATAAAAATAATAATAAGAAATAAACACTAAAACATTAAATGACAAGGATAATTAAAGGGAGGGACCAAATTGAATTAAAAACAAAATTAGTGGGATTTATAATAAAAGAAAGGAAAGAGGACCCTATTGTGTGCCAGCGAAAATATATGGGGATCGAGCGCAAATTTACCTGAACAATTAAGCGCACGTTTCAAGAGGACTAAATTGTAATCGTCGAAGATTACGGGCAATTGCAATATTTAAAAACTTGATTGTAAAAATAAAAAATGCGGAAGGACCGCAGCGTAAATTTTCCATTTTTGGAAAACACGCGATCCTTTGGAGCGGGTCGGTCGCTCTTGGTCGCGATAAGCAGCGTCGTTTTGGGGCCACTGTGTCAGGCCCTAAACGACGTCGTTTTGAAATGTTTATAAATTCAAATTTTCCTTTTTTTTTTCATTTGCAGCATTCTTTAAAAAAAAACTTCAGCTCTCTCCTTGGTTTTCTCTGCGGGGAGCTCGGAGGATTCGGTCGAATCCGGTCCAAGCGGCGTCGTGTCATGGCCACCGTCTGCAGTGGTAGGAAAATCAAAATGATCGGTTTTTTTTTTTTTTATATTTGTTTTGTTTTCTTTTTATTTACTAACCTATTTTTGTTTTTTGAAAAACCTGAAGAAGACCACCCCGTTTGCTTAGGGTTCGGCCCGACGACGGAGAGGACTCCGACGACGCCTCGGGGTTCGTGAGTCTTGCTCTCTCCTTTGCTTTTATTAAAAAAAAAATAAAATATATATAAAAAAATAAAAATAATAAAGACAATAATCAGATGAAAAAAGAAGGGAAATAAAAAGTTTGCTTATCGGAATCAAAAACGGAAGTAAAAAGGAACAACCTTTTATTGCTTTTGCTCTTGATTTGATGGGTTTGTGTTCTAAGTTTACATTTTTTGAAACAAAAAGGCTTTCTTTTTTGCTATATTTGCTCTCTGTTTTTTTGAAGAGCCTAACCCCTTTACAAGCGTTTCTCTCTTTTTTTAAAAGCCAAAAGCCCTTTTACAATCGTCTTTGTATGGCTTTATAGCGAAGACCGAATAATGCAAACAAATCTCCTTCATTTTTCACATGAATTGCTATGTTTTTTTTTGTCTTGCAATTGGTGGCGGTGGAGTGGCGATGGATGGATGGTGAAGCAGAGAGGAGGTAGGTGAGGGGTCGAAGTCGGAGGTCGAGAAAGGAGTAGGTCTACCGATAAGTTTTAGGGTTTTAGAAACCCTAGAAAAAAATTTAACGTTTTGGGCTGTTAGGTTTTATTTTTCTCTGATTTGTTTTTTTCTTTTGTTTTTTTTTTGTTTTTGGGTTTGTTTGGGCTGGTTAATTGGGCTGGTTAATTGGGTCTGGATTTGGTTGGGTCTGGGTTTGGGTTTATTTGGGTTTGGTTTTCTTCTTTTTTTTTTGTGGTAAATGGGCACGGAGTGCGTAAATGGATGCTGTCTGTTGCCCTCTTTGCTCATTGTCGTAACATGCGACAATAGAGCAAAGACATAGAACAGAACCCATTTTGCCCGATCTCGATGGGCCTTAACTTCTTTTGGTGTCTTTTCTTTAGGTAGTGTCACTTCCGCCCACCGCATCTTGTTGCTTCGATCCACTCCACCGCTATGTAGCTTCAATCTACTCTTGCTGCGACTTCAATGGGATGTGACTTGTTTATTTTCGATCTACTCGTACAAACTTAGGAATGTCTAAATTGTTATCTTCAATCTGATCCTTGCAAACTCAAGGATCACCAGACTGATATCTTCGATCTGCTTCCTGCAACTTCAGGAAAGTCAAATCCGCTTTCTTCAATCTGATCCCAGCAAACTCGGGGATCACCAGATTGATATTTTTCGATCTGCTTCCTGCAACTTCAGGAAGGTCAAATCTGCTTTCTTAGATCTGCTTCTTGCAACTTCAAGAAGGTCAAATCTGCCTCTTTCAATCTGATCCTTGCAAACTCAAGGATCACGGATGAATCTTTGAACTGCTTCACGCAACTTCAAATCATTATCTTAGATCGCTTCTTGCAACTTCAAGAAGGTCAAATCTACTATCTTGATCGATCCACCGCAAACTCGGGGTCACGGACCGAATCTTTGATCTGCTTCGCAACTTCAGGAACGTCAAATCTGCTTTCTTCAATCTGATCCTTGCAAACTCAAGGATCACCAGACTGATGTCTTCGATCTGCTTCCTGTAACTTTAGGAATGTCGAATCTGCTTCTTTGATCTGCTCCACTGCATACTCAGGGAGACGAGATCGCTCAAGCTATCTTGTCTTCTTGAGGGCGTAACACATAGAATGAATACGTACTTATGCCTAATGATTAGGATGCCATGAGTATGATGAGTCAGAATGTTATGAGTATGATTCCTATTTAAGGTGTTATCACTCATTTGTCTGTCAAGGTTTTATCTTCGTTTTCCTCTCAGTGACCGTTTTCGCATGAATGGCTTGCCCCTGTGGAAATTTTGAAACCTATTTTAGGCCTTAGATCAAAGGTCTGCCTCGACTTCTAACTGTCTTCCCCGGGGGCCACAACCCCTACTTGAAGAATGTTCGACTTGGTTTGTTCGACTCTCAACCATTCAGGGTATATGAATCTTTCCTTATCGAAAATTGGCCTGTTTTACTTTTTAAAAGTGACCAAGCAACATTATTTATTCTTGCCACAATTACTGAATCGGGCGAGAAACTTCAAAGAGATTGTCTCCAATGTCCTGATTTTGTATTCATGGAAGTTCTAAACAACTGTTCTGTTTTGGCTTCCTGTTTTATCTAGAGATTTTCAAAGTGATACGTGGACCTTTCTTTTGTAAAATCCTTAGTTCATCAATTTGTTTTTAATGCATCATGTTAATGATGGATAACGATGAATCGATTTCACGAGAATCAAAATGAATTTATCTATGAAACAAAGAGAATTGATTGGGACATATTCCTCCTTTTTTGGGAAAAGGTCCCAAAAATGGTAAAATAACAACATGGATCGACGTCCTAGACATCGCCAATTGGGCTTCTATATACAAGCTCAAGAAGACCGCTCTGAGGCGTCATGTGTTTAGAAGACTCAAGTATTTTGTCGATGTCCCGATATACAACGTACTTCCTCTTACATTGATTATGGCGCCTGCGAGATCGCGACGTGTCCATTCAAAATTTGAGCCCTTTCGGGTTTTCAACTCAAAATGCCCTTTGGTCTCGAGGTGCCCTTTTGCGGGTTTTCACCTTGGCCTCTCCGTTTTTTTTTTTTTTTTTTGAAGTCTCAAAGTGCCTTTGCGGGTTTTCACCTTGGCTTCTTCTATCTTAAGCAAAGTATTTTTAATCGAATCGAGTTCACGGGGTTGGGCAAGCTTTTCCCGTCCATTTCTGTCAGAATCAGTGCACCTCCCGAGAAAGCTTTCTTCACCACATACGGTCCTTCCCAGTTCGGCATCCATTTCCCTCTGTGGTCTTTTTGTATGGGAAGGATCTTCTTTAGTACGAGGTCCCCTTCGTGGAATTCCCTTGGGCGAACTTTTTTGTTGTAGGCTCGCATCATTCGCTTTTGATACATCGGCCGTGACGGATAGCCTCAATCTCTTTTTTCAATTAAGTTCAATGGTCATATCGAGCTGGATCCATTCACTTCATCTAGTTTCACTTGACAATACTCGGAGAAGGTATTTCCACTTCAATAGGTAGGATCGCCTCCATCCCATAGACTAATGAGAAAGGCGTTGCCCTGTAGAGGTTCTGACGGACGTTCGATAAGCATAAGTCTGACGGTAACTTCTCATGCCGGTCTCTATAAGTCTCGATCATCTTTCCCACTATCTTTTGATGTTTTTGTTGGTCGCTTCCTTGCCCATTCATTTTTAGGCGTCTGGTGATGAATTGTGGTGTTTGATGTTGAATTGGCTACAAACCCTGCTATCGTGCTATTGTTTAAGTTCAAGCGTTATGCGATATGATCCTTTCGGGCATTCCATATCGACAAATGATTTCCTTCTTCGAACCGGCTAACCACGGATTTAGTGACGTTAGCATATGAGGCGACCTCTACCCATTTCGTGAAGTAGTCGATGACCACAAAGATGAATCGATGCCCATTCGATGCCTTGAGATATTGGCCCAATAGACGTCCATGCCCCACATGGAAAATGGCCATGGAGAAGTCATAACATGTAAAGGTGACGGGTACATGAATTTTGTCTCCATAAATCGCACTTATGACATTTTTGGCATAGTTGATCTGATCTCCTTCCATGGTAGACCAATAATATCCGAACCTCATTATCTGTCGGCCATTGTGAAACAGATTAGCGTGAGTTCCACGAGACACCTTCATGGACTTCTTCTAGGATTAGCTTAGCCGGTGGCATCCACACACCTCAACGACACTTGATCCTTCCTTTTCTTGTACAAGACTTCTCCATCCAAGACGTAATCACAGGCTAATCTCCTCAGTGTCTTTTTTTCATTCTCAGTGGCTTGATCGGTACTCACGATTCTTTAAATACCGCATGATATATCATGGTACCACGGTGGGCGATTTTCCTTCTTCCTCGACATTGTAGCAATGGGCTGGGTCTTGATGAATGCTCATTTGTATTGGCTTCATATCTTCTCCTTCATTTATTCGGACCATGGAAGCCAGGGTAGCCAGGGCGTCGGCCATCTGATTCTCGTCCCTGGGCAGGTAATTGAAAGTGATGTCATCGAACTCTTTGATAAGTTCTTGGGCCAATCTTTTATAGATAACCAATTTTGGATCCTGGTTTCCCATTCTCCTTTGAGTTGATAGATTACGGGCGAGTCTCCATAGACTTCTAATACCACGATTTTGTATTCGATAGCGGTAGCGCGGAGCCCCATGATACAAGCTTCATACTCAGCCATATTATTAGTGCAATCGAAATCCAGTTTGCAAGTGAATGGATAATGGTCTCCTTTTGGGGATATCAGGACTGCCCCAATTCCATTACCCACGGCATTTGATGCCCGTCAAAATTTAATTTCAAGGTTGGTCTTGAGGTACCTCTTCAATATCTCGCCACATACATCAAATCCTCATTAGGAAATCAAAATCCAAGGCTCATAGTCTTGAGGGCTCTCTCAAGTAGAAAGTCTGCTATCGCGCTCCCTTTTACCGCTTTTTGGTTTACATAAACGATGTCAAATTGAAGCGGGATCGCCACTGCCATCCTTCCATTCAAGGCGATGGATTCCATCATATACTTAAGGGGATCTAGCTTTGAGATGAGCCATGTCGTGTGATCTGACATGTATTGCCTCAACCTTGAGTTGTCCAAATCGAGGCACAACATAATTTCTCGATTGGCGGTACCTCATTTCACATGCGGTGAATTTCTTACTAAGGTAGTATATCGCTTTTCTTTCTTCCACGATTCATCATGTTGGCCCAAAGACGCATCCATCGAATTATCAAGTCTTGTTAGGTAAAGGATGAGGGCTTGTCTTGGTTAGGCGGCATTAATCTAGGGGCGAGATAGGTATTGTTTCACCTTTTGAAGGTCTTTTGGCACTCTTCATCCCACGCACAGGTTGTGTTTCTTGAGGAGGCGGAATATGGGATCACATCTCTCGATCGGTTGTGAAATAAACCGAGCGATGTAATTCACCTTCCTAAGAAACCTCTAACTTCTTTTGGAGTGCGTGGTGGAGGTAACTCTTGTATGGCTCGACTTTATCTGGGTCAACCTCAATCCCTTTTCGTGACTATGAACCCGAGTAACTTCCTGACCGAGCTCAAAGGTACATTTTGCGGGTTAAGCTTCAATGAAATTTTCTCGACCTCGAGAGTAATTTTCTCAAGACCTGCATGCTCTTCTTGATTCGGGATTTGGCGATCATATCGTCGGCGTAAACCTCAATTTCCACATGCATCATGTCATGGAATAAGGTTACCATGGCTCTCGATATGTCGCGCTGCGTTTTTTAGCCCAAATGGCATTACCTTGTAGCGAAATGTTCCCACATGGTTATAAACGTTGTCTTGTCCATGTCCTTAGGATACATTTTTATTTGGTTGTACCAGAAACCATCCATGAAGGAGAATAACGAATACCTGTAGATTGTCTACTAAAGTGTCGATGTGAGCGATGGAAAATTGTCCTTGGTGGCCTTGTTTAGGTCTCGTAATCCACGCATTCGTACCTTCCCATCTTTCTTGGGGCGGGGACAACGTTAGCCACCAATCCAAGTACTTGACCACTTGTAAGAACCCGGCATTAAATTGTTTCTCGACTTCTTCTTTTATCTTTAACAAGGCGTCGGTCGCATTCTTACGAGCTTACATTGGACCGGCTTGCATTCTTCTCTTATGGGCGATCGATGTCTTTGCAATATCGATCTTAATCTGGCATATCTTGAGTGCGACCATGCGAATACATCCTTGAATTCATGGAGTAGTTCGATGAGGTCCCTTTGGTTTACGTAGTAATACAAGCTCAATTTTCACCTCTTGCCCTCTCCTAGGCTCACCGTTTCTCTTGACTCTTTATGGGGTAGGATCTGCTTTTTTCTTGCTCTACCATTCTCAACAAATCCGGAGGCAAGTCGCATTCTGTCATTTCCAAAGTCCCGAGATTCCTCTGAACACATGTCTTGCTCAAAGCGACCTCTCGAATTTGTAGTATCATTACTCATATCATTGATGTCTAGAGACACAGTAATGGGTACAGAAGGGTGTATAAAGAATAAATGAATTTGAGGACAATTATTCACATGATATGAATGAGAACAAAGAATAAATGGTAAAATGTAAAATAAGAGAATATTTAGTAGAATTGAAGATGCATTTTATTAAAACGAAATGTCCGAACATAAGCCTATTCCACAAAAGAAATCTCATTGTTTCTAGGCTTAAAAACAACAAGAGTGTTCCGATCATTACTCTGCAAAATCTCTAAACACTACAGGAAATTCCTCTGCAGTCCAATTGTCTAATGTGCTTCCAGGTTCATATGGGCGGATGCCCGACAATCTTCTTTGATCGATCTCCTCCTCGTGTATGGCATTGATGTGATGACATACCCCTCTAGGAGACTCTTTTCTCGGGTGAATCATTCCTCCTGATACGAAGGTGCGAGATATGTGGGGAAATGTCATCGGTTCCCACTTAACGTCTTCTCCATTTAGCCTGGCATTTCTTCTTTCTTGTCTTTTCTCTATCTCCTTCTTCATTTGTTTAGCATCTGGTTTGAAACCTAAACCAAAGCGATCCCTTTTTCCTTCAGCATCGGGGCTTGGACTTTCCCTTGGAGATATTTACCCAATCCTTTTCCGGGTAGAGCTCCTTTTCCCATGTCATTTGCAATCCCATCACGGTAGTCTTGGATAGTTTAGGTGGCGGGACTTTATTTCCTTCGAAATGAAAGTCGCATTCACGAACTCTAAGGACCGAAATGAACATTCAATGGCTTCCTCATTCGTCTCTAGGTATGGCGCTTCATTGGTAACGATTGCTATGATATCATCTTGACGTTTATAGTTACCGGTAGATTTTCTGTTACCAATTTTAATTTACGTGCGATGATGAAGGTCTGACCCATTGAGTGAATCCAGGCCTCCCAAGTAGCGATTGTAAGAAGGCTTGATATCCATGACCGTAAAGTCTACTTCATAGGTATTAGGCCCAATCAATAATGGTATGTCTATTCTTCCCATCACTCTTCTTTCAGTGCCATCGAATGCTCTCACTATGTTTTGGCAGGACTTCATATGAGAACTATCTATCGGCAACCTCTTGAGTGTGGCTAATGGTAAGACATTTAATCTTGACCCATTGTCTATTAGCACACTTGGCAAGGTGTATCCCTTGCAGCGGGTAGTTATGTGTAATGCCTTGACGACCCCATACCTCCGGTGGGATCTCGTCATCGTTGAAGTAGATGAAGTTATCGGTATTATATTACTAACAAGACGATCCAACTTGTTGACGGATATATCTTTAGTAACATAGGTCTCATTCAATACTTTCATTAACGCGATGCACTTGAGCTTCGAAGTAGTCTTATCTGAGAGATCTGGGCTGGTTGTTTGTGCAATTGTTCCACCACACTTATTTATTTGTGTTTCAAAAATTTTAAAACTCTTTAGCCTCTTCCTCTTTTACGGGCTCATTGATAACGGCTTCGGGTTCTTTTTCCTGCTCAATCGACACAGTCTTCAGTTTTGCCGCTCCCGTTCTCCTGTTTTCAGGATCATAACGCTTTCCACTTCGCGTATAGGAACCTTCGTTCTTGACTTCCTCCGAGATACTAGTGGAACCTTGCGCTCCTGGTGTTGTCACATTGCAATTATAATTCCAAGGTACCCTTTTACTATCTTGGTAGGGAAAGGAAGCAGGTTTCTGAATCGTGATTTTCGGTCTTCCCTGTACTCCGCCCTCTGTGTTCCGCGAAATGATGATTCTCGGGTAATTACCTCCGGGCTTTGTCAATTCTTCCTTGGTCGCGCATATTTCCTCTTCCTCCACTCCTTCTTCATAAAACTCTAACTCTTTGTTGTTCATGAGGCCCTGCACCAAAATTTTAAAATCGGCACATTCTTGGATCTCGTGCCCCTTCGTCTTATGGAATTCGCAACAATCCTTCATATGTATTTTGCTTCCTGTAGAATCTGACTCTATCAATCCTCTTTTCACCATTTCCTTCCGGACTATTCATAGCAGGGGTCTTCACTTGGCGGCGTCTCTCTTGATCTTTCTCACAATCTCTTCACCGATTCGTTCACCCTTTTTCCTCATGATTAGGCAATGGGTTCCCTTTCTTACCAAGTCATCAAGCTTATAACACCCATTTTGATTAGCCTCTCGACTACCTTTTTGAAGCGAGGCAATTCTCTATCGAATGCCCTCTATCCTGCGTGGTAATCGCATTGGCGTTTAGGTCGTACCACTTGGGGTATGGAATTGCAATGGTTGTAAGTAAAGCGGGGACACGATGTGCTCGTTGAATAAAATCTGGTATAATTCTTTGTATGTTATCGGAATCGGCGTGAATTGGATCCTTCGAATTTGACCTAGTTCCGATTCTGTCTTCTTTGCCAGTTTGCCGGTTGTAGCATGCCTTTGGTGATTAATCTGCGATCGCCTTGGGTATCCTCTATTATATGTACTCACATTATTTACCTCACTTGTCTTTCTTTTTAGGAGCGACTCTCCGGTGCTTTCTCCTGTCTCGATTTTGCCACCCTTATAGCATGCTCGATCATTTCCCTGCCATTACTATATCAAAAGCTCTTAGTTGTACTCCTATCATATGGGTTATGAAAGGGACCTTGAGGTATTAATAAAAAGCATGGCGATCTCTTTTTCCAAAAGCGGTAATTTGGACTTGTGTGGCCACTTCCTCCATCATTGGGCATATTGCTCAAACTTTCGTTTGGCTTCTTCTCCATGTTTTGGGCGTGATTCGATCGGTATTATATCGACTATGTGCCGTATTGTTTCGGAAGGCTGTGCTAGGTCCTTCCACGACTTGATCTGGAGTGCCGAGTGGTGATTGTACCATTTGGTCATGGACCCAACGGTATCTTGAAAAGCGGTGAATCAACAGTTGATCGTTGTTGACATGCCCCGCCATCCGTCGGCGAAACATTGTGATGTGCGTTTGGGCAATCGGTCCGTTGTATTTTTCAAAGTCAGGGTCTTGAATTTTGGAGGAAGCACGAGATCAGGACTAGGCTCAAGTCTTTAGCGTCCACCCGTAGCGATGGTCGTGATCTCTATTTCTCTAAACTTTTCTTCCAACCATTTGCAACGATCCTCAAGTTGTTTGGGAAGGTTTGCTTTTGCTTTATCCATTTCAACCATTTCATCAAAATCGAGGACTATAGGGTTGGCGGACATTCTCCGGGATTGGTGCACGAACGATCGGGAAGTCTTGCCGGCATTGCAGGTCTCAACACAGCACTGTGGCTCGATAACAACAGGCGTCCTTTGGGGCCTATTTACGGTGGTGCTTGGGTATTTGGCGGGGTAAATCCGGGAGGGTAGCGAGGTCGTCATTATTCCACGAGCTAGCAATGACGCCTTTCCTCGTTCATCGGCCAATAGTTGCGCGGTGACTTATCATGTTGTTTTGGGACTCTTGCATCCGTTCCATCATATCTTCTTGGAGCTTCATCATTTGCTCTGCATTCGTTCTTACATTTCTTTACAAATTGCTCAAATCTTTGATCCATTTTTTGGTCTTGGTATGAGTCCCGTAGCGATGTTCGGTTCCTGATTTTCTCTTTTCTTTTCCTTTTTACGATAATTTTAACCGATTAGGCTTCTTTTATAAACTTTAATGCATGTAATATGATGCAATGCAAATGCATGAATGCACGAAGAAAACATCGATTCGATCAACTTCATTTTAGAAAACTTTATTAGAAGGCAAAATCCTTTACATAAAGCAGATTACATATATGCTCTCGCCTAAAGACCTAAGGTTTTAATTTTTCCGAAGCGGGAGGTTAGCTCTTCATCATGACCGGTAGGAGCCCATATCTCATGCCCATTAGGTTGACCTCCTCGCCCAAAGTCATGGGTGATCGGCTACTTCTCGAATCTGGGTTATCGCTTCTCCCATGAGGTAATCCCGACTTGAACTTGCTCGCAAGAATGGCTAAGCTCCTCCTCCCAGCGTCTTTCTCTCGTTTCCAAAAGCTCGATCCGGAGCTCGCTACTATGTAATCTGACTCTAACTCTTCAACCCGCCTTTCATTTCCTCTATTTTGTTCAGGCTCGACTTTAATTGGCTTTCCGAGTCTCGACTTGATAGTGATGTAGAGATCGCCAAGCTCGGCTATCTTAGCTTTTAATCCCTTTTCTCTTTACGGTCTTACGCCTACCGCCTTCTCTAAGTCTTCCTTTTGCTTTCGTATTTCATGAAACTTTTCTCCCAGCTGCAGACTTTGGCCGTTCCTCTCGACTTCTTGTTGCCCTTTGCTCAAGTCTTCCCTAATCCTGCGTTCTTTATTGTCAAGCGCATCTTTTGTACTCGATTTTCAATTTGTCTCGGTCTTCTTCTACCCTCCATTTTTCTTTCACGAGTTTCTCGGCCTCGATTTCGATAGTCCACTTCTAACGGAGGAGCATTTTTCTTCTTCCACCTTTCTATCCTTTTTCCGAGTTCGAATTCATCCGCCGAAATCTTGCTTCACAATCTCCAATTCAACGGGACCACTCGCATGCATTCTTCTCTCGATCGGGCACCCTCGGATTCGGCTCAGAATGTTATCATTGACTCTCCTCGCCTCCATTCAATGTATTAAGGTCATCCTCGGGCTGTAGATAATCTCCTCATTCGTGAATCGATTCCAAGCATTAGAAACCTCTTTAATCCGTTTCTTATAGCTTTCCCTTCATATGAGAACTCGCTTGAGCTAGCCCGTATGTCATTGGTATAAACTGTCTTGAACTATATTGTCTCGGGACTAGCAAAGGCGTGGCGGTGGCACCCCAAATTCCCAATAGGGAACCCAATCAAAGCTTCCATAGCGATAAAGGACCTATCGGGAATCATCCAGGAGCCTTCCACTCGATGTCATCCTCTTGAAGGTTTTGAAAGAGTGCAATCCAATTTTCTTCGGACACATCCTCTCTTCTAGCGTGGTTGCTAATTCTTGACGGGGAGTAATCTTGACATGTACCGACGGACACTTTCTACTTTCCGAAGTGGCTATGGAACCAAGCCAACAACAGCTGTGCACATCCAATAAATCTGCCTTCACCCATTCTTCGACATGCAGTCAAGGATCTGAAAGTTTCAGCTAAGATAGCAGGAACGGGTGTGACCCCTTTGTCTAATCGGCTGAATAGATCAATAACTGCCTCATCAATGTGCCTTAAAGCTTTCGGGAAGATTACCAAGCCGTAGATACATAAGGCGAAGATGTCTGTCTTTTTCTTCGTATCGGGATGCGCCAGGATCAGGTCTCTCAAACATGTCCAAGGTATGCATTTCCCCTCGCCCTTCTTTTGCATTCTAGCTGACACCCACTGTTCGCTCATCCCGGTGATATTCATTAACTTCCTCGCGAAAGTTGGGCCGTTAACCGCCTTGGAATAAGCCTTGTCAACTTGAATCTTCGGGCAACGTAGCAAGGTCGTATATTCTTCAACTGTGGGAACCAGATCCACCTTCCCGAAGGAGAAACAACTATAAGCAGCATTCCAAAACTGGGTCATTGCTCGGAACAGGTGCTTATCTACTTTAACATCAAGCAGGTAAGGCAGGTCGCCATAAGTACTATAGAACAGTTGCTTTGCTTCATCATCCCATCAACGTCCAGTATTTCTTTCAACTCTTGGAGCTCGTTCTGCGTGACACTGATATTGGTGAAATTCCGCAACTCTGACACATACCCTTCGGCTAAGCTATCTCCTCTTTCTAATTGGCGTTGCTCTGACCATATGCGGACGGCCGCATTGTCTTCTACTTTATCAAGGAATTCGCTTTCCATAACCAGCTTCCTAACTTCGAAAGCAGTGAATCGATGTCTCTTTAAAATATGGAATGATATGCACCAAAAGAAAGAAGCACAACAAGTTAGTACCATGAAATATAAGCGAGTAAAATAAACAAACGCCTATCTAGGTGACCGCTAAGGTTTGCGACAGTTCTACTTAAGGTGGGCTCTAAGGTTTGCTATATGCGGCTCGATTCTAAAGTTCGAGTACCCAAACCCATGATTCCTCGATCCTCACCCATTATAGGCTCATACGGACCGAGTTGGTTCGAGGAATACATTTCCCTATGGCCATGCGAGTGAAAACTTCACGAAGACATAGGTACGGATGTATTCAAAGCGATCCACTAGCCCATGCGGAGGTGAAAACCTCACGAAAGCATAGCTTCGCTCCCACTTAAAGGTGCGACCACAACGGTCATGCAATGCAATGCCAAAGTATTCTGAGGCTAATATTGAAAGTGCATTAAGAAGCATGATTTTGAAACCATTTTAATTAAAGGACAAAATCAATCAATCTATGGCTTGACCTCGATTCCCAGTGAGTCGCCAAGTCGTCGTAACCATTTTTTGATGAAACGATGCGACACGGTCGACTCGATTTTTTAAAAAGAAAATGAAGGAGTCGCCACCGATCTTTATTTGGTGTGATCGGATCACCTTTGTTTTAATAAAACATTTAATTTACTAAAACAGTGCTTTTTGGTCCACGAACTTTGAGAAAATGGATTGGAGTCGATTACGTGCGAGGAAGGATTAGCACCTCGACACGCCCAAAATTGGTACCAAACTGATTGATTGGTGTCCTATTTGTTGAAAACTTAAAAGGATTCAAAATACAATGTTTTTATTTTCAAAATTGGAAGGACACTAAGGCTTTCTTATTTTCAAGAGGTAAAGCACCGCGTCGATGAGATTAGGGCACAATGCTTCAAAATCCCAAACTAAGCTCGCTTTTGAAACTTGGTTTTATTTGAAGAGGTCTTCCATTTATTCATCAAGCGAAAATCGGAACCCGATAAGTTAGGGCTCGATTTTCCGAGATTTCAAATCTGAAGATTGCCTCTATTTTAGGAAAAAAACTTATCTCAAGTATCTAGATGTCGAGTCCGATAAGTTAAGTAGCGACATTTCAAATTTTCGAGATTAAGCCTTTGTTTAGAAACGTATTTGTTTAAAAGGACATTCGATCATTTAGATTAAGCGAGAAACCGAAACTTAAAGGAGATATCTCGTTGTTTAATATAAGCGAAAAAGCGAGTCCGATGAAGTTAGGGCTCGATCTTCCGAATTTTCAAGCAATGACGTCATCCTTATTTTTGAAAATTTGATTGATCAATGTTAGACAAATTAACAAATTAAACGAATACATGAGTGAATCTAATTCGAATGAGCTAATAAATAATGAAATAAGAATAGTAATAAAATCATGGAGAGATAGAATGATGATAATAATATACAACAATAAATAAGAAATATAAAAACATGATAAATAATTGAAGTGCTTTAAAGTATTAAAAAGTAATGAGCAATAAGCGAATAAATAATAAGTAAGCGAAATGACAAATAAATAAAATAATAAGAAATGAATAACGTAAATAAAAATTTTATAAATGGTGAAAATTAAGAAAAAAAAAGAAATCAATTCAAATTAAATAATTGTAATAATAATAATAATAATAATAATAATCAATAATAATATAGTGATAATCGAATAATAAAATAACAATAATAAATATAATAGTAAGTAAATAAACAAAAGTAAAAAAATGAAATGATAATAATAGTCATAATAATAATAATAGTAATAATAATAATAATAATAATAATAATAACAACAATAATATTAATAATAATAATATAGTGATAATAAAGTAATAAAAATAAATACAATTGTAAATAAATAAACAAAAGTAAAAAAAACGAAATGACAATAGTAATAATAATAATAAAAAATAATAATAAGAAATAAACACTAAAACATTAAATGACAAGGATAATTAAAGGGAGGGGACCAAATTGAATTAAAAACAAAATTCAGGGGCGGATTTATAATAAAAGAAAGGAAAGAGGACCCTATTGTGACGCGCGCGAAAATATGGGGGACTGGGAGCGCAAATTTACCCAGAACAATTAAACGCAGCGTTTCAAGAGGGACTAAATTGTAATCGCTCGAAGATTCTGGGCCGAATTGCAATATTTAAAAACTTGATTGTAAAAATAAAAAATGCGGAAGGACCGCGCGCGTAAATTTTCCATTTTTTCGGAAAAACACGCGGATCCTTTGGAGCGGGTCGGGTCGCTTCTTGGTCGCGACAAGCAGCGTCGTTTTGGGCCCATTGTGTCGCCCTAAACGACGTCGTTTTAAATGTTTATAAATTCAAATTTTCCTTTTTTTCATTTGCGGCATTCTTTAAAAAAACTTGACTCTCTCCTTGGTTTTCTCTGCGGGGAGCTCGGGAGGATTCCGGTCGAATCCGGTCACCGCATGTTGCCGCCAAACCATACTGCAGTGGTAGGAAAATCAAAATAATCACGGTTTTTTTTTTTTTTTTATATTTGTTTTGTTTTCTTTTTATTTACTAACCTATTTTTGTTTTTGAAAAACCTGAAGAAGACCACCCCGTTTGCTTAGGGTTCGGCCCGACGACGGAGAGGGACTCGACGACGCTACCCTCGGGGTTCGGTGAGTCTTGCTCTCTCCTTTGCTTTTATTAAAAAAAATAAAATATATATAAAAAAATAAAAATAATAAAGACAATAATCAGATGAAAAAAGAAGGGAAATAAAAAAGTTTGCTTATCGGAATCAAAAACGGAAGTAAAAAGGAACAACCTTTTATTGCTTTTGCTCTTGATTTCTGATGGGTTTGTGTTCTAAGTTTCTGTTTTTTTCGAAACAAAAAAGGCTTTCTTTTTTTGCTATATTTGCTCTCTGTTTTTTTTTGAAGAGCCCTAACCCCTTTACAAGCGTTTCTCTCTTTTTTTAAAAGCCAAAAGCCCTTTACAATCGTCTTTGTATGGCTTTATAGCCAAGACCGAATAATGCAAACAAATCTCCTTCATTTCTTTCTCAGCATTGCGTGTTTTTTTTCTTGCGGTGGTGGCGGTGGGTGGCGATGGACGGGCGGCAGAGCGGAGGTAGGTGAGGGTCGAAGTCGAGGGTCGAAAAGGAGTAGGTCTGGCGCTGATAAGTTTTAGGGTTTTAGAAACCCTAGAAAAAATTTAACGTTTTGAAACATTAGGTTTTATTTTTCTCGATTTGTTTTTTTCTTTTGTTTTTTTTTTTTTTGGTTTGTTTGGGCTGGTTAATTGGGCTGGTTAATTGGAGTCCGGATTTGGTTGGAGTGCAGGTTTGGGTTTATTTGGGTTTGGTTTTCTTCTTTTTTTTTTGTGGTAAATGGGCTGGAGTGCGTAAATGGGTCTGTACAATTTCCATTCCATTTGCAGGCCCGATCTTAGGAGTTATTTGAGAGTGTAATTACCCAAAGTCCAAAATTGGAAGGAGCCAAAAAAATATTTTTTTCAGTTTTTAATGTAGAAAAAAAAAATTCAGACTAAAATAAATAAATTAAATGCTTTCAATTTTTCAACATAAATGCTTCTTACCATAGGACCTCAAAAAAAAAAAAAAAAATTCTGTTTTTATTATATAACATCTTATAATTTCGTTTAAAAATGATTTAATTTATTGTTTCACTTAGGACCCAAAATGTCAAGGACAGACTATGCATTAGACAACAATTTAGCAAAGGAACTTATGTTGATAAAAATTCCAAACTTGACATCAAGATGGTGAGAGCATAATAAAAGCTCAAAATATTGGGAAAGAAGATGAATGGTCTCATGCATTATAGGTTCGGATCGTATCTTTTCTTTTTGATATAATGCTTATAATTACCTATAGCCCATTCCCAACACATAAATAAGAGAATAATGCCTTCACGCTCGAACCCACATCCTCCTGTATTGACAACAATGCCCATACTAGTCGAACTAAGACTCAATCGCCGTCGCCATGTATAACATTGTTTTGTATTTCATCATTTTGATTTTTTTATGGCTTCCATCTTATTGCCTCTACTTGTGGTTTGTTGTATAAAATTTGTTTTTAAGGGCTAATAAAATCACCTAAGTTGCATTATATGGGATTATTACCTGAGTGTTAATGAAATTGTTTATGTTATGGGAAAGGCGATTCTAAATGGCCACAAATATTTTTCCAAAATACTTTGATGAATTTGATTTAAACTTGCTTAAATCAGGAATTATGCAAATCTTATGTCAGCATGGCTTGCTTCTCTTAGACAAATCTTGAAGTATAATTAAACTTGATCATGAGTCGAATTACTTCTTTACGTCTAAAGACTCGTTTGAAAAGTAAAAAGATTTGAGAATAAATATAAGTCTGAAAATAGACTCGAACAAAAAATTGCACCCAAATTAATAATTTAATTTTAAATCCATGAAATAAATTAATCCGCTATCTCTTTTAAGAATTTAGGGTGCTCCTGTTGCTCCAGAAGAAGGATTGAGTTCAGCATTTGAAAAAGTGCCTTCATGTTTGTTATTTTATTTTAAGGAGATTGAAATAAAATACTTTGAGAATGATGAATAAGAGTTTGACATGATTAGTTATTTCCTAAAACATACATTAGTGTTAGAGAAATAGGTTTGATTATGGGTCGAGTATCGTTGATGTAAAATTTTAGGCACGTTTTTTAAGTTTGGGTTTGGTTTGGCCTTAAAAATGGGTTCAAAAGTCTATCCAGTTTTAACCCAGAATAAAAATGCTAAACTCGAGCTCGACTCGAACCACTCGTATTAAGTTTTTATATCATTTTTAATATAAAAATAAATATAATAAATAAAACACACTAAAAATATTAAAATAAATGTTTCTCAACAAATTGAAAATATATTAAAAGAAGTTTTATATTTAAATAATACTAAGATAATTGTAACTTAATAAGTAAATGTCTCTAAAATAGTTGCAAAATTAACAATAAAACAAGAGTTATATAATATTCAAACAATAAAACAAAATAATAATAATATAATAACGAAATGACAAAAAAAATAATATAAAAAAAGTTTAAACTAATTTAGGTTGAACTGAGCTTGGGCCAAAAAATCTTACATGTGGCTTAGCCTGTTTAAAAATTAGTTTTATTTTTTTGTCCAAACCTAATTTTTGACCCTATCACTTTTAAATTAATCTTTAAACTTGAACGGATTACTTGCTCCATGATCAGGTATATAGAGAATCTGATAATTAGAATAAAACTAATGCCACGTGTGAAGAAGAATGATTGGATTTCATAGAAAAAAACTACTGAGTTTTTCAAAAGAATCAAAGAAATCATTAATTATTTGAAATAAAATTTTTCTAATGTCTTAAAATAAACAATGAAATCATTAATATTTTATATTTACTATATTACCAATACTTATAATTTCATTTTAAATAATGTCTATCAAATTATTAATTAATTAATTCTTAGTATAAAACTAAAAATATTAATATAAGTATATTTTGGGATAATTCAAGATTTACCCTTATACTTTAACAAAATTGTTAACGTGGTACATATTTTTTCAAATTGTTTGATTTAATTTAAAATCTCTATCTAACTTTTAGTACTCCAATTTAATGGTGTTAAATTCCGACACATATTCTAAGTTTATAACCCAAGTGTAGTTTATATTCAAGTAATAAAATCTCGAGAATCCAAATTAGATTATAAGAGAATTGATTAGAACTTACTATATTACAAGTATTATACTAGAACATAGATTTAAATCTTAACTTTGAAATGAGTGTGAAAATGAAAATAGGAACAAGAAACACTATAAATAAAATAAAAATCAACGGAATAAAATAACTAAAAATAAAATAAAATAAACAAATACTTGGGAGAAAATATATTGAGATTGGATGATTCACTCTTGGTGTCATATTAAAATTAAATTTTGGTACTTAATGATATTACACAATTAGAATCCACACAAAATGGAGGAATAGTAAAACAAACAACCACTTTCCCACGAAAACCCAATCTCACTCCTCCGCCAACGTCTGCTTCTTTCCCTTCTCTCAATTTCTTACCTCCAGGCCTCTATTCTATCCTTCCTGCCAAAAACTCATCGCTTTGCATTGCAAATCCAAGTAGGCCATATCTTGAATTCTGGTATTCGGACATTCATTTCATTTTATTATCATTTTGTATTTTATTTTCACATATCCGGTGTTTTTATATATGTTATCTCGTATATTCAAGATATAGAATTTATGAACTCAACTTTTAGCTCAATTACCCACAATATTCGACTCAAAAACTTACATCTTGAGTTTGAATAAGTGGCATGTTTAATTAATACTTCTTTTTTTTCAACTCAGTCAGCTAATAAAATTCAAACAAGTAACTCGTTCATATGATTATATTTGTAATATAATAAAATAATATTTATTGAGTTAATGCCACGAATAGATTTGAAATTACGAAAATATTTTTTAATTAAAATAATTATTCAAGTTTATTTTATTTTTATTATTTTAAAAGAAAAATTAAAAAATTTGCAAAGTTTGATTGTATTTGTCCTGGTGATAAAATCTCTAGTTAACTCTAGAGGTGTGCATGGGCTGGGGGCCCGATATGGCCCGAAGGCCCGCTCGAAATGTGGGAGGATTTGGATAAAAATATAGTCTCGAAAAATAGGTTTGGACAAAAAATAAGGTCCGTTTAAAAAATGGGCCGGGCTCGGGTAAGGCATTTTTAGCCCGGGCTCAGCCCGATTTCATTAAAGGCAAAAAAAATTATTTTTTAAATATTATTTTCTTATTGTTTTCTCTTTATTTTGCTTCCATTTTACTATTATGTTTCTATTATTTTGTTGTTATTGTTTAGATATTATATAAAACTTATTTTATTATTAATTTTATTATTATTTTAAAGATATTTGTTAATTTTATTATTATTTTAGAGCTATTTGCTTGTTAAGTTGCATCTATTTTAGTGTTATTTAAGTCTACATATTTTTAAAATTTATTTTAATTTGTTGAAAAATATTTATTTTAATTTTTAATATTTTTGATGTATTATATATATTTAAAATTATATAAAATAATATAAAAATTAATCTTGGTGGTAGAGCCCAAATTTTAATATTATTATATAGGCCGGGCTTGGATAAAATTTTAGGCCTATTTTTTAGATCTGACCCGGCCCAATAAACAGGCCTAAATTTTTAGTTGGATCCGACCGAACCCGACCCGGCCCGGCCCAGGCAAACTTCTAGTAACTCCTCCATTTTCCTTTTCTCCCAAGTCCCACCACCAACCCCCCTCTCCAACAACCCCTCTCCATCTTCTTTTTCTCCAACAACCCCTTTGCATCTTCTTTTTTGTTGTTTATATTAAGCTTTGGGTTAGCTTTTGTTTATTTGGATGAGAAACAACAGCTTCTATCTCTTGAATCTTCATTCAAATGGCAATTTCTCTTCATAATTCAACAAACATTTCCCGTGTTGGCTTCGCTTCCCCATTTTTGGGATCAAATTCCGCCTCCAAGGTCTCTATTTCCGTTTCTTTGCCTTCTTTTTCAAATCTCTCCTTCAAGTAAGTTCTTTCCTGCTCCTCGTTTCTTATTTGATTCTTAGTGGATAAATTTTGGGTTGTGGTTGCATTTAACAAATCGTATCTTCTGTGTATTCAGTTCATTGGAGCAATACCATAAATTTGTTTCTGGGTCATCAGTTGTGTCATTTAAATTTGTTAGCTTTCATACTAGAATTTGTCATTCCAATTTTTACTCTTTTTCCACAACGATCAAGTCTTTGTGAAATAGATGGCCTCAGTTTTGAATTTATGAAGATCTCATGTCTATTTCTACTTAGATTTGTTTCGAGATTTTTAGTACATGCAGTTGCTATGTCAAAATCCTTTGCGTCAATATGTTCAAATATCAGTCAATTGTTTTGAGTTGCAGCTGGTAATTAATATAATATTTATTCTGTACAAGATGATAGTGTAGACTGAAGATCTTTTCAGCAGTTAAAAGGGTATCTTGGCAATAAGTAAGGACAAATTGCTGTGTAGGTAATTTTGTGTAGTAGTGTGCTTTTACAAGTCTAAAGAGAAGTGTCCTTACTTTTAGTTTGCCTCATTCCTTAAGCTGATTCATTGAAGTTGTACAACTATTTTAAATTAAGAAACTTCCGTTAGTGACACTATTGCAAGCAATTCTATCTATCAATTTAAATATTAAAAAAAAGTTAAACATGTTGTGCAAGCATTTATTAATTTGTGTGAAAATTACAGAAAAGTATTATCTCCCAAAGGGAGAAGGAGCACCAGTTATATTAGAGAGTTTCATTGTCTAGTTGTATGTGCTTCTTGGCAGATCTGTTGGGACTTCAAGACAACAGTTATATAGAATAAGTGCAATGTCGAAGGCAGAGAGTAGCAGCTCTGACCAAGTGAAAGTTGACACCTCTTTGAGCCCCAGAGTTAACTCTGTGAAGCCTTCAAAGACAGTGGCTATAACTGATCATGCAACTGCTCTTGCACAAGCTGGTGTCCCTGTTATTCGATTGGCTGCCGGAGAGCCTGATTTTGATACACCAGCCATTATAGCTGAGGTGCTTTTCTTTTTCTTGTGCATTTTGGGTCCTTCTTGTTATTTTCTGTTTTTAAGTTTTGACCTCTTTTAGTTTAGAGTCTCTTCTTCCACTAATTAGTATTTTAATTTATTGTACTTCTGTTGTTTCTGGAAAGTAAGGCTGGGATAAATGCTATTCGTGAAGGTTACACAAGGTACAGTCCTAATGCAGGTACTTTGGAACTTCGTACAGCAATCTGTCATAAGCTAAAAGGTAAGTGTATATGTTATGCAAGTGCTTTTTTGATTTAGAACTGTAAACTTGATGTGTGTTTACCTTTGGAGTAGGATGAGGCATGGTTTTCTCATGTTTTTTTCTTGTTCTTTTTATGTATTTTCTTTTAATTTGTTGAAGAGGAGAATGGTATCTCTTATACACCTGATCAAATTGTGGTCAGTAATGGTGCTAAACAGAGTATCCTTCAAGCAGTTCTTGCAGTTTGTTCTCCTGGGGATGAGGTAAAGTTTTTCTATTTGGCAATCTTTACCTTAGAATGTACTGGAAATATGCTTTAAGAAATCCTCCCCAACCTCTTTTGACCTAGTTGTGAAATTACTATTGTAGATTTATTTCTCTTTTCACCCAATGCTGAAACATGTTTACTTATCTTGCTTTCTTTCGTTCTTTCTATATTCAAATCACAAAAGTTCATAGAACTGGTGACTTTCTAGTGATGACATAGTCACCTTTGAATTGAGTGAATATTGTTGGTATCTATAATCCTTTCCAATGATTCATTGATCCATCAACAAGAATAAAACGTGGACACAAATACTATGCCTGATCTTTTTTGTCCTACAGTTGGGCATTTGTTGAGTAACCGAACATGAATAGGAATAAAGCATTTAAATTTCATTTGTTAGGATAATTGTGTTAATAATTTCAATATGTAAGAAAATGTTACATTCAAAAACCATTGTTTCTGAGAGGTGAGTTTGAAAACCTTACTCTCATTTAAGAATATCAAAGGTGTCTTCTACTGTATAACTTATTTACTTTTTCATATATTGAATGCATCCATCTGTAATTTTCAGAATAATCAAATTCAAATACCCCATGAAGTTCATGTTTCGAAACTCATCCATTGTTAAATTTACAGTTTTCTTTCACTAGAATGTACGGTTGTGTTCGATGATCTGATCATTAATTAGTCATAGACCAAATTTCTTATTTGATTATGCTATCAATGTTTCAGTCACAACGTACATATTTAACTTAAAGTTGCTGGGTTACAAATTTAGGCAATCAGAAATACCATATGGATTTGAAATGCTCAGCATGAAATAGATCAAATATTAGCTAGCTTTGTCAAGAAAGTGGGGATAGAAAGCCAAATGAACTAAAATAACCTCCATATATAGGAAAATGATATAAAATTTGTAAATATTATAATATTTGCCTGCATGCTAGAATGGTTATTTCCTGTTCATGGAGTTAGATATTTCTTCCAATGTATGTCTGCTAGTAACCTTAATTAGGCACTCAGAATCATGTTTCTAACAAGTAGAGTAGTAAGAGGCGACTTGATTATGAGCACTTAATTTATTTCAGGTTATAATTCCTGCTCCATATTGGGTGAGTTACCCAGAAATGGCAAGGCTGGCCGATGCAACACCTGTTATTCTTCCAACACTCATTTCTGACAATTTTCTATTGGACCCAGAGCTCCTTGAGTCTAATATCACTGAAAAATCAAGATTGTTGATTCTATGCTCCCCATCAAATCCAACTGGATCTGTTTACCCTAAGAAACTGCTTGAGAAAATTGCAGAAATTGTAGCAAAGCATCCCAGGCTTCTGGTACTATTAAATAGCCTGAAATCTCAGACCTGCTATGTGGATACTCAATCACTGAGCATTTTTGTAATTGGCTTATTCAGGTGCTATCTGATGAAATATATGAACATATAATTTATGCACCGGCAACTCACACAAGCTTTGCATCATTGCCGGGCATGTGGGAGCGGACTTTAACAGTCAATGGCTTTTCCAAGGTAACTCAATTGCATTTAAATGTTGGTTAAGTATTCCTTTTACTTAATTGATGAATTTTCCATGCTTAGCTTTGGTGTAGTTCCTTTAGTGGTCATTTTGAGGATTGACATTTTGAAGATGAAATATGTAGGCTTTTGCAATGACTGGATGGCGACTTGGATATATTGCTGGACCTAAGAACTTTATTGCAGCATGTAATAAAATCCAGAGTCAGGTAGGTTGCATCATACTCATCATTTTTATTTTTGGCAGAGCAAACTACATCCTTCATGCATTAGTGCGGTAATGCTATTGCCTTTGCCTGTAATAAACACTGGGAAGAACTTTATTGGAGATCAAGTGGATTTTGTTTCCAGTTTGATATAGAAAATGACCAGAATTTTGGCACTTTTTCTTGGATTGGCTGTGTGGTATATTGGGGACTGCAGATGCAGCCACTACTTATCTCTGACTTATACTGGTCAATTAACTGAATGTGCTTGCATTAATGTTATTTTATTTGGGCTTATGTTTTCTCATACTTGACAAGTTAGAGGCATTGTATTTTGCTTGAGGGTTGATGCTGCCATCATATGAGCTTGCATGTTATCGTGATCGTTGAAGTCAGTAAAATACTGAACCATCTGTTGACCAAATGTTAGCAAAGTATTATCATGTTTTGACATGAAATTTTGAGGCCCAAAACAACGAATGAAGATAACATTTGAGCCAAATTAGAATGGGAGGTGGGGTTAGACATGTCTTGGGAATAGGATTATTGGACTGTGCTTGAAAGGCTCAAGTTGCTTGTCTTTGGAGAAAATCAGAACTTATTAACTAACATAATGACCACGTTTTGCTTATCCTGGTTTGCAAGTGTAACGGGATGAAGAATGTTGCCGAGTAAGTTTGAGTTGACTGTGCTAGATAGGCGCATCTAAACATCTGTATATGTCCAACCAATTGAAATTGATATATTAAGAACAGTTCAAATTACTGATCTCATACAGTATAAGGCAATGGAAAACCAATATGTCAGTTAGTGCCAATAGGTTGATATATCTATTAGTGTACTTATGTATGTTATGCATATCAAAGCATTATTGTATTAGTTAGTGTAATTTCAGTACTTTAATCGATTTGTTGAAAACAAAACCTTAATTTGGTTTATGTTTTTCAGTCCACTTCAGGAGCTAGTAGTATAGCACAAAAAGCAGGAGTTGCTGCATTAGGCTTGGGTTTTGCTGGTGGGGAAGTAGTTTCCACCATGGTTAAAGCCTTCAGGGAACGTCGAGATTTCTTGGTTAAAAGCTTTGGAGAATTGGAAGGTGTTAAGATATCTGAACCTCAGGTAAGCTAATTGGCGCAAAATCTCTTATTGAGCAAACCCTACTTATTAACGCCCCCAAAAAAACTCGTTTATGTGCTTCCCATTTTCTTCAATGCTTCAATGTTTTAGCTCTTCAAGTTCAACTAACATACTTCTTACTTGCACTACTTCTGGTTTGCAGGGAGCTTTCTATCTATTCATTGATTTCAGTTCTTACTACGGAATAGAAGTTGAAGGTTTTGGTAAAATTGAAAATTCAGAATCACTCTGTCGATACCTCCTGGACGAGGGTCAGGTATGCTTCATTGAATACTGTTTCAGGGCACTTCTTTTTAAATTAATTAAAAATGGCTAGGCCTGGTTTTGTCAATATTATAGGGAGTGGCTGAATATTGTTTTTAATATTAAAGATGATCAAACATCAAAGAGTGGTTGCAATGATTGACAGGTTGCACTAGTCCCTGGAGATGCATTCGGGGATGATAGCTGCATTCGGATATCATATGCAGCATCCCTCACCACCTTACAAGCTTCTTTTGAGAGAATTAAGAAAGCACTCATCTCCCTCAGGCCTGCTGTTCCTGTTTAACACACATGAATTCTATCATTCAGCATGTTGTACTTTGATTTAGTGATTTGAATTTTTTTTGCTTACCCTTCGAATCTTACAGAGATTTTAACATGCGCTTAATGCATTGTTTTTAATCCAAGAATTATTGTACTAGGATTGTGGAGAGAAAATTCATAGTTGAAAGATTGTTCGAAAAGCCCTTTTGATCAATGTTAAGGTTTGTATCCATATGAGTTTGTGAATGGACTGCCATTTCACATGGCATATGTTTCATGCCTTGATTTGTTTGTTGCTTCAATTTAAGCTCTCTCAACTACTTTGAAGCCATAAATAATGAAACAATATAGCAAATCAATTCATTAAAGAACCATGATTTCCTTTTCTCTTGTTAACATGTTTATAAGTTTCTAGGTATGGGAACTATAAAGGTATCCATTGCCGAATGGGAGAGGGAATAATGTCAAAGTTCCAAGGGATATCAAAACTTGAAACTTGATAGTTGTTATTCTATATGTGATGTAATTTATTATGAAACACAAACGAGACATTGAAGCTAGTTACAAATATTGATAATCGAAAGCGAAATTATAAAAGGATGTGTCGAGTGATGTTATTGTCCGACATGTCCACATAGTTGATATTATGATTTAAAAATACTTAATTTCCTTATGTAAACAACGGGGATGTAGCTCAGATGGTAGAGCGCTCGCTTAGCATGCGAGAGGTACGGGGATCGATACCCCGCATCTCCAACTGCGTTTCAATTTTTATTTCAATACGTTATTCATTTTCTTTAATTCCCTTCCTATATACATAAATAATATATAATCGTGTATGAAAATTTTAATAAATTACTAGCATTAGATCCCCCGAGCGCTAGCTGGGGTTTCTAAATTTTAAATAAATTTTAATTAATTAATATAAAATTAAAATTTATTAAATAATAATTTATTTAAAAGCTTTATTTTTAAATGTAGTAATAATATTAATACATTTTATTAATTATGAAATTAATCTACCATGATTATTAAGATATTTCTCGCGTTTTGTTTTGGTCACACAATTTTAAAAATTTTAAATTAGGTACTAACATATGAATTTGTTCTTGTTTTGGGTGATCGTTAAGTTTTCTAATCGATAAATAATACATTTAGTCCTCAATACTTATATATTCTACCAATTTGATCTTAATTTTAAATAAGTCAATAATTTAATCATTCACATTTATAATTTTACAATTTGATCCTAATTCTATGTACCTTGAAGGAAATAGATATTTAATTGATAAGTATGATATTTCCTTCAAGGTACATAGAATTAGGATCAAGTTAATAGAATTTGTAAAAGTGAGGGTTGAATTTATTAAATTATTTAAAATTAAGATCAAATTGATAGAATATGTAAGTATTGAAGACTAAATGTATTATTATACAAGTTAGAAAAATGATTTTTGTTTTCAGTTTAACGATGGATGCCAAAATAGGAATGGATTCAAACGTTAGTACTTAAATTAAAAATTTTTAACGTTGGGTGACCAAAACAAGAATGTGAGCATAATTGAGTTAAACTATTTGTTTGGAGCTGAACTATAAATGAAAGAAATAATTTTCATGTCATTTTTAAACAGTAAATGTTAGCTCTATTCCAATTTGGCCCTATTTGAATTTTTTTTTAATAATACACGATTAAATTAATCCATTTTATAGTAAATGGACTAATTTGATCCAATTCCTATAATAAATTACTTTGTAGCTACAGTCACTATCTTTCATATTCAAATTGATTTGGCCAAACTCAATTATTAATCTCTCTATAATGTGAAAGTTGTGAATTTAGTCTCTATGTCGTAATTTGATCATTTTTAGTATTTGCACGTTTCAAAATTTGAAATTCTAATCCTGCTCAAACAATAGTTGTTAAATTCATTAAGTTAAATTATAGTGTTTCAAAAATCTTATACAACGAACATATCACATATGTAATGTCATGTTAGCTTGCTACTTTCACATAAAATTCACAATAAAGTCACGTCATTTTAGTTAATAGATTTAATGTCTGCCGTTTGAGTGGAGACCAAAGTTTCAAACTTCGAAGAGTATAGGGCTAAAAATAATCAAATTGGATATTAGGGGTTAAATCCAAAACTTATGCATGGTATAGAATAATAGAAAATTTTGACCTAATGATTTAATTGCTACCATTTGAGTCTTCACTGAAATTTCAAAATTTGAAAAGTGTAGAGACTAGGGGTGTAAATGAGATGTTGGTGCTTACAAGCTACTAAAATTCGACTCGAAAAAAATTTGAACTCGATGCAATAATTATTGAATTGAGCTCGGGCTATCGATTAAGCTAAATTCGAGCTTAGCAATACTTGACCGAATAGCTCGTGAGCCTTATTAATTTTTTCAAATTTTATATGATTAAATTACGTAATTACCCTTACTATATATGAACCCTAAGCTTAATTATCGAGTCGAGCTGAAGTTCAAGTACAAAAATTAGTAAACAAGCTTAATTGAGCTCGAGCTTAAGTAGCTTGATTATATCTCAAGTCGAACTCGAGCTTAGAAATAAATGTTCCATCAAACTCGAGTTTAGTATCGAGCTTAATATATTATTTGGGCTGACTAGGCTTGATTACAACCTCAATATCAAATATAAAATTGTACTTCTATATGGAGTCCACTTATGCACCCCACCTAGTTTTATGTTTAATGAGAATTTGTGGTGATGATTATATTTTATTTTATTTTATTTTTAATAAGAATTTATGTCACATAACTCTAACAAATTATTTAATATAAATTCTCCTTTAATTCCTTCTCATATTTACTTCAATTAAATTGAATGAATGGGTCAAACAAATTTATGAATAAATGGAATAAAGATATCGTTAGATAACTACAAAAGTTCAAACAAGACTTAACTTTTATGAAATTGACGTAGTCATTGCCAATACGCATCTCGAATTTTACAAATGGGTTGACAAACAGTCCACGCTCTATTCATGGCTTTATCACGTCCGAACGCAACCTAACAAACGCCCAATTTCTACTTTCTATTCGTCTACCTAAATTCTGATGGCTTAGTCTACGAAAACGATGCAAGGAAAAGCAGCTGGTGTGCTGAGGAATCGTTGAGGAGACTGGCTGATGGGATATAGCCATTTCGTAAGAGTTTGCTCGGTTGATCAGGCGGAGCTGTGGGCAATTAGCGATGGATTGGCAGTGATGAGGAGACTTGTGTACAGACCCATTTTGTCCAAACCTAAATTAACCCTAACCCAAGTCCAAATTAACCCTAACCCTAAACCCAAAACTAACCCTAGCCCAAAAAAACAAAATAAAAAAAAAACCTAATCAACCCTAATCTAGCCTGCGCCGTTTCTGACTCCTTGCCACCATTTGCTCCACTTGCTTGCAGCACCGCCCTCGCCACCGCCCAAGTACCTACAAGGAGTAAAAACGAAAAGACAGAAGACAAGACAGAAAAAAAAAAGTGTAAAAAAATGGCTATAAAGCCAAGCAAAAACCGTGTAAAAGAAAAACCTTTTTTTTTGGATCTTTCTTTCATCTGTTTTTATCTTTTTCTTAATCATCAATACAAGAGCAGAGGAATTTTCATCAAAACAGAAAATCAATCACAACCAAAAACAGAGATAAAAATACTAACAAGAATAAGTAACCAGAATATCAAGGGAGACAAAATCGGAGAACCAAAGTATTAAAAAATCGAGATCAGAGGCCAAAGGTGATTGTTTTTCTTTTATTTTCGAAAGTTATTTCTTTTTTTTTTCTTTCTTTTCAAGAAACATACATATAACTATATTATTAAAATATATACATAAAAGGAGAAAAAATTTACCTTTTCGAACTTTCGACCCAGGTATGCTGCGGCCGTCGACAACAGCCGTGGCAAGGCGATCGGTCGAATCCCACCGCCATCCCCTTACGCACAAAAAAGAAAGAAAGGAGAGATTTTTTTTTAAAAACAGGCCAAAAATGATTTTTTTCAGCATTTAGGGCTTTATATAGCCCCACAAAACGACGTCGTTTTGGGGGCTGCCCTTTAACCCCAAAACGACGTCGTTTCACCCATGACCGACCCGATCCGATCCGACCCGCCCTAGGATCCGCGTGTTTTTTAATCGATGGGTTAATTGCACAATCGGTCCTTCCGCATTTTTAGATTTTTACAATTAAGTTTTTCGCTATTGCAATTTTGCCCCAGAAACTTTACGCGATTATAATTCGGTCCTTTTAAAACGCTGCGTTTCACTATTTGGGAAAATTACGCTCCTCGTCCCCAGCTTTTTGCGCGCGTTGCTGTTTGGTCCTTTTATTGCTTATAATATCTAATTTGGCCCTCTTCCTTCTGTTTTAATTTCAATTTGACCCATTTTTCAAATTATTTTGCAATTTTCACTATTTCTACTACTATTTAACATTGACTATTTGTTATTATTATGTTCGTTATTATTATTATTATTATTTATTATTATTTCTATTATTATTCCATTATTATTATTTATTGTTCAGATATCGTATATGTATCTTTCCCTTATCGTTTTGTTTATCATTGTTATTATTATTATTATTCTTATTATCGTTATTAAATATATTATCATCACCATTCTTTCTTATTACTACTATTATATATATGTATATTTCACTATTATTCGCTTTACCATCATTTTATATTATTACCACTATCTTGTATTTTATTATCTTATTATTTAATTTTCATCATTTGTAATTTTATTATTCTATTTTACCACTAATATTATGTATACGTATTATTCATATTGGTATAGCATTATCATTGTTTCAAATCATTGTCATATTATTATTCGTATTCTTATACTTATTATATTTATATCTCGTTTATCTTTCTTAATTTCATGTTATTACTACACAAAATGTATTTTGAAAATCATCATATTCCATTTAAAGGTTTTCAAAATGAAGGTGATGTTTCGTATTTAGGAATTCGGAAAATAGTGCCCTAACGTGCTGGGTTGCGATTTTCCTTTTAACTAAGTAACTTAACATCCCTTTTATGAAGTTTCACAAATCACGAGACGATTTTGATCACGAGAGATTAAAACATCGTGTCCTAACGAGCTGTGTCGTAACCATTTTTTATGAAACGATGCAATAGCAGTCGACTCGATTTTTTTAAAAAAAAGAAAAGGAAAGGAGTCGCCACCGATCTTTATTTGGTGTGATCGGATCACCTTTGTTTTAATAAAACATTTAATTTACTAAAACAGTACTTTTTGGTCCACGAACTTTGAGAAAAGCGGGTTCGAGGTCGATTACGTCACGAGGAAGGATTAGCACCTCGACACGCCCAAAAATTGGTACCAAATTGATTGATTAATGCCCTATTTGTTGAAAACTTTCGAAAATACAATGCTTTTTATTTTCAAAATTGAAAGGAAAGGGATATTAAGACTCTCTTATTATCGAAGAGATAAAGCATCATGTCCGATGAAGTTAGGCGTAATACTTTAGACTCCAAACTAAGCTCGTCTTTTAAAACTTGATTTTCACTTTTGAAGAGAATATTCCATTATTAAGTCAAATGAGAAATCGGAACCCGATAAGTTAGGGCTCGATTTCTCGAGATCTCAAATCTGAAGATTACCTCTATTTTTAGGAAAAAGCTCATCTCGAGTATCTAGATGTCGAGTCCAATGAGTTAGGCGCGACATTTCAATTCGAGATCAAGTATTTTGTTTTAAAATTTAAATTACAATTTCAAAAGAGGCATCCGTTGTTTAACTTTAAACGAGAAGAAACCGGAACCCAGTAAGTTAGGGCTTGATTCCTTCGAATGGCTAACACGAAATGTCAATTTGAAACTGGAATTTGTGATTTTGAAAGGGATATTCCGTTGTCTAACTTAAGCGAGAAAAATCATAACCCAGTAAGTTAGGGCTCGATTCTCTCAAGTGTTAATACTGGAATATTGATTGTTTGAAAACTTGACAAATCGGGTAAAGGTGAATGCACTATGGTTTGGTAAAAGATGAATTACGAAACTAGGTTGCGTAATAAAAATAAGAGCGAGGTGTGTAACCTTATTAAATTAATTTGTTCAATAATAAAATGATAATAATAATGCAATGATAAGGGTAAAAACAATGACGACGATACATTTAAAGTAATGAGAGCGATAATAAAAAAATAATAAAATGATGTAATAATAATAAAATGCTAGTAATAAAATAATGATACGAAATGTAAAAAAAATGATAATGATATAATAATATTGGTATAAAAACAATAATACTAATAGTAGCAATAACGGTAATTAACAAAATATATACGAAAAAAACAATATAATAATAGTAATAATAATAAATATAGGAATAGTAATATATATAATATATAATAGTAATATGATAATAATAATACTAATATGGTAATATAGTGATAATGGTAAAACGATTAATAAAAAAAAATAATAAAGCGTTTAATAATATATAATAATAATAATAATAATATTAATAATACTAATATAATATATAATAGTAATATAATAATAATACTAATATAGTAATATAGTGCTAATAGAAAACGATTTTAAAAAAAATAATAATAATAATAAAACGATTTATAAAAAAAATAAAAAAGGAAAAAATAGGTGAAAATAGCAAAAAGGGATTAAAATTGAATCAAAAACGAATGTTGGGGCCAAATTAAAAATAAAAAATAGGAGGAAAGACCTTTCTGTGATGCGCTAAAAGGCAGAGGGACCAAATAGGTAATAAACCCCTCAGGCCCAAAGCGCAGCAACAGGAGGGGACCGAATTGAAAACAAAAATAAGATAACGGGTGAAATTTTAAAATAATAAAAATCTGATTGAAAATGATGAAAAAAGCGGAAGGGCTGAAAATGCAATTAGCCCTTCCGTTCAAAAACACGCGGATCCTAGGTCGGGCGGGTGGATTCGGGTCGGATAGGACAAAACGACGTCGTTTTGGGCGTTTAAAACCGACAAACGACGTCGTTTTGGGTGGCCTATATAAGCAAAAAGCTTCAAAAAATCATTTCAACACTCTTTTAAAAAAAACCTTCTCCTTTCTCTCAACCCCCGCAGACATGGGGAATCCGTGAAGGGCACGCTCACCGTCTTGGCGTCAGACTCGACCACAGTCCACGGTGGTAGGAAAATAAAAAGTTGTTTTTTATTTTTTTTATGTTTTTTCCTTTTTATGCAATATTATTATATGTTCATATATATATATGCGTGTATATAAAAGAAAACCAAAAGATCAGCGATTTTACCCTTTTTTTCATTTTTGATTCTTGTTCTTGTTTATCCTTTACTGGAATTTTTGTGTTGATTTTGCTTGCTATTTCGCGATTTTTGAGTGTTTGATCCTCTCCCCTTTTCGATTGAAAGAAAAACTTTCTTGAATCTCGATTCTTTTTTATTTTTCGAACGAAAAACCTCTTGTTTGCTTGGATCTTTTCTTTTCTTTTTTGATTTTCAAAGAAAAAAACCTCCCTTACTGATATTTAGAATCGGCTTTTATAGCCATTGAAATATTACAAAATACTAATATTTCTCTTGCTCTTGTTTGCTTCTTGTTACATCACTTCATTTTGCGTGTTGCGGTGGCCGGTATGGTGGAAGCGGTGGCGGTGGTGTTAGAAGCGAAAAGTCGGGGTAGGTGAGGGTTGGTGGGCTGCTGGCCTTGAGGGTTCTTGGCGCTAGGGTTCTCTGAAACCCTAGCTTGCTGAAAAGAAGAGAGTGGGCCTGTTGGGCCTCGTCGGTTTGGGTTCAAATTGGGCTTGGTTTATTCATTTTGAAATTGGGTTTTAATTTTGGGTTTTATGTTTGTAATTTTTTATTTTTTTGTTTTTTTTTGTAATTGGGCCCGGCAATTTGGGCTTTGTCTGTTGCCCTCTTTGCTCATTTTCGTAACGAGAATAGAGCAAAGACTTAAAAAGCCAATATTGCCCTACTGAGAGTCTTGTCCTCTCGGTGCTTTTCTTCAAGTAGCGTCATTCGCCCACAGCGTCTTGTTGCTTGATCCATTTCACTGCTATGTGGCTTCAATCGCTCTTGCAAATTTAGGAATGTCCAATCCGCTATCTTCAACTGATTCCAAAGAAACTCGGGATTACAGATTGAATCTTGACCGCTTCTGCAACTTCGGGAGGGTCAAATCTACTTTCGCAATCGATCCCCGCAAACTCAAGGACCACCAGGTGAATCTTTGATCCGCTTCGCAACTTCGGGAATGTCTAAACCGCTATCTTCAATCGATCCTTGCAAACTCAAGGATCACCGGACTTATATCTTCGATCGCTTCGCCACTTCGGAAGGTCAAATCTGCTTTCTTCAATCGATCCCAAAAACTCGGGGATCACCAGACCAATCTTCGATCCGCTTCGCAACTTCAAGAAGGTCGAATCGCTTTCTTCAATCGATCCCAAAAACTCGGGATCACGGTGAATCTTCGATCTGCTTCTGCAACTTCAAGAAGGTCGAATCTGCTTTCTTCAATCGATCCCAAAAACTCGGGGATCACCAGATGAATCTTTGATCTTCTTCCGCAACTTCGAAAGTCAAATCTGCTATCTTCGATCGATCCTTGCAAACTCGGGGATCACGGTGAATCTTCGATCTGCTTCCGCAACTTCAAGAAGGTCAAATCTGCTTTCTTCAATCGATCCCAAAAACTCGGGGATCACGGATGAATCTTTGATCTTCTTCCCGCAACTTCAAGAAGGTCAAATCTGCTTTCTTCAATCGATCCCAAAGAAACTCAAGGATCACGGATGAATCTTGACCTTCTTCCCGCAACTTCGGAAGGTCAAATCTGCTATTATCAATCGATCCAATGAACTCGGGATCACCGGACCGATTTCTTTGATTACTTCTTACTCCATGGGAACTTGAGGAAATAAGAATTCAGAGAGAAGAGATTTGTAATCTCTATCTTCTCTTATTGAAACTTCAAAGAATTAAGGACGTAACCTCATTGTTAACTCAGGGAGACGGGATTTGTAATCTCAACCTACTCCACGAGAACTTCGAGAAAATAAGAATTCAGGGAGAAGAGATTTGTAATCTCCATCTTCTCTTACTGAAACTCCAAAGAAATAAGGATATAACCTCATTGTTAACGCAGGGAGACGGAATTTGTAATCTTAACCTACTCTTCGGGAACTTCGAGGAAATAAGAATTCAGAACTTTTCAATTTGCTTCCTTACTATCTTCAGGAAGACTTCAATCTTCAGCCTGCCCCACTACCATCTTGAGGGAACGAAATCTGAACTTTTCAATGTGCTTCCTTATTATATTCAGGAAGACTTCAATCTTCAGCCTGCCCCACTACCATCTTGAGGGAACGAAATCTGAACTTTCCAATGTGCTTCCTTACTATTTTCAGGAAGACTTCAATCTTCAGTCTGCTCCACTATCATCTCGAGGGAACGAAATCTGAACTTTAATATCGTTATACCGTTCTTTGAGGAACCTGTCCTATAGAATGAATTTTATGTGCTTATGCTTATGCAAATGATGAAGATGCTATGATCAAGATGACTCAAAGCCTCTTAACTACATGCGTTATGGATGACACTTTCATGAATGCGGAATGTCGTGAGAATGGTCTTTTTACAATGATTGGGATGCAATGATCAGAATGAATCGAATGCTCCTAACTAAATGACAATGGATGACTTTTGCATGAATGCAGAATGTCATGAGAATAGTCTTTTTATGATGATTAGGATGCAATGAGTCGAATGCTTCTAACTAAACGTGCTTTGAAATGATGTATGAATGTAAAATGAAATGATCCCTTTTTAAATGCCTAGAGTATCATCGCTCGTCGTTCACAGTCATCGCACAACCACGATATCTCGCTATTGTTGGTACATTTGCGAAACTCAAAGAAACAATTATATTTTGCTCAATTTGCCCCAATGTGACTTCAAGGCCTACTTCATGGCACATACAGGGACTTTAAGGCCTATACCATCTTCAGATCAACCCATTGTGCCTTAAGGGTATAAAAATTGTGTCATCTTCAATCCATCCCACTACGACTCGAGAGTGTAGAATCTATGTCATCTTGATCAATCCCACTACATACTCGGGGAATAGAAGTTGTTGATTTGGTCGTTGCACCTTTCCATTCCTGCGGATTGTGACCAGGTGTGCACACATGATAGTTGCATGGATACAAAATCATTCTTTGCGCAGATGATTCTCTACTCATACATCGTCCTTTTTTCTTTTTTTTTATCGAAATGATACTACTTACGTAATACCTCATCTTTTGTTCAATCACTGTTTTTGATCCGAAGAGATAGTCTCTGTTCAGAATTTTCCTCCACCATTATTCCTGTCCCCTAAACTCGAGGAATTTTAGGCAATGGTCCTGTTTCAGGTTCCGACACTACTTAGAAGTTTCCTAGAGTAATATGTGAAACTTTTTTTTTTGTGAAAGTGCCGTTAGTCCATTAATTGTTATTTCAATGCAAAATGTCTGAAAGAAGTTATAACTACGGATAAGAATGAAGTTAGTTAGGAGCATAGCTCGAAACCAATAGGTTAAGCAAAAGCGGCCGAATGTAATCGGAAAGAAATTTATTGGCGATGTATCTTGCAAGGTAAAAATAGAAACTAGGTGCCCAGATATCGACTGAGCTTCTGCTTCAAACTTCTTGAGGACTATTATAGGCTCAATATGTGTTTAGGGGATCCGGAGTACTTTGTCGATGCTCCATACTTCTTCATTGTTAACTCAAGCGTGGTAAAGCTACCGTATGCCTTCCTTTTGAGCAAAATTTAAGCTGCCCTTCTCGGGTTTTCAACTCAAATCCCCTTTGATCCCAAGGCGCCCTTTGCGGGTTTTCGTCTCGATCTCTCTTTTCCTTTTTTCTCTTTTTGCGTGTTTTTCGTTTTTGTTCTTTTTCGCCTTTTTTCTTTTTTTTTTTTTTTGCAAAACTCTTTTTTTTTTGCAACTCTTTTCATTTTTTTTTTGAATTTGAACTCACCGGATTGGACTGGTCCCTGCCGTTCATCCATGTTTCCCCAGAGCAAGCCTTTTTGCTGCATTTACTTTTCCTTTCGGAGTCCTCTTGAATACGAAGAGCCTTTCTTAATGCTGGGTCTTTCTCCTGAAATTCTTTTGAGCGAACATTTCTGTCATAAACCAATGGTAAAGATGCCCCGGTGAAAGTCCTGGTTAACTTTTAAAAAACCTAGAGGGTAAATGGTAACTTCTCTATGCCAACGTTTACAAGTTTCAGTCATTTTTCAAAAATTTTGAATGGTTTTGGCTATCCTGCTGCACTGATGTGGTGTCTAATCTTTGGGACAGACTATAAATTCGTGCCAACGCGTTTCTTTCTGGCATTCTTTATCGTCATTCTCTCTTTATTCTTCTTCTTCTTCTTCTTTTGTTTTGGTTTTTTTTGTTTGGTTTTTATTTTATTTTTGTTTTTTTTTTGAATTTGAATTTGAAGTTGAAGTCGACGATGGCGATTTTGTAATTTTGACATGTGAAGCGACCATTACCCTCTTGGTAAGGTAACGGAGACTATGAATGTGAATCAATGTTGGTTCAAAGCTTTTGAGGAGGCGGCTTGATAGCGTCCATGCCTCACATGTAGGAATCCGCGTTTATTGACCTCAATGTATTCTTGTGATCATATGATAATGTCTTGCCCTATTCTTGCGGTGAGCTAAGCTTCCATCTTCATCTCCTCATTGGCTTGTAGTATCGGTGACATTTCGTGAGGTAGGATCTACCATTTTAACAATTAGGAAGTAAGTTGCAATCTCGTCATCTTCTAAGTCCTTAGATTCTTCTAGACACATATCTCACTAGAAAGGGAGTTCGTAACAGCGTCACTCAGGTCATTGATATCTGGGACCCATATCAGGTATGAAGGTAATTTCCAGAGAATGAATGATTATTTATGAATGATGAATAAAAGAATGTTCAATAGAATGTATAGCATAAAAAAATATTGGTTCAAAAGATGTATTTTATTGAAGTAATTCAAAACACGAGCCTATTTCACAAAAGAGATCTTATTGCTTCTAGGCTTAAAGCAACAAGCATACTTCATACATTACCCTAGGTAAGCTTCTAAATACTATAGGAATTACTTCCACAGTCTCATTGCTTAAAATGTTCTTAGGTTCATGCTTCTGCTTTTGGTGCGTCGCCTATCTCCACAACACCCATTTTGACGAATTTTTCCACCAGCTTCTTGAAAGCTGTGCAATTCTCTATCGAATGTCCTGTAACTCCCGCATGATACTCACACTGGACATTTAGGTTATACCATGCTGGGTATGGAGGTTGCAGTGGTTTTATAAAATAAGGAGCTACAACATGCATATCAAATAAGTTCTGGTATAACTCCCATACATCATGGGAATAGGAGTGAACGAGGTTTTTCCGAATACGCTTACGGATTGGGTTTTTGCTTTGGGGGACCGGTGTTAGTAATCGCTTTCTTTGGTTTGGTTTCTTTATAACGGCTTGAATAACCCTTAGTATACACACTCGTACCACCCCATCTTTATCCTTCCTCTTGGGGCTTTTGAAGCCCTTCTCCCCTTTCTTTGTCTCTGGTAGGCCAAAACAACGCGATTGGCTTGCTCATTACCGGGGCCCATTGGAGAATTCAATGACCAAAATATCACCTATATTGAGATCCAATAATGATAGGTACCACGCGAGAATGTGTATCGAGTTGAGTTGGGACATTTATTGGGGAGTAAATGATGTCTTCATCATTATCCACATTGTCGATCACTGGGTCACTCCTTTTTCAAGTCCTCCGGCTAATAATCGAGTCACCGCCCATCATGTTCTTTTAGAAGTCCAACATTTGCTCGCATTTCTTGTTGAATTTGGGACAATTGCTCTTGCATCTGTGATTTGCCTTTGCTCTATCCTCGCCAACCTTTGTTCCATATTTTCCGAGTTAATGAAATATTTTGCCTAATTAGGGTCCTTTGTAAAAGTCTAATGCAAATGAATGCAATGTAATGCGAATGCAATGTAGTGCGAATGCATGAATACAAAGAGGCATCGACTCTGATCGACTTCATTTTAGAAAACTTTATTAGAAAACAAGTTCTTTTACATAAAATGGACTACTATATGCTTTCGTCTTAAGTCCTAAAAGTTTTGATTTCCCAAGCAATGGAGCTAGCTCATGACTGTGATCAGACTGTAGCCCATATTTTATGCTTAACATATCCACCTGTAATGCCAAAATCTGTAGATGACCAACTAACTTTTGAACCATCATTTCCCTTACGAGGTAATCTCGACTTTTTTAACTTGATAATGATGAGAATGATGAAATTCTTCTTTCCAACACTCCTCTCTTATTTCAAGAAGCTCGATCCATGATTCACTACACTTCATTTCCTTAATCTTGTTTAGATTTAACTTCAACTCGATTGCGAATTACGACTTTGAGGGTAGTGAGGAGACTACCCACTTAGCATCGGTTTTTTCAAGTATTGATCATTTACTCTAGCTAGCGTCGTACTCAAGAAATTCTTTCGCTTTCACGGTTCGAAAAGATTAGAGTTTTTCTAGACCAAGAAGGAACTGCAGAGCTCTGACATTTTAGATTGTATCTGTTCAATAGCTTTTCAATTCCAATACGGTGAAAATCGTCTATTCGGTTCGTCTCTTTGAATCTATCTAACCGGTCAATACAAATCCTTTTCATTTCTTCACAAGAGTCAAATCCCTTACAATGTTGTTTGGATCACAATGATGAGCCAAGAAGTTCACAACAACCTAACTTTCCATCCTAGATGGTTCCACTAAATCAACGTCCATTCTTAGGAAAGAAATTTCCATTATTGCCCTTGGTAATGCGACGAATCACGATCTTGACTTGGGTGAAATTAACGATAGAAACACCACAAGAACGCGTCATCGGCTTGACACTATGGTTGCTCACACGTGAAGCATAGGAAAAGGCTTTCACTCTTTCACGAGATTTCATCTTAACCAAAGAAGTTCTCTAGTTAGTCTTTGTCAATTGCAAGTACATCAAGGAATGGAGCCCCAAAGGAATGTATGTAGGTTGTTTCACTCTCCGACATTAAAGCATGGTAAGTCTTGCGAAAAAAATGCGATCGTATCTTGTGATGGTCGATAAAATGATTATAGACGATAATCTCTAGATTCTCACTTCACCATTAGCTTTCTTCACACTTTTCTCCTTCAATGAAAACAACGGATCTTTGTACAACCGCTCGCTCAATCCGGTGATTTTGTACTCGTGATTGGATGGGTGACTTTTGTTTTCAGGTTCTCGAGCCTTCGTTCAGCCAGGATCTATGACATTCTGATTAGCAAAGAATCCACAACTGAACTAGGATGAATATTCCGGGAAAGGCCTCTTTGAGTGGCTATGAAACTTGAATGGAAACCCCTATAGTCAAGGTACCTCCTCCAATGTCGTGAAGTTGTTTTGATTATCTTAAAAGATTGGCAAACCAGTAGGCATCCTTACTTCGCAGCATACTACCTTAAAATGACAACCATCACCCTCAGTGTTTCTTGAGAGTTTTTAGATTTCCTGTTCGCGCCGTTTGAGTCATCAGGTCGTGCACTATCGTTGTTTCTGTTAAATGTACCATCCTCAAATACAATTGTAAACCTATGCTTGTTATTTGAAAGAGTATCAACAGTAAATAAACTTTTCTCCCCGTCATAAGCAAAGTCCTTTCCAGCCAATTCATTGTCATAGGTCTCTTGCCTTCTGCCAGTCACTTTCCTTCTAACACCCTTGTCGTCTACAGGATTGCCATCTTCACATGAAAGAGAAACACTGTAATGGTAGAAGTGTCTATCCGTACCTTATCCGCTCACTATGAAGTGACCGGTGAGTATAATTACTTCCTACCATGCATTGTCATGAAATGTCATACAATTTTTCCACATCCGATTTAGTTTTGATCGGAACAACATTAGGAAGCACAGGTGGCTGAGATTTTAGCACTGCCCCATTTGCTCAAACGGATCCATACCCTTCTAACTGCCTAGGTTTTGACTATATATGACGATAGTATTGTCTTCCACTTTATCAAGGAATCCGTTTTCCATAACCACTTTCTAACTTCGAAGCCGACCGTGAATCGATACCTCTTAAAATATGAAATGAGATGATGTGCACGAAAATAAAATACAAAGAGTTAGTATCGCAAAGTATAAAACAAGTGAAAGTGAACAAAAACCAACCTAGGTGACCACTAAGGTTTGGCGTAGTTCTATCTAAGGTGGGCTCTTGGGTTCACTACATGTGGTTTGGTTCTAAAGTTTGAGGTACCGAACCAGTGATTCCTTGATCCTCACCCATTATAGGCTCATACGGACCGAGTTCGGTTCGAGAATACATTTCCCTATGGCCATGTGGAAGTGAAAACTTCACGAAGACATAGATACAGATGTATCCGGCGATCCACTAACCCATGCGGAGGTGAAAACCTCACGAAGGCATAACTTCTCCCCACTTAAAGGTGTGACCACAACGGTCATGCAATGCAATGCCAAAGTATTTACAAGACCAATATTAAAAGTGCATTAAAAGAAGCATTATTTTCGAAACCATTTTAATCAAAGGATAAAATCGATCAATCTATGGCTTGACCTCGAGTCCCCAGTGGAGTCGCCAAGTCGTCGTAACCATTTTTTATGAAACGATGGCAGCGGTCGACTCGATTTTTTTAAAAAAAAGAAAAGGAAAGGAGTCGCCACCGATCTTTATTTGGTGTGATCGGATCACCTTTGTTTTAATAAAACATTTAATTTACTAAAACCAGTACTTTTTGGTCCACGAACTTTGAGAAAACCGGGTTCGGAGGTCGATTACGTCCGAGGAAGGATTAGCACCTCGACACGCCCAAAAATTGGTACCAAATTGATTGATTAATGCCCTATTTGTTGAAAACTTTCGAAAATACAATGCTTTTTATTTTCAAAATTGAAAGGAAAGGGATATTAAGACTCTCTTATTATCGAAGAGATAAAGCATCATGTCCAGTAAGTTAGGGCGTAATACTTTAGACTCCCGAAACTAAGCTCGTCTTTTAAAACTTGATTTTCACTTTTGAAGAGAATATTCCATTATTCGTCAAATGAGAAATCGGAACCCAGTAAGTTAGGGCTCGATTTCTCGAGATCTCAAATACGGAAGATTACCTCTATTTTTAGGAAAAAAGCTCATCTCGGAGTATCTAGATGTCGAGTCCAATGAGTTAGTAGCGACATTTCAATTCCGAGATCAAGTATTTGTTTTAAAATTTAAATTACAATTTCAAAAGAGGCATCCCGTTGTTTAACTTTAAGCGAGAAGAAACCGGAACCCGATAAGTTAGGGCTTGATTCCTTGAATGGCTAACACGAAATGTCAATTTGAAACTGGAATTTGTGATTTTGAAAGGATATTCCGTTGTCTAACTTAAGCGAGAAAAATCATAACCCGATAAGTTAGGGCTCGATTCTCTCAAGTGTTAATCTGGAATATTGATTGTTTGAAAACTTGACAAATCGGGTAAAGGTGAATGCACTATGGTTTGGTAAAAGATGAATTACGAAACTAGGTTGCGTAATAAAAATAAGAGCGAGGTGTGTAACCTTATTAAATTAATTTGTTCAATAATAAAATGATAATAATAATGCAATGATAAGGGTAAAAACAATGACGACGATACATTTAAAGTAATGAGAGCGATAATAAAAAATAATAAAATGATGATAATAATAATAAAATGCTAGTAATAAAATAATGATACTGAAATGTAAAAAAATGATAATGATATAATAATATTAATGATATTGGTATAAAAACAATAATACTAATAGTAGCAATAACGGTAATTAACAAAATATATCTGAAAAAAACAATATAATAATAGTAATAATAATAAATATAGGAATAGTAATATATATAATATATAATAGTAATATGATAATAATACTAATATGGTAATATAGTGATAATGGTAAAACGATTAATAAAAATAATAATAATAATAAAAGCGTTTAATAATATATAATAATAATAATAATATTAATAATACTAATATAATATATAATAGTAATATAATAATAATACTAATATAGTAATATAGTGCTAATAGAAAACGATTTTTAAAAAAAAATAATAATAAAACGATTTATAAAAAAAATAAAAAGGAAAAAAAATAGGTGAAAATAGCAAAAGGGATTAAAATTGAATCAAAATGAATGTTGGGGCCAAATTAAAAATAAAAATAGGAGGAAAGACCTTTACGTGATGCGCTAAAAGCGGAGGGACCAAATAGGTAATAAACCCTCGGGCCCAAAGCGCGACAACGAGAGGGACCAATTGAAAACAAAAATAAGATAACGGGTGAAATTTTAAAATAATAAAATCGATTGAAAATGATGAAAAAGCGGAAGGGCTGAAAATGCAATTAGCCCTTCCATTCAAAAACTGCGGATCCTAGGTCAGGCGGGTGGATTCGGGTCGGATAGGACAAAGCAGCGTCGTTTTGGGCATTTAAGCCGACCCAAACAGCGTCGTTTTGGGTGGCCTATATAAGCTTAAAAGCTTCAAAAAATCATTTCAACACTCTTTTAAAAAAACCTTCTCCTTTCTCTCAACCCCTTGCAGACATGGGGAATCCGTGAAGGGCCATCGCTCACCGTCTTGGCGTCAGACTCGACCACCGTCCACGGTGGCGGAAAATAAAAAGTTGTTTTTTTGTTTTTTATGTTTTTCCTTTTTTATGCAATATTATTATATGTTCATATATATATATGCGTGTATATAAAAAGAAAACCAAAAAGATCAAAACGCGATTTTACCCTCTTTTTCTTTTTTGATTCTTGTTCTTGTTTATCCTTTACTGGAATTTTGTGTTGATTTTGCTTGCTATTTCTGCGATTTTGAGTGTTTGATCCTCTGCCCTTTTCGATTGAAAGAAAAACTTTCTTGAATCTCGATTCTTTTTTATTTTTCGAGCGAAAAACCTCTTGTTTGCTTGGATCTTTTCTTTTCTTTTTTGATTTTCAAAAGAAAAAAACCTCCTTACAATATTTAGAATCGGCTTTTATAGCCATTGAAATATTACAAAATACTAATATTTCTCTTGCTCTTGTTTGCTTCTTGTTACATCACTTCATTTTGCGTGTTGCGGTGGCCAAGGTATGGTGGAGCGGTGGCGGTGGTGTCGAAGCCAAAAGTCGGGGTAGGTGAGGGTTGGTGGTGCTGCTGAGAGAGTTCTTGAGTGCTAGGGTTCTCTGAAACCCTAGCTTCTTTGAAAAAGAAGAGAGGGCTGTTGGGCCCGTCAGTTTAGGTTCAAATTGGGCTTGGTTTATTCATTTTGAAATTGGGTTTTAATTTTGGGTTTTATGTTTGTAATTTTTTGTTTTTTTTTTTTTGTAATTGGGCCCGAGCAATTTGGGCTTTGTACAAAATTGGACGTGATGTTTATATATTTTCGGGACAAAGAAATCTCAAGTTTTGACTCGAGCCTTCTCTTTGATTGGATCCGATGCGAGGCATTTTGTAAAATTGCTACATTCCATTTAAAGGTTTTTAAATAAAGGCAATGTTTTGTATTTAGGAATTCGGGGAATAGTACCCTAACGTGTTGGGTTGCGATTTTTCGTTTGACTAAAACACTAAACATCCTTTTAACAAATTTCACGAACTTCGAGATAACTTTGATTACGAAGGCTTCGAATATCGCGTCCTAACGTGCTGGATGTGATGCTTGTATCCTCTCGGAATAAAGAAATCTCAAACTCCGGCCTCAACTATCCAAACATTTTTTAAATATCCGAATTTAAAAATCTTTTCAAACTTCCGACATTAAGACACTAGTTAATTGTAGATGGCCCAAATTTCGCCCGGCCCAATTACAAAAATAAACTTACAACCCAAAACAAAAATAAAAAAAAACAACAGAACCAAAACAGGCCCAAATGGCCCAAAAACACTTTCAGCCAAAACAGAAGGAGACAAAAAAACCCTAGCCGAAGTCGACTTACTCTCCCCCCCTACATCTCGCTCCTGCTCCCCGACATGCTCGTCAGACCAGCTCCACCGTCAAAACACGCAAAACAAAAACGAGGGCACGCATAGCAGCCAAACAAAGGAAAAGCATTTGTTTTTCAGCTTTGGCTATAAAAGCCACAGGAAACGATTGTAAATGGAGAGTTTTTTTTACGAAGAAAAAACAAAGAGATAGCAGAAAGGAGTTCCCTTTTTTCTTTTGATTAATAAAAAAGCAGATCCACTTTTTGACATCCCCAGGTTTTCTTTTTTGAACATCAATAGAAATCCTCTTTTAAAAGCAACAGATCCAAACATACACAAAAAAAAAAAAAACAGCGCAAAAGCCTCCAAAATCGAAAGAAATCGAAACCAAAAGGTGACCCCTTTTTTTTTAATTTTTCGAAGGCTGTTTCATTTTCTTTTTTTTTTTTTTTTTTCTCCTTTTTTAGTAAACTACATCGTTAATATATATATATATATAGTCGAAAAAAATAAAAATAAAAAATATAAATTTTTACCTTCCAAATACCGTGGGCGGTGGCCTCAACTCAACAGATGCTTGCTAACTATGATGACCCTCGCCGAAAATCTCCACCGACCGACACCCCTGCAGAGAAAAGAAAGAGATGAAACCTTTTTTTTTTCCTGAAAGCTGCAAAAATGAGAAAAAATGGCAAAAAAATTGAATTTATAAGGGCTTCAAAACGACGTCGTTTAGGGCACGTCTGATATTAAAACAGCGCTTGTTTGCGTGACTGACCAGCCGACCGACCCGCTCCAGGAGGATCCGCGTGTTTTCGTTAAGTGGGATAATTGCCCACTTGGTCCTTCCGCTTTCTTTATTATTTTCAATTAAATTTTTATTTTTTAAAAATGTGGCCCGAGCATTTGATTTGGCTTCCAATTTGGTCCCCCCTCTTTGTAAGCCTCATTAAAGGATTATTTGCGCGCATGGTCCCTCTGTTCCCTCGGCGCGTTCAAATCGATCCCTTTTTGTGATTTTTATTTCAGATTTAACCCTAAAATTTCATTTTAATTTCAATTCAATCCCCTTTAGGTTAATTTGTATTTTTGTTCCTTTATTACTAATACCATTATTATTATATTTTATTATATTACTATTATCTTTTTTTTATCATCACATTCCTTTGTTGTTATCCATTACTATTATGCCTCTTCATTATTATTTTGTCATGTTATTATTATTATTATTATTATTATTATTATTATTATTTCTATTATTATCATTTCATTGTCACTCTTGTTTATCTATTTACTATTATATTTGTTATTGTTATTTTTTCATTATTTTATTATCACTATATTATTATTATTAATATTATTGTTATTATTACCAGCATTATTATTATTATTATTAATTATTATTATTATCTTATTCCTCTATTATTAATTATTATTACTTACTATTACTATTACTCTATTACTAGTATTATTATTATTTTATTTTATTATTATTACTCTTATTTATTTCACTATTGTTCATTTATTAATCGTTATTATCTTTCATTGTTTAATCTCCACCATTTATGAATCCTGCTTTTATATTATTTTATTCATTATTTATTTATTTGTTATCTTATTTATTTATTTATCATTTCATTTACTTATTGCTTATTAGTTCATTGCTCTTTACTTTTTCAAGACTTTAAAGCAATTCATTTATTTATATATCATATTCTTTATTTTCTTATTATTGTTATTATTACCATTCTATTTGTTTCTAAAGTTCTATTATCGTCAATCTTGTGTCATTATTTATTTGCTCATTCATTTATAAAAATTAGATTTATTCATATATTCATAATTTGTTAGTATCATTACTTTGTCTAATATTAATCAATCAAATTTTCAAAATAAAGATGATGTTCGGTGTTTAAAAATTCGGAAGATCGAGCCCTAACTTACTGGTTCGGTTTTTCTCGTTTATGTCAAACAACAAGATATCTCTTTTAAGTCGCGATTTTCTCGTTTAATCTAAATGATGAACATCCTTTTAAACAAATACATTTCTAAACAAAAGCTTAATCTCGAAATTTGAAATGTCGCCCTAACTTCTTGGACTCGACATCTAGATACTTGAGATAAGTTTCTTTTCCTAAAATAGAGGTAATCTTCCGTATTTGAAATCTCGGAAATCGACCCTAACTTCTGGGTCCCGATTTCTCATTTGATGAATAAATGGAAGATCCTCTTCAAATAAAACCAAGTTTCAAAAGCGAGCTTAGTTTGGAGTTTAAAGTATTGTGCCCTAACTCACTGGACATGATGTTTTACCTCTTGAAAATAAGAAAGTCTTAACGCCTTCCGCTTTTAAAAGTAAAAAGCATTATATTTTCGAACCCCTTTAAAGTTTTCAACAAATAGGACATCAATCAATCGGTTTGGTACCAATTTTGGGCGTGTCGAGGTGCTAATCCTTCCTCGCACGTAATCGACCTCGAATCCGTTTTCTCAAAGTTCGTGGACCAAAGAGCCTTTGTTTTAGTAAATTAAATGCTTTATTAAAACGAAGGTGATCCGATCACACCATATAAAGATCGGTGGCGACTCCTTTCCTCTTCTTTTTTCAAAAAAATCGAGTCGACCGCGTCGTTTACCATTTCATCAAAAAATGGTTACGACATTAATCATTTTGGTACCAATTTTGGGCGTATCGAGGGTGTCTGGATTTCGTAGACCAAAACCGTTGTTTTGATAAATCAAACTGTTTATTAAAAACAACCGTTTTACGAGGTGACCCGATCACACCTCAACAAAAAGGGATTGGTGGCGACTTCCGTTTTTTTTTATTTTTAAAACCCAAAGTCGAACCCCTTGTCGTTCTCCAAAAAAATGGTGACGACAACTTGGTTACAAGAAAGTGATGGTGGAATCTGATAATTTGTCAATGATCAATATAGCAACAACGACCGAGGCGAGAGATAACGAATTTTCATTGTTTGGATTAATTTAGGAGATGTGTTTACGTGATTAGAAAATTAACTTTAAACACATCCCTCGACATATGAATTGAGTTGCGAATTAGATGACGAAAATTAACTTAAATAACACAATTATTTAAAACAATTTGTTCTAATTTTAACCATTAATTTAGAAGAATATCGGAATTTCACAAAAAGAAATATTTAAGTAAATGTCACCAATAATACTAATATTTTAAAAAGATGGTTCCTTATAAAGAAAAAAATAGAAACCCTGAGAAAATTTAGTCTGCCCGAGTCTTTTAGCATGCTTCTCTCTTTTCACATTTACTTTTTACCTCTTTACGTTACATCACTAATATTTTAAAAGGATGATTCCTTGTAAAGAAAAAATAGCAACCTTCAGAAAATTTAGTCTGCCCAAGTCTTTCAGCAGCTTTTTAGATCTTTATGTTACATCGAAATTACGTTCAGTCATGCAAACACTTTATATATGTGGAAATAGATGGAGTCAATTGACACATTTTGCACTCTAATTCCACAAAAAAATTGTCCAAATCCCAAGAAATTTGGGAGAAAAATAATTTTTGCACTTCAATGAACAATATAAAACATACTTTTTTAAAGCTTATATTACATTGACCAGAAAAAACAAAAGAACCCAAATAATGGGTTAACGAGAAAAATGAACAATAAGCATAATCTATATAAGTAGCATGATTCTGACATGAAAGAATAAGTTTGCTTAGGGAAAATTGGGAGACATCCAACACATAAAAGCAAATTATGGCAATAAAATCTTCAATTTCTGTCATCCTTTGCTGCTCTCTCTTGGCAGCCGTGTTCTTCTTATATGAAACAGGCCCTCGTAAACTTATGGTGGTTCCAGGTAATGTAATCATTTATATGCATGTAACAGCATCTTTTAGATTTATTTAAAAAGTTATATAATTTAATCAACTACAATTGTCTTACCAATGTTATCTTTGATTCATGAATGATTTTTTTCACTTTATTTACAGTTTAGTCGTTAAATTATATCTTGTTTATTTTACTTTAATATCTAAACAAATTTTATCTCATTTTAGTATCTGAATTTTGTATCGATACCCATTTTGGTAACTCACAATTAATTGCGTTAAAAAAAAAGGTTAGTCAAGCATAACACACGATATCATTGATGACATGGCAATGTTGAACAATGATATGGTGTGTTGACCGATGACATGGCACATTGATTATTGATGTGGCATGTTGATCAAGTTAGCCACTTTTGACTAGTAAAAAAAACATAAAAATAATTTAAAAATTTAAAAATATTTAAAATAAAGAACTTGCAAAAAATAGTAAAAATTAATTAGAGATTTTAAATTTTATTTAAAAATTAAATTATAAAATTCTAAAAATTGTAAAAATTACGAAAAAATATTAAAAATTATTATAATAAAGAGCATAATATTGTTCAAAAAAAAAAAAAGAGAGAATATTTATCGCTATGCACATGGGTTGGCAAGACCCATGATAGATTTCATGCATTATTTGGTTAATTAGCCCTGCTTTCTAGGTTTTAAGAAAAAATGTTATTTTAAAATAATCTTTGCAATTTTAATATTTTTAAAAGTTTTAATGACTTTAACATTTTTTACATTTTTAAAATTACAATTTTATAATGGTTAAAAATATTAAATTTATAAAAATATAAAATTGTAATTTTTTAGAAATGTAAAAATGTGAAAACAAATTTTACAATTTTTAAAATTATTATACTTTTACAAGTTTAATAATATTTTAACAATTGTTTTACATTTTAAAACTTCTACAACTTTTCAATATTTTAAATAATTTTATATATTTTCATATTTTTAAAGTAAATTTTAAATTTTTAAAATAATTTTTACTAATTTTATATTTTAAAAATAATTTTTGCAAGTTTTTTCATTTTAAATATTCTTTTATAATTTTCAAATAAAATTTAATTATTTTTGATCTGCTCAACGATCAGTGGCGACGATCAACATTGGTATACATCCGGTCATCTTGGTCAACATGCAACATCATCGGGCAAAGTTGCCATGTCATCGATGACTCGGCACATTCTGTTTGGCTGACTTTTTCTTTAATGTAGTTTGTTGTGAGGTACCAAATTAGGTAACGGTGCAAAATTTAGTAACCAAAATGAGACAAATAAATTTAGATACCAAAATAGAAAAATAGATATAGTTTAAGGGTTAAATTGTGAATAAAGCCTTTTTTACTAGTTTGAAAAGAAACAACACTTATGAACTCACTAATTAGAAGATTGCTTAAACCTTGTCCTGCCCTGGTTTATATATCATATCCAATGCTGAGAATTACAGATGCGATCGCACGGAGTAGCAGAGGAGCGGCTGTAAACAGCTCCTCATCAAAACCAGCACCAAAATGGGCTAGCTATAATGAATCTCCACATGGTATATCACATGTTATTTTTTGATTCACACCAACTAAAGGTCGGTGGCGACTCCGCTTTATTCCTATTTTCAAAACCAAAGTCGAACCCCTTTTGTCGTCTTCCAAAAATGGTTACACGACTTAGCGACTCCATTGGGAGCTGATTTAGAGAGTCAAGCCATAAATTGATTATTTTCATCTTTTGTCGGAAGTTTGAAAGCTCGATTTGAAAATTACAATCTTTTTATTGCGTGTTGCTTCAATTTCGGCATTGCATTGCATGACCGTTGTGGTCACACTTTTAGGTGATTACATCAATTACGCCTCTCGCACGCCACCGACCCCCACTTGCCTCTGACGACACCGCCATACCCATCAAGTCGAGTCGACCGACCCTCCACCGCTCTCCACTTGACTGCAAGGCATCAAGCAGACAAGACAAAGAATAGTAATATTTTGTAATTTTAATGGCTATATAAGCGAACAAAGAACCATGTAAAGGAGATTTTTTTGGAATGAAAAACGAAAACTTTGAGAGCCTTTTGCGATTTAAAAACTGATTCAAGACAATTTTCATCTTTTCCTTCTTTTTATCAATATACAAAAAAGAGAAGAAATTTGAACTAAAGGAAGCAGAGATTCAAGCAAAAAATAAACAAGAAGCAAAAATCGAAAGAAAGGAAAACGAATTATTTTTAATAGTACAAATGAATAGAACTTTTAATAGTCTATTGATGTGAAATAGTCCTTTGAGCACCAAGCAGAGCATAATAATGATATCAATTTTTATAAATAATTTCTGTAGTAATTCTTTGTAGGACAATTTAGGAATATAAAAGCTGGCGGGAGAATAGAAAAAAAAACTTTTGATGTATTTTCTAGTGTATCATACAAATAAAATTTCACTCTAATTTATAGGAACTATCGTGTCTCTTCACAGCGACATAACTACCCAAATGGATAGTCACATCTTTAGCAACAAGTATAATTCTTCAATAGATATCAACTTGAACAATTATGACCCTCTGTTATTAATTAAGTGACATAACTTTTGATAACAAGAGACATAGCTCATCATTATAAATAGTGACAACTCTTGGTTAAGAACCAACTGACATAAATTTTTTCATGGATCACTTGTAATTTTTAAATTATAACTATTAGAATATTATAAAATATTTTGAAAATGTTCCAATAGAACATCTACGGTGTAAAACTGTTAGTCCTTTTTATATATGTAACAGATTAATAATTGTATTGAACAACAAATAAATAAAGTTAACTTGTAATTCTTTGAATTAAGGTTTCTTTCATTTCCGTTGGTCTAAGAGATTAATCCACGTCTTTCCCATAAAAGTGTAATTTACCAAGTGGCGAATTTAAGGGGGCTGATAGGAGCCCAGTCTCCCTAAAATGTAAAATTACTATTTAAGCATTTAAGATTTTTTTAAAAATTTTAAATTAGTAAAGGTAAAATTGTACTTTGGCCCCCCCTAAAATTATAAAAATTTTATTTAATCCTTTAAAAATTATAAAGATGTTTGACTATAAAAAATTAAAATTTCATCCACCCCTTAAAAATTTGTTCGGGTTCGCCCCTAAATTTACCATTGCACCAAACACCTGTTGGTTAGTTATCTCATAGTTATTCACATGCATATTCATCTATATTGATAAAAATATAGTTAAAATAATTTTTTGAATGTACCTAGCAGGTCCCTTTTATTATGGGACTAGATCAAATTAGTCCCTTCATTATTAAATATATCAATTTAGTCTTTGTATTATTTAAAAGAATCAAACAAGGTCCAATTTCAATAGAATTAATATTTATTGCTTAAAAATGTCATTCACTATTTAGCAACATTGTACATTGAAAGCATTTTATTATTTTGTAGATGAAATAATTTGTTTGGAGTTAAACTATAAATTAAAGAAATAATTTTCATGTCATTTTTTAAACAGTAAATGCTAGCTCTATTCCAAATTTGCTCTATTTGATTCTTTTTAATAGTACACGGCTAAATTAATCCATTTCATAGTAAATGGACTAATTTAATCCAATCACTATAATAGAGGACTTTGTAGCTACATTCACCATTTTTTTGTAAACTTTCCTAGTTGGGTAAACAACTATCTTTCACATTCAAATTGATTTGGCCAAACTCAATTATTACGTGGAAGTTATGAATTTAGTCTTTATGTCGTAATATGATCACTTTTAATATTTGTACTTTTCAAAATTTGAAATTTTAATCCTAACCAAGCGGTAACTATTAAATTCATTGGGTTAAATTCTAAAAATTTGACAAGACATCATCAATGGTCTATTCGTCTGTCTTCTTCTTCTTTTATATGCATGTAACAACATCTTTTAGATTTATTTAAAAAGTTATATAATTTAATCAACTTCAATTGTCTTACCAATGTTATCTTTGATTCATGAATGATTTTTTTTCACTTTATTTACAGTTTAGTCGTTAAATTATATCTTATTTATTTTACTTTAGTATCAAAAATAAATTTTATCTCATTTTAGTATCTAAATTTTGTGTCGATCTCCATTTTGGTAACTCACAGTTAATGGCGTTAAAAAAAAGGTTAGCCAAGCATAACACACATCATTGATGACATGGCAATGTTGACCAATGATATGGTGTGTTGATCGATGACATGACACATTGATTGTTGATGTGGCATGTTGATCAAGTTGGTCAACTGTTGACCAATAAAAAAAACATAAAAATAATTTTAAAATTTTAAAATATTTAAAAATAAAAAAAGCTTGTAAAAAATAGTAAAAATTAATTAGAGATTTTTAAATTTTATTTAAAAATTAAGTTGTAAGCTTCTAAAAAATTGTAAAATTACAAAAGAAATATTAAAAATTATTATAATATAGAGCATAATATTGTTCAAAAAAAAAAAAGATTGAAGATTTATCCCTATGCCCATGGGTTGGCAAGACCCATGACAGATTTCATGCATTATTTGGTTAATTAGCCCTACTTTCTAATTGAAAATTTTCAATAAAATGCTTGGAAAATTTTGGTAAATAAACTAAACTTTGAAATTGAAATATTAGAAGATGGTTTTAAGAAAAAATGTTAAAATTATTTGTAATTAGTTCTTTTGATTTTCACAATTTTAAAATAATCTTTGCAATTTTAATATTTTAAAAGTTTTAATGATTTTCACATTTTAAAAATTACAATTTTATAATGGTTAAAAATATTAAATTTATAAAATATAAAATTGTAATTTTTTAGAAATGTAAAAATGTGAAAACAAATTTTACAATTTTTAAAATTATTATACTTTTACAAGTTTAATAATATTTTAACAATTGTTTTACATTTTAAGAACTTTTACAACTTTTCAATATTTTAAATAATTTTATATATTTTCATATTTTTAAAGTAAATTTTAAAATTTTCTAAATAATTTTTTACTAACTTTTATATTTTAAAATAATTTTTGCAAGGTTTTTTTGGATTTTAAATATTCTTTTATAATTTTCAAATAAATTTTAATGATTTTTTGACTGATCAACGATCAGGCAGCACAGGTCAATGACCGGTATACACCCGGTCATCTTGGTCAACATGCCACATAATCGGTCAAAGTTGTCATGTCATCGATGACTGGGGACATTCTAATTGGGTGACTTTTTCTTTAATGTTGTTTGTTGTGAGGTACCAAATTAGGTAACGGTGAAAAATTTAGTAACCAAAATGAGAAAAATAAATTTAGATATCAAAATAGAAAAATAGATATAGTTTAGGGTTAAATTGTGAATAAAACTTTTTTACTGGTTTGAAAAGAAGATTGCTTAAACCTTGTCCTGCCCTGGTTTATATATCATATCCAATGCTTGGAATTACAGATGGGAACGGACGGAACAAAGCGGCTGTAAAAAGAAGCCGCTCAAAACGAGCATCATCTTGGGCTGGCTACAATGTACCTCCATCCTCAACTCGCTCGGACACTGCATTAAAACCATGCCCAGAGAATTAATTATTCTAGTTGTATTCCTAAATCTAGCAAAAGAACGGGAACTTATTATGAAAGGCGCCATTAATATAAAAATAAATTTATAAGAGGGACTCAAATTAAATTATAAATATTTTGAGAAGCCAAAAATGTTATTTTACCGTTGTAAATTGTCTGTAATTTTACTGTTTTTGAGGGCCAAAGTCCCAACCTTCTCCTTGCGTCTGGTTCATTACATTTCGAAGTTGACTCTTATTTTTGTGCTTAGACTACGTTTAGCCAAGAGAAAATAAACAAAGATTTTTTTTTTACATGTTATCTTAATTAATTCATGCAGTACTTTTTTTTTTTGATATATTCATGCAATAATTTTTTAAAAGATGATATTTACAACTTTAAATTTCAAGTCTCATTGGTAAGATAAAAGTATTATAGTGGCTGCTATATTAGGAGTCAAATTACATTTCACCTAAAAAAAATTGGTAAATTAGTCATTGCATGTTAGATCAAATTAGATCAAAGAGTAAATTTGGTTATTATGTTAAAAATTTCATCTATTTCTGCTGTTAAAAATTAGTCTCTATATTTTAACATGAGGTACACGGTATGTCACGTGTTAAGTGTTACTTTCTGGTTATTCTGTCAATCACGCTAATTTTTTTTATAATACAAATGAATAGAAATTTTAATAGTCCATTGAGCACTGAGTGGAGTATAATAAGGATATCAATTTTTATAAATAATTTATGCAGTAATTCTTTGTAGAATAATTTAGGAATATAAAATATGGTGGGAGAATAGAAAAAAAAACTTTTGATGTATTTTCTAGTGTATCATACAAATGAAATTTCACTTCAATTTATAGGAGGTATCGTATCTCTTCATAGCGACATAACTACCCAAATGGATAGTCATATCTTTAGCAATAAGCATAATTCTTCAATAGATATCAACTTGAATAATTATGACCCTTTGTTATTAATTAAGTGACATAACTTTTGATAACAAGAGACATACCTCATCATTATGAATAGTGACAACTCTTGGTTAATAATCAAGTGATATAAATTTTTTTATGGATTGTGAGCACTAAATTTTGTCCGGCTCAACTACATGTTTAATTTTCAAAATTTAAAAGAAAAAATTGAAAAAATACAAAAAATAAAAATTACATTTTGACTCCTTAACTTTTTAAAATTACTTTTTGGCCCTTAAACTTTTCAAAATTATATTTTGACCCCTTATCTTTTTAAAATTACATTTAAACCCTAAAAGTTTCACTGCATTTGCGATTTAGTCCTTATGGCAGATTAGGTGATTTGGGGCACCTACCCTCCGTGATTTCGGCCACCGGCCTAGGGCATGGCCTCCCTCCTCCCTAGCCACCTGCTACCTGCATGAAAAAAAAAGCATAAAAGGGGTTCTTTTTCCCCAAAAATCGAAAAAGCAAAACCCCCCCAAAAAAACCCACGAAAAAGAAAAAAGAGAAAGAAAAAGAAGAGAAGAAGAGAGAAAAGAGAAGAGAGAATGAGAAGAAGAGGAGGCATCGCACCACCGGTGAGGAAGAGGTGACGGCATCGACGGCGGCGGCGGTTGGAGAAGAAGAAGAAAGAAGAAGAAGAAGGAAGAAGAAGAAGAAGAAGAAAAGAAAAAGGAAAAAGGAAAAATATAGAAAAAAATAAAAATATTTTTTATAGTCGGCCCGACCCGACCCGACCCGTGGAGACCCCAGCAGGCCCATGCCCGAGCAGTAGCCCATCAAAATTTAAAAAAAAGAGCAGGCCAAGTAAAAAAAAAGGAAAGGTGCACAAGCCCAACAAAAGCCCAAATTTCAGCAGCCCAAGTCTATAACTTTTGGGCTTTGGTACACTCTCAATCCATTTTTTTATTCATGTTGTTTTATTTTAATTAATTTAGCATTTTTAACTTTTTTTTAAGTATTATTTTATGATTTTAGTTATAAATTTTAATTTTTAATAATTTTAATAAATAAGACAACGAATCGGTTTAACACTAGTCGTTGATTTCATCGCTATGTTGGGTGAATATCATCGGTTCATGTTAAATACTATACGCCCTTTTAAAAATAAAAAAGATTTAAAAAACTCTGAGTTTTAAAATAAAATGTTTAATTTTGTGGTTATTTTAAATTATCAAGATTTTATTTTTAAAATATATATAATATGATAATATGTAAGTTATCAAAATTTTTGTGTTTCAAAACCTTTTGTGTTTCAAAATTTTCGTGTTTTAAAAAATTTTTGTATTTTAAAATTTTTCGTGTTTTCAAAAGTTCTCGTGTTTCAATATTCTCGAGTTTTAAAAAAATTCTCAAGTTTTAAAAATTTTCGTATTTTTAAAAATTTTCGTACTTCAAAATTTTCGTATTTTAAAAAGATTCTCGTATTTCAAAATTTTCGTGTTTTTTAAAAAAATTTGAGTTTCAAAAATTTTCGTGTTTTCAAAAATTCTCGTGTTTCAAATGGATCACAATTAAATATTAAATTGAACTTGTATTTTTGAAAATTAAGACAACATGCGTTTAACGAGATACTAATTTTGGGCGTCGCGAGGGTGCTAATACCTTCCTCGCGCGTAACAGACTCCCGAACCCTATTTTTTTCTGGAATTTTGACGTAGACCTAAACTCGGCCCTTTTTTTTTAAGAAAATTCAAAAAAAATAATTTTTTTAAAAAAAGATTTATTAGGTGTCCGATCACACCTAGAAAAAAAGATCGGTGGCGACTCCCTTTTTTAATAAAATTGAAACTTTGTTTTCAATAATTTCCTCAATTAGCGCTCGTACTAAATTTTAGGTCGCTACATGGATCACTTATAATTTTTAAATTATAACTATTAGAACAATATAAATATTTTGAAAATGTTCCAATAAAACATCTACAGTGTAAAAATGTTAGTCCTTTTTATATATGTAATAGATTAATAATTGTATTGAACAACAAATAAATAAAGTTAACTCGTAATTCTTTGAATTAAGATTTCTTTCATTTCCGTTGGTCTAAGAGACTAATCCTTTTTGGGTTTGTGATTACCTTTTTCAACAACGTCTTTTTTAAAGTTTAAACTTAAGTCTTTCCCCTAAAAGTGTAATTTACCATTACACCAAACACCTATTGGTTAGTTATCTCATAGTTATTACATGCATATTCATCTATATAGATGAAAAATATAGTTAAAATAAATTTTTGAATGTACCTAGCAAGTCCCTTTTATTATGGGACTAGATCAAATTAGTCCCTTCATTATTAAATAGATCAATTTAGTCTTTGTATTATTTAAATGAATCAAACAAGGTCCAATTTCAACAGAATTAATATTTATTACTTAAAATGTCATTTACTATTTAGCAACGTTGTACATTGAAAGCATTTTATTATTACGTATATGAAATAATTTGTTTGGAGTTGAACTATAAATTAAAGAAATAATCTTCATGTCATTTTTAAACAGTAAATTCTAGTTCTATTCCAAATTTGCCCTATTTGATTCTTTTTAATAGTACACTGCTAAATTAATCAATTTCATAATAAATGGACTAATTTGATTCAATCCCTATAATAGTGGACTTTGTAGCTACATTCACCATTTTTTTGTAAACTTTCCTAGCAGGTTGGGTAAATAACTATCTTTCATATTCAAATTTATTTGGCCAAACTCAACTATTACTCTCTCTATTATGTGGAAGTTGTGAATTTAGTTTCTATTCTGTAATTTGATCATTCTTAGTATTGTATTTTTTTAAATTTGAAATTCTAATCCTAATCAAGCAGTAACTGTTAAATTCATTAGGTTAAATTTTAAAAATTTGACAAGATATCATCAATGGTCTATTCGAGTGTCTTCTTCTTCCTTTTAACTTCGATCATTGATTTATAAGAATCCCGAAATTCTAAAAAAGAAATTTTTAAATAAATGCATCCAATAATACTAATATTTTAAAAGGATGATTACTTACAAAAACCTTGAGAAAATTTAGTGCGCTCAGTCTTTCAGCATGCTTCTCCCATTCTACAATTATTTTTTAAATCTTTACGATACATCGAGGTTACGTTCAGAATTGAGGTCAACAGCTAACTCGGGTCAATCGTAAATGGCATGTTGCAGTTTATACGTGGAAATTGATCGAGTCAATTTACACATTTTGCACTCTAATTCCACTAAAATTGCCCAAATCCCAAGTAATTTTTAGCACTTCAATGAACAAAATAAACAATAAATTTTAAAGCTTATATTACATTGACCAGAAGAAACAAAAGAACTCATATAAGCCCAATTTTGACCGGCTTCAAACCCATTTTACAAAACAAAATAAACTAATCTGAGACCCCAAATAAATAAACCCAATTACATAAAAAAAAAAACAAACCCAAAATAAAAAAAGGGCCCAATGAACCCAAACCTCACAAGCCCAACAGCCCACTTCCTTTTCTCAAGAGGCTAGGGTTTACGAGAACCTAGCGCCGCAACCCTAGCCACCAACCCCATGACCCTTGACCCGGTGGCGAACCTACCCTCCGACACCGTCGCCTCGCCACCGCTCCATCCGCTCCCATGCAAAGAAAAGACAAGACAGAAGCGAAACAAGGGCCACAAGCAACTAAATAAAAAAACACACAATATCGGCTATAAAAGGCCGAGGAATAGCTTTAAAAAGGAGGTTTTTTCCTCGCTTTTGAAATCAATAGAAAACAATGAGATAGATTCGAGCAAAAAAAAAGATCCTTTTTAAAGAAAAGATCGATTACAAAAGAAAGGGTTTTGAACAAAAAAAAACAAACACAAACAGAGAGTCAAAGAAAATATAAGATCGAGGCGGATCTGCTAACAAAAAATCGAAAAGGTGAAATTTTTTTCGAAACCTTGTTTTAATTTTTATTTATTTTTCTTTTCACAAAATGTTTTTAATCTGAAAACAAAATAAAAGATACATATATAAAAAAAAAAAAAAAAGGAATTGTTTTTACCTTTCCGGCCACCGTGGGCGGTGGCCAGAACTCAGCAAGACATGGGCGATGGCCTAATCCCGAATCGCCTCCCCTTCTTCTCGAGAGAAATGGGAGAGGGAAAGAATTTTTTTTAAAATGCATCAGATTTTTTTTTTGGATTTTAGGCCTTTAAATAGGCCATCAAAACGACGCCGTTTTGGCCGGCGTCCAAAGCCCCAAAACGACGTCGTTTCACCCCGGAGCAACCCGACCCGATCCGACCCGCCTAGGATCCGCGTGTTTTGCCGAAAGGATGGTCTATTTGCGCGCATGGTCCTTCCGCGTTTTAATATTTTAAAATTAAACTCTTCAATATTTAAAATTAGCTCAACAATTTTCCCAGATTTGCGATTAGATCCCTATTTGCTGCTATGCGTTTTGACAAAAGAGATTAATTGCTGCTTTGGTCCCTCAATATGTTCGCATATAAATAGCCCCATCTTCTTTATGTTATTTGAATTAACCCCAAAATTTTTTATCTTTAATGCAAATTAATCCTGATTTAATCATTGTGCAAATTTCTTTAGTTTTTTTTGTTAATTATATTAATATTGTTATTATCCTTATCATATTTTGGCATTTTATTATTAATACATCTCACTAACTTCATTTTTATTATCTTTATTATTTATTTTGATTGTATTGTCGTTATTTTTTATAACATGTTATTATTTGTTATTTTGGTCGTACTTCTACCATTATTTGTTCATATTACTATTATTTATTATAACAAGTGTACATATTATCTTCATCGTTTTATTTTAAGTATCATCATTATTATTTTGTCATTGATATTTCTTATTTTATTTATTTAGTTATTTATTTTTTTACTACTTGGTATTATCATTATTATTATTATTATCATTTGTATTTTATTTATAACATTCATATCCATATTTATTATCTTTGTTTTGTACAATATTTTTGAGCAAAGCATCATTTGTAAGATTATCGTATTTCATCTAAAAATTTTCAAAAGCGAGGCAATGTTTGGTATTTAGAAACTAGAAATAGTGCCCTAACGTCTTTGGGTTGCAATTTTTCGTTTGACTAAATAACTTAACATCCCTTTTACGAAGTTTTTGCGAATAACGAGAGGACTTTGGTTACGAGAGATTGAAACATCGTGTCCTAACGTACTGGATGTGATGTTTAGATCTTCTCGGGACAAAGAAATTTTGAATTTTGACTCAAACATTTTCTTAAATTCAATCCCACACGATGCATTTTGGAAAGTCATTTCACTCTGTTCAAAAAATAAAGGCAATGTTTTGTATTTAGGGATTCGGGAAATAGTGCCCTAACGTGCTGGGTTGCGATTTTCCGTTTGACTAAATAACTAAACATCCTTTTTGATAAATTTCGTAAAACCACGAGATAGCTTTGACTACGAAGGTTTAGAGCGTCATGTCCTAACGTGCTGGATGTGATGTTCGCATCCTCTCGGAGCAAAGAAATCTCAAAATTTCGACCCTAATTATCCAAACATTTTTAGAGGATCTGTATCTTAAAAACCTTTTAAAACTTGAGACATTAAGACACTAACTAATCATTTTGGTACCAATTACAGGCGTATCGAGGGTGCTAACCCTTCCTCGTATGTCAATCGACTCCGGACCGATTTTTAAAACTTCGCGGACCAAAAACACTGTTTTAGTAAAACCAAATGTTTTATTAAAATAAAGGTGATCCGATCACACCAAATAATGGTCGGTGGCGACTCCCGTTTTATTCCTATTTACAAAACCCAACGTCGAACCCCGTTTCGTCTTCCAAAAAAATGGTTACGACAGCTTGGCGACTCCACTGGGGACCGATTTAGAGAGTCAAGCCATAAATTGATTATTTTCTGTCTTTTGTCGGAAATTTAAAAATTTGATTTGAAAATTACAATCTTTTATTGCGTGTTGTTTCAGTTTTGGCATTGCATTGCATGACCGTTGTGGTCACACCTTTAGGTGAGAGTGAGAAACTACTCCTTCGTGAGGTTTTCACCTCCGTGCGAGATAGTGGATCGCTTTGGGATACATCCGTACCTATGTCTTCGTGAGATTTTCATCTCCGTGCGACCATAGGAAATGTATCCCCGAATCTGAACTTCGGTCTATATGAGCCTATAATGGGTGAAGATCGAGGAATCCATTGGTTCGGTACCCCCCTAGAACTAAACCTCATATAGTAAACCCTAAAGAACCTACCTAGGTAGAGCCATGCCAAACCCTAGTGGTTAACAATTAGGTACTTTTATTCTTTGCCTCATGTATGAAATCTTGATTTGCTTTATTTTTGTTTTTGCATGGCATATTCATCAAAAGGTGTTGATTCACATTCAATTGCCCAAATAGATAGCTTTGTCATGGAAAGGGGTTTCTTGATAGAGTGGAAGACAACGCGGCCGTCCGGGTTTGGTAGGAGGCGTCTTGAAGAAAAAAGGTGATAGCCTCATGAGAAGGGCACGTATCAGAATTATGGGACTTCACGCGTATCAGTGTCACCCAAAACAATCTCCAAGAGATGAAAGAGATATGGGGTCAGTGGGATCATGAGATCAAGCAATTATTCTACTGTCATTACGGAGATCTGCCATATCTGCTCGACGTCAAGGTAGACCAGCACCTATTTCGAGCTATGGCCCAATTTTGGAATCCCGCTTATAGCTGTTTTACTTTCGGGAAAGTGGATTTAGTGCCTACTATAGAAGAATACACAGCTTTACTTCGTTGCTCGAAAATTCAAGTCGACAAGGTTTATACGAGACCTGTTAACGTTCCCACCTTCTTGAAAAAGCTGATGAATATTACGGGAATGAGTGAAGCGGTGGGTGCACGCGGATAAAACAAAAGGAGATTGTAAGTGTATCCCTTGGAGAAATTTAAGGGACTTGATCATAGCACAATCGGATGTGAAGAAAAGGGTTGACATCTTTGCCTTGAGCATTTATGGATTGATCATCTTCCTAAAGCTCTAGGGCATGTAGATGAAGCGGTCTCGGATCTATTCGATAGGTTGGATAGAAGGTCACGCCTGTTCACGCAATCTGGCGAAACCTTGGTCTCTAGCGCGTCGAAAGAGTGGGCGAAGGAAGATTCACCGGTTGTGCACGACTCTTGCTAGTATGGTTCAACAATCATTTACGGAAAGTGGAAAAGGCACCAGTCGAATCTTCTCCGAGGACTATTCTCCGCTAAAGGAATTAGCACCACACCAAGGCGAGAGGATCTTCGGAAGAAAAATGGATGACAATTCAGAAAACCTGCAAGAGGAAGGCGTGGAGTGGAAAGCTCCTTTGATGATCCTGATGAGATCCTATACCGATGTGGAGATTTTGGTGGGTTCCTCTACTTGGAGTATGGGGAGCCGTCGGATATGCTCCTCTCCTTGTGTTGAGACAATACCGATCGAGACAGTTTATACCCGCAACACAAGGTCTAACTCGGTGTGAATTTGAATACAAAGGGATCATTGTAAGAAAAGGGTTAAGTGAAATAGCAAGCGCTTGAGTCGACTCATAGAATGAAAAGATTTGCATAAACCCGATGACAACTCCGAATCGACCGATGGAGAAGCGGAGAATCAACGACAACATTCCCACACGGGCCGGGAAGGCGCTCGATCAATGGAGGAACACCTACGGGTAATCCCATCGAGCTCAAAATCATCAAACAAGATTTTGAGAAAAGGAATGCGGAATTAGGGAAAAGAATAGAACGGTTAGAAGAAGAGAAGATGCACTGGGTTTGGGCGTCGACATTGAAGCTAGAGTAGAAAAATTGAGAAAGGAAAAATAAAGTGAGGAAGACTTGGGCAGGTTTGAAGGCAGGACTATAAGAAGTGCGGAGGTCAATAAAGCTTGCGGATTAGGAAAAACATCGAGCAATGGGGTCAAGAACTCGAGAGAGGAAAAAATAGAGCTAGCCAATGGGAGCGAGAACTCAAGAGATACTCAAGCTCGAAGATACTCAAAAAAAGTCCGCAAAACCCAAGGCGAAAAGAGGAATTAAAGACTCGGGTGGCGAAATTGGAAAGAACCTGTATCAATATCGTAGCCATAACTCTGCAGTAGAATTAAAAGCTAGCACAGGTAAAATTGAAGAAATGAAAGCAAGAATCGAAGAGCTAGAGTCTGCTTTACATGGTTGCAGTGCAGTGGTGGAGCTTTGGAAGTCAATGAGGGCGTTGGAAGCAACAACTTCATCACTCCCAAAATCAAGTCGGGGATCGGGATTACATCATGGAGGAAGCCGTGACTCAAGTCTGAGGTCGCGAGCATTTGCAAACCTTAGGAGTCCAAGCTGATGTACTAAGTTTATTTTATGAATCAAAGTCAGAACAAGGGCAAGAGTTAGCTAGGCTCCTTGAGGAAGTCAAGGCCTTAAGCATTAGGGCGAGGCCTTATATGTAATCCATTCTATGTAAAGAAACTTGTTTTCTAGAAGTTATTCTAATGGAAGTTGAATCAGAATTAATGCCTTTTTTGCATACATTTCATGCATTAGCATTACATTGCATCATATTACATACATTAAAGTTTATAAAAAGAAGCCTAACTGGTTAAAATTATCAGAAAAGAGGAAAAAGAAAAGAGAAAATCGGGAACCGAACAACTGCTACGGGACTCGTACTAAGACCAAAAAATGGATCAAAGATTTGAGCAATTTCGAAAAGAAATGCAAACGGATGCAAGAGCAAATGATGAAGCTCCAACAAGATATGATGGAGCGGATGCAAGAGTCCCAAAACAACATGATAAGCCAATTGGCGCAACTATTAGCCAATGAACGAGGAAAGGCGCGCCATTGCTAGCTCGAGGAATAATGATGACCTACCACCTCTGGATTTACCCGCCAAATACCCAAGCACCACGAAATAGGCCCCCAAAGGGCGCTTTGTTGTTATCGAGCCACATGCGAGTTGAGACCGCAATGCCAAGACACTTCCGTGGTTCGAGGCACCAATCCGGAGAATGTCCGCCAACCCTATAGTCCCGATTTTGATGAAATGGTGAAATGGATAAAGCAAAAGCAAACCTTCCCAAACAACTTGAGGATCGTTGCAAATGGTTGGAAGAAAAGTTTAGAGAAATAAAACGGCGTGACCATCGCTACGGGGTGGGCGCTAAAGACTTGAGCCTAGTCCCGATCTCGTGCTTCCTCCAAAATTCAAGACCCCAGACTTTGAAAAATACAACGGGACCAGTTGCCCCGAAACGCACATCACAATGTTCTGTCGACGGATGGCGGGACATGTTAACAATGATCAACTGCTGATTCATTGTTTTCAAGATAGTCTGGTGGGTCCATGACCAAATGGTACAATCATTTCGGTAGTACCAGATCAAGTCATGGAAGGACCTAGCAGGCCTTCCACGAAACAATCTGAGCACATAGTCGATATAGCGCTGATCGAATCACGCTCCAAAACATGGAGAAGAAGCCAAGCGAAAGTTTCGAGCAATATGCCCGTGATGGAGGAAGTGGCCACACAAGTTCAAATTACCGCTTTTGGAAAAAGAGCGCCATGCTTTTATTAATACCACAGAGGCCCTTTCATAACCCATATGATAGGGAGTACAACTAAGACTTTCTTGATATAGTAATGGCGGAAATGATCGAGCATGCTATAAGGGTGGCAAAATCGAGACGGGAGAAAGCACCGGAGAGTCGCTCCTAAAAAGAAAGACAGTGAGGTCAATAATGTGAGTACATATAATAGAGGATACCCAAAGCGATCGCGATTAATCGATAAAAGCGATTACAACCGAGACAACCGGGGCCGTGAAGGCAGAATCGGGAACTAGATCAAATTACGAAGGATCCAATTCACGCCGATTAGATAACGTATAAAAAATTATACGATTTTATTCAATGAGCACATCGTGTCCCGTTTTACTTACAACCATTGCAGCCCCCATACCCTAAGTGAGTACGACCCAAGCGCTCAATCGATTACCACGCAGGATAGAGGGCATTCGATGAAGAACGCCTAGCCTTCAAAAGGTAGTTGAGAGGCTAATCAAAATGGGTGTTATAGCGACTTGATGACTTGGTAAGAAAGGGAACCCATTGCCTAATCATGAGGAAAAAGGGTGAACATAATCGGTGAAGAGAATATGAGAAAGATCAAGAGAGCGTCGCCAAAGTAAAGACCCGTTGCGAATAGTCCGGAAGGAAATGGTGAAAAGAGGATTGATAGAGTCGATTCTACGAGAAGCAAGATACATATGAAGAATTGTTGCGAATTCCATGAGATGAGGGGCACGAGATCCAAGAATGTCCGATTTTAAAATTTTGGTGCAAGGCCTCATGAACAACAAAAGAGTGGAGTTTTATGAAGAAGGAGTGGGAGAAGAGGAAATATCTTGTGACAGGAAGAATTGACAAAGCAGGAGTTAATTACGAGAATCATTATTTCGCGGAACACGAAGTAGTCTGGGGAAGACCAAAATCACAATTCAAAACCTGCTTCTCTCCCTACCAAGATAGTAAAAGGTACCTTGGAATTATAATTGCAATGTGACAACACCGGGGCGCAAGGTTCCACTAGTATTAGGAGGAAGTCAAAACGAAGGTTCCTATCTGCGAAGTGGAAGCGTTATGATCCCGAAAAGGAGAGCGGGGCGTGGCGAAGAAGATGTGTCGATTGGGAAGGAAAAGAACCGAAGCGTTGTCAATGAGCCCGTAAAAGAGGAAGAGGCTAAAGAGTTCTTAAAATTTTTGAAACACATGAATCTGATGTGGTGGAACAATTGCACAAACAACCAGCCCGTATCTACGTGTTAGCACTACTTGAGCTCAAGTGCATCATGACGTTAATGAAAATCTTGAATGAGACCTATGTTACTAAAGATATATCCGTCAACAAGTTGGATCGTCTAGTTAGTAACATAAGCGCCGATAATTTCATCTACTTGACGATGACGAAATCCCGGAGGTATAGGGTCGACAAAGGCATTGCACATAACTACCGTTGCAAGGGATACACCTTGCCAAGTGTGCTAATAGATAATGGGTCAACATTAAATGTCTTACCACTAGCCACACTCAAGAGGTTGCCGATAGATAGTTCTCATATGAAATCTGCCAAAACATAGTGAGAGCATTCGATGGCACGAGAAGAAGAGTAATGGGAAGAATAGACATACCATTATTGATCGGACCTAATACCTATGAAGTAGACTTTACGGTCATGGATATCAAGCCTTCTTACAATCGCTACTAGGGAGGCCTGGATTCATTCAATGAGGCTATACCTTCATCATTTGCACCGAAATTGAAATTGGTGACGAAAATCGGTGGTAACTATAAACGGCGAAGATGATATCATAGCAAGCGTTACCAACGAGCGCCATACCTAGAGACGAACGAGGAAGCCATTGAATGTTCATTTCGGTCCTTAGAGTTCGTGAATCGACTTTCATCTCGGAAGGAAATAAAGTCCGTCACCTAAATTATCCAAGACTACCGGGATGGGATTGCAAATGACAATGGGAAAAGGAGCCTTCTGGGAAAAGGATTGGGAAAATATCTCCAAGGAAAGTCCAGCCCGTCTTTGAAGGAAAAAAGGATCGCTTTGGTTTAGGTTTCAAACGGATGCTAAACAAATGAAGAAGGAGATAGAGAAGAGACAAGAAAGGAGAAATGCCAAAATGAATGGAGAAGGCGTTAAGTGGGAACCGATGACATTTCCTCACATATCTCGCACCCCGTGTCGGGAGGAATGATTTACGGAAAAGAGTCTCCAGAGGGAATGTCCTCACATCAATGCCATACACGAGGAGGTGATCGATCAAAGAAGATTGTCGGCATCTGCCCATATGAACTGGAAGCACATTAGACAATTGAATTGCGGAGGAATTTCACGTAGTGTTTAGAGATTTTGCGAGTAATGTTGAACACTCTTGTTGTTTTAAGCCTAGAAACAATGAGATTTCTTTTGTGAAATAGGCTTATGTTCGGACATTTCGTTTTAATAAAATACATCTTCAATTCTACTAAATATTCTCTTATTTTACATTTTACCATTTATTCTTTGTTCTCATTCATATCATGTGAATAATTATCCTCAAATTCATTTGTTCTTTATACACCCTCGATACCCATTCTGGTCTCTAGACATCAATGATATGAGTAATGATACTCTGATTCAGAGGTGCTTTGAGCAAGACATGTGTTCGAGGAATCTCGGGACTTTGGAAATGACACGAATCGACTTGCCTCCGGATTTGTTGAGAATGGTAGAGCGAAGAAAAGCAGATCCTACCCCATAAAGAGTCGGTAGAAAGCGGTGAGCCTAGGAGAGGGCAAGAGGTGAAAATTGGAGCTTGTATTATGCAGAAACAGGCGGGACCTCATCGAACTACTCCATGAATTCAAGGATGTGTTAGCATGGTCGTACCAAGATATGCGGACTAAATCGATATTGCGATTACAATCGACGCCCATAAGGGAAGAATGCAAGCCGATCAACGAAGCTCGGAAGAATGCGACCAGCGTCTTGTTAAAGATAAAAGAAGAAGTCGAGAAACAATTTAATGCGGGTTCTTACAAGTGGTCAAGTACTCGGATTGGGTGGCTAACGTTGTCCCCATCCCCAAGAAAGCGGGAAGAATGCAGAATGTGCGTGGACTACGAGGACTTGAACAAGGCCACCAGAAGGATAATTTTCCATTGCCTCACATCGACACTTTAGTGGACAATACAGCAGGGTATTCATTGTTCTCTTTCATGGATGGCTTTTCGGGGTACAACCAAATAAAAATGCATCCTAAGGACATGGACAAGACGACGTTTATAACTATGTGGGGAACATTTTGCTACAAGGTAATACCATTTGGGCTAAAAAATGCGGTAGCGACATATCGGAGAGCCATGGTAACCTTATTCCATGACATGATGCACAGGGAAATTGAGGTTTATGTCGACGATATGATCGCCAAATCCCGAACTGAAGAAGAGCATGTGCAGGTCTTGAGAAAATTGCTCTTGAGGTTGAGAAAATTTGATTGAAGCTTAACTTGCAAAGTGTACCTTGAACTCGGTCCGGAAAGTTGCTCGTTCATAGTCGATGAAAAGGGATTGAAGTTGACCCGATAAAGTCGAGCCATACAAAATTACCTCCACCACGTACCCAAAAGAAGTTAGAGGTTTCTTAGGAAGGTGAATTACATCGCTTCGGTTCATTTCTGGCCCGATAGAGAGATGTGACCCCATATTCCGGCTTCTCAAGAAACACAACCCAGGCACGTGGGATGAAGAGTGCCAAAGGACCTTCGAAAAGATGAAACAATACCTGTCTCAGGCCCCGGTATTAATGCCGCCTCAACCAGACAAGCCCCTCATCCTTTATCTAACGGTACTTGATAATTCGATGGGATGCGTGCTCGGTCAACATGATGAATCGGGGAAGAAAGAAAAAGCCATATACTACCTTAGTAAGAAGTTCACCGCATGTGAAATGAGGTACCCGCCAATCGAGAAATTATGTTGTGCCTTGATTTGGACAACTCGAAGGTTGAGGCAATACATGCTGTATCACACGACATGGCTCATCTCGAAGCTAGATCCCCTTAAGTATATGATGGAGTCTACCGCCTTGAATGGAAGGATGGCCAAGTGGCAGATCCTACTTTCCGAATTTGACATCGTCTATGTAAACCAAAAGGCGGTAAAAGGGAGCGCGATAGCAGACTTTCTAGCCATTAGAGCCCTTGAAGACTATGAGCCCTTAGATTTTGATTTCCCTAATGAAGATTTGATGTCGTGGCGGACATTGAAGAAGGTACCTCAAGACCATCCTTGAAATTAAATTTTGACGGGGCATCAAATGTCATGGGCAATGGAATTGAGGCGATCTGATATCCCCAAAGGGACCATTATCCATTCACTTGTAAACCGGACTTGATTGCACTAATAATATGGCTGAATATGAAGCTTGCATCATGGGGCTCATGTACGCTATCGACTACAAAATCAAGGTATTAGAAGTCTATGGAGATTCCATACAGTAATCTATCAACAGAGGAGAATGGGAAACCAAGGATCCAAAATTGGTTATCTATAAAAGATTGGCCCAAGAACTTATCAAAGAGTTCGATGACATCACTTTCAATTACACCTTGAGGGCGAGAATCGGATGGCGATGCTCCGCCACCACAGCTTCCATGGTCCGAATAAATGAAAGCGAAGATATGAAGCCAATACAAATGAGCATTCATCAAGACCCACCCATTGCTACAATGTCGGGAAGAAGGAAAAAGCGGCCCACCGTGGTACCATGATATATTGCGGTATTTAAAGAACCGTGAGTACCACGATCAAGCCACGGAGAATGAAAAAAACGCCGAGGAGATTAGCACGTGATTACGTCTTGGATGGAGAAGTCTTATACAAGAAAAGGAAGGATCAAGTCTTTGCTAAGGTGTGTGGGCGCCGCCAAGCTAAGTTAATCCTAGAAGAAGTCCATGAAGGTGTCACATGGAACTCACGCTAATGGTTTCACAATGGCGGACAAATAATGAGGTTTGGATATTACTGGTCCACCATGGAGGGAGACTGTATCAACTATGCCAAAAAATGTCATAAGTGCCAGATTTATGGGGACAAAATTCATGTACCCCCGTCACCTTTACATGTTATGACTTCTCCATGGCCATTTTCCATGTGGGGCATGGACGTTATTGGGCCAATATCTCCGAAGGCATCGAATGGGCATCGATTCATCTTTGTGTTTATCGACTACTTCACGAAATGGGTAGAGGCTGCATCATATGCTAACGTCACTAAGTCAGCAGTTAGTCGGTTCTTGAAGAAAGAAATCATTTGTCGATATGGAATGCCCGAAAGGATCATATCAGACAACGCGCTGAACTTAAACAATAGCACGATAGCAGGGGTTTGTAGCCAATTCAACATCAAACACCACAATTCATCACCAGATCGCTTAGAAAATGAATGGGCGTTGGAAGCGACCAACAAAAACATCAAAAAGATAGTGGGAAAGATGACAGAGACTTATAGAGACTGGCATGAGAAGTTGCCGTTCGCACTTTATGCTTATCGAACGTCCGTCCGAACCTCTACTGGGGCAACGCCTTTCTCATTAGTCTATGGGATGGAGGCAGTCCTACCTATTGAAGTGGAAATACCTTCTCTCAAGTATTGTCGAAGTGAAACTAGATGAAGTGAATGGATCCGGCTCGATATGACCGGTTGAACTTAATTGAAGAAAAGAGATTGAGGGCTATCCGTCACGGTCAGATGTACCAAAAGCGAATGATGCGAGCCTACAACAAAAAAGTTCGCCCAAGGGAATTCCACGAAGGGGACCTCGTACTAAAGAAGATCCTTCCCATACAAAAAGACCACGGGGAAATGGATGCGAATCGGAAGGACCGTATGTGGTGAAAAAGCTTTCTCGGGAGGTGCGATTATTCTCGGAGATGGACGGAAAAGCTTGCCCAACCCGTGAACTCAGATTCATTAAAAATACTTTGCCTAAGATAGAAGAAGCCAAGGTGAAAACCCGCAAAGGCACTTTGAGACTTGAAAAAAAAAAAAAAAAAAAAACGGAGAGGCCAAGGTGAAAACCCGCAAAGGGCACCTTGAGACCAAAGGGCTTTGAGTTGAAAACCGAAAAGGCGGCTCAAATTTTGAATGGACACGTCGCGATCTCGTGGCGCCATAATCAACAGAAGAGGAAATCAGCGCATCTGGGCATCGACAAAATACTTCGAGTCTTCTAAACATATGACAGGCTCAGAGCAGTCTTCTTGAAGCTTGTATATAGAAGCCAAATTGGCGATGTCTAGGGCGTCTGATCCATGTTGTTATTTTACCATTTTTGAGTCCTTTCCCAAAAAAAAGGGAGGAATATGTCCCCAATTAATGTTCTTTGTTTCATAGATAAATTCATTTTGATTCTCTTTGAAATCAATCTCTCATTATCCATCACTAACATGATGCATTAAAAACAAATTGATGAACTAATGATTTTACAAAAGAAAGTTCCACGTATCACTTTGGAAATCTCTAGATAAAACAGGAAGCCAAAACAGAACATTTGTTTAGAACTTCCACGAACACAAGATAAAGACATTGGAAAAAGGGTTTCGGTGAAGACCATTTCTTCAAGGACCCTCACTTGGATTCAAAGAATTGTGGCGGGGTGAATAATGTTGCTTGGTCATTTAGAAAAGTATAACGGGCCAATTTTCGATAAGGAAAGATTCAAAACCCTAAATTGTTGAGGAGCGAATCTAAAAAACCAAGTCGAGTATCCTTCAAGAAGAAGTTGTGACTCCGGGAAGGCGGCTAGAAGTCAAGCGGACTTTGTTCTAAGGCCTAAAATAGGTTTCAAATTTCCACGGGGGCAAGCCATTCATGCAAAAGCAGTCAACGAGAGAGGAAAGCGAAGATAAAACCTTGATGACAAATGAGTGAAAACACCTTAAATAAGAATCATACTCATAACATTCGACTCATCATACTCATGGCATCCTAATCATTAGGCATAAGTATGCATTCATTCTGAGATTGCGTCCCCAAGAAGGACAAAGACGGTTGAAGCGATCTCGTCTCCCCAGGTATGCGATGGAGCGATCAAAGAAATCGATTTGGCGTTCCTCGAAGTTGCGGAAGCAGATCAAAGATTCAGTCTGGTGATCCTTGAGTTTGCAAGGATCAGATTGAAAGATAGCAGATTTGGCGTTCCTGAAGTTGCAGGAAGCAGATCAAAGATTTGACCTTCTTGAAGTTGCAAGAAGCAGATCGAAGATAGCAGATTTGGCGTTCCTGAAGTTGCAGGAAGCAGATCAAAGATTTGACCTTCTTGAAGTTGCAAGAAGCAGATCGAAGATAGCAGATTTGACGTTCCTGAAGTTGCAGGAAGCAGATCAGAAAATCAGTCTGGTGATCCTTGAGTTTGCAAGGATCAGATTGAAAGAAGCAGACTTGACATTCCTAAAGTTGCAAGAAGCATATCGAAGATATCAGTCTGGTGATCCTTGAGTTTGCAAGAATCAGATTGAAGAAAGTAGATTTGACCTTCCTGAAGTTGCAAGAAGCAGATCAAAGACTCAATCTGGTGATCCTTGAGTTTGCAAGGATCAGATTGAAGATAGCCGTTTAGACATTCCTAAATTTGCAGGAACAGATCGAAAATAAACAAGTCACATCCCATTGAAGTCGCAGCAAGAGTAGATTGAAGCCGCATATCGGTGGAGTGAATCGAAGCTGTAAATCCTGTTTCTCTAAGGAGACGACGAGTAGACCAAAGCGAGAGAAGAAGGACGAGCGAGGCTATTTGGAGAAAAGCGGATCAAGAAATCAAGGCTTAGCAGGGCCGGCAAAATTGGTCTTTTGAAAGTCTTTGCTCTATTCCGTTGCGACAATGAGCAAGAGAGGCATTGTATAAGCCCAATTTTGGCCAAACTTCAAACCCATTTTACAAAACAAAATAAACTAATACAGACCCCAAATAAATAAACCCAATTACATAAAAAAAGAAAAAACAAACCCAAAATAAAAAAAGGGGCCCAACTGAACCCAAACCTACGGGGCCCAACAGGCCCACTTCCTTTTCTCAGCAGGCTAGGGTTTCTGAGAACCCTAGCGCCGCAACCCTAGCCACCAACCCCCACTGACCCTTGACCCGGCCATCAGAACCTACCTCTCGACACCGTCGCCTCCGCCACCTGCTCCATCCGCTCCCCGCGCCCTGCAAAGAAAAGACAGCACAGAACAGAAACAAGGGCCACAAGCAACTAAATAAAAAAACACACAATATCGGCTATAAAAGGCCGAGGAATAGCTTTGTAAAGGAGGTTTTTTCCTCTGCTTTTTGAAATCAATAGAAAACAGCAGATAGATTCGAGCAAAAAAAAAAAGATCCTTTTTTTAAAGAAAAGATCGATTAAAAGAAAGGGGTTTTCGAACAAAAAAAAACAAACACAAACAGAGAGTCAAAGAAAATATAAGATCAGGGCAGATCTGCTAACCAAAAGTCGAAAAGGTGAAATTTTTTTCGAAACCTTGTTTTAATTTTTATTTATTTTTTCTTTTCACAAAAATGTTTTTAATCTGAAAACAAAATAAAAGATACATATATAAAAAAAAAAAAAAAAATTGTTTTACCTTTCCTACACAGTGGGCGGTGGCAGAGTCTCAGCAAACACCGGCGATGGCCTAATCCCGAAATCGCCTCCCTTCTTCTGCAGAGAGAAATGGGAGAGGAAAGAATTTTTTTTAAAATGCATCGATTTTTTTTTTTCGGATTTTAGGCCTTTAAATAGGCCATCAAAGCAGCCTGCTTTTGGCCGGTCAAAGCCCCAAAACGACGTCGTTTCACCCCGGAGCAACCCGACCCGATCCGACCCGCCTAGGATCCGCGTGTTTTGCCGAAAGGATGGTCTATTTGCGCGCATGGTCCTTCCGCGTTTTAATATTTTAAAATTAAACTCTTCAATATTTAAAATTAGCTCAACAATTTTCCCAGTTGCGATTAGATCCTATTTGTCGCTATGCGTTTTGACAAAAGAGATTAATTGCTGCTTTGGTCCCTCCAATATGTTCGCGCATATAAATAGCCCCATCTTCTTTATGTTATTTCGAATTAACCCCAAAATTTTTTATCTTTAATGCAAATTAATCCTGATTTAATCATTGTGCAAATTTCTTTAGTTTTTTTGTTAATTATATTAATATTGTTATTATCCTTATCATATTTTGGCATTTTATTATTAATACATCTCACTAACTTCATTTTTATTATCTTTATTATTTATTTTGATTGTATTGTCGTTATTTTTTATAACATGTTATTATTTGTTATTTTGGTCGTACTTCTACCATTATTTGTTCATATTACTATTATTTATTATAACAAGTGTACATATTATCTTCATCGTTTTATTTTAAGTATCATCATTATTATTTTGTCATTGATATTTCTTATTTTATTTATTTAGTTATTTATTTTTTTTACTACTTGGTATTATCATTATTATTATTATTATCATTTGTATTTTTATTTATAACATTCATATCCATATTTATTATCTTTGTTTTGTACAATATTTTGAGCAAAGCATCATTTGTAAGATTATCGTATTTCATCTAAAAAATTTTCAAAAACGAGGCAATGTTTCGGTATTTAGAAACTCGAGAAATAGTGCCCTAACGTGCTGGGTTGCAATTTTTCGTTTGACTAAATAACTTAACATCCCTTTTACGAAGTTTTTGCGAATAACGAGAGGACTTTGGTTACGAGAGATTGAAACATCGTGTCCTAACGTACTGGATGTGATGTTTAGATCTTCTCGGGACAAAGAAATTTTGAATTTTGACTCAAACATTTTCTTAAATTCAATCCCACACGATGCATTTTGGAAAGTCATTTCACTCTGTTCAAAAAATAAAGGCAATGTTTTGTATTTAGGAATTCGGGAAATAGTGCCCTAACGTGCTGGGTTGCGATTTTCCGTTTGACTAAATAACTAAACATCCTTTTGATAAATTTCGTAAAACCACGAGATAGCTTTGACTACCGAAGGTTTAGAGCGTCATGTCCTAACGTCTGGATGTGATGTTCGCATCCTCTCGAACAAAGAAATCTCAAAATTTCGACCCTAATTATCCAAACATTTTTTAGAGGATCTGTATCTTAAAAACCTTTTAAAACTTCCGACATTAAGACACTAACTAATCATTTTGGTACCAATTACAGGCGTATCGAGGGTGCTAACCCTTCCTCGTATGTAACCGACTCCGGACAGAACCCAAATAAGGGGTTAACGAGAAAATGAACAATAAGCATAGTCTATATAAGTTGCTTGATTCTGACATGAAAGAATAATTTTGCTTAGGGAAAATTGGGAGACACCCAACACATAAATGCAAATTATGGTAATAAAATCTTCATTTTCTGTCATCCTTTGCTGCTCTCTCTTGGCATCCGTCTTCTTCTTATATGAAATAAGCTCTCGTAAACTTCTGGTGGTTCCAGGTAATCAATGTAATTATTTATATGCATGTAACAGTATCTTTTAGATTTATTTAAAAAGTTATATAATTTAATCAATTTCAATTGTCTTACCAATATTATCTTTGATTCATGAATGATTTTTTTAGGTTAGTCTTTAAATTTTACCTAGGCTTTTTACTTTATTACTTAAAATAATTTTTATCTCATTGTGATACCTAAATTTTGTATCAATACTTGTTTTGGTAACTAACAGTTAATGACGTTAAAAAAAAAAATCAGTCAAGTATAACACACCACGTCGTTAGTGACATGGCAATTAATATTGACCAATGATATGGTGTGTTGATCGATGACATGATACACTGATTGTTGATGTGGCATGTTGATCAAGTTGAATAGCTGTTGACCGATCAAGAAAACATTAAAAATCATTTTAAAATTTAAAAATTATTTAAAAATTACAAAAAAATTAAAATTATTATAATAAAGAGCACATATTGTTCAAAATAAAATGATGGAAGATTTATCTCTATGCCCATGGGTTGTCATTGACAGATTTCATGGATTATTTGGTTAATTAGCCCTCCCTTTCTTATAATAAAATGGTTGGAAAATTTTGGTAAATAAACTAAACTTTGAAATTGAAAACAAGCATTGAATTCAAATATTAGAAGATGGTTTTAAGAAAAATTGTAACAATTATTTATAATTAGTTCTTTTGATTTTCACAATTTTTAATATTTTTTAAAATTTTAATGATTTTCACATTTTTTCACATTTTAAAAATTACAATTTTTATAATGTTTAAAAATATTAAATTTATAAAAATATATATAAAATTGTAATTTTTTAGAAATGTGAAAACAAGTTTTACAATTTTTTAAATTATTATACTTTTTACAAGTTAAATAATATTTTAACAATTGTTTTACATTTTAAGAACTTCTACAACTTTTGAATATTTTCAATAATTTTATATATTTTCATATTTTTAAAATTAAACTTTAAAATTTTCTAAATAATTTTTACTAATTTTATATTTTTAAAATAGTTTTTGCAAGTTTTTCTTTTCATTTTATAATTTTAAAATAAATTTTAATGATTTTTTGATTGATCAACAGTCGGTTAGCATTGGTCAACAATCGGTATACACTTGATCAACATTAGTCAACACTCGATCATCTTGGGCAACGTTTTGATTGACCGATTTATTTTTTTAACGTAATTTGTTATGAGCTACCAAAATAAGTGACGGTGCAAAATTTACGTACTAAAACGGGACAAAATAAATTTAGATACTAAAATAGGAAAATGGATATAGTTCAAGGGTTAAATTGTGAATAAAGCCTTGATTTCTGGTTTGAAAAGAAACAACATTTATAAACTCACTAATTAGAAGATTGCTTAAACCTTGTCCTGGATTCTATACCATATCCAATGCTTGGAATTACAGATGGGAACGGACGGAGCAAAGCGGCTGTAAAAAGAAGCCGCTCAAAACCAGCATCATCTTGGGGTGGCTACAATGTACCTCCACCCTCAACTGGCTCTGTAACTCGAGGAACCTTGAATAGGAACAAACCGGCGGTAGAATGCGGAAGGGGTACTGCTTATAGTAGTTGTTTTCCTAAAACTGGTGGAACACAACCAGGACAAAGCGGAACTTATAAAAGGAATAAAAGGAGCCCTTAATATAAAAATAAATTTATAAGAGGGACTCAAATTAAATTATAAATATTTTGAGAAGCCAAAAAAATGTTATTTTACCGTTGTAATTTTACTGTTTTTGAGGGGCCAAAAGTCCCAACCTACTCCAAGCGTCTGCCCCATATAAAGTATTCCAAACAGTTTTGGAATAAATTTACGATATACAAGGGTGCACTGTATGCTGTCGATTTCTTCTTCTTCTTCTTCTTCTTCATATTAATATTTTCTCTTTCAAGAATCTTCTTTACATTTCGAAGTTTTGACTCTTATTTTTGTGCTTAGACTATGTTTAGCCAAGATAAAAGAAACAAAGGGATTTCTTTTTACAGGTTATCTTAATTAATTAATGCAGTAATTTTTTTTTGATATATTCATGCAATAATTTTTTAAAAGATGATATTTACAGCTTTAAATTTTAAATCTCACCCGTAAAAGTACTATAGTGACCTCTATGTTAAGAGTTAGATTATTTTTTATCTCTTTACTCAAAAATAGGTAAATTAGTCATTGTATGTTAAATCAAATTAGATCAAAGAGTAAATTGGTCCTTATGTTAAAAATTTCATGCATTTCTGTTGTTAAAAATTAGTCTTTGTATATTAACATGAGGTACAAATAGTATGTCACGTGCTACTTTTTGGTTATTCTATCAATCACGCTAGTTTTTAATAGTACAAATGAATGAAATTTTTAATAAAAATGACCAATTTGCTCTTTGATCTAACGTATAGGAGTAATTTGTGCATTTTTCAGTAAAGGGACAAAATATAATCTAACTTCTAATATAAGAGCTTGTGGGGTGTGCTTCACATTTATTAGACTATTTACAGACACTTAGAAAAACGAAGGACAAGCAACAAAAAAAAACCCAAAATAGACCCAAGACAAATGAGGAGCGTCGTGACGACGCAACAACGTTGAAACGATGAAGCAGAGGAGATGTTGCGACAAGGCGATTCTCAACGTCGCGACATAACGATGTATTCCTAAAAATACTGAGTTTCTTCTCCCAATTAAACTCTGATTAGTTTAAGATCAAAATCATAAGATTCGAAAATTTCAAAAAACTGATAAATTCAAGTACACTTTTACATCTAATTTTGTTCTTAATGATTTTATATGACAGATTCTGATTTATAAAGCTTTGTATAATAATTTTATGGTTCTAACACTTTATACAAAATGTTGTTTCTTATTACACATTATGCTACCTGGTTGATTGGTTTAATGGTTTAATTTTTATGCATATTACTCAAGTAACCCAAAGTTTGAATTTCTTCTCAAGCTTTATTTTATTTTTAATTTTTATTTTAATTAATATTTTATTTATTTAAATAGATAAAATAATAATTATATAATTATATAATACATATATATATATATACCATTCAACCTATAAGAAGCATATTCTTTTAATAATTGAGGAGGAAATGAAGTTACTTGAGATCGAATTTAGACTTTTATGTTTATAACATAATATTTTGTCATTAAACCAAGAGGTTGTTGACTAAGTAGCCCATTTTATATAAAGCATTTAGGACGCTTTTGCTCTATTAGTTACTAAGTGAGCAAAATAGACTATTTATCTAATTAATTCTAGAAGTGAACCAAAAGTCTTAAGTTTTTTCTCCAATGAATATATACCTCCAATTTTGCCGTGAGTTGAACATTAAAAGAATTTCTTCAAGTCTTAGAGTGCTTCGTTGATTTTACAACTAGTTTTTGACAGTTATATTGGGGTACCATCAAGTGTCACAGGTTAAAACTGTAATTTGAAATATTGTTTGATTTTAGGTTTTTTTTTACTTTAAATTCGTCTAAGTCAACTTAACTCTTAAAAATAACAACTCACAAAAGAAAATTCTACAAGGCACCAAAATAAAGAGGAAGCAACTTAGAAAGACAAAAAGATTTGAATAAAAAAGCCATAAGAAAATAATAGTACACTAAGTGTTTAAATAAATGTTCTAAAAATATTCTTTAACTTAATAATGAAGCGAAGAAATCGCCTAAAATCGTGTAATTTGTTAAATTAAAGTTCAATCTTTATGACACAAATAATTGAAAAAAATAAAAGTAATTAATTTTTCTAAACATTTAAATCAAGTTTGAATCTTAAAATTAATATTATTGAGAAAATTTTACGTAAATAATACTCTACCAGAATTTTATTTAAAAAAAAAAAGAAAGTTACATGCGTCAAGGTTATCTATTTATTTATTTTTGTCGATAGCGCCAACGTTACTTACGCTCACACAAGAACCTCAATTTCATAGAACTTGCCCGGCACTGCATTTTCATTGACCTAAAAAAACAAAAGAACCCAAACCCAAATAATGGGTTGGATAATGGGTTAAAATATGTTATTGGTCTCTATAATTTTCACAAAACTATAATTTAGTCCTTATACTTTTAGTTTTAGAAATTTAATCTCATTACATTTTAGATTTTAAAATTCAAGCCCAACTATTAATACTATTAAAATTATTGTTAAATCCATGTTCAATATAGCAATTTCTTTCGACCCAAGGCAAAATTGAAGGTATATATTCATGGGAGAAAGACTTTTTGGTCCACTTCTAAAATTAATTAGATGAATAGTCTATTTTGTTGGCTTAGTAACTAATAGTCTATTTTGTTGACTCAGTAACGAATGATTAAATGTGTATATTTTATTTTATTAATGCAGCGTGGGTTTGAATTTCCTTTCAAGTTTTTATAAATAGATAGTGTTTGTTGTTTTGAGAATTGGGAGAAATTGAACATTCAATCCACAACACTAGGAGAGAAGCAAATTATGGTAATTATGAAGCCTCCGGTTCCTCTCATCCTTTCTTGTTACCTCTTGGCATCTTTCTTCTTCTTCCCATATGTAACAGTCTCTCGTAAACTACAGGAGGAAGGTAAAACTTGAAATTTCATTATATATTCGGATTATATTTGTTTTTTTTACACAATATTTAAAATTATTTATAGTCTTTCTATAACTCATAAATGGAGGATAATACGCTTTAGTGCACTCGAACCCATATCCTCCTGTATTGGTAACAATACCCATGCCAATCGAGAAAACGTCTTCAATTTTCTACACGTGTTAGTATCTTTTAAATTTAATCATTTTCATTATTTTTAGGTTAATGTGTACATTTGCAATGTAAAAATTGAAAATTGTCATTATATTTTAGTTTCATTGATATTTGTTTTTATATTTTTGAACTAGATGTAATTTTATCACTATATTTTAACTCTATATTCAATTTCACTGCTTCAATTTTGTTTGATTGGATTTTGATATTAAAAGTTTAATTTTTTTAATTAAATTTTAGCTTGTACCTATTTGGTACCTAAATTTGAAAACTTTAAGCCAATCTAGTACATTTTTAGGAACCCGACTCACAATGTTAAAAATGCTGATGTGGCATTGACAACCAATAGCTTGGTGACACATAAAAGTTTTACATTTTAATACGTGACAAAAAATTAAGAAAATACATAAATTTTTACACATAGGGAATGACAATTTGTCCAACATCATTTTGGACATATCAATTTTATATTATTATTCTTTAGAAATGTAAAATATAAAAATTGACAAAATATTAGAAACATTATTTGACAGTAGAATGAATATAGACAAATGATTGTTTACAGACATTTGAACTCGGACAACCATTTGTCAATATTCATTCCATAAATATTTTAATGAATTATATATTTTATTTTTCATAAAATATTAAATTTCTATATTATAGTTATGAAATTAAAAATATATTAAATATTATATTTAAAATAATATTATTTCACAACAAATTTTATAAAATATAAAATATCATATTTTATAAAATATATTTGTCCATATATATAAAATATAATTTAGAAAATTTAAAATATACAAAAATGTATAAAACATAAGATTTTATAAAATATCAAATTTTATGTATATTTAATTTAATAATAATATAAAATATGATGATTTCTAAAAATAAAAATATAGAAAATTACCAAAAATGCTAGAGTCAATCTGGACAAAATTTTGTCTAGTTTCAAATGTATGTAGACAAAAAAAAAAAAATCCAGTTTCATTCTAGTGTCAAATTATATTTCTAATATTTTTATAAATTTATAAATTTTTATTTTTAGACTTTATATATTTTAAATTTCAAAATAACAATATAAAAATTTAAAAATATAAAAAAAAACTAAAAAGTAAGTTTAGAATGAATCTAGACAAATAATCCAACTCAAAAGAACCTAGACAAAGTTCATTCCCTACGTAAAAATTTATATATTTTATATAATTTTATTTTTGTCATGTGTCAAAATGTTAAGCTACCACATGTTACCATGCTATTGGTTGTTAGTGTCATATCATGTACCTAAAATAGTATAGGCTGGCTTACAATTTTCAAGTTAGGCAAAAAAAAAAAAGATAGATATCAAGTAGGTATAAATTGCCAAGTTCTAGTACATCCATATACATTAACATTTAAAAATAAAAAATAAAATTCAAGTCTTTCTTTTGCTAAATGAAAATTCAAAGCTAATAAATGAGTTTTTAATTTTCTATAAATTAATTTAATTTATTTTATTTTTAAAACATCGAATCAATATCAAATGGTAAATTTTATTTAAGAAACTAAAGTTGGTAACAAATTTTAATAAAATTCATAATTTAATGATAAAGTTCAACCACACAAAAGCTGAATGGTAAACTTACAGTAAGATGGAGAATTTATACTATAACCTTTTGGTTTTTAAAACCCTTTACAAACTCATCAGGGAACATGACTTAAACCTTGTCCTGGTTTATGTATATGATGCCCAATGCATTGAATTGCAGAAGGCGGCAATGGACCAAGCAAAGCGGGAGTAAAAAGAAGTAAATCAAAGTCAGCATCATCGTGGGGTGGCCAAGATTCACATCCACCCCCAGCTAGCCAGGTTCCAGATCAGGGATGGAAGTGCGAAAGCACAACTAATGGTAATGTTGTCAGGAACTCGTGTTCGAGCTCTTCGACCGTGGTATATTCTAGCCAGGTTTCAAACAGCAACTCAGATCAGGTTCAGAATTGCGAAAGCACAACTAATGATAATGGCTTCACCCAATCGTGTTCGAGCTCCTCTTCTCAATCCTTCACCGATTACTCCAATCCATAAAGCTTATGTTTCGTTTTTAGGTGCAGTTGGGCGTTTTTTGTGTATTCTGTTGTGTACTTTGTGTACATGAACCGTGTAAACTCCATATATTGTCCGGACCCAAAGCAATGAGTCCAATTTAATCTAATTTTAATTGTCAATTTTAACAATCCTTAAAATCACTAACTTGCTAACTTATTTACTCTTTAAATTTTATTCAAATGACTTGTTTCATAATTTTATTTTTTGGGAAATTTGTTTTGAGCTTTTTTGAAGTGTGTACGAATTAAAGCCCAAACTGATTTGGGTTTAATTCGATGCAAAGCGAAGAACCAAGGTTTGATATGTCACGAATCCTCTTGAAAGAGAGGGGTGCCTTTGGGAACACGGACAGGTGGTGCATGGCTGTCGTCAGCTCGTGTCGTAAGGTGTTGGTTAAGTCCCACAACGAGCGCAACCCTTGTGTTTAGTTGCAACCGTTGAGTTTGGAACCTTGAGCAAACTGCTGGTGATAAGTTAGAGGAAGGTGAGGATGACATCAAGCCATCATGCCCCTTATGCCTTGGGCGACACATGTGCTACACAATAAAAGGGACGAAAGTTCATGATCCCGAGAGTGAGCTAACTCCAAAAACTTGTCTTTAGTTCTAATTGCTTATAATTATTTTATTAGACAACACGTGTTCATCCTCTCACTTTGGCTCTTATAAGCTCAAAGTAAAACAATACTATATAAATATAATATTGATAAGTTTATTTAAAGGATGTGAGACTTGTGTAATTCTTTGAAATACATAAAACTTCCAATAATCTTCCACATATTCCAAAGAACTAAGAAAGAATTTTAACTAAGTGTTTCGATATAATGCAATAATCTTGGTGTCTTTTTTACTATGAACCAAAAAAATTGACAAATATGATATAATTTACTTGAATAATTGGTGAAACAAGTTTCTATAAACCAATTATTTAACTTGTAAACTAACTTTCTCATTGAACATATTATATTTATGATTCATTCTTCAATACAGTTGTATGCTAATAAGTCATACAGGTGCCAGGTTTTCATGAGTGCTCTAAAGACCGCCAAAGATCTCATAGAAATGACACTACTTCACACTCATATAGGTCAATCCATTAACTATATTCTACAAAGCAATACACCACTTTTAATGAATATGAATTTGATTAAGAGCTTTTACTCAACCTCACCATCCATGCAGTTATTTGTTTAAGCATTATTTACACCGTAGGAGGGACATAATCATATAGTGCTTAATAGGTCAACTAATGACTTCTTTCTTATTCATATGAACATAACTCATGAGATCTCCAATCACATAAATTGGGTTTCCATCATTGTTAACTTCAACCTTTGGCAGATATTGCCGACTGGCAATCACAATGCATTGACATAGAAGCTGCTGGCTTCGTGCTCAATGGAATATTTGCTAAGTTTCTCAACCACTCAACCTCAGTACCAGCCAACTCCAGAGTAATATATTCCATAGTAGATTTTCCTATAATAGTTTGTTTGGTTGATTTTCATGATATAACACCACCACTAAGAGTGAATATGTAATCACTAGTGGAATTTCTTTCATCTGAATCTGAGATCGAATTACCATCATCATATCATTATAATATTGTGAGAAACTCACTAAATAAAATACCAAAATCAGTGGCCCCTTTAAATATTTCATAAGTCAGACTTTAACAGTTCAATGTTCATCACTTGGGTTATGTGTGTATTTGCTTAGTTGGCATACAACATATACTATATTTGGCCGTATGAAATTCATCAATTATATGTCCAAACGAACTTAACATGTGGCCAAGGAACTTGCAGGGGCTTAACTGATGAAGAAGAAGGAAGGAAGGAAGTGAAAAGCTTCAGCATTGCAACCTCGGGATGTTAATGTTGCAACATTGAGTCTTCTGAAGTTGGATCGAAGAAACCGAGCAATATCACGACATCGGACCTGTGGTGTCACAACCCAGAGCCCTCTGAGTAGTAGTGTCATGACCTCACATCACCAGTTTTGTGACATAGAGTTTGTAACAACCAAATCAATTGAGATTTTGGAGGGGCAAGCTGTGGAATTGCTGGTCAAACATGCCTTGTTTGGAATTATTATTAGGGACAAACTTTTAATTGATGGTTGTTTACATTTTCAAATATAAATATCACCTTAAATCAACATTTTGAGAAACTAAGTAGAGAATTTATGGTTATTAAGCTAATAGTTTTTAGAATTAGATTAGAGTAATAGTACATGGACTGGTTAGGAGAAGTTTCTAGTTTAGTATTTTTCTTTACTCAAACGCTCTATTTTCTTTTCATTTCAAATGAAGATTTCAATATTGGACTTTCATAAACTCTCGTGGAATGAAGTATTTCTACTATTGGAATAAAGAAATTCTCCATATTATTAAGCATTTCTAAACTTATACATTTTCATCCTTTTAATTTAATTTAATTGTATGAAATTGCTTTTTGTGTTTAATTTTTCCATGAGTATGATCTAAATTTGTTGGGTGATTGGTTAATTTAATTGTAAGCATATGATTTTATTCCTAATTATTCAATAAACAATGTGGACTAATTTGAATAAATTATAAAATTTAGAATTGACAACTCTAAGTAAAAATTTAGATAGGTGAGACCAAAAGGATAATCTATCTAGTGAAAAATGATTTAGTTTGGCTTAATTGAGTGAGACCAAGAGGATAATTTGATTAAGTTCCTTATTTGATTAGTTGAGACCGAAAGGTAAAATTGATTAAGTGAGGAAATAGCCAATTGAGTCCTTTAGGTGTAATTTCATTGCTTACATGAGAGTTAATTAATCACTGTTGTTGATATTATTCTCTTTCATTTAGAACCTTTTATGTTTATTTGTTTGTTTGTTTGTAATTTTTATAAATTTACCTATTTTTTATTTCATTAATAATTGATTGCTTTAGTAGCTCGATAGACTTCTTTGTGCATGTTATTTTGTTTATTGCTTTAAATTGCATAATCTTTTTAAGGTTTAATCCTCAGAATATTTCCGGTGTTTCGTTGTAACACAAATAATTTCAATTTTATATGTACACTTGAAGTACAAGCAACCTACTCTTTGTTTTATATTTTGCTTTAAATTGCTTTTCAAAATTTAAGCTTTAGACCTCAAATTTGCATCCATATTTGGATTGAAACTTTATTTTTTCAAGTTTTCCGTTATCTAAGTTTTATTTTATTTTATTTTATTTTAAAAAGATGTTCCATGAAAGGAAATGACTGTATGAAATAGATATGCCACATCATTCTGTATCCCTCACCAATTATTTAATGTCATTTCAGCATCTTTTTCCATGTTATTGACACATCATTTTGATATTCTTTTAACTTGAACCTTGGACTCACTTGAAACCATGGACTTTGTACCCGGAAACCTAGAGTTCAAACCTTGCACCTAGAATTCAGGATCGAGGATCCAAGGTTCGGGGTTCAAGGTTCAAGATCTGAGATTTAGAGTTCAAGGTCTAAGGTTCAGTTTAAAAAATCTATCAAAATGATATGTCAATGACATTAAAAAAATACTGAAATAACATTAAATAACTAGTAAAGAATAGGGAATGATATGACGTTTATTTTCATACAATCCTTTCCACTTCCAACGAAAATTAATTTTTCAAAATTCTGTTTAAATGAAGATTATATATTTAACTAACAATTATAATTCTATTATTCAAACTTCATTTAGAAGAAAAAATTATCTAGATTATGCAAAGTATCGTAAAGAATCATGGCACACTCTAACCTCACCAACCTGACGATTTAATCTAGATGGTGAATGAGCTAACTTATTACAATCCCTTTTCATATAATTAAAAACAACCTTACAACAATCGAGGACTATATCATGAATATCAAGAACCAAAGTACCGCAGTCCCAGCATGGTTCGTCCCTTTTCTCAATTTCCTGTATTGCTAGCAAGGAATCCGATTCTACCTATAAGCTAGTAAAACCTTTAAAAACAGCCACCTCGAATCCCGCCTGAATAGCACAAACAACTACGTTTCCAACTTTCGGAACAGCCGCACCAGTTACACAACCATGGTCAGCTCGTACAACTATTCCTATGTCAGTCTCTTGCTTCCTACTACCAAAACCGGCATCCACGTTTAGCTTGAAAAAGCTTCTCTAGGTGGCTGTATCCATCTCTCCTGCTAATGCAGTCCTTGTCGAGGCCGTGTTTCTTCTGAATGACCAGTACTTGCCGTTACTTGTTTCATGTCTAAAATATGATACTACAATGTAGCAGCCTATATAAAGAGTGATTAACGAATGAATGGGCAGAGTTTTGTTCATAATTCAGTTTAAAGAAATAAAGAGTAGATCTAGCTTTACCTTTCAATCTTAGTTTAACTCACATCTTAGCATGGAATCAGTCGCCAGGTTACTCTAGGACCTATGGCTGCAAATCAATCTCCTGACTTAGGCTCTGTTGAAGGCGATTCCGCTCCGTTCACTGGTGACAAAGTTGTCACGACCTTTCCCCGACACGATGTGGTGAAGTTGGATGAAGGCACGTTCATCCTTTGGCAGCAGCAGGTACGTCTTATCCTTGGTGCATACGATTTGTTAGGATTTCTTGATGGTACTCTTCCATCGTCGGCTCGGTTTGTGCAATCGGCGGATGGATCTGTTGTTCCAAATCCGATTGCTCTTGTGTTTTCTAGACAGTATCTTCTTCTTGTTTCGTGGTTACTTTCCACGATTAATACGTCGCACCTCTCTTCATTTACTGATGCTCGTACTTCATCGGATGTCTGGTGTATGGCAAAAAGTCTGTTCGCTGCTGATTCTCGTGCCAAACAATCAAAAATACGGCATGAGCTTCATTCCTTAAAAAAAGGTACAATGACTATAAAAGCATATGTTGATAAGCTCAAATACTTGTGTGATTTACTTGCTGCGTCTGGTGCGGATGTCTCTGAGGAAGAGAAGTCAGAGGTATTGCTTGCAGGCTTACCATCTGAGTTTGATGCCATTGTTTCGTTGGTGTCTCTTTCGTCAGAGCAGTTTCCTTTTCGAAGGATAGTGGCAACGCTTGTTGAGTGTGAGCAGCGGCAGTTGAGTGCTATCCAAGAGATCACCTTGCACGCAAACCTTATGGAATCGTCTCAACCTGCTCGTAGTGAGGTTGTTCGTGGGGGTCGACCTCCATCTGGCAGCCGTGGACGTGGTTTTTGACCGAGGATCCAGTGTCAGATTTGCAATCGTTATGGGCATCTAGCTCAGAGGTGTTTTTACCGGTTTAATCGCGATTATGATGGCTCCCATTCTCCACCGATCAGTGATGGCTATCATGTCTCGCCTCATGAGATTTATGGTTCGTCACAGGAGCAGTTTCAAGGACGACGAGATTGGCCTTCACAAAGGTTGAAATGTTCTCATCCAAATGGTCAAAATTGGCCAAGTACTGGTCAAAATAAAAATCTTTATTGGCCTACAGATGGACAGCACATTCGGCCTAGTGGTCACATGCATGATTATGGTGGGCCACGTGCTCCTAGTGGTCACATGCATGAGTATGATAGTGGTGGGCCATGTGGTGTATATGGTAGGTGTAATAATCATGATGGTGGGCCATGTGGTGTCTATGGTTTTCAACCAAGTAGGCCACTTAAGTTGCGGCGTCCTTTAGTGGAAAATTTTAATAGGCTGAATGGTAAGTTTCGGCCACCTCTAGTTGACCTTTGTTTTGAATGCGATTCAAGCCCGCTTGTAACACCCCTTACCCGAGACCGTTGTTTGTCGAAGACGGGCATTATTAAACTTAACTTATTGATTCGGGCATAAAAATAAACTGTCCATCTGTATCACGTTTAGTAAATTGGCTATAACTCGAGTTACGAAACTCGAAATTTAGATCTGTAAATTTTCCATGAAACTAGACTCATATATCTTCTTACTATAATTTTTCCAGAATTTTTGGTGTGGCCAATTAGTACAGTTTATTAGTTAAAGTCTCCCTATTACACAAACTGACAGTTCTGACCCTCTGTACTAAAAATCAATTATCTCATAATATACAATTCTTTTGCCTATACCGTTTCTTTCATATAAAAATAGACTCAATAAGATTTAATTATATATCTCATACACAACCTAATTCTATTTCTATAATTTTTGGTGATTTTTCAAAATCACGTCACTGCTACTGTACAAACTGTTCCCCTGCATATACTTACATAATTTCTTTCTAATAATTACCAACTAGGCATTACATAATATCCAAAATATGCTCTTAATTAGCCATTTTAATAGATAATCATTACCAAACATTTACAAGCCAGTCTTAAGCCATATCATAAGGTTATACACACAAGATAGCTAAGTCCCTATACATGCCATAACTTAAAACGTTTGAGTCACAAAATACCAATATAATCCTTTGATAGTGTGTAATGATCTCCGACGTCCTTTCGATTCCCCGAATTGGCTTGTAATACTATGAAAAAAATTAAAGAATGGGAGTAAGCATAAAGCTTAGTAAGTTTACATGTAAATAAATAACAACATTCTTAATCAATTATCTTATTATTTTCTTATCAAGATCACTTAAGCTTTTAAATCAATATACTTAAACTTGTATTATTACCTGTACCTTTTAACATGAATTTGCCTTACCTTACCTTTTTAGCTTGAACTTGTCTTACCTTTAATTTGGTATACTCTTTGAATTTTCCTATTGAACCACTTGGAATACTAAGGATACGCGGGTACCTTTCCTTATGAAACTTAACCATTGCCATGTCTTGACATGGTCTTACGTGGTATCCTTGCCTTATGAACTCACCAATGCCATGCCTTGGTATGGTTTTACATGGGACCTTTGCCTTATAGTAACATATCAATGCCATGTCTTGACATGGTCTTACATGATTTCCTTAAACCCTAATGTCATGACATTTGTATCCTACACATTCCTAAGGTTCAACCTAACTTTCTCAAATAACTTTTCCGTCAATTCATACTTGAGTCTTTAAATAATAAATTTACAGAATAAATATGTAAATACTAGAATTTAACAATATTAAATATAAAATAATAGAATATTGCATTTATTTACATAAACTTACCTCAAACAAAATAGATCAACTATATCGATTTAGTCCTCTATCTTTTCTTTCCTCGATCTAACTCGATTTCATTCTTCTTGATCTATAATAGCAAATTTAGATTCTTTAATACTCACATTCATCAAAACAGTCCTTAACTCTTAACTTTGGCAAAATTATAATTTTGCCCCTAAACTTTATATATTTACACATTTACCCCAAAGCTCGGAAATTAAACTTTATCCCTTATTCTTATGTTTTATGACTTGCTGATCATTTTTCCCTTCTATGGAAACATCATATTCTCACTCTAACTTGTACTTATAAACATTAGGTATTTTTACCGATTAAGTAGCTTTTACTCGCTTTCACTTAAAATCACTTAGCAAAAGTTGTTTAACATAATTTCAGACTTCATATTCTACCATAAAACATCAAAATAAACACATTTCACCTATGGGTATTTTTCCAAATATGAACCCTAGCATGAATTATTGATAGAATAAGCTAAATCGAGTTACCGGGGCTTCAAAAATGTAAAGAACATTAAAAATGGGGCTTGGAATCACTTACTATGGAGCTTGGAAGCTTGAAACAAACCATAGCTATGGTGAACCCTTGTAATTTCGTCCTAATGAAGAAGATGAGCATATTTTGCCATCTTTTTCCCTTTTAATTCATTTTTATTACCAAATGACTAAATTACCCTTCATTAAAAACTTTGGTTCTTTCCACCTATATATGTCCATTTTTGTCCATGAAAATATAATGGTATAATTACCATTTAAGGACTCCTACTTCAAACCCCCATTTCAATCAAGTACTCTATAAATTAGAACCCCTATTTAGCAACTTTTGCAAACAAGTCCTAATAGGCAATTAAAGCATGAAATTAATAAAATTTCTTATTAATACTCTAACACATGTATTTAATCACTCGATAAATCATAATAATTAATCATAATAAACTTTTATAACTTGGATTCATGGTTTCGCAACCACTGTTCCGTTAGGCCCTATTTCGGGATGTTACACCGCTAAAGAATGTTCAGCCAAGCAACAATTGTGTTCAAGTTGCTCAAGAATCGAACACTCCAATTCCTTGGCATACCAAACCCCCGGCCCGTATCTATTCGGGTTCTGATCCTTGTGTCGGACTTCCTAGAGTGGGTGATTTAAATGCTTCGGATTATTCGGCTTCATCAGACTGAAATGCTAATACTGTTCAGGTTGGCTCGAATGTTGATCCCACAGGTTCTTACATACCTATGCCGGTCGGGACAGCTTCATGGTACCCTGACTCGAGAGCAAGTAATCACGTTTGCCGTGATGCATCGGCTCTGCAAGCTACCACTCCGTACCTAGGTACGTCTTCTTTATTGATGGGTGATGGTTCGTCTGCCCCTATCTCTTCTATTGGTAATGGTGTCTTATCTACTTGTTCTAAATTGCTTCATTTATCTGATGTATTGTGTGTGCCAAGAATTCAAAAAATTTGTTGTCGGTATCTCAATTTGCTAACGAGAATGGTGTGTTTTTTGAGTTTTACCCAACGTATTGTGTTATTAAGGATATAATGACCCAGAAAACGCTGCTGAAGGGCCACATACATGATGGTCTCTACAAGTTCTCTTTGCCGACTTGGTCCGCTTCACCATTGAGGTTCCCGCTTCTACTTCAACTATACTTCATAATAAACTGTTGATTGCAATAGGTTTTTCCTGTGGCATAATCGCCTTGGACACCCGTCTATTCCTATTGTCAAAAGTGTTTTAGATAAGTGTAATATTGTTCTTCCGTCAAATGTTTCTTTTGATAGAATATGTACTACCTGCCAAAAAGGGAAGGCTCATAAACTATCGTTTTCTACTTCCGTTACTAAATACATGAATCCGTTTAACTTGGTAGTTTCTAATTTGTGGGGCCCGGTATCTGTTTCCTATGGAAATCACTTGTACTATATTTCGTTCGTTGATATGTGTACTCGTTTTACGTGGGTTTATCTTCTTCGTCAGAAGTCTCAGGCGGTGCAGTGTTTTATTCAATTCCAAAAGTTAGTTCAAACTCAATTTGGGAAGAATATCAAACAATTTTAAAGTGATTGGGGTCGCGAATTTAGAGCTTTTACGTCTGTTTTGACCTCGCAAGGGATCATTCATCGTCTTACCTGTCTCCATACATCTGAACAAAATGGAGTTGCAGAACGAAAACATCGTCATATTGTTGAGATGGGCCTCACACTGTTGGCTCAGGTGAATTTATCTATGGAGTTTTGGGGCTATGCATTTTGTTATGCTGTACACCTCATTAATCGACTACCAACTCCGGTTTTAGAAGGACAGTCTTCGTTTAAAGCTCTTTATGGAATTAAGCCCTCCTATGATCGTCTGCGGGTATTCAGTTGTTGTTGCTATCCGTATCTTCGTCCATTTATGGTGCACAAGCTAGATTTTCGGTCTCAACCGTCTACATTCCTGGGATATAGTTCTCAACACAAAGGGTATCTGTGTCTTTTACCAACTGGCAAGATAGTTGTGTCTCGCCATGTGGTGTTTGATGAGACCAGGTTCTTATCACCTTCGTCATCTTTAGGGCCTGAGCTACGAATGAAACATCACTATGTCTCAACAAATTTACCGATTGTTCGGCCTGCTGCATCGAGGTCTATTACAACTTTTGTTGTGTGTCCTTCTCTTTCAACGACTCCTATTATACATTCTTCTCCTACTTAGTCTCCTAGTCCTGCTCAACCTGAAGCCGATTCTGCTCGGAAGTCTCATACCTTTTCTTCTTCTAGTTCTGATGATCCTATGACATGTGAAGGAGGTGCTGCTTTGTCTTCTGACATTCAGGCATCAGTTCTACCTATGGTTAATAACCACCCGATGGTGACTAGGTCAAAGGCTGGTGTTTTCAAACCTAAAGTCATGTCTGTTGAGACTATTGAACCTTCTACAATTGAAGAAGCATTGGCTTCTTCAGACTGGCGAGCTGCTGCCCAGGAAGAGTACGATGCGCTCGTCTGAAATTCCACTTGGGAATTGGTTCCACGACCACAAAACCGCAAGATTATCGGGTGCAAATGGCTTTTCAAACTCAAGAAACATCCGGATGGTACTATCGCTCATCGAAAAGCTCGTCTAGTAGCGAAAGGTTGTTCTCAAATCCCTGGGTGCTATTTTAAGGAGACATTCATCCGTGGTAAAGCCCTCACATTGTCGTGTTGTTTTGTCCATTGCTGTCTCAAGAGGATGGAGATTGAGGCAAGTTGATGTTAATAATGCATTCTTAAATGGGAATATTGACACAGAGGTTTTTATGCATCAACCCCCTGGGTATGAAAAGTTTGGTTCTGATGGTCAACCTTTTGTCTGTCTTCTGATGCTCGTACTTCATCAGATGTCTAGTGTATGGCAAAAAGTCTACTCGCTGCTGATTCTCGTGCCAAACAATCAAAAATATAGCATGAGCTTCATTCCTTAAAAAAAGGTACAATGACTATAAAAGCATATGTTGATAAGCTCAAATACTTGTGTGATTTACTTGCTGCGCCTGGTGCGGATGTCTCTGAGGAAGAGAAGTCGGAGGTATTACTTGTGGGCTTACCATCTGAGTTTGACGCCATTGTTTTGTTGGTGTCTCTTTCGTCGGAGCAGTTTCCTTTTCGAAGGATAGTGGCGACGCTTGTTGAGTGTGAGCAGTGGCAGTTGAGTGCTATCCAAGAGATCACCTTGCACACAAACCTTGTGGAATCGTCTTAACCTACTCGTAGTGAAGTTGTTCGTGGGGGTCGACCTTCGTCTAGCGGCCATGGACGTGGTTTTCGACCGAGGATCCAGTGTCAGATTTGCAATCGTTATGGCATCTAGCTCAGAGGTGTTTTTACCAATTTAATCGCGATTATGATGGCTCCCGTTCTTCACCGATTAGTGATGGCTATCGTGTCTCGCTTCTTGAGATTTATGGTTTGTCGCAGAGCGGTTTCAAGGACGACGAGATTGGCCTTCACAAAGGTTGAAATGTTCTCATCCAAATGGTCAAAATTGGCCAAGCATCGTCAAAATAAAAATCCTTATTGGCCTCTGGATGGACAAAGACATTCGCCTAGTTGTCACAAGCATGATTATGGTGGGCCACGTGCTCTAGTGGTCACATGCATGAGTATGATAGTGGTGGGTCATATGGTGTATATGGTAGGTGTAATAATCATGATGGTGAGCCATGTGGTGTCTATGGTTTTCAACCAAGCAGGCCACTTGAGTTGCGGCGTCTTTTAGTGGAAAATTTTAATAGGCCGAATGGTAAGTTTCGGCCACCTCTAGTTGACCCTTATTTTGAACGCGATCCAAGCTCGCTAGAGAATGTTCAGCCAAGAAACAATTGTGTTCAAGTTGCTCAAGAATCGGACACTCCAATTCCTTGGCATACCAAACTCCGGGCCCGTGTCTATTCAGGTTCTGATCCTTGTGTTGGACTTCCTAGAGTGGGTGATTTAAATGCTTCGGATTATTCAGCTTCATCAGACCCAAATGCTAATACTGTTCAGGTTGGCTCAAATGTTGATCCCACGGGTCCTTACATACCTATGCTGGTCGGGATAGCTTCATGGTACCCTGACTCGGGAGCAAGTAATCACGTTTGTCGTGATGTGTCGGCTCTGCAGGCTACCACTCCGTACCAAGGTACGTCTTCTTTATTGATGGGTGATGGTTCGTCTGCCCCGATCTCTTCTATTGGTAATGGTGTCTTACCTACTTGTTCTACATTGCTTCATTTATCTTATGTATTGTGTGTGCCAAGAATTCGAAAAAATTTATTGTCGGTATCTTAATTTGCTAACGAGAATGGTGTATTTTTTGAGTTTCACCTAACGTATTGTGTTATTAAGGATATAATAACCCGGGAAACGCTGCTGAAGGGCCACATACATGATGGTCTCTACAAGTTCTCTTTACCGACTTGGTCTGCTCAGTCTGTTGAGGTTCCTGCTTCTACTTCAACTATACTTCATAATAAAACTGTTGATTGCGATAGGTTTTTCCTGTGGCATAATCGCCTTGGACACCCGTCTATTCCTATTGTCAAAAGTGTTTTAGATAAGTGTAATATTGTTCTTCCGTCAATTGTTTCTTTTGATAGAATATGTATCCAATTAAATACATGAATCGCTTTGACTTGATGATTTTTGATTTGTGGAGCTCGGCATCTATTTTCTGTGGAAATCACTTGTACTATATTTTATTTGTTGATATGTGTACTCGTTTTACGTGGGTTTATCTTCTTCGTCAGAAGTCTCAGGCGGTGCAGTGTTTTATTCAATTTCAAAAGTTAGTTCAAACTCAATTTGAGAATAATATCAAACAATTTCAAAGTGACTGGGGTGGCGAATTTAGAGCTTTTACGTCTGTTTTGACCTCGCAAGGGATCATTCATCGTCTTACCTGTCCCCATACATCTGAACAGAATGGAGTTGCAGAACGAAAACATCATCATATTGTTGAGATGGGCCTCATGATCGCTCTACGGGTATCGCTTGGCTCGTGCAAATTTATCTATGGAGTTTTGGGGCTATGCATTTTGTTGTGCTGTACACCTCCTTAATCGACTACCAACTCCGATTTTAGAAGGACAGTCTCCGTTTAAAGCTCTTTATGGAATTGAGCCCTCCTATGATCGTCTACGGGTATTCGATTGTTGTTTCTATCCGTATCTTCGCCCATTTATGGCACACAAGCTAGATTTTCAGTCTCAACTGTCTACATTCCTGGGATATAGTTCTCAATACAAAGGGTATCTGTGTCTTTTACCAATTGGCAAGATAGTTGTGTCTCGCCATGTAGTGTTTGATGAGACCAGGTTCTTATCACCTTCGTCATCTTTAGGGCCTGAGCTACGAATGAAACATCACTATGTCTCAACAAATTTACCGGTTGTTCTACCACTTGATCAAGGTCTATTACAACTTCTGTTGTGTGTCCTTCTCCTTCAACGACTCCTATTATACATTCTTCTCCTACTCGATCTCCTGGTCCTGGTCAACCTGAAGCCGATTCTGCTCGAGAGTCTCATACCTTTTCTTCTTCTGGTTCTGATGATCCTATGACATGTGAAGGAGGTGCTACTTTGTCTTCTGACATTTAGGCATCAGTTCTACCTGTGGTTAATAACCACCCGATGGTGACTAGGTCAAAGGCTGGTGTTTTCAAATCTAAAGTCATGTCTGTTGAGACTATTGAACCTTCTACAATTGAAGAAGCATTGGCTTCTTCAGACCGATTTAGTCTTTGCCGCCGTGAAGAGTAGTCGAGAGGAGAGTCGCGCCGTCTCGAAATTTCACTTAGAAACTGGTTCTACGACCATAAAACCGCAAGATTATCGGGTGTAAATGGCTTTTCAAACTCAAGAAACATCTGGATGGTACTATCACTCGTCGAAAAGCTCATCTAGTAGCGAAAGGTTGTTCTCAAATCCCTGGGTGCGATTTCAAGGAGACATTTAGTCCTATGGTAAAGCCTGCGACTGTGCGTGTTGTTTTGTCCATTGCTGTCTCAAGAAGATGGCAGTTGAGGCAAGTTGATGTTAATAATGCATTCTTAAATGGGAATATTGACACAGAGGTTTTTATGCATCAACCCCGGGTATAAAAGTTTGGTTCGATGGTTGGTGCTTCCAAGTCCGATTCGTCGTTATTTGTCCGGATGATAGATGGTTGTACTTTGTATGTTCTTGTATATGTTGATGATATTATCATAACTGGAAACAAAACCACGTCTATAGAGTGGTTTGTTGAGTTGCTGAACAGTGAATTTTCACTTAAGGATATGGGTAATTTACACTACTTTCTTGGGCTTGAGGTCACTCGCTTCGATTTTCTTCACTTATGTCAAAAAAATATATACGTGATGTTCTTGGACGATGTTCGATGCTCACGGTAAAAGGCATTCATACTCCAATGATAAGCTCGTCTACCTTATCCAAGTCGATGGTGAGCCATTCCAATCGAGTATGTAAGTCTTGTTGGTGCTCTCCAAGATATTGTTCGACACCAAATAGAATTTGTCAATTCATGCATAATCCCATCATGTGATAGCTCTAAAGCGCATATTACGATATTTGAGTGGCACACTTGAGTTTGGAGTAGTTTTTGTCCGTCCACTCACCGTCCTTGGTTGGCTATGTCTTGATTTTGATGACCGCGATCCACCTCGGGTATTGCATATATTTGGACGGACTCTGCTTCATGGGGTTCTAAAAGCAACACATTCAACAAGTGAGATGACTTGGTTGATTTCATTACTACTTTTGCGAGTTGTGTCGATGATACTCCAATGATCCGGTGTGATAGTTCCAGCAGATGGCTATGCGCCAATCTGTGTTGCACTCGAAATTCAAACATGTTGAACTAGACTTGTTTTTGTTCGTGAAAAGGTTGCGGATGGCTCTCTCATTGATTCTCGCAACCAAGTGGCCGATATTTTACGAAGCCCTACCAAGTTTTACTTCTTTCTTTGTGTTTCTCAAGCATGATAGAGTGTCATGTATATTAGCAAATGTCAAGTCACAGAATAACAACAATGAGTTGTTATCAAGTGCTTAAAAGAATGGTTAGTACAAGCTCTATATAAAGAGTGATTAACATCCTTAGTTTAACTCAAAGTTTTTATTTCTATTGAACCAAAGGTGGCATAGGATCGGAAGAATCCCTTTGAATAGCCTCCAATGAAACACTTTAATCATTGTTTAAAGGAAATATAAAAATCAAATATTAAGAAATTTTTGAAAAAATTTGGAGAGTGAAAAGAATTTTAAAGAACACTGCTTAATTTTGAAGTTACTCTCTTATCTTGAGAAGAACACAGCAACCATTGGTTAGTTGCTCTCTAATCTTGTTCAACCAACATAAAAAAGGGCTAAACACATTTTTAAGATCAAATTTAAAAGACCCTTGAAGTGTAATTATTCATCCAATATCATGTCTCAAAGATCATAATTGGACCAAAACCATCCCAATCCTTTTGTATATAAAGGTGATAAAATATGTTTTCAAGATTAAATTTGACAACCCTTAAATCAGACTTAACTATTCTAAAATCAAGTTTTGGAGATTTTTGGATCCAAACTCGCTTTTAGGATTAAGTCTAAAACCTTTTGAATCAAAGGTAATTGATTCAAGATCAAGTTTTGAAACCTTGAGTCCAAAAAAAATCAAAATTTTCAGGCAAACATCTTGACAAATCTAGCTTCAAGATCAAATCTCAAAGACACTTGAAGCGCAATCATCCAAACATAATTTAAAATTAAATGTTGAAAATTTAAACATTGAAAACTTAAGTATTAAATTTAAGTTATAAAATTTATTTGTATATTACATAAAATTAGGTACACAATATAATTATATTGTTTGATGGATGTAAATTTTAATTATGTATAATTTTAAGTTAAAATTTAAACTTCAATTTTTAAAGGATAATATAATTGTAAAATAAAACAAAATATTTAAAGGATAATATAATAAAAATAATTAAAATTTTTGTATTAAATATTTTGTTTATAATTTTCTATATTTTTATAGAAAAATCTCTATATTTCACAATTTTTTTATTTTTAACTAATTTAATTATTTCAATATATTATCGAATAAGACTTAAGTCTCAAAGCAGGGGTGGAGCCAAAGGGTGGTAAGGGTCCTGCCCCCTAAAATAGAAAATTTCATATTTAGTTTTTTTATAAATTTTAAAATTTTAAATTAATATATGGTAAAATTATACTTTAACCCCTAAGAATAAGAAAAAATTAATTTAATCTTTTAAAATTTATAAAGATATACAACTTTATTCCTGTCTCCTCAAACAATTTTTTGGCTCTGCACCTATCTCAAAGACCATTGGAGCATAGCTTCAATTTATTATCTAAATATTTTCAAAATAAGTAGTGAATCAATATTTAAAAGATTTAGTTGGTCTAGTCTTACCGTGTTCAAGGTTACGTGGGCGTCATTGTTTATTTATTTTTGTCCATGAGGCACCTTTACTTGCGTTTACACTAACTGCAACGAAAGAACCCAAATAATGGGTTGACGACAGAGAAATAAAATAGTTGTCATAGTATTTATAAATGGCAGAGCTGTGATGAGAACAAACATACTAATTACCATAGCCGAAACAATAATAGTGTTTGTTGTTTTGAGATTTGGGAGAAATTGATCATCCAATCCAGAATATTAGTAGAGAAGCAAATTATGGTAATCATCAAATCTCCGTTTCCTCTCATCCTTTGCTGCTACCTCTTGGTATCTTTCGTCTTCTTCCCACATGGAGCACTCTCTCGTCAACTACTGGGAGAAGGTAAAAATGTATTCAATTTTCTATATGTATCTTAATCATTTTCATTTCATTTTTTTTTTAAAACCCTTTACAAACTCATTAAGGAAACCTTGTCCTGGTTTATGTGTATGATGTCCAATGCATTGAATTGCAGGTGGTGGCAATAAACGAAGCAAAGCGGAAGTAAGAAAAAGTACATCAGAACCAGCACCATCTTGGGTTGGCCAGGATTCACATCCACCACCGTCTGGCCAGGTTTCAAGGACAAGTTCATCTACTAGCCAGGTTTCAAGGACAAGTTCATCTACTAGCCAGGTTTCAAGGACAAGTTCATCTTCGGTCACATCGTATTCTCGTCAGGTTTCCAACAGCCCCACAGGCACGGGATGGAATTGCGAAACCACACCTACTAGTAATGGTTACGTGAAATCGTGCTCGAAGACCACTTATCAATCCTACACCAGACCATAAAGTTTATGTTTCGTTCTGAGATAAAGCTTGGTGTGTATTCTGTTGTTGTTTGGTGTGTTTCGCCCATACCAGCCAAAATGATATTCATGGCTGGTATATTAACTGTGCACTACGAATGAAATAAATGATAAAAGAAGGATATATAATAAAGTTAAACCTTAATCTTTTTTTATCAAATTTTAAGCTTATGTTCATAGTTCGGTTAAAATCGAATTAACTGATTAAACTGATTTAATTCGGTTAATCAATTCTTGATCAATTTAATTCGATCAAAAGTCGGTTAATAATTTTTAAAATTTTGATTATCGATTAATTCAATTCTGAATTAAATAATATATATTATATATAAAATAATTTTTGTTAATATATTAACAATGTATGTTTTTAAAGATTTTAAAAGCCTCAAGTTTAGTATGACTTGAGGAAACCTTGAGTTTACATATAAAATAACCCAAATTTCTTTGATTGCTTAAATATATATTGATTGCCAACTCAAAGATAAAGTTTTGTGATATGGGTTCTCTTTAAATAAAGAATTTATTTTGAGGTTTAGAAGTTCACATTTTAATTGATATAATAATAATTGCAGTTTTTAATTTTTATATTTTTAACAATTTGACCCTAGTTCTATATAAAATTATAAAAAATTCAAAAATATTTAAAAAAATAGAAACTCCTATATAAAATTTCTAGAAAAATAAATTTTAAAATGTTGTTGAAGAACTAATATGTGTGGAAAAAATTATCATTCAATAGAATTCAATAACAAATTAAAATAAAATAAAAACGAAAAAAAAAGGTTAGATCATTGCATGATTTCTCAATGTTTTTCGAAACTAAATTAATAATATCTTCAAGTCAAGTTTCACACTCTCGAAAAATGTCGAGAATTGATATTACAGAGGCTTGTGAAATCAGTTTTGATGTCATTCTTATAACAAAACATACCACAAATTTTCTTTTTCAAACTCAATTTTCAATTTCATTTCATTTAAATTACTTTTCAAAACACAAATTGCAAAAACAAATTATAGTCTAGTTTTTCTTTTCTTTTCTTATAACGAAAAAACTTGTCAAGAAACAGAAGAGTTAAAAATAGAACCAATAATTTTGCTTAATATTTTTTATTTTTCTATGTGTTTTTTTAAAGAATGGGTATTAGATATTTCCATACAAATAATATAAAGAAAAAATTGGAGGGTTTAAAATAATTCTCCTCGTTTACTCTCCCTTTATCTATTTTGGAAATTTTCATTTACTTTTATTTTAACTTTAATTTTAAAATGTTCTAAATTTAAAAAAATTCAGTTTTCATCACTTTATATTAAAGAATAAAATTATTATACCAATTAAAAGGTCTCGCTTAATAGTAAAGTGACAAAAAAACTATTTCAAAAGTATAATGATTAAATTGTAATTTTTAACTAAATAACTAAAAAATTTACCCATAATTTAGTTGCTTATAATGTAGTTTACCAAAAAAAAAAATCTACAATTGAGCTTTGAGCTTTTCTATATTTACATTTATTTTTGTCATACTTTATCACTCGTAATTAATTTTTAAAATTGACGTGTTTCTTTATTTTAAGTTTCTTTATTTTATGTTTTAATACTTTCTTAAAAGTACGTGCCACTTTACAATGAATAAAATAAATTTTCTTATGAAAAACAATTACATAAGTCATGGGGTATCCTCTTTCGATTGGTCCAACTATTTATTGTATTTAGACTTACATCATACAGAGCATGCCGCTACATATATCGAAATTCTTGAGAATAGGGCTTCAATAAAATTTCTTGTCAACAACGGTAGCAACCAAGTCAATGACTGTTCATTTAGCTTTCCTTTTTCTGGTGTTTGCTTCTATTTTAGCTCTTCATGAATGTATCGAGTACTCGATTACAATTTACACAGTTGTTTTTCTTCTAATTGTTGATATACCCTTTTGATGTTTCATTTTGATTTGATCAGGCACCAATGAAGATGAGCTTGATCGGAGCATACCAACAGGCAACGAAATAATACTAGGACCATGCAGTCATTCAACATGCCGTGTAGAATCAGCATCGGAGAACGACAGCATATTCCGAAATTGTTGGTGCTGTATATCATTAAAATCACATCTTTGTTATACCTATAGAATTGTCTGCGAAAACAATTGCCCACCCGGACCACCGCCTGATCTTGCAATTCCTTGACTGGATCACCTTGCTTTTGTAATAGCTGAGATGACCCTCTAGTTGTTGAAATCAACATGTCACTTGTTTCCAATAATCATGAATAAGAAGTGGCCAAAATAAGTTTTATTATTCCATTGTGTTAGTCATCATAAGGCTCTAGCTTAGAAACTTATATGGGTAATTACAGACACAGTTACAAAAATATTAAAAACTCTTCTAACCATTACATGGAAATAGGAGGTGTAGAAGGCCCAAATTGCCCGGGCCCAACTCAGCATCAACAAACCAAAAAATAAATAAAAAATAAAACAAAACAAAACCCAATTGTACAACCCAACACACTAAAACCCAACTACCCAACCCAAACAAAACCAAACCCAAATAAAAAATAGGCCCAAATGGCCCAAAACCGACCCAAATCCAGAAGCTAGGGTTTCTGGAAACCCTAGCGTCGCACCTACCCTCTGCCCAACACCGACTCTTCACCTGCCCTCTGCGCCGCACGTCTCCGACCTGCCTTCTGACACCGGCCACCTGCTCCACCCGCTCCCCATGCCCTGCAAGAACAAGGAAACACGCAACAGAGCAGAAAAGCAAAAAAAAAAAAAAAAATAGCAAACAAGTTGTAAAAAAGGGCTATAAAAAGCCGAATTGTGTTCTGTATTGGGGGGTTCCCTTCTTTTAAGAAAAAATAAAAACGCAAGAAACAGAGATTCAAGCAAAAAAGAGCTTTTTTTTTCTTTTTCTTTCTTTCAATCGGAAAGACAGAGGTTCTAACACTCAAAACCGGCAGAAATAGCAAGCAAAAATCAACACAAATTCCAGTATAAAGATTAAACGAGAACAAGGATCAAAAACAGAAAAAAGGGGTAAGGTCTGCGTTTTCGATCTTTTTTGGTCTTCTTTTTATATACACATACATATAAATAAATAATAGTATATAAAAAGAAGAAAGACATAAAAAAAATAAAAAAATAAAATTTTTTACCTTCCTACCATCAGTGGGCGGTGGCCGAGCCGCCAACCGTCCGACGGTCGGAATTCCTCCGGAGCTCCCCACCTGCAGAGAGAAAGAAGAGGGGATAGAAATTTTTTTTAAAAGAAAGGTGGAAAATGGCATTTTTTGGCAGGAAAATGGCTTATATAGCCAAAACGACGTCGTTTTGACATGACCCGATCCGACCGACCCGACCCGCCTAGGATCCGCGTGTTTTACAGAAAAAATGGGATATTTATCGGTGCATCCTTCCGCATTTTTACCGTTCCAATCAAGTTTTATTATTTCCAAATTTCCCCCCGAAATTTGCTCGGATTCGCAATTAAGTCCCCTCTGCAGCTGTGCGTTTTGGCAAAAGGGGTTAATTGCCATTTTGGTCCCCCCTCCTTTCACGCGTGTTTCAAATGGTCCCTTTTCCTTTATTCTATTTCAATTAACCCCAAAATCGTTAATTTTAATGCAATTTAATCTGTTTTAATTATTTTGCAATTTTTAGGGTCTTTTTGTTATTATATTAATATTGTTATTATCATTATTATATTTTTATATTTTATTATTAATGCATTTCACTAACTTTATTATTATTATTATTATTATTATTATTATTATTTATTTTGATTATATTTTCACTATTATTTGATTCTATTACTATTATTCATTATAACATATTATTATTCGTTATTTTGGTTATATTCCCACCATTCTTTATTTATATTATTATTATTTATTATGACAACGGTATGTGTTATTATGCTATTTATCTACTATTATTAGGGTAGAGATGATTATTTTATTTACTATTATTTGTTGTTTTTATTATTAGGGCTATCTATTTTACAATTACTTCGTCCACATTATTGTTATCATTATATTATTTTATTTTTTTACATGTATATTTTTTTTATTTCATGTATTAATCGTAATAATGATTTTTTTATATTGTCATCATTATTTCATGTTCATTTCAAATATCATCTTTATTACTTTGTTATTATTATTTCTTGTCTTAGTTATTTGATATGTATTTTTTTCTTATCTCCATTACTACTTTGTCATTATTATTATTATCATTATCATTATTGCTACTATTATTATTGTTTGTTTTATTACATCCCCATCTATACTTGTTTTCTTCGTTTTATGCTATGTTATTAAACAAAACACCTTGTGTAAAATCATCATATTTCGCCTAAAAGATTTTAAAATAAGGCAATGTTTTGTATTTAGAAATTCAGAAAATGGTGCCCTAACGCGCTGGGTTGCGATTTTTCGTTTAACTAAATAACTTAACATCCTTTTTACGAAGTTTCATGAATCACGAGATGGCTTTGATTATGAGAGATTAAAACATCGTGTCCTAACGTGCTGGATGTGATGTTTATATCTTTTCGTCAAAGAAAGCTCAAATTTTGACTCAAGCCTTTTCTTAAATTCAACCTATACGATGCGTTTTGTAAAATTACTATACTCCACTTAAAGATTTTGAAATAAAGGCAATGTTTTGTATTTAGGAACTCGGGGAGTAGTGCCCTAACGTGCTGGGTTACGATTTTCCGTTTGACTAAATAACTAAACATCCTTTTGGTAAACTTCATAAAATCATGAGATAGTTTTGATTACGAAGGTTTAGAATATCATGTCTTAACGTGCTGGATGTGATGTTCGTATTTCTCGGAACAAAGATATCTCAAAATGCCAATACCTTTTAAAAGACCCGTATTTTAAAACCCTTTCAAACCTCCGACATTAAGACACTAATTAATCATTTTGGTACCAATTTTGGGCGACGAGGGTGCTAACCCTTCCTCGTATGTGAATCAACTCCAACCCAATTTTCAAAACTTCGCACCAAAAACACTGTTTTAGTAAAACAAAATGTTTTATTAAAATAAAGGTGATCCGATCGCACCAACTAAAGGTCGGTGGCGACTCCGATTTTTTCATTTTCAAAACCAAAGTCGAACCTCTTTTTTGATTTCAAAAAAATGGTTACGACAGGAGGCATTTTTCTAAAAACAAATCTTCTTCTACTCTCTCGACTCTCTCTCATTCTTTCTAAAATTTTAGAATTTTTCTTAAATTGCATTAGAGGAAATTCTGTTTAAGAGTTTGGGTTTTAAGCAGAACCGTCTATGACCCCTCCAAACTTTCTCGAGAATTGATCCTAGTGTGATTTTTCCAATTAATTCTATTTTCAAATTATTTCAGAAGAGCAAATACCAATTGAGTTCTACCTTCCTTCGAGTGTACAAATATCAAAGAACTGTGTTAATCTTGGGGGACGACATCCATCATACAATTACAACAATCAAGGCAAATTCGTTTCTAAGGCAATGGTTCTTCCACAGTACAATAATTGTAACACCCCTAACCCGTATCCGTCGCTAGAACAGGATTACGGAGTATTATGAGTTTACAGAATCATTACAGATAACATTGAGTAAAAATATTAATTAAATACAAAAGCATTCACATTGTCCTTTAAATGGACCCTCGAGGCCCAATTTGAACTGTAAAATCAAATCGAGACTAATTCGGAAACTCATAATTTTTTTCCCAAAATTTCAAGATTTTGCCATATGAACAGTACCCACACCCCCGTGTGGGCAGGCCGTGTGTTCACACACACTCGTGTCCCGTACCTGTGTAACTCTCTGATTTTTGTAAGGCATGAACAGATTGAAGTTAAACGGCCATGCAACACGCCCATGTTCAAGGCCGTGTCACTCACACGGTTGAGACACACGTCTGTGTCTCTACCCGTGTGCTCAATTCTGAGCATTTTGTTTCTCAATTTTTAGGTGCAGGGACACACGGCCATAACACATGCCCATATGACAGGCCGTGTGTCTAACCGTGTGGAGGAAAATAGGCCATTTTAAGGCCACTTTTCTTACCCTTTACACAACCAACCTGCATACAATACTTTCATGTACCAATATACTCCAAATCCACAGCCAAATCAAGTCAATAACTTATATGGTAAGCTAAATTTATAACTACACTACTTATTTACATAAACTTACTATGTTATTTCAATCATTAACTACCATTATATACTAATAAAGACATGCACATAAACTAACATATATGTATGAAAGTCATTCATAACCATATTTTAAATTTACTTTCTTTTCATACTCTTGTTAATCTACAAAGAACATTAACATACAGAAGTAAGCTTATGAAAGCTTAGTAAGCTCATAAGCTTAAAACATAAATCTTACCGAATTACAATAACAATTCAATAACAATTTTTTCACTAAAGTTTCCTGTCATACACAATTTCAAACGATGAATTCATTAGATTGAGCTCAATATTAATAACTAATTAAGTCTCAACACTTAATTTCGAGTAACACTTACCCTTACTTGTCAAAATTAGGGAATGTCTTACTGATTTGAATACATCATTAGTTTGCTGCCACATTCCACTTTGGTTTTGCACACATTTTTCTATGGCTTTGCCATGATCACACACTTTATCACATTGGCATAGCCTAGTTATGGTCTTACACTTGCACACATATATATATACATAACTGCCATGATTCAATCATAGTCTTACGTTCACTTTCACAATGCCATAGCTACGCTATGATCTCACACTTCACTCTTTTTCATGGATTAACCATGGTCTTATCCTTTAATTCATCATTGATCACTAAATGAACGTACTTAGTCCTGCGATTCCCTTAATTCGAACTTTCAATTCAATTTTTCACACCATTACAATCACCATATTTCAATAGCAAAAATATAAATTATAAATATTGTATACATCACAAAATTTATATAAAAATTCAGCCATATGAACTTACCTGGACCAATTTGTAGAATTATGAAAATTTAGGGACTAATAGGTAATTTTCTCTTTTCCATGTTTATCTTTAGACTCTCGATCTATAATCTAAAATTTTTCATTCATTAGCATCTAATCCAATTCTAATTCACTTCACAGTTTATGGCCTTAAATTTTTTAAATTACACTTTTACCTCAAATTTTATAATTTTTACAAATTAGTCCCTACTCAATCAACCCATCAATTGAGCTAATTCTTCTTAATTAACACTTTTTCTAACTATTTTAAACTACTACACAGCCTTTGAAATTCAGAATTTCAACATCAAACACTAATTTTTAACTTTTTCATGTTTAAGTCCTAAAAATCAATTTCTACTAAAATCTTTTAATAAATTCGTCATATAATGAATTAAAATCTTCAAATCCATGATAATTAATCTTAAACAAACAGAAATTATCCATGTCAACTTCAAATTACACTTACCTGGACCAATTTGTAGAATTATGGAAATTTAGGGACTAATAGGCAATTTTCTCTTTTCTACGATTATCTTCGGACTCTCTATCTATAATGTAAAATTTTCCATTAATTCAATTCTAATTCACTTCACAATTTATGGCCTTAATTTTTTAAATTACACTTTTACCCCAAATTTTACAATTTTTACAAATTAGACCCTACTCAATTAACCCATCAATTGAGCTAATTCTTCTTAATTAACACTTTATATAACTATTTTAAACTACTACAAAGCATTTTAAATTCACAATTTCAACATCAAACCCTAATTTTTAACTTTTTCACATTTAAGTCCTAAAATCAATTTCTACTAAAATCTCTTAATAAATTCATCATATAATGAATTAAAATCTTAAAATACATGATAATTCATCTTAAAAATACATCACTTATCCATGTCAACTTTAAATTACACTTATAGAATCAAAAACTAATGAATTCTATAGTTGGACCTAATTGTAAAAGTCGGAAAAACATAAAAATTTCAAAGAAAAAGCAAGAATTGAACTCACATGGTGAAAAAATATGAAAAACAGCTTATTCCAGACCTCCTATGGCTTTTTTGCTGAAGAAAAATGATGATTTCTCTAGATTTTCAATTTAATCTTTATTTTATTTAGTTAATTTGTGAAATTTCCAATTTTGCCCTTATTTTACCTTATTTTCTTGCTTATTTTCTTGCCCAAACCGTCCAACCCACATAATTTGGGTCTAATTGCCTTTTAAATCCCTCCTTATTAATCACTTAAGCTATTTAATCACTATATAACAAATTTTACACATTTTACAATTTAGTTCTTTTTAATTGATTAACTATTAAAACGTCAAAAATTTCTAACAAAACTTTAATACTAACTCAAGGACACTCCATAAATATTTCTAAAAATATTTTTGGCTCGGTTTTATAAATTCGAGGTCTCAATACCTCGTTTTTGACTCATTTGACCTAATAATTTCTTTTAATTCACAAGATTCTCTAATTCAAATATATTTCTAAATTCACACTTACTCATAATTATTAATTACTAAATTTTCAAACTTACTTGTCAGATTTAGTGATCTCGAATCACTATTTCCCGACACCACTGAAATTTAGACTGTTACAATAATACTTTATTTATTTAATCTTGGTTTATTTTCCCGTCAATGCTAACGAGTTTGCTTTGCAGTAGTATATTTTCCAACAGACGTTTGGTATGATGAAAAGTTATCACTTACTAAAGAACTTAATTAGTTAAATGTGATTTCAACTTTTGATATGTAAAAATTGATTCTCAATGGAAAATGATTCTATTAATAATTGACGAAAAAAGTTACTTTTCCACGTAAATTAAAAATAAAAAGGAATTACTAAGAAAGGAAAACGAAAAAAAAAATATTTCTTTCATCTTGTAAATTAATTCAAATATTTTCTAAAAATAAATATTAATATTATTGAAAGTAACATCACAGAAAGTGTTAAGTGTACTAAGAATATAATTGTAATTTTTCGAGATTTTAATCAATACTGTCCAGTAAAATAACTTTTGTAAGACATTCTCATAATAAATCACCTTTCAATTATGACATGAGAAAAGCACCTTAGAGGCGAAGCCAAAATAATTTTTGAGGGGCGAATAAAATTTTAATTTTTTATAATTTATATTTTTATAATTTTTAATGTATTAAATTAAATTAATAATTTTAAGGGGCTAAAATTTAATTTTATATTTATTAACTTAAAATTTAAAAAATTTTAAAAACCTAAATAATAATTTTTTATTTTAGGGGACGAGCAGGAGAATCGCCTCTGATCCCCGCTAAGCTGCACATAGAATGTCTCAACACTTCGAGTAAAATGAGAAATAATAATAAATATGTTTAAAATGGTGAAATTCAAAAGGAGGCCCACGTCAACCCGCTTGGATGCATCACGTGCTTTTCAAAAATGAGATAACTTCAATCTGATCCTTCAAACTTCATATATTTAATTTAATACCCTGTTTAGTTTTAATTGTTTCAATTCAGTCCCAATTTAATTCTATTTGCACTCAATATATATATATGTTTATATATGATTTTTAATTTGATTATTTAACTTTATACTTTACCATTAATCTAATATCCTTGATTTATTTTATAAAAATAAAATTTATAAAAATGGATTATTTTAAAAATATTTATTAAAAAATATAAAACATAATTTATAAATTTTGTTAGAACAGTAGAAACAAGATATAATATAAACTATAAACTGTAAACTTAAAAATAATAGCCAAGCACATGCATAAATCAAGAACCAAATAAATTAGTCTTTAATTTTTCACTAAATTGCATATTCAAATATTAATCCGACCTATATTTATAACATAAACTTAAAGGGTTTTAATCAATATTTTCAACACGCAAAATTGATGGAATATTTAACGAATATAAAGAACCAAAATATTTATTAATCGATCCACCAAATCAATATTATAAATCCTTCAAAATTTAAAATAAATCGAAACCTAAAAATTTAACATAAATCTAAAAGATTTAGCATGTATGATAAAAAAACACTAAATCCAAATATCAAATTCATAAAATTTAAAAAAACGAATAAAACAAAAAAAAAAATAGAGAATCAATTTTTTGTCAATGATTCAACATGACGAGGTTCGGATGTCACTTGTTAGAACCATAAAAATAAGATATAATATAAACTTAAAACTGTAAACCAAGATCTATCATGTCAAATGTGCCTGAATTCATCGATTTCTTGAAATCTACGGATCTTAGGGTTTTGATCTTTCAAATTAGCACACAAGTAATCTAGAGAATGTGGCTCTCTATTTTCTAAAGATGAGATATTAGAAAAGTTACCTTATGTGTAATTTGAGGACCATAACCCTAATATATAATTTTGGCATATTAGCCCTAATTTCTAATCAGCCCATCATCAATTAAAAATTAGTTACTAGAATATCTACACATATTTGATCCATACTTTATTTAATAATTAAAACCCAATAAATCTTAACCAAATTAGATCACTTTTAATTTGGGCTAACCTATTATGATGGTAAATAATAACATGTAATTACCCTTATTATATATGTGATATTCATATTTTCCAACAAATTTATGTTACAATATTTTAATATAGAAATATAACTTCTATAAGTAATAATATTATTTGTAGAATTTTATAAAATTTTGTAAAAACTTTTAAGAAATAAATTAATATAATTGAATTAATACGTATAATTAACCCTAAACCCCAAATTTATTTAAGAGTATACATAATCAATCTATACATTGTACGGGAAAACTAGCATACCCTTTTCTTGAATGATAATATATAATATTAAAACACTCCCTAACATTTAGCGGCCTTAATAACGCCCTTGACTATGCCTTCAAGTAATTATCTCAATCAACCCAATATTTGGGTTGTTTCATTTTATTTGTCAATATTGTAAGATTTTTAGGTTTCTATGTATAAAACAAAAACTACAGGACTTTAAGTTTAGTTAAGGACAAATCGATATTGCATCAATTAGAAAGATGGGTTGGATACGTTTATGTAATTTTGTGTTATTTTTCACCAAAAAAAAAAAAAGAGATGGGCAAATATGTGTATTGAGTTTATAGTAGTGTTTGTCGTCCCAAGTGTAATTTGAATATGAGTCATGCTTGTCGCGTTTCTGTTAGATTTTATTTTTCTCTTGTAATTCACTAAAAAAAAAAGATGGGTTGAACATTTTTTTTCGGGTTAAAAAGAATAAGAATAGAAGTAGTGAATGTATAAAAAAAAAAGAAAAAAAGAAGTCAATTAAAACAATATTTAAAGTTTTTCTGGATATAATATTAGGGGTAGAGAATGAGAGTAGACTTGATAATAGGTCGTATTCGAATTGCATCGATACAAAATTTTAAGCTCGGGCTTGGTCGGAAAAATGAGCCTAAACTTCTGCCCAAGTCTGGCTCAGATTAAAATGCTAAACCCAAGCTTAACTTAGCTCGCCCGTATTAATTTTTTTAGATTATTTTTTATATAAAAACTAATTTAAAAAATAGAATACATCAAATACACTAAAAACATTAAAATAAATGTTTCCCGATAAATTAAAAATACATTAAAAAAGTATTTATACTTAAATAACACTAAGATAAACAACTTGGCATGCAAATGCCTTTAAAATAGTAGCAAAATTAATAATAAAATAAGAGTTATATAATATCCAAACAATAATAACAAAATAGTAACAATACAATATGGGATTGCAGCAAAACAATAAAGAAATGACAACAAAATAACAGTAAAACAACAACAAAATAATTTATTCGAACGAGCCAAATCCAAAAAAATCATACCCGAGGCCTAGCACAATTAGAAAAAGGGCATTATTTTTTTCAAGCCCATTTTTCGGGATTATATTTTTGCCCAAACTCTCCCACTTTTTAGGTAGGCCTTTGAGCATGGACGAATGACTCAACTCATGATCAGGTCTAGATGAGAGTAACAGAGTTCAAACTTATGTCAAACAGATGTTTAACAAGAATTTTAATCACCTCTCCATACTAATAAGACCAATTAATGAATTAACGAAAAATATAATTATATAATAATTTTTAAAAACAATATTAAAATCCTTATGAATAAAAAATATTTTAAAACATGCATGCAAAATGATTTTTATCCCAAAAATTGATTGACTTGAATTTACCAATGGGAGCCTTGAATACGGAAATACAAGCAGGGCCAAAGAGTGTGAACTGGCTGACTTCCACGTAAAAAAACACAGGGATACGCCGTTGTCGGACTGCCTTTTCCTTCACGCCATGCACGCGATGTTGAATTATACAATAAAGGTGATTTTTTAATATGACAAAAAATAAATATTAATATATTATTCAATTTAAATATATTTATATAAATATATAAGACTGCAAAGTTCTGTCTCATTCATTGCACAGAATATATATATATATATATATTTATATCTAGCCCCTAAATTTTTAAGATTTTCTGACTAGTTAAAGAGGACACAAGATTAATCCCAACCATCCCAAATCAGGCTTAATAAAAAAAATAGGTAAAGTACACTCAAGGTTACTAAATTATTAGTAGGTTTACAGTTTGATCATTTAAAAGTTATAAAATAGTCATTAAATTATCTGAGAGTTTTCATTTAAGTCATTGAACTATTCAAAAGTTTTTATTTAAGTCATTGGAATGTTAATTTTTTTTTTTAAGTTCGTCCAACGAGCTCCAAGTGACGATTCGACGATGGTTTGGTGGATCAATATTCATTGATGAGAACAAGAACATACTTTAAATTCAAGTTGATCTTAAGATCAGTGTTGAAGATCGGGGAATAAAGCTATTTTAATTTTAGTTCGTAGATTCGTGACATTTAAAGTTGCTTCATAAAAAAATTGAATTGTAGAAGAGAATGTGAATTAGAGCCTTAGGTTGTTGTAGATGTTGCTGTAGAAAATGTCATACAACATCGATTTTAACAATCCAATAACTTAAATTAAAATTTTCAAATAATTTAATGATATTTTATATTTATTTTTGAAAACGTAAATTGAATTTCATATTTTTGTCACCAAAAGGTTAAACTAAAAATATTCTAAATTTTAAGTACCTTTAATCTTGACCCCTTATATCGCCTCCTTGGCATTGTATTTATAAGAAGGATGTCTGCCAAATGATTAAAAAGGAGATACCCAAGCAAGTTACAAGATATTAGCAGATAAGCAACTTATGGAAACCAAACCTTCATTGCTTCTTATCCTCTACTGCTTTCTCTTGACATCGTTGCTCTTCTTCCCACATGGAGCAGACTCTCGTAAACTACTGCAGGGGGAAGAAGGTATTTTTAAGCTTTATAATTCAATCATTTTCAGTATAAATAAATATAATATCTTATATCCAATTCTTGGATTTGCAGAAGATGGCAATGGACCAAAAAAGCGGGAGTAAAAAAAAGTCGTTCAAGTTCAGCACCTTCTTGGGTAGGCCATGATTCTCCTCCCTCGCCGCCTTCTCCTCCCTCGCCGCCTTCGCAGCAGTCATGGCAGAAGTCATTTGAAAATCAAGTGCGCAGTGAAGCGGAACAAGAAGCCCAACGTGAAGCTTGCGAGTATTCCCGTAGTTATACTAATGCTTATTGTTCTCCTTAATTTTAAAAGCCTTAAAGCCGCCACACCCAACAATTAAGAGTCTGTCTTGCGCTTTCGATCCTTCCGGACCTGGGTATAGATGTTATCTGCTTTGTTTGTGTACCGAGTACTGTGTTTTTTATATGAGAAATTAGAGTGCCACAAGCTAAGAAAAAAGAACTTCAATGTTGAAAGTTCAAGTTTTAGTTGTTGGCGGATACATGCAAAATTAAAAATCAGTTCCAGGTTAATTAAAGAACTATTTAATCTGTGTAAACTGTATACTCTTTCTAATTACTTAGATTACAAGTTTTTGTTATGGATGCATTAATTAAAGGTTACTTTTGTTTGTCTTAAATTACTTTTTAATCATTTATGTTTAAAATAATGTGTTTTAGTTATTTACGTTCTCATTTTGTTATGAAGTAGTCATTTTGCCGTTAAGCTCCATTACTTTCCTAACAAAAATTCTATATGTTAGTTCAAATGAGTTTTAAATGCCAATTTAAATGTCCAATTGGGACGGAAATAAATTTTTAATTAATTGAAAATTTTAAATTAATTGAGAGGGTAAAGTATAATTTTATCATAGATTAACTTATAATTTTATTATTTATAAGGCCCTCATTGGTGACAGATATGATTCAAAGCTACATCCATTTGCTTGATTATAGTAGAAAACCCATAGTTCGATGCATATCCACAAGGTAGATGTCATATTCCTGTAGACAATACTTCAAAGCCTGCATTAGAAGGAAAAAATGATGAGCTACAGCATACAGTTGGAGACTAGAGCAACGGCAGAAAGTAACATTAGCAAATGATCAACATACTGATGGAAGGATATTTCAATTTTCCCGGCATCAGGATTGGCTATAGCAGCGAAAGCTTCTGGGGATAAATCAACTATTTTCACAACCATATAATCCTGTCCTCTACATGGATTAGGGTCACCTTGGTTGGTTACTCCTCTGCATTCAACTTTGTAATTTCTCCCGCAAGCTGATCCCCCGTCCCAAAAAGCATCACCGACAGCAGCAATCATCACTCATCATTTTGGTATCCATTACAAGCTGTTGAGGATTTGGACAAAGATAAATGAGGGTTGAGCAACAAAGCTGTAAGTTTGCTGGAGAAAATAAACAGAATCGGCCTTTGTTCAGCAAAAATGAAGAACAAGAAAAGAGAGAGTTTTTTGGATGAAATTCTTAAATGATTTCATTAACAACTAAGATGGCATGATGCCAATACATATACCAGTATTACAGCTGGTCATCATAAACAAATTTCACCTAAACAACTCCCTACTACCACTAATTATATTGGAACTTAAAAAACATTGCTTGCACACATAGATATACTTATTTATCAATCCATCATTACCTAATTACATCAAAACAATGTCAACTTAGTTCAAATCTAACTAAACTACAAAAAATATTTAAGGTAACAAAAACAAATGAAATACAAAAGTAGTAATGTGCTTCAGCAGCTGCATGCATACTTCATCCAATAATAATACAGTAGCTTGATCTTTTTACAACTGCATGTACTTCATCCACCCCATATAACTTGGGTTGCATAGTCTGCTCCTTGGCTAATTCATGTGCTACATGCAAGCCAACTTCAACACTCCTCCTTGGCTTGTATGCTGCAAACTCCAATTTTAGCTCTCAAATGCACGGATCTTGACACACTAAGGGGCTTTGTTAAGATATCAGCAAATTGTTCTTCAGAACTGCAATGAATCATCTTCACTTCTTGAGCTTGCTCCATCTCTCTAACAAAGTGAAATTTGATCTTGAAGTGTTTCGTTCTCCCATGGAACACTGGATTCTTTGCAATTGCAACAATAGATTGGTTGTCACAATTGATCTCTGTTGCTTCTCTTTGGTGTAAATTCAAATCAGCCATGACTTTTCTTAGCCAAATGGCTTGGTTGACAACTCCTGCAGCTGCCACATATTCCGCTTCAATAGTTGACTAAGCAACAACATTTTGCTTCCTCGAATTCCAGCAAAAAATGGCTGAACCAAGAGTAAAAACATACCCTAAGGTACTCTTCATGTCATCTATCGATCTAGCCCCATCGCTATCAGCATAACCAACCAATTTCATGCTTTCAACTTTTCTAAACAGCTCCATAGCTCAATGTACCTTTAATGTGCCTGAGAACTCTTTTGGCAGCTTGAAAGTGCTTCTCATTGTAGCAATGCATGAATCTTGATAACAGACTCACAGCAAACATGATGTCTGGTCTAGTGGTAGTTAAATAAAACAAACAACCAACCAGATTCCTATAGGTTGTTTGACTAACCTTTGAAAATCACCTTGGCTGGATAGCTTATCTCCAACAGCAACTAGTGTGCTCGTTGCTTTGCAGTTTTGCATGGAGAATTTGTTCAGAATTTTTAAGGCAAAAGCCTTCTGACTTAGGAAGATCCCTTGCTGAGTTTGGGATACCTCCATGCCAAGGAAGTAGGACATTTGTCCCAAATCTGACATCTCGAACATCTGTTCCATCTTGGCTTTGAAATCAACCAACATTTTATGTTCTCCTCCAGTTACTAGCAGGTCATCAACATATAGAGGCACTATCAGTTAAGTTTCACTACTTTATTTCTTCACATATAAGGTAGGTTCACTGATGCTTCTTTCAAATCCAAGGCTAGCTAGGTAGCCATCGATCCTGCTATACTAGGCTCTCGGTGCCTGTTTGAAACCATACAAGGCTTTCTTCAGTTTGTACACCTTGTCCTCTTCACTAATAATTTTGAAACCTTCAGGTTGCTCAACATAAATTTCCTTTTCAAGAAAACCATTAATAAAGGCTGACTTCACATCGAGTTGATGGATTTTTCATTGCATCTATGCAGATAAGGCAACTAGCAGCCTTATGGTGTCAAACCTAGCTGTTGGTGCAAAGGTCTCAAAGTAGTCAATGCCATACTTTTGGCTGAACCCTTTTACAACCAGCATTGCTTTCAGTTTGTTCAAGCTACCATCAGCATTTTGCTTGGCTCGAAACACCCATTTCACCCCAATGACCTTCCTGTTTGTTAGTTTCTCAACTAGCTGCCATGTCTAATTCTTCTCAATCATACTGATTTCATCAGCCATTGCCTATTTCCAGCCTTGATGAGCTTCAGCTTCTTCAAAATAGCTTGGTTTAACTGCAACCACTTGAGCTCTTTCATAAATCTCAGCCAATGGTCTAGTGCCTCTGACTGGTTCATCATCAATGTCTATTTTAGGACCATCTTGATCAGCTTCAGTCTGATCTGTCACAAAATCTTCAGAGACTACCTCTAGTTCATTTTTCTTTCAATTACAGGATGATTTCTCATCGAATACAACATCCCTGCTCACAAGTACTTTGTTGGATAAAGGATCTAAGATCCTATAGCCTTTCTTCACACTACTATAGCCCATCAAGATATCAGGTTAAGCTTTCTTAGCAAGCTTGTCTCTTTTTACTGTTGGAACATGAGCATAACAAATGCAACCAAAGATTCTTAGGTGAACCAGTGATGGTTTAAACCCAAACCAAGATTCAAATGGAGTTTTCTGAGCTTAAGCCTTGGTTGGGAGCCTGTTTTGAAGGTATACAACAGTGTTAACTGCCTCAGTCCACAAGGTTTTGGGAAAATTCTTCCCAAACAACAAGCATCTGGCCATATCCCTCAAACTTCTGTTCTTTCTTTCACTAATACCATTTTGTTGAGGTGTGTAGGTGTTGATGAATTGGTGTTTGATGCCTGCTTCATCAAAAAAGATTAAAACTGAGCTGAGGTGTACTTAGTTCCATTATCAGACTTCAATGTTTTCAGCTTGCAACCTAATTTTGTTTCCGCTGTAGCCTTGAACTTCCAGAAAACTAAGGCTACCTCATACTTATGTTGGATGAAGTAAACCTAATAATGCCTTGAGTAATCATCAATGAATAAGATGAAATACCTACTGCCATTTAGAGAATGAGTCTTCATGGGACCACACACATTAGTGTGTACAAGTTGCAATCTTTCAGAAGCTCTCCAGGCTTTGTTTGTAGGGAATGGTAGTCTAGCTTGTTTTCCTGGCTGACATACTTCACAAACTTCTTTTTCCACTGAGTTAGTGAATTTTTCAACCAAATCCCCTTTGGTCAACTGATTTAGTGATTTTTAGTTGGCATGGCCTAACCTTCTGTGCCACAGCTTGGATTCATCTCGAACAGCTGTGTAGGCTCTGTCAGAGCCCTTGTTCCATCTATAACAAAGCTTTTGTTAGCTATGGTTATTGACATGAGCTTGGATCCATTTGGATCACTAATTAGGCACTCCTTGCATTTGAACACAACTGAATATCCTTTCTCAAGCAACTGAGCAATGCCAAGCAGGTTTCTTTTAATTTCAGGCACAAACAAGACATTTGAAACAAGTTTGTGATAAACCGTAAAAGTAACATATTTTAGGCCCACATTTAGCATGCTTTTGGATGATTTAAGCCTTGAATTGTGTAATTTGGTGCTCTTAATCCTTTGTTTTTGTAACACCCTGAAAATGGGCCTATGCATTTTTGATTTAATTATACGAAATGGCATGTTTATGTGTTATGAATGTATGGTGAACATTTTTGGAAACTTGGAAATGATAAGAGGAAAGTGAACATTTTTGGAAACTTGGAAATGTTAAGTTTAAAAGAGGAAAGTGAACATTTTTGGAAACTTGGAAATGTTAAGTTTAAAAGAGGAAAGTGAACATTTTTGGAAACTTGGAATGTGTTATGAATGTATGGTGAACATTTTTGGAAACTTGGAAATGATAAGAGGAAAGTGAACATTTTTGGAAACTTGGAAATGTTAAGTTTAAAAGAGGAAAGTGAACTATCGTAACCATTTTTTTTGGGGAAACAGTAAACGACGCGGTCGACTCGATTTTTTTTAAAAAAAAGAAAAGGAAGGGAGTCGCCACCGATCTTTATTTGGTGTGATCGGATCACCTTTGTTTTAATAAAACATTTAGTTTACTAAAACAGTGCTTTTTTGGTCCACGAACTTTGAGAAAACGGGTTCGGAGGTCGATTACGTGCGAGGAAGGATTAACACCCTCGACACGCCCAAAATTGGTACCAAACTGATTGATTGATGTCCTATTTGTTGAAAACTTTAGAGGGGTTCGAAAATACAATGCTTTTTATTTTCAAAATTGGAAGGGACATTAAGGCTCTCTTATTTTCTAAGAGATAGAGCATCACGTCCGAAGAAGTTAGGGCACAATACTTTAAACTCCCGAAACTAAGCTCGCCTTTTGAAGCTTGGTTTTTATTTGAAGAGGATCTCCCGTCATTTGTTAAACGAGAAATCAGAACCCAGTAAGTTAGGGCTTGTTTTCCCGAAAATCCAAATTAGGAATATTGCCTCTATTTTGGAAGAAAAAGAAGCTTATCTTGAAGTGTCTAGGTGTCGAGTCCAGTAAGTTAGGGCGCGACATTTCGAATCTTCGAGATTAAGCATCTTAGTTTTAAAATTTAAACTGCAATTTTAAAAGAGACATCCCGTTGTTTAGCTTTAAACGAGGAGAAATCGAAACCCAGTAAGTTAGGGCTCGATTCACTCGAGTTGCTAATACGGAACGTCAAATTGAAATCGGGACTTGTGATTTTGGAAGGGATATTTTGTTGTTTATATTGAACGAGGAAAATCGAAACCAAGAAGTTAGGGCTCGATTTCTCGAATCTTTAACACGAGATATCGGTTATTTGAAAAGCTACCAGACGGGCAAAGGTTAATGTAACTATAAAATGCCAAAACAAATCACAATACTAATACGTGTAGCACAATGCATTAAATATAAATGATTAGGCTAAAAATAATAGAAAACAAAAGAATTATAAGCCAATGAAAGTTTAAAAGAAAAGGGAAAGAAAAAAGTAATGATGATAGTAATAATGAAAATAATATTAATATATGAACAGAGTAGAAATATGTAAAAGTATAATAATAATATTAGCGAGAATAGAAGTATATATATTTATATATACATAATAAGTAAAAATTAAATAAATAATAATAATATTAAACTAAGAAAATAATATAATAGTAAAGGGAATACTAATAATAATCTTGACGAAAATACCTATAGTGGTATAGATGATAAAAATAATAATAATTAATAATATAAAATAATAATAAGCATTAGTAACGATGGTGAAAATGATAATAATAATAATAATATAAATAATAGCAAATGATAAAATAACAATAGTAAACATAATAATAATGGTAAAATAAAATATTAAACGATAATAATAATAATAAAATTTACAAAATAGTTGAAAATGGGCTAAATTGCATAAAAATAGAAGTTTTGGGGCCTAATTGTACATAAAATAGTGATTTGGGGGGCTAAATGATAAATAAAATGAAGTTCGGGTCAATTTGCAAATAAAACGGACTTGGGGTCTCTAGAGAACACGGGAAAGATGGGGACCGAATATGTAATAAACCCTCAGCCCAAAGCGCAAAACAAGAGGGACCAAATTGAAAACCAAAATAAAATATTGGGTGAGATTTTAAAATAATAAAAGTCCGATTGAAAATAATAAAAAAAGCGGAAGGGCTAAAAGTGCAATTAGCCCTTCCGTTCAAAAAACGCGGATCCTAGGTGGACGGGTCCTGGATTCGGGTCGGATAGGGTAAACGACGTCGTTTTGAGGTTAAAAAAGAGGAAAGTGAACATTTTGGAAACTTGGAAATGTAAGGAAATGTTTTAGAAATGTTAAGTTTAAAAAAGAAACTAAACAAGTTTTATACCCGGAGAGCACCAAAGGATGAAAAGAACAAAACGGGCCCAAAAGCGAGTAAATGGGCCATATCACGAAATCCACACGGCTTGGGCCCAAGACCACGCCTGCCTCATCAACAGAAGGCCACGATTCACATGAGAGTAAAGGATTTTAATAATGAAATAAACCAATTAGCAGATTTTAAGGGTGGGCCACTAAGTCTCCAACCAAGTCCACTGTGAGTACCCCTATCTCTGTGTGATTCATATTATGACTTGTAGAAGCGGTGCGCATGTCAGGATTAGTTTGATGGGAGCTTGGTATTTAAGCGGTCATGTGACTCACCTCCTCTCCACGCCTCGGTTCACCCTAACCAAGAGGACTTAGCTACTGCTAAACCCCTAACTAAAACCCGAAAGGGACTAGCCGTATTTTATGGAAACCCTAGTTTTATAATCACCAAATTACCCATTGAATAGTAGCAAAAATCTTATTTTGAAAAATTTTCAAAATATTTCGACTTATAAAAAATTACAAAAATACCCTAGTGGTAAAATTACAAAAATGCCTTGGTTTTGAAAATTTTCAAAATACCCAGATTCTTATCAAAATTTCACTACTTTGCTTAAAGGAACCCTAAATTTACAAAATATTAAAATACATGGCGTATGCCATGGGCGTGTCGGAGTTTTACTCTCAATAGGATACTTGGAGGCAAAGAAACACACTCCAAAGCCTATTCAAACACCCTAGTAGGAATTCTACTTGAATTAGGATATTTAGGGGCCAAGCAAGGCATTTCAAAGTCTATATAAACACCCAATGGGGCAACTTGAAGGGGTAGTTTGACAGAAGCCCTCTCGGGGCATCCAACTAGGCCAAAGAGGACAGATTTGTGGAGATTTACTAGAAGATAGCCAGTTGATTCATCTCAAGAAGTCGGAATTATACTCAAGATGGAAGATCTCTCCTTCAATTCCTTTAGGGGGTTTTAGGGATTTCTTATGTTTTGTTTTATCTTTTCTTCTGAGATGTATTCTTTTATTATTATTATGAACTAAACCCTCAGATACCTGAGAGGGATGAAACCTAAGATGAATTTTGTAATCGTTTGTTGAACTATATGAGAAATATTTGACTTGTTCTTAATTCTTGTGTTGATATTTTCGGATATTAATTCAAGTGTGATGTGCTTAGGTGGAAACTAAATCGGGATCATTGGGAATTTTTTGTATAATCCCAAATTTTTTCTCTATTACAGGGGTCACACGCCCATGTGCTATAAGGACACGCCCGTGTGGTTCAAGTCGTGTACCTCACACGGGCAAGGCACACGCCCGTGTGGGAACCCGTGTACTCGATCCTGGGCATTCTGTTTTACATTTCTGGATATAGGGGACACACAGCCTTGCATACGCCCATGTACTAGACCGTGTGTCACACACGCCTATATGTTTACATGTGGACAAAAACAAGGCTATATCCAAGACTCATTTCTCACCCAATTGGTCTTTTACTTACACCAACATTTAAATATGTTCAAGATTTAATTTATATGGTTAAATATTTAAATTTATCAATCAACTATTCATATATATATATAGACATATTCATAAATTTTTATAGCATTCTTAACCATCATCTTCATCCCTATACTTATACCATCTCATCATTTGTTCATTTTAAACCCATATCAAACATGATAAAATCATAATTATATGTAACTCAAAACTTACTAAATACAAGCCATACCAATGGCTAGTTATAGTTAGATCATTTATAAGCCAACATTAACTAATTAACCTATACGTGTCATTATAACCATAATTTATTTACCATACATACCAAAATAGGCTGATGGATAGTGTGAGTGATCTTCATCGAGCTTCTTAACCAACGAGCTTTCGAAAACTCACTCTTATTCAATCATCTTGATTACGAGCCCTAACACATAACCTCATCACCCTTGTTAGTCGCACACTTCATATAAATACCAAGAAACATGTATGGGCTCAATTCTCATTAAATTTCTCATATATATAGACAATTTCACATTATGTAATCATATAACATATAGCAACCATATCTTTGTATTTTAAATACATTTTCATAACAACTTGTCTTGATTTCATACTATTTTATATTTGAGTTTTACTCATCAAAGTATTTAAAATATCATCTTTATGCAAAAAGTAACATGAGGTACATAATTCCATAATTATGAATGAACATATTTATCAAACGTATTCCATGTTCATATATCATAGTCTCATGTCTCCATATATCAATAACCATCATTTTCTTGTATTTTAGATAAATACTTGTAACCATACATAAGTATGCAATTTGCTAGTTCTTCCTGTCAATCACAATTTCAAATGACAAATTCTTGTGAATACGCTCACCAATTTCATAATTCCATATATTTACTGTTTTCCATATTTATCCCGTTGAATTCATCGAAATTTTGATGGATTTCCTGTAGTACACTCATGGTGTACAATCTCATAATCCATCAATTCGTACACATATATACATAAGTCCTTTTCAGAGAGCACACTCCCATGAACCTCATTTCTTACAGTAGGATTACCAGTCCAGGCTAAATCCCCTGTAAGAGAGCACACTCCCGTGAACCTCATTTCTTACAGCTGAATTACCAGTCCAGGATAAATCCCCTGTAACATATGCTCAAAGAGTATGGTGGGGATTATCAATCCAGGCTAAATCCCCTACAATGACAAATACTCTATAGAGCTTTGTCTGGATTACCAGTCCAAGCTAAATCCAGACTCACATTTACTTTGGATTGTCCGTCCGGGCTAAATCCATTTCACACATATTCTTCGGGAGGGCATATATCAGGATTGCCCATCCGGGCTAGATCCTTTTCACACATATTCTTCGGAAGGGCTTATATCAAGATCACTCGTCCGAGTTAGATCCTTTTTACCGTCAAATCCTTTTCAGTAATCTATCGAATTCCATTCCATTCAACCGAGATTTATTTCCTTTTTATTGAATATTATCAACATTTCATCAATAATCATACATTGAGCATTCAAATCACATTTTCATCACATAAACATACATTTCAAACATTTAAGAATACAATTCAAGTCACACAAACTTACAATTCGATTTTTATACCATAACAATAATCTTAGTTTCATAATAAATATTTGAAATAAAAAATTATATCATTTTTAATTCAACGTTTATCGATTATAATCGGGCATGTGATCAATTTATACATAAGTCATTCATATAGTTTCCTCTTCCTCCTCTCCATTCCACATCCTTAATGTATATATCACGCTTATAAGTAACATTATCTATAATTTCACTATTTACTTATATGTATATTCAAAGCTGTCTATCCGTGTCATAGTCACTAAATTATTTTTATCTTGAGCTACAAAACTCCAAATTAAGATCTGCTTAATGTTTTTGAAACTACATTCATATATCCTTCAACCATAAAAATTTCAGAACTTATAGTTTAGCCAATTAGTACAGTAAAATCTTCAAATTTATCTCTGTTCTACTGTTTGACAGCTTTGACCTTTTCTTACTAAAAATTAATTATCTCTTAACACAGAAATTGGATGATATTCCCGTTTGTTTCTCTTGAAAATAGACTTATTAATAATTTAAAATTATAAATTTAAGCCCCTAATTATTTTTCTCCAATTTTTGATGATTTTCCAAAGTCAGAACAGGGGAACCCGAAATTATTCTGACCTTGTCTCACAAAATTTATTATTTCTCATGATTTACAATTCTATTGCTTACACCATTTCTTCTATGAGAAACTAGACTCACTAAGCTTTAATTTCATATTTTATTAATCCTCTAATTTAATTCCCAAAATTTTTGGTGATTTTTTAATGTTAGACTACTGCTGCTGTCTAAAACTGTTTTAGTATAAAATATCAATTACCGTTTTCCCTAAACTTTTAATACATGACAATTTCATCCCTAGGCTCGGAAAATGAAATTCTTGCAATTTAATTCTTATTCCAAGCCTAATTATTCTCATACATAAAAATCACAACCCATGAATTCCATGAAATTTCAGAATTTTCCATAAATTCAACACTTTTCAATTTAACCTTAAAACATGTTTTCATCCAAAATTCTTTAATAAAACACATTTAAACATCCATTAACATCTCAATTTCATCATCAAATAAGAAAAAATCATATGAACTTATCAATGGTAACTTCCAAAATTTTCAACAAAATCAAAAACTAATAGAATACTAAGTTGGACCTAATTGTAAAAGTTTGAAAATATCAAAATTTCAAGGAAAAAGTAAGAATTTAACTTACTTAAAGCTAAAATATGAAATATCAGCTCAAAACCCTCTTCCATGGTTGGTTTTGACAGAAATTTGAAGAAAAAATGGCCTTGAAATCATTAAAATCAACTTTGGCCATGTAACTTTTGTTAAAATTCCAATTTTGTCCTTTTCACATAAAAATCTTTGATTTTTTTTCACGCTATGCCGCCTCAGCCATTTTAAAATGGTCCATTTCCATTTTAGTCCTTCCTTATTTAATTGTTAAGCTATTTAATCACTTTAGCAAGTTTTGTACCTTTTCAATTTAGTCCTTTTTATTTAATTGACTACCGAAACGTTAAAATTTTCAGACGAAATTTTAATACTACCTTAGTGACACTCAGTAAATATTCATAAAAATATTTATGGCTCGGTTTATAACACCGAGATCTCAATACCTCTTTTTCTCAATTTCTTAACCAAATAATTTTTTATAAAACACAGTTTACTATTTCAAAAATCTTTTAAAAGCTACATTTGGCTCAAAAATATTAAATAATATAATTTACGAGTTCATTTACTAGATTTGGTGGTCTCGAACTACTATTTTCTACATCACTAAAATTTAGGCGCTAAAATTTGAACTATTACAAATTTCACCTAAACAACTACCTACTACCACTAATTACATTGAAACTTAAAAAACATTGCTTGTACACATAGATATATTGATTTATCAATCCATCAGTACCTAATTACATTAAAACAATGTCAACTTAGTTCAAATCTAACTAAATTACAAAACAATATTGAAGGTAACAAAAATGAATGAAATACAAAGTAATGTGCTTCAGCAGCTGCATGCATACTTCATCCGGTAATAATATCTTTTTACAACTGTATGTACTTCATCCACATAACTTGGGTTGAATGGTCTGCTCCTTGGCTGCTTCATGTGCTGCATGCAGGCTAACTTCAACACAAGCAGACACTGCAAATTTCCAACCCCCAAAATATTCATTATTCATCATACAATCAGCTTGTCGCTCTTAGATACATAGCTATTGAATTATTTTAAAGAATGAAAGTGAATGCAAAGGGGGGCTTATAACGAACGTATATATGGAGGAGTGTAAAAGGTGGCAATCCCTGAATCTGCAACAACTTCCCAGGAAGAGAAGGTGAGGATAAATGCAAGGGCTATGCAGAAAAGGATGCTAAGTGTCCTCATTTTTGTTAGAAAGGGCAGAATTAAGTTTAATAAAAGGAATGATGGGCAATGGTGAAAGAAAGGAGAGGTATAAATAGCCGGTTAGGAAAATTAATTTATACATAATGAATAATTGTATTGTTGCTGATTCAGCCTTAGCTCAAATAGCATCGTTATTATTGCCCGTGTAAGAGGACATAAGTTTGAGTGCACTGAAACGATTATCCTCCTATTTTAAACCATAATGTAGACAATTTTAAACCATAATTTTCTTTTTATAATTAGGTAGGATAATAAAATTATTTGGGATCGAACTCAAACTCTTATTCATACAATATAATGCTCTTACAATTGGATCGAGAAATTATTTAAAAGTTATAATTACAAAACTATTTTATTCAAATAAATAACAAAATTTGTCATACTAATTACATCTTTATTTTCAAAAGTAACTATTAAGTATTAACTAAATCAATTGATGAATTTGCAAGTTTATTACTTTTACTTTTTCATGTAAAACAAATATTTGTATTGCGGATTAAGTTTTAGCTCAATTGACATTGATATTGTCATTATTTATTAGTACAGGAAGATGTGAGTTTGAGTACGCTGAAGCACATTATCTTTTTATTTAAAAGTTAAGAGGGACTATGAGTAGTTTTAGATATTATATAAAAATATATATATTTGTTAATTTTAAATGAGGTGCTATGTAAATTTCTAAAAAGCTAGAGAGACAGTAACCCCATCTACCCCTTGTATTTGCCGATGCACATATAGATGTATATATATATATTTTTTATGTATTTGAATTCTTTAAATATATTATATGTGTATATATAAATATATACACATAGTTTTAATCATTTTAAAAGTTTTCATAATTGTTTATAATTTCCTCTATGTTTGTATACTTTTTAAGAAATTACTCGTAACACCAATTATTTATGTAAGTTTTATATTTTTATAATTATTTGAAAATCACATTCAGGAAGAACATATACTAGTGGTTGTCCATGTTTTGGGTTTTGGGTTCATTTGTCTATATTCATCATGAATGTAGTTTTCAAATAATTATTTAAAATTTTTTATTTTTTAAAACATAGTCATATTAGTATGAGGAACATGTGGCATGTGGCATGTCACATGTCCCTATTTAGTTGCTTTATGAATCATGTCAACATTTAACAATAGAAATAGATGGAATTTTTAATAGAAATGTCAATTTTCTCTTTAGTCTTACATAAAAGGTTTAATTTGCTTAGCTTCTAATAGAGGATAAAATGTAATCTGACTCCTAATATAGGGACCTTCATAGTAATTTTACTTTTTTGCTGTTCAAATAAAAAAATAATGCCAATGTGGATATTGCCCTCCTTATCATCATTTAATGATGAATTTTTAATAAAATAATTTATTTGTATTATTTCTAATGTATAACAGTTAATTTGTTTATTTTAAATAGAAAAAACAAATTATAATTCGGCTCTCACCGTGAGAAGTTTCATCCAACCGCATTCAGCCAGTTTTAAGAGACAGTATTCTCCTCCAACTACGACGGTACAGTCATGGGTGTTCTCTCCTCCGACTCTCAAAGTCATGGGCTGAAGAGCCCAGTGAAGCTTGCAGCTGGACCAGAAATTATACCCAAGCTAATTGTGATACCTAACATTAAAGCTGCTACACCCAACAAAACTAGCTGGAAGAAATATGAAATGCTATTGCCTTGAACCGATATGGGTGTGTAATAAACATAGCAAGAATTAAAACTTCAAATGAAGATCCTCTTTATTAATTGTTGAATTGTTATACAGTTAACTGAAAACTGCAAAAGATTCAATTCATTATTTTTCAATATGTTCATCATTTATCATCCACATACATAGGATTCACTTCGAAAGTTAAAGATGCCAATGAGACCCACTGCCATATTTCGACCCATAACCGCAAGGGAGATGTCATGTTCCTGCAGGCAATACTTCAGACCCTACATTGGAAAACATGGATAAGTTACAATCTAAAGTTGGAGAAACACCTGAATGCTTAAATTGATTATGAGATTTACATACTGATGAAAGGAAATTTTAATTTGCCCGGCATCTGAATCGGCTATGGAAGCGAAAGCTTCTTGCGATAAATCAATGGTGCCTTCACAACCAGATGGGCAATAATCAACTACTTTCACAACCACATACTTCTTTCCTCTACATGGATGAGGGGATTGGTTGGTTGCCCCTGTGCATTTAACTTTGTATTTTCTCCCGCAAGCTGCTCCATCGTCCCAAATTGCATCACTGGCAGCAGCAATCATCACCCCATCATTTTGGTATCCATTACAAGCAGACGCTGCAATTTTTCAACCTCAAAATATTAACTAGTAATCATACATTAATTTAGCCAGCGATTTAGGTTAATTGCATCCGAAATTTTAGGTCTGCATAACCATTGGATTACTGCAAGGAGTAAAAATTAAGGCAAAGGGGGCTTACGAACGTATGGGGGAGTGTAGAAGGTGGCAGTCCCTGTGTATGCAACAACTTCCCTCAAGGTGAAGCTGAGCATGAATGCAATGGCTATGCACAAAAGGATGCTAAGCTTCGCCATTCCTTACTTGCTAGAAAAGGTGGAATTGATTTTAATAAAGCGAAGGAAAGGCAAATGCTGAAAGAAAGAAGAGCTTTAAATAGCGGCTTCGGAGAATTACTGTACGTGAAGCCATAAACAGCTTTGTTCTCGGATTTTAGGTACGATACATTCTGAGGTACATTCTCTGTAATTTTCTTTCTGTTTGATTCTACCAACCAATCAACAAGTTTTGCGATTTCTTAATATTAGATTTTGTCCCACGCACTAAATCAACGATATTATTAATTTTAAATTTTGTCTGAAAATTTAAAATTTATTCGATAATAAATATAGATGGAATGATAATAAATTTATATTTTTATCTTTATATTTACAATTTGTAATTATTTTTATTTAAAGATGATATAAAAGTACGAAAAAAATAAATATAAAAATATGTTTTGTTACAAACTTGGTTGTTATAATGAAATATTGTTATAGAAATGATTGATTGCAGTTTGTCGATTAAATTAAGCTTTAGCTCAATTAGCATTGTTGCTATTACAACAAAAAGGACGTCGCTTTGAGTGTGTTTAAGTATATTTTTTTTTTTTTTTGGTTTAAGGAAGTTAAGGGTAGAAGAAGTAGGAGAGTGATCCACTTACATTGATGTAAAATTAGAGTAGTTTTATGCTCTTCCGTAACTTTTCATACTACTAACATTTTAACAATCCAACCATTGAATTTATTAATATATTTTTATTTATCATGCATGTAAATTAATGAAAAGATTCCATATTCCTATCATATCAATCTAAAATATTATTTATAATAATATATTTAACAGTTGAAAAAAATTATATACATAAAACGAATAGTTAAAATTTTTAATTTATGACAAACTTGACAGGCATAATCTACATGAATAAAACATAAAATATTTACAATATAAAAACTTATGAAATGAAGTAAAACTACTTTATAAACTTACACCAACATAGTCATTCCATGAAAAAAAATACGTTAGAGATTGTGTGACTGAATCATATCACTTGTTGAAAAAATAAATACAGTAGCAAAATAAAGAGATCTGTGAGGCAAAAGGCTAAGGGCCATACAGCACAAGTTAAATTTGTATAGAACTATTCTTCTTCTATTTGACTTTGATTAGAACAAGGTTTCCTAATCCTTAAATAGATGTAGTCGAAACTCCTCTTGTATTATTTGTTTTTCAACATTAGTGAATTTCTTCTCTTCTACCCGTGATTTTTTTCCCGGAAGGGCTTCCACATAAAATCTGTGTGTTGTTATTTTTATTTTCTTATTACTTTGCGATCGTTCTACTGTCATTATCGACGTTTACATAAAAATTACAATTGAGAATTAAAATGGGTTTAAAATTCAATGGTTATATTTACACAAGACAACATAAATGTTAAAAGAAAAAAAATATATTATTGAATAGTTAACAAGAAATTAAATTTGGTGACAAGAAAGATGAACTTCAGAAGTGATCGAGGTAAATGACACAGGCGAGGAAGGCACATGGGTCATGAAGTTGACAAATACCATTTGTTTTAGGTATGATGACTCATATTTTTATTCTTTTCTTGCCGTCTCATTGGTTAAATTCATTAACTAAATTAGTGTACAGAGAAACACTGGTTGTGTTCGGATGCTCTAACAGTGACATAATTGGACCATTTCGGTGCATTTTATGTGCAATATTGACCCATATACTCATCTATTTATACTTAAGTATATGTATATATCAATCAATAAATGATTGGGCGTAATGGTAAAGTATATTGTATTTTCGAAAAAAAATTTCAAGTTTAAATTTTGAAGATGATATTATTAAAAGAAGTAATCATAAACTCCGAACATAATCCGTAAAAAATTCTAAAATTCTAAAATTATATCTGTTAAAATAAGGCTGTAATTACAAGGTGAACAGCAATAAAAGGCAATGGAACGAAAATCCAATGCAAAGGACAATAAATAAGGTAAATCTTTATTGATGACAGCACTTCAATATTAATTAATTAAATTACTTTCTTGCTAATAAGCTTCCAATGGTCTAATTTGATACATGGTAATTATATAAATCTCGTATATTCTCGGTGAATAATATCATGATATATCATCATTAACTTAAATAAAATAAATTATAAAAGACTTGTAAATAAATGTTAATAATTTTATTTAAGCATAATTAGACATTAATTGAACGGTTATAAATAAATATTAATGAGTCTTAGATTTAGTATCTTAAGTTTAAGTGTTTAAGGTTTTGGCATAATTAAGCATCGTAATATGATGATAAATTTATATTTTAACCCATTTATAAATTAATAAAGTCGAAGTACTAAATGTAAATGAAACAATTTAGTTAAAGGTTTGAATATAGTCACTGAAATTTAAATCAAAACTCTCCTAATAATTCACACAGTTCATCCATGGTTAGTAATAGAGGTGAGCGTTTGATCGAATTGAGACAAATCGAATCGAGTGAAAAAATTTCGAGTTAATTGAATTCACGAGTCCTATTTTATCATTCTAACTCAATTTGAAATTTTTTTTCGAATCGAGTCAAGTTTAGTTGAATTGAGTGAAATTGTTCGAGTTCAATTAAAAAAAATGAAACATGCAAATAAAAATATTGTTACAATATAACTACTTATATGTTAGAGCACATAAATATGAAACCATATATATTTGAAAATTTTGTCAAAGAAAAATAATCAAAAAATAAATACTTGAGTATGATAAATTTGAATCATTAATTAGGTCTCAAAATTATTATTTTAGAAAATTTTAAAATTTTAAATTTTTACTTACTTTTTAGAATTTTTTTTTTTAAAAATATAATTTTTAACGTTTATAAATATTTTGAATTTTAAAATTATTTTAATTTATTTTGTTTTTTATTGAGAGAGACCAATTTGTTTATTTTTAAAGTTGATCGGGACAAAAAGAATATTTACTCCAATATATTATTCGAATCATTCAAGTTATTCGAATTGTGAAATTCAACTCTACTCGAACTCAAAACTCAAATCGAGTTATTCAAGTTGACTCAATAATTTGAATAACTCAATTCAGTTAACTCAAAATTCGATTTTTATGCTAAAGTTAATCTTTCTTGTCACCAAATTAAATTTCTAGTTAACTATTCAATAATATTCTTTTTTGTTTAACATTAATTTAGTTCAAACAGTCTGCTCTGCAATATATAGTTTTCATTTTAAAACTCCCACATTTTGTGGCCGATCTTATTCATGATTATTTGAAATATATCAAAAGCTAAGCCAAGTCTAGTTATGGAAATGGAAGATCAGGAGGTGGTCCGAGGGGGCAATTCTTTTCGCAATCGGCTCTCACAGTATAACACTCTGATTTTCTTGATATGCAGCACCAACAGCTACGGAATATGCCATCGCCGGAAGCTGGCCCCGATGTAGAACAAGGTCTATGACTGCATGGTCCTAGTGTTATTTTGCTGCCTGGGTCAAGTTCATTGCCATGGATGCCGCTGCTTCTACTACCTGCAATTCAAATGAAATTTGCCATTAAAGAAAGAATCAATATTTCAATGTATGAAAAGTTGATAAAATATGAGAAGATCAAACCAGATTAAACTAAAAATCAGTATACGCACATTCATGAAAGGCTGGAAGAGAGGTGAAGAGCAGTAAAAGGAAGGCCAAACGAATAGCCATGAACTTGGTTGCTACCATTGTTGACATGAAATATGATTGAAGTTCTTTACGTGGGGTTTTGAATATATATATTATAGAAAATTCTATAAATAGTTAAGACTAATCAAAAGATGTTTACATTTACTTGAGAGGATTCACTGCTAAAAATTGCATAGGGTTCATATTTATTGACTCAATATTTAGGATTTTAAAATCCTAAGACATTAATTTCGTTTACGTGGCAAGTCGTAGTAATATACATATACTTCATGTTGATATGGCACTATTTATCTTATATGTACATATATTTTCCGTGGATTGCTATATTAGCTACCATGTTAAAAATTTAATGTTTTATTTATTTAGTTAAAAAACATAAATTCAGCTATTTTAAAAGATTAATGGTCAATTTTAATTAAAAGGAAATAAATGTCAAATTGACAAAATATATAAACATTAAAGGCTAAATTTGTCCTTATGCTTTTTGAATTACTTTTAATTCAAACATGGAACAATTCTTACTAATTATAAATTGATTTTTTATCATGAAAACATTAATAATAAACTAGATGAAGACACACCCACAAATGCGGATGAACATAATTATCTAATAAATTTATAAAAATATATATAAATATTAAATATATCTTTGATTGAGATCATAAAATTGAGAGGGTAGAGTTCAAGATATTTTGGATTCAAATTCTATTATGTATTTTTCAGATTTTACATTTAAATATAAAAGTACAGAAAAACCCTCAAAATAATATTTAACTCTAGGTTTTTTAGTAATTTCACAAGTGAGTTGGGACCTTTGAAGGTGAAATCAACTCAATCAAAAGTTTAAATATTATGCTAGAAATTCTATCACACGTGTATATGTGTGGAAACAACGTATTTAATATACAAATATATGTTTAAAGATAGCATATAATAATTAATGAAACGTATGGTTTAAAATTAATTAATAATAACAAATGAAATATGTACAATATTAAAAGGAGAAAGATAAATCAAAATGTGAGTAAAACGAATCTAATTTTGCTCATCCCGATTAGTAATTAATATTTAACGTTTTAATTGAGTTGATGTTGCCTTTAGTTAGGTCTCAATTCAATTATAAAATTATTAAAATATTCTTATTTTTACAAAGGACAAATATTATTTTAAAAATATTTTTGTCTTTTATATGTTTATATCTATATTAATATATCTATACTATTATTTAAACCCCTAAGCGAGTTAGTGTCACGAATTATTCAGGCAGCAACTCGATTAGGGAACTTACGAAAATTTCCTTCCATATTTAAAATAAATTATATTATTCGAATGTACTTTAATTTTTTATAATTTTTTTTGAAAAATACATATAGTGATATTTGAATTCATGACATTTACATTAATAAAACTTTAACTTTACTACTAAACTAAAGTTTTATTCTAATTTAATATTTACATTTTAATTGTATTATGCACACTTTATTATATCCATCAATTATACATATTGATAATATTGTTGATTGAGTTAGTGTCACAAGTTAACTCTCAACATTAACTCAAGATTGATGGCAACAACATGATAAACAATTATAGTACATTTAATATAATGTATTACTTGTTTAAGTTCCGTTTTACTCACAATTTAATTTATCTTTCTCCTTTTAATATTGTATTGTTATTATTAATTAGTTCTAAATCATAAGTTTCATTAATTATTATATGCTTTTTTTTTGGTTAAAAATATTATATGCTATCTTTAAACATATCCTTATATTTTAAATATGTTGTTTCCACACGTAGACATGTGTGATAGAATTTCTAGTATAATATTTAAAGTTTTGATTGAGTTGATTTCACCTTCAACCGGGTCCCAACTCACTTGTGAAATTACTAAAAAAAACCCAAGGGTTAAATATTATTTCGAGGGTTTTTCTGTCTTTTTATATTTTTATATAAAATATGGAAAATACATATAATAAAATTTGAATCCAAAATATCTTGAACTCTAATCTCAATTTTATGATCTCAATCAAAGATATATTTAATATTTATATATATTTTATAAATTTATTAGATAATTATGTTCATCCGCATTTGTGGGTGTGTCTTAATCTAGTTTATTATTAATGTTTTCATGATAAAAAATCAATTTATAATTAGTAAGAATTGTTCCATATTAGAATTAAAAGTAATTCAAAAGCACAAGGACAAATTTAGCCCTTAACGTTTTCATATTTTGTCAATTTGACATTTATTCTCTTTTAATTAAAATTAGTTATTAATCTTTTAAAATATCGAATTTGACTATTAATCTTTCAAAAAGTCGAATTTATGTTTTTTAACGAAAACATTGAATAAAACATTAAAATTTTTAACATGGTAGCTCACACATCAATAAAGTATATGTACATATAAGATAAATAGTGTCATATCAACATGAAATACACATGCGCTATCACACGAGTTGCAACGCAAACATCATTAAAATAAATTAATGTTTTAGGATTTCTTTCCTTTCCGGGAAAAGCCAAATATTGAGTCAATAAATAAGAACCCTATGCAATTTTTAGCAGTGAATCCTCTCAAATAAATGTAAACAAAAACCTCAAGTAAAGAACTTCAATCATATTTCATATCAACAATGGTAGCAAACTAGCAACCAAGTTCATGGCTATACGTTTGGCCTTCCTTTTACTGCTCTTCACCTCTCTTCCAGCTTTTCATGAACGTACGTATACTGATTTTTAGTTTACTCTGGTTTGATCTTCTCATATTTTATCAACTTTTCATACATTGAAATGATTCTTTCTCTAATGGCAAATTTCATTTGAATTGCAGGTAGTAGAAGCAGCGGCATCCATGGCAATGAACTTGACCCAGGCAGCAAAATACCGCTAGGACCATGCAGTCATAGACCTTGTCCTACATTGGGGCCAGCTTCCGGCGATGGCATATTCCATAGCTGTTGGTGCTGCATATCAAGAAAATCAGTGTTATACTGTGAGAGCCGATTGTGAAAAGAACTGCCCCCTCGGACCACCTCCTGATCTTCCATTTGCATAACTAGACTTAGCTTAGCTTTTGATATATTTCAAATAATCATGAATAAGATCGGCCACAAAATGTGGGAATTTTAAAATGAAACTATATATTGCAGAGCAGACTGTTTTATACTTGTTAGCTACCTCTTTCTGATATTTGAAACTCAATAACAAAAAGTTTACAGCAAAATTTAGAAGGAAAAAAAAACATGGCACAAAGGCCTATTCCAAAAAAGTTCCAAAGTTTAGAGAGAATGAGATTTACACCTTTTGACTCAAATATGAAGATCTATACAAACAGTCGGGGATGGAGTCATTGTGGTAGTATACATGTACTAAGATACTAATGAGGTTAAAATTGAAGTTGGTTAGAAATGAATGCCAGAACATGCATGTTTTTTCTATTGGAGAGGTCAAGAGTCCTCAGAAATCCAAGCAAACCATTCAGTGATTAAAACCCAAATGCACCAGCAGGACGGGGAAAATTGCTGGCGATGTCCAACCAGCATATAATTCACGGTTTTGCTTTTGGATGATGTAGGAGGTGTTGCTATGAGTCCAAGATGGGTTTCGTTTTGAAGAACTTTGCTACAGCCAGGTAAAGATTTTCCTCCTCAAAGGGCTTTGAGACGTATCCGTCCATCCCACATTTCAGGCACTCGTCATAGGTGGCGTGAATTACATCAGCTGTCATGGCTAATATCGGGATATGCCACTCACCAGTCCTGATAGACCCTTCTTCTGTCCCTCCGTTCATCTGTTCATTTGCCTGACTCTCCATCATTCGAATTCGACGAGTTGCCTCAAACCTGAAATAATAGTTCATGATATTAAAATTCACACCCTATCTTTACAAAATGATTAATATTCATATATTTGTAAAAGATTTAAAGGAGGATTATCTAACAATGAATAATCACAAGCTAACCATGGGCAACATTTAAATAATACACTACAACAAAATAATGATTATCAAGTTCTCACTTAAATGAGAAATCTGGTATCTAGTGGAGACAAAACCATAAGGCTAATTAAAGGAATTTGGACCATAAATGAAGTGTAACTGTGAAGAAATAATGTGCCAACAGCCATGTGATGTTTAGACCGGACCAGACAATAGATATGTCTAAAAAGAACATATAGACTTTGCTTTTCATTTTCCTGTATTTGATGTTTAGATTGTCAACTGCCCAATGTTAAAGATATGGTTTACATACCCGTCCATTTCGGGCATCTGAATATCCATGAAGCAAGCGTCAAAACTGTGTGGAAGTTGAAGCAATTTAAGTGCAGCTTTTCCACTTTCAGCACATTCTACGGCAGCTCCAAATTTTTTCAATGCACCCGCAGCAACTCTCCGGTTTACCATATTGTCATCAACTACTAATATTTTCTTTCCACAAAGAAGACTCCCAAGGACAGACGATCCATTCAGCATGCCTCTTCCAGGCTGCCTCTTCTTCCCTGTCCCAAGCACCTGCTGAAGACATGCAGCCACCATACTTGCCCTCAAAGGTTTCATAATTGTAGTATCTGCAAAACCTGCTGCCTTTGCTTTCTCGAGTTCAGCATTAGTAATATTTGTTGCAAGAAGAATCATCTTTGGCGACTTAAACACGTGTCCGTTTTGCTGCCTGTCCAACGTTCGTAAGCTCAAACCACCATCCTCACCAGAAAGCCATGAATCCTTCTCAACAAGAACTATATCCGGTTGAGTTTTACTTCTGCAATGTTCAAAGATATAATTCAATAAAGTTAACATTATAAGATGAATAGAAAGCACAAATGGTCTTTTTTTCCCAGTGATCATAACAAAGGCATTAGAAAAGGTACTGAAGCAACTACAAATTGTGTTAAAAATGAGTAATTGTTGACAAGATCTTGTCAAATGTGATTAAATCATCAACCAAACATAGGCCAAATTCCCCGAATGCAAAATATAATTTTACTGAATTTACTATCTCTCAAATATGATAATTCTAAACTAAAACGTACCCGCATGAAGAACCATTTTTACCACAAGCAGCAGCAGCTATTTTGACACTATTTGCAAATTCAACCAGCATGCCAAGCCTCTTCAAGTGGTATCGAGTTACAGCAGCTCTAACTGGTTTTCCGTCAACTACCACAGCTTTCAATCCTCTGAAACCAGATGGAAGATCTTCAGCATTGGGTCTTTTTGTATCACTAAATGAAGCTCTTTTACACCTCCCAAAGACCGTGGTGAATGAGAATGTGCTTCCAACTTGTGGTCTGCTGATGAAGCTTATGTGACCACCCATTAGCTCAACCAAACACTTAGTAATGCTCAGGCCTATGCCAGTCCCACCATAATTTCTAGAGGTTGAGCTATCCGCCTGCATAAAGGGCATGAAAACCCTGTCCTGGGCGATCAAAGGGATCCCAATGCCAGTATCTTCCACAGATACCATCAAAGTGACACTCTGAGAAGCTTCATCAGCAGCTTTCATTTTTACTGAGGCATCATATTGCAATTCTTCATCGGCAACTAAATGCTTGAAGGAATCCCAACTGTTCCGCTCATCAGCAGCTTCATAACCACTCAAGGTTTTAAACTGGCGAGCACCTGATACCAATCCATCTTCATCTGACCCTCCATTCAAACAAGTTTCAGCATTAGGACCTTCCATAGGCTTCAGGTTTTCAGCTAGATGGACTTTAACAAATATGTGCCCCCGTTCTGTAAACTGTCAAACACTCATTTTTAAGTCACTATCAATTTATTAAATGAAATTTTATATACAATAATCAGTCAAATAGCAGAAACTAAACTCAATAATGCAATCTACTAATAAGATCAAAACTTCCATCAATTAAGTAGATAGCAATCTACCTACAAAATTGACAAAAGGAGAGAAGGTTGAGCACCCACTTACTTTAACAGAGTTCCCAACAAGATTCGTAATTATCTGTCTAAATCTCCCTGGATCCCCCATAACCATTTCTGGAACTTTATCAGAAACAAACACTGCCAGCTTCAGTTCCCAAACAATTACAATGAGTTTGAGTCATTGTAATGTATCACAAGTAACACCATTTATTGACATCAACAACGCCACCGAGACATGGAAAGGAAAAGGGAAAAAGGATGGCAAATTAGTTCAAGCATTATAGGAACCATCTAAAATGAAGAAGCATATGGAACAAAGCACTGTGTTTTCTATTAATTTTATCCAGACTTACCTCAATACCTTTGTTTCTAGACTTCTCAGAAAATAAAGAGAGCACATCATCTAGGATAGACCGAAGGTCAAAGGGGACAGTTTCCAGCTCCAACTTTCCAGCTTCAATTTTAGCACGGTCAAGCACCTCATTTATCAATGTTATCAGTGCCTTTCCACAGACTTGAGCAGTTTGAGCATAATCCCTTTGTGTTGAACTTAAATCAGTATCTAAAAGCAAAGCAAGCATCCCTGCAACCATTCAAGATTTCATCAGAACATTGCTGATTAAAATTATTTGATGTCCTTGAATGTATATTTCACATAGAAAACCTTAAGGAGCAATCTGGAACATACCAAGGATGCCATTCATGGGAGTCCTGATTTCATGAGAAACTGTTGCCAAAAACTGCAACAAGAACACATCATAATTAGTTTTAGCTTGGAAGTGGGTGGTCAACCATGTGTTGATAGATATATCTTGAAATACATACCTGTGATTTGGCCACATCAGCAGCTTCTGCTCGAACCTTAAGCTCTTCCATTTCATGGAAATCATCTTCAACTTTAACAATGTGTATTGCTGCACCATATAAGATATAGCCAACCAACAAGCAGATCACGAAGAATAAGAAGGCCGTGGTCAGTGCAGTCCATGATGTGGGGCCTTCTGATGATATCTGCTCAGAAGGCCAAATAGTAAGTGCTTGCAGAAATAAATGCAATCATCCCATCAACCTTGTGAATATGTAGCCAGTTAAACACTTACCTACATATCATCTGATGCTTCCTGAATGGATCTCCAAAATCAAGCTTGCTTTCATGCAATAAAGCCAGGTCACCATCTTGATTTTGGTGACCATACATGATCAAGTGATCAGAAGAATTAGTAATATCATATACATTCACTAGAATTGCCTGATTTCCAGCAAGTTGCCCAAGTAAATTCTCCACAAGTGACTCCACATCAAATGCTCCACCAAGGTATCTGTGTTTATTTAAAAGTTTTTTTATGCATAAGAAAATCTAAGATCCAAAAATAAAGAAGTGTAGTAACTGAAGCAATCCCCCCCCCCTTGGGGTGTATTTCTAGCCATTGTAATAACTGGAAGTCTAGTAGAAAGAAAAATAGTAGCACAAAGAAAATGTTATGAATGTCAAACTCAAATTTATGGAGAAAATAGAGATGTCCAGTGCCGGGAACAAGGGATGTAAAGATGGTAAAGGTGCTTATGTGGCACCAACAGAAGTGCTGGCAACTGTATCTGGTCGAGGAGCACCAAATTGCTGGTGTTGATCACAATGAAACAATAAATGTCAGTGGAAGCAAATATGCTGATATCAGCAGCATAACCATGATTAGGTCATAGAGTAACAAATACCCTAGAAATATGTTGAGGTGGTCGTATGAGTCACTTTGGACCATCTGGTGTCAATGGTCTTGCTCTCCAGACTCTCAATAGGAAAAAAGGAGATGAAGGTTTCTGATTGTCTATTAAATGAAGAATAGAATCTTTTTGGCTAACTTATATACGATCAAATAAACTTCAACAGAAATCACATAAAAGTCTAAACTTTTTTCCTCTCATCATTAACACTCTCAAACTATCTAGTGCCGAATACATTCGCTAACTTTCAAAAGCAAAAGCTTAAAAGAAAAGACCAAACACAAAAAGGGTTTCAAACAAAAAAAAAAAAAAAAAACCTTGGATTTCCAATTAGAAAGACAAGCTGGAGTACTTACCCAGCAGTTGCTTCAATGCGCTCTTGCTCAGTCGGACTCGGTGGGAGCTTGGATTTGTAAACAGGGAATGTCAACACAACACCAAGATGATGAGAGCCCAGTAACCTGAAGGGGTTAGTTAGGACAGCTTTCCCAGTAGCCCTAGCCCTTAATATGTTTTCTCGATCCTCCTGCACATTGGAGCATGGATTTTACCATTCCAATCTAATCCTGAACCAAATATCAGACCAAAGGTAAAGATAAACCTTATAAGCAGATTGTAGGTAACAGCATACCTCCCCCGACATCATGTCAAGCGATTCGATGTAAGAAACAGTTTCTTGAGAGAAAATCACAGGGGCATATTCATCTCGAATAGGAGAAGGTTCCCTCTTCATTGTCTTTATTGTCCACCCATGCTGCCTCTCAAATTTCTCCCTCTCAGAATGAATTACTCTTTCTGCATAGGCCACCCCACTAAGCAATGGCCTCTCAAATGCAGTTCTAGCAGTGTACTCCGCAAAAGTCTCCTGCATTTCTTGCAAAGAACAAAAATAGCCCAAAGTGCACAATCAGAAACTCACACAAAAGATGAACAAGAAAAATATTTCACCATTGGATGTCAACATCAACCAATCTCAGATTTTCAGAGGCTATATGTCTAACGAAAAAACAACAAATGTAAAACTTTAAATTAAATAGAAATTTCAAAATATCAGGACTCCATAAATTCCACAGGAAAGAAGGAAAACAAGATCAAACTTCAGGAACAACCTGATCAATAGCAGATGGATCCTTGTAGTAATGAAAAGTGGAGACAAGAATGGCCAGGGCATGAACATGGTTAACACTAACACTGAATTGATCCTGCAACATCCTTGCCCTTTGATCACACATGCTACTCAACACCTCCTTCCTCCTTACTTTGTTGTCAGCATCCATCTTTTTGTAGATCCAAGTGCTGAGAAAAGCCATCACCATTACCCAAAGGAACAAAAATTTTGGTAACCAAGCCCTGTTAGCTTGAATAAATGTGTACCCTCTTTTGGTCCCCATTTGTTCATTCACTTTCACGGTCACTGAGTGGTGGTAGCTCTGTTGCAACTTAAGACCCATCAGCAAAAGAACAAGATCGGCTCAACTTGTTTCTCCATGTCTTCTTACTTTTCTTCTTTCTTTGATACTACCCCCTTCATATCTGAGCAATAAAAAATCCCCAAGAAAATATGCATACATCATAACTAAGGTAACTTTCTTGTAAGTACAGGCAATTTCAACAAATACCCTTTTTTCCTGCACTGGAACATGATGAGCTAAAACTTCAAGTTTTCTGTATCATCATAGCATTGTTTTGAGTGATAAAGAACCAAAAAGTTGGAAAAATAATTACAAGCTAGCACCAAGAAATGGACCAAAGAAATAAAATTTTCACATCACAAGAAGAAGAGAAGAAAAGGAGAAGAGAGACTCAGAACTCAAGAAAGAGAAGAACTTTTCAACTCTCAAGAGACAAGCATGGCTCTCAAAAGATGTAAAACAGCTCAAATTCCCAAGATATCTCACTATCTTCCTCTACAAAAAATTGGCTTCTTTTCTCTGTTTTATCTCTTGCAGTATAAAAAAATTGGAAATTTCACGGAAGAAAAACACATTAATCATGTTCTCTTCAAAGCGTGAGAGTGTCGTTTTAGTTCAAGACTCGAAAGACAAAGAAGAGCACGTTCACTGTATTTCCCCCTATATTAAAATCACATTCTGCAGATTGACCAGCAAACACTCATTCTCTCTCACAGCAAAGCACAACAAGGCAAAGACCAAATACATTAAAACCCAAAAAATAAAGAACAAAAAAAGTAAGATCTTTGGAGTGAGAAATGGGATTATTTGAAAGAGAACAATATTTACCTATACACCTAGTACATAAATCTTTTTTTCTTTAAAAAAAAATACAGGACCAATGTTATTCTTTGGTCCTCCTTTGATCTATGCTTTTCTTTTAATTTATTATTGTTGTAATGGTAATGAAATTTTTCAAAGTTTTCAACTTTCTTCTTTTCTTTTTAAAGTGAAGTGAATCGAAGTTCTAGGATTTTTGCACATATGCTGCTGTCTCCCTCAACACTAAACCCACATTAGCTACAACAATTACTCAAAAAAAAAAAAAAATATTCAAGTTATTCATTAAAGCAGTTCAAAAATTAATCTTTCACATTTGATAAACTCAAACAATAATTTTTAATTTAATCAAAGTAAGAGTTTTTAATTTTTTTTGTTTCTTAAATATCTATTGAAATGAATCAAATAATTAATTCTCCGTATTTAATAAATTCATTAAAGAAGAGATATTAGTCACAATTTTTATTCTACTCCATACCTAAAATAATAATCGAACCATTAAATATTAATTAAGATAAAAAAAGACCATTATCGTTTCTCTTAACTCTCTACCTTATCCTAAACTTTATATTAAAAAAAAGAAATTGGTGAAATGGGATTTACTTTATAGGGAAGTCCAAAGGGTTTCATTCAACTTGCGATATGATTTTGTTTTGATTCCTTTTATGGGTTTATGTTTCTCCTTTAACGAATGCGAAAGAAGGAAAATAATATTAGAGAAAATAAAGAAAATAATAATTTTAAAAATACTAATATTATAATAATTAATATATTAAAATTTATTTATAAATATAGAATATTTTAAATTATTACATTACAAAAAAATTAAAAGTACATTAACTATATATTTAGAAATAAATATAAAAAATATAAATAAGTGTAGTAAAAAAAAAATTAAAAAGAATATGAGGGAGAGGGCCCGAAAATCACAATCACATATCTTAGAGATAATGACATGGCGACAAGCCAAAGGATCTCCCTTTTCTTTTTCTTTTTCTTTTTTTTCATTCACGTCCAAATAAAAATAGATTAAATATCTTAAATTTTTATAATATCTGAATTTAAATTAGCATATTTTTCATATTAAATCTTTTTATTATTGCCTAAATCCAATTTAAATAATATTAATCACTTAATTTAATATCCATTGCCATTCAATTTTCCCTCCTCTGTTATCAACTTTGTTCAAAAAACTACTTGAAAATGAAAGAATATATCAATTAAGTTTTAGTTTAATTGGCATAGATATTATTGTCAATGCAGAAGGATATGGGTTTGATTGCGTTGAATATGAGTTGGGGAGGGGTTATGAATAATTTTAAGTATTGTGTCAAAAAAAGTAAATATGATCGAACTTATAACTAAAATGTTTAAAAAAATAAAATGAAAGAATACTAAAAATGTTAAATTATACTTTAAAACTTGCTATTTGATCATTGTTGCTAAAGCGTAGTTAAATTATTTTAAAACTTTAATTTAGTTATTTTTAGTCTTTATATTTTTAATTTTTAAAATTTTAGTTTTCACCAAATGGTGAAGACTAAATTGATTAGGTTAAGTTCTATTATTTTTAAAATTTGAAGTGGCAAACATATTATCGCATATGTAATATCATGTCACTTTCTATTTTCACATATTACTCGCAAAAAATCAATTAATAGATTTAATTATTATCATTTGTATTAAAATTAAAATTTCAAAATTGAAAAGTATACAACTAAAAATAATCCAGTTAGAGAATATAGGCTAAATTTACAACTTTATGCATGATATAAGACTAACAGCAAAATTAAACCAAATAAATTTAACTACTACCATTGGGTCAGGACTAAAATTTCAAAATTCGAAAAGGATAAGGACTAAAATTGACCAATTCGAAAAGTATAAAGATTAAAATTGATCAAATTAAAGTATAGATACTAAATCCACCAGTTAGGCAAAGTTAAGGATCTAATAACAAAATTTAACCTATTTTTAATTTTTTACATTTATCTTTACTCATAAGAAGTGATAATTAAAACTTTTATTAGACACTCGTTTGAGACGAGTTCAAACCGTTTGATCTCAACCTCATCCTAATATAAAATAAAATAAAAATATCAATAATACATTTAACAAAATAAAATAATAAATAATTCACGCATGTTTTTTTTTTTTTTTAATTTTGATATTTAACATTTTGTTATTTGAAATACTACTTTATTTTTGATAGCTGTACCTAAAACCCCATTTTCCAAAGAATCAAATATACATGCTAAGCTGGCTTTGATTTCACATGTATTAAACAAGATTTGATTTTAATCATGACCATAGTTAGGACAAATTTCTTAATTATATGTTATGTTGATACTTGTCACATAGCATGTTTGCTCTATGTGCTTTTCTTTCTTTTTTTTTTTTCTGTTCATATAATTTCTGATTGGATAAAGTTGAAAAGAAGAAAATATTGTGGTGAAGAGGAAGATAAAAAATATCATTCCTCGAGAGCCGACCTCTTTATTGGATTTTTAGAAATATATATATATATATATATATATATATAAGGTGATTTCTTTCAAATCGAATTTCAAGTTGGATTTCGGATGGAGTTTAAATATATTTTATTTAATAATTTTTTGATTTTATAATATCAATTAGACCATTAACTTTTTATTCAACTAGTCCAATGCGATTTTTATTGAATGTCAAAACTCAATGAGCTGGATCATGTCGCATTTTATACAGCTCAAGAAGATGGCAATAAAAGATAGTGGAATAGGGAAGAAATTTACAATAAATTGTTAATTTAAATGAAGTACAAGAAGTTTAGTTTTCCATGGTCAAATCTTAATTAAGCACATTTATGATATAGATGTGGGGTTTTTTATTGAAATGGTGTGGAAAAAAAAAACACAAAAATGGGATGACATGCAGATTGTTTATCGAAATGGGGTGACCAGGGTGGTCACGCCACTTCCATAGGCGGCACCACACTTGTGTTAGCCCTCTGCAACAAAATAAGAGAAAACAGTTAGGCATAAGTGAAGGAAACAATGAAGAAAACAGTAACCGACAGAGTCATGCAGGAGCAGGTAAAAAAAGCAGAACAATGGCTTGGCAGAGGCGGCACCAAAGCCAGGTCAATGGCTTGGCAGAGGCGGCACCAACTTCTCCCATGCACTCTTTTGGGGGACCTTAAAATGGTCCCCTCGTCTGTCCCCCCCGGAAAGCTTCTTGTTGCAAAAGAAGAAAAGAAGTAGAAGAAGAAGAAGAAGAAGGTGGCGCCGAAAAAATAAAGAGGAAGAAGAAAGAAAGAAGAAAGAAAGAGGAAAGAAAGAAGGAAGAAGGATTTCGGGGGAAAAAAATTAGGAGAAAATTAGGTATATATTTTTTAAATAATATTTGTGTTCTTTGTTGTTAGTATATTATTATATTAAATATTAATTTTTCTTTTATTAGTTATTTGTTGTTAGTAGTTTATATTAATAAGTATTGTTACTTACTTAGGATTAGGATTAGGATTAGTAGGTTAAAATAGTAATTTAGTTATTTAGTAAGTTAATTATATTATTATACCGTAGTTAGAAACCCTAAAAAATAGTTATGTTAGTTAGTGTGTTAGTATATATTAATATGTTAGTTTTAACACTAACATTATTTTATTTAGTATATTGTTATTAGTTAATCCTTAATGAATAATTTAGATAGTAGATATAATAGTTATTATTATTGTTAGTGTAATATTGTTGTTAGTAAAAATGGTAAATGTTATTTTAATTAGTATTATATTATTATTATTGGTAATATATTATAATTATTGTTAGTATAAAAAACATTAAAATAATATATAAAACATTATGTATTAAAATAAAAATATAAAATAATAAGATACTAAAATAGTATATTTTTTGAAAGTAATCAATTTGAGAAAAGTGTTAGTATATTAATGTTAGTTAGTATGTATATTTATGTGTTAGTATATTAATATGTTAGTTAAAACCTTAAAATAATATATTGTTAGTTAGTATGTATATTAATGTGTTAGTATACTAATATGTTACTTTAAAACCCTTAGAACCTTAAAATAATATATTGTTAGTTAGTATATTAATACGTTAGTATTACTCTAAAAGTTAATATTTTAGTTAGTATATTTTAGTTAGTATTATTAATATTGTTAGTATAGTAAAAAACCTAATTATTATTTTTTTATTTTTAAATTTTTAGTTTTGTTTTAAAGATATTATATTTTGTTTGTTTATTTTGAATTGTTAGTAAGTTATTTGTTTATATTAATTAATTTTTATTGTGAATGTTATGTTTTAAATTTTGTTTATTTTTAATGATTGACCATTGAAGATGGATGATCGAGTTTTAGATGCGTTTATTTCGATGGAATCATCTTGACAACAATCGTTTGCTGCATATTTGAATGTTAGCAACAAATAGCAATGAGATTTAATAGAAATGTCTCGTTGGATGATATGAAGGGAAGGATTAACGCAAAAATTGTTAGACGTTGTGGGAGATCGATTTCGAGAATTTTCTACAAGTTTCCAGTTTCAACAGATCCGATCAAATTCACAGAAATGGAACTTGTAGACAACGAAGACTTGGAGACAATGATCGTTCTTTACTGTGGGAATGGGAGTAACAAAAATGCACCGATTCACTTATTTGCTGAGTTAGCCAGTATTGAGCAAAATGAAGACATCAATGCATATGGTGAAGAACATGGGGCTCAAGAACCGTGCATGGTGCCTCCAATATCGTATGTTGATGCCGGCTCGACTATACATGGGATCGATATCGATCTTAATATTACACCCGATATTGATGTCGTTGGTGATGATAGACACGATAGTTGTGATCATTGTGAGGAAGAGGTCGATATTGACAGTGATCCCGATATGGACGATATACTTGATGATATTGACGATGAAGACGTGAATGACGATGGGAATAGTAGTGCGTCTTCTGTCGGGAACCAGATGCGATGTATTACGATACACAACAATCCTAGGCCACACATGTCGCTCATAGACCCCGACGCAGCGTGTGTAACTGAGTTTCCAGAGTACCCTGAAATATATCCTGCTCACCGGGTCGCCGTAAATTTCGATCATGAGGAGTTATTCGTAGGTCAGAGGTTCGAAAGTAAAGAAGAGTGCATATCTGCTATTAAACGGTATAGCATGGATATATCAGTGGATTACAAAGTCGCAGAGTCTAAATCGACAGTATATATTGCGAATGTTAGAAGGCGTGGAAGGTCGCAATTGGCGGATCTGAATGCATTCATTCAAAAATCGCAGATGTGGGAGATAAGAAAATTGGTTGGCCCTCACACATGCAGATCGACACGTATGATAGAAGATCATCGAAAACTTGATTCCAAAACTATATGTACATGTATCATGCCAATGGTGAAGGACATGTCGACTATTAAAGTTTGGGTATTGATTGCTTGAAATACAAGCACGATTCCAATATCGAGTATCATATCGAAAGGCGTGGATAGCTAAACAGATGGCAATGGAACAATTGTATGGGGATTACGATTTATCGTATAACGAGCTACAAGGATGGATTGCTGCTATGCGGGAGTACATACCAGGAACTGTGATTGAGTTACAGACACGACCTTTTTACGGCCAAAATGACCAATTACAGCCGAGGAAAAGAATTTTTCATCGGATGTTCTGGACGTTTGATCCATGTGTACGGGCATTTCCACACTGCAAGCCGTTTGTGCAGGTGGATGGGACATGGCTATACGGAAAATATACACAGATCTTACTTATTGTGGTTGCTCAAGATGGCAATAGGAACGTGCTCCCAATAGCGTTTGCAATAGTAGATAAGGAGAATATGGAATCTTGGGAATTCTTCCTTACCAACCTGTGGAGGTATGTTATTAGCAACGATAATATTTGCATCATCTCTGATAGAGGGAAATGACTAATTGCCGCAATTAGGCGTTCCGGTGTGCCATGGAGATCCGTTTACTGCATCCGTCACATTGCTTCTAACTTTCTTCGAGAGTATAATAATGCAAACTAGAAGAGAGAAGTGGTGAAAATAGGTAAATGAAAACCTTATATTTTCAATATAAGTTTAATGTTTTTTAGTTATCCAATTACCGTAACTTATATTTTTTAAAACATATACAGCGCACGAGTTAGAGCCACATATTTTTCACCAAATGATGACTCAACTTGAGAGTGACATGGAAGGTCAAACGAACAAATCTTTTCGGGAGTGGTTGGGTATAATGGAGCCGTGACAATGGGCTCAAAGTTTTGACGAGGGCTTTCGTTATGGTCAAATGACCACAAACTTGATGGAAGGGGTCAACGCTGTGTTATTGAAAACACGACATCTACCGATTTCATCTGTCTTCTCGGCTACATTCTACAGGTTGGCAACCTTGATGCCAAGAATGGGTGAACAACAAGTCAACCAGATGGATGCGGGACACGTGTTTGTGGAAGATGTCAGGGATGCATTGATTGCAAACCACCGGATTGCGAGGTCGATGATTGTAGAAATATATTCACGACAAATAAAAACTTTTCGAGTTATGGAGTCTATCGGTCGTCGACCCGGTTTGCCACCTAGGTCTTATGGAGTCGATCTTCGGAACAGACAATGCGAATGCAGGAGGTTCCAAACACTTCATTATCCGTGTGCACATGTTATGACAGCATGTGCTAAAGCGAACCTTAGTGTTGAACATTTTTTCGATGATGTGTACACGTTAGAGTGTACGTTGCGTGTCTGGGAAAATAAGTTCCCTGTCCTGCCCGACCTGTCTACATGGGAGGTGCCTTGGACGACTTTCGAGCTTGTCCTAGACAGAGCGCTACGCAGGAATTCGAGAGGCCGTCCGCAGTCGTCCAGAATCAGTAATGAAATGGACATTAGAGAGAAATTCGACGGTAAGTGCTGTGGAATATGCAGGTTAGGTGGTCATAATCGAAGTAAATGCCCGCAGTGAAACTATCATGTTGGACAATCATCACGAGCGACAGGGAAATGAGCTTATTCAAATTAACATGTTTTGTATTCAGATTAACATTTAAGCTTAGTTTTCATTAATTTTAACATTTTTGAGATTGTTATCATGCATATTAACTAGCCCATTTTTTAATTTGTGTTTTCGTTGTATGTTTCGAATATGGACATGAATTTTGGTATTAGTGTGGTTTGATAAAAAGAAAATTTTATACAAATAAAGCTGTAGGTGATTGCATTTGTGTTCAGTGATTTTGGTCCTAATTCGATGATTGCGTTTGTGTTCAGTGAGCTGTAGGTGCCATGTCCTAATATCTTGTTACGAAATTTTAAAGCTCTAAATAATAAAAAATCATAGCAATATTAAGTAATCAGAGCTGCAAATAATCAAGTTAATTTTATACAAATAAAGTATAAATATCGTAATATTTACAAATACAAAATACAAGAAAATCAAAACCGCAAGAAACACCTAAAACTGATGGTTCGATGGTGTAATCCTCGGTGTGTACTTCTGCGGTGGTCGACGTTCACGTCGTGGGTGCCCGCGACAACCAACATCCTCTTCAGTCTCCGGTGGGGGTCCGGGTGGGGGTCTAGGTGGGGGTGTGCTAAACATGGCTGAAAAATCATGTGGCTCGAAGGGCAAAGATGAACTCGAGCCAGAAGGAGTGCCCTGCTGCAGTGGATACGACCCAAGATACGAGCCGAGAGTGTTGTACTGCGGTGTGTACGATCCGAATATATCAAGCCCGTACTGGTATCCACCTCCTGACGAGGCCGAAAAGTAGTCATTGCCCGGCACATATGGATGATACGAATGTGCATCCGAATGTGAATGTGATTGCTCGGGCTCGGGCTCTGGCTCGGGCTCCTGCTCGGGATCAGGATCTGCAGTTGCCTCGGCCTTCATATCTGCCACTAGCTCGTATGCCCCATGTCGGTGCATGTGTGGGGGGACTACAGTCGACTGCCCTCCGAGTATATATGGCTTCCCCATACTAGAGTACCATTATACGTACTCTAATGGAGGTAGAAGATCGGAAGCCATATCCATCCAGGGCATTAGGGACATGCGATCATTCCATACCGCAATAAATTGCCCATGCCTAACCCCCCAATCCAAGTCTGGTCTCCCTCTCTTATTTTTGCAATGAACCTCTCCCACCTGGCATAGCAGATCTGGGATGTATTGGACGCAACTAAATTGCCGCAGCACTCGGTCCCCGTGATACCACTCGACTACATAGAAACAGACAATTGGTGTGTTTGGGCACTACATATACGAGTGGATATAGGCGGACGAGGGTATAACAGCTGCAATTTTCGGTCTACGGTATGGCATCCATATAAACTGCACGATTAATAACATCATTAAAATTAAACACCGTGTGCGTAAGATATACAAACTACCACGTAACCAATATTGGAATCGCTTACCCCTTCCCCGGCATGTTGTTCAATCATAAGCCAGTATATCGGGACAGTGTACGACCTCCCGATACCGGATAAATACTCTACCTACAAAAAAAAAGTAAAATAGTATCAATATAAAGAAATTTCAATTAATAACAAGTTATATTTTATCACCTGTTTACTAACGGATATACGTATGGTTGGTGGGTAATTGATGCCAAGAATGGCATCCGATACAGAGCCCAGGACTGCAATAGTGTAAGGCATCCGCCTATATCTATGGTCACTGGATTTGTCGTCCGACAAAACTCACGGTACAATCACGTAAGAACTGCGAAGCCCCAACTATACGAACGAGCATTGCTTAAATCAGCCAATAGGGGTAGGTACTGAATATGAACCCTATTATTGTTTGCACTGGGCATCAGTACACCCCCTATGATGTGCATAATGTACGCTCGACTAGCGCACATCAAGCCGCCTTCAGTGGCATCAGCTGATATATGTTCGTACCTCGCTCTCAGCCATGTAAATTTCAATTCTGTAAAATATTTTCCATCATTGTTGTACGAGCCCCCTAGTAGGCTCTGACAGAGTGTAAACGGGTCAGCTATCGCACTAACGCCCGTAACGGGACTCCCGTCAATTGGGAGCCCAAGCTGCAGTGCAACATCCTCTAGAGTGACTGTACACTCTCCACACGGGAAATGAAAAGTGTGGGTCTCCGGACGCCAACGCTCGACTAGTGCAGATATTAAATCATACCGTAAGTTAAATGTCTAGATCAGTGCTGCTGACCTGAATCCAGCTTGCTCTATATACGGCATCAGTCGTTCATCCGGGGGATTTCTTAAGCCATTCACCCGGCCCCGTAATACACGGTATGAGTCTTGACAGTGTTAAATCATAAAAAAATTAATAACTTATGATTAATAACATAATTTATTATGTAGCTATTTTGTTAATATAACCTGTGATTAATAAATAACAATACATTACCATATTATTAGCGAAGATCGGATATGTGAGGAACTTTACTAATCAATGAAGTCATTTCTGTCTCAAATAAATTTTTACCCTACATAAAAAACAATAAATCTATATTCAATTAGTAACAAATAACATGCCAATACTAATAACATAACAAGAACATCATGTAAACGACGATAATAAATATAATATTTTATTATTTATACAAACATCATAATATTAAGTAAAATATTCATTAGAGTTTTTACAAACAATGATAATAACTAATAATAATATTTATGGTTTCTTAATAATAATAATATATTAACATAGCTAAAGTAATAATAATAAATTTTACGATTCCTTAATAATAATATCACTTATACGTATACCTTTTCTAATAAAACCAAGATTAACAAATAATAATTTAGTACATATTTATTATATATTACGAGCCTTTGTCCGTTTTATTTTATATTATTTTAGTACATAATAATTTAAATATATTATTTATGATGCATTTTATTACACAATAATTTAAATATATTATTTTACTATTTTCTTATTTTATATTATTTCTTTTAGTACGTAATATTTCAAATGTATTGTTTTATTACTTTTTATATATCAATTTAGTAAAACCCACTTATTTTAACTATTTATTCGTATTTTCCTTTTCTCAAATTCTATTACTTTGAAAAATATACTATTTTCATATTTTATTATTTTATATTATTTATTTTTATACATAATGTTTTGTGTATTATTTTAATATTTTTATACTAACAATAATTATAATATATTACTAACAATAGTAATATAATACTAAATAAAATAACATTTATCATTTTTACTAACGACAATATTACACTAACAATAATAATAACTATTATATCTACTATCTAAATTATTCATTAAGTATTAACTAATAACAATATACTAACTAAAATAATGTTAGAGTTAAAACTAACATATTAATACACACTAACATATTAACTAACATAAATAAATATTTTTTAGGGTTTCTATTCTAACTACCTACCAATAATAATAGTATTTAACTAACTTACTAACTAACTACTACTTAAACTACTAATCCTAACTAAGTAACAATACTTATAATAAACTACTAATAACAAATAAGTAATAAAATAAAATTAATATATAATAAATTAATTTAATAAAATAACAAATCAAAAGAAAAACATTATTTAAAAAAAATTATACCTAATTAGATTTTCTCCTAAATTTTTTTCCCCCGAAATCCTTCTTCCTTCTTTCTTTACTCTTTCTTTCTTCTTCCTTTCTTCTTCCTCTTTCTTTTTCTAGCGCCACCACCTTCTTCTTCTTCTTCTTCTATTTCGCTTTCTTCCTGTGTGGGGGTTGGGGACGAGGGGGGACCATTTAAGGTCCCCATGCCGCAGAAGAGGCCAAAATCGCATGCAGTGCCGCCTCCTGCCAAGCCATTGACCACCCTCGTGCCGCCTCTGGCATCCATTTTCGGTCAAAATCTATTGCGACCATTGTTCTACTTTTTTTCCTGCTCCTGCATGCCTCTATCGGTTACCGTTTTCTTCACTGTTTCCTTCACTTGCCGAACTGTTTTCTCTTATTTCGCTGCAGAGGGCTGACTCAAGGGTGGTGCCGCCTATGGGAGTGGCTTGACCACCCTGGTCACCCCATTTCGGTAAATAATCTGCATGTCATCCCATTTCTGTGTTTTTTTTTTTTCCCACACCATTTCAATAAAAAACCCTATAGATGTATTGCTTGCTTTGGATAAGATTGACTTAGCTATAGTCAAATAACTCATAGTTTGCCATGTACCAGCTTAATTATATTTTAATTACCATTTAAAATTTTGATTATTTTTTGGTAAAAATTGACCGTCTTTAAGCGATTACACTATTATTCAAAACATTACATCAATGTAGATTTATTACTATTATTTAATAACATAGTTTGTACAAAATTCAGAGGTGGATCAAACAGTTATAAAATCATAAGTCTCGTGTTCGCATACTTAACTATACGTACTCGTACTTTCCAGCTACATCCTAACCATTGATGTAGATATTAAAAAAAGTATCATTTAAAAATTGGATTATTTTTTGTTTTAATTATCACATGATTAAATATAAAAAAATTGAAATAAATGATACGTTATTAATAATCCTATGTTACTTTGACTGGGCAGTGAAAGGTGTGGGTGAGTAGCATGTGGGGGTGGGTGGGTAGTCAATAGAGAATCCCCACAAAAACCCATCACTTTGCATGAGAGAGAGAGAGAGAGAGAGAGAGAGAGAGAGGTATATATTTGGTTGAATAAATGAATGAAAATGATGATAATACTCACATGGGGCAGGTGGTTGCTTCCTCCAACAGCATCCCTGGGGTGTGTACATCACCTCTGCCTAATTGGTTGAATTTGGATTTTGCAATGCAATTGGCCTTCCCCTGCCCTGCTCTGCTCTGCACCCTACCTATTCATCTTATGCTCTCTGATGTGGTCCCAATATTTCCTTTACTTTGCCTTCCATTCAGCCAAGTGATGCTCCTCTCATGTGGAAATATATTTCCCCCACTCCCTTCCTTCCTTCATTAATTGTCTTTTCACTCCCATTTTTACCTTATACTAATTAATATTCCATGATTTTGCATCCACAAATAATTTCACGAGTTGAATTAAGTTCAGGTCGAGCAATTATACATCATTATTATAATTTTAAGTTACGATTGTCTCATTAAACACAATTTATAAAAATAAATTAATTTTTGAAAGAATTGATATTTTCTAATGTTTAGATGCTTTTATATAAAATATTTCTCGTTGTTTGATAATTTAAACACAAGCATAAAATATATATAATTGGTGAGTTGATTTCACAAAAAAAATTTGAAAATTTTTATAAAATAAATTATTTTATATAAAAATAAATTAATAATTTTCCATTACTAAAACCCAAAACTTTTTTTTTAAACACTCATCGCTTTTCTCTCAAATTTCTCTTATTCTCTCTCACACACACTTTCTAAAATTTTTACAAGTGATCAATCTTTCAATACTTTCAAGTAGGTTTCCCTAATTTAGTAACAATTCTTCTTTTCTTTTTAGTTTTCTTAATTATCTCTAGAAAATTAGGATTGTGACCAACCCTAGAAAAATTAAAATTGTGGGTTTTTTTGGTAATAGATTAAAATTTTTATGCAAATTTTAGTTTTTATTTATTGAACAAGTTTGGGATATTAATTTTGCACTTTATTCTTAACATCTTGAATGGGTAATAATTTTTAGAGGTTTTTAATACAAATTATTGAAAAATTAGGATTGATTGTAATTATAGTCATGAATTTCTCAATGTTGATTAAAATTTAATATTTTTATTTAGAAATAGTTGTTGCCAGTGTGATTATTGTGAATCATATATTCGAAAATTTAACATATTGCATTCTTATGACACTGTGATTTTTTTGAAAGAAAATTACTTGTATACTGGCTTCGTGAAAACTCTTGTGTTTAAAGTCTAGATTTGTTTGCTCTAAATTCTTTATTTTCGTTGATTTCGTTAGTTTCAAGTGTGAAAATAATATTATTTTTAGCAATTGAAATTGTGGGAAATTGTTTGAGAGATCAAATTGGAGATCAATGGATGAGTAATTGTTTGATTACATATGTTTGAGAAAAATATTTGTAACAACATTGACGAGAAAAAAATAATTCAATGATTTTAACATAAGAGAAAATTGTTTGAGGGATCAAATTAAAGATCAATGGATGAGTGTTTGCTTTTAATGCAATGCCTTTAGTCATACTACACAATATCTAATTTCACCGCTATATTATATATAAACGTACCATCCATTCAAATACAGCATTAGCCAGAAAGAAAAGGGAAAAACATCCCACCGTCCTAGTGCTGGAATAGCTTGAAAATCATGTGTTTAAAACTCCCACAATATATATGGGGATTGGTTTGGCATCGGGTGTCTGAACACGACATAGTTGTGTGTTATTCTAGTCTAAATAATCTCGAAAATGTCAAAAAGCAATCTTAATCAAATCTTGGGTGTGATCTCCTCTACTATCTAACATATCTATAATGTTTGATGTAATGGTCAACTTTTCCACACCCAATGCGCATTTAAGTTTCCCAAACTCTTTAAATTTTCATTACCAACGCTACGAAAAGGAATCATGTCTATGTCATACCCACACCCTCTACCATTTCTATTCTTAATTCAATGCTACAACTTTTCCCCTCATCCACTTGCATTCCCTCATCAACATTTGGTCTCATTCAACTCTTCTTCGGTATATAAAAATACGTGTAACTTTTTGGATTATAAAGAAATCTCAAACATTTGAATGATTCAATATTCTATTTTTGATAAAAGTTAGTGAATTTTCTTAATCAAAGTTGAATTCGAATCATTACAAGTCCAGTCTTGAATTATTAGGACTGCCTCCATGCTATCAGTCTGAATTATCACATTGTCATGGCTCCACTTCAAAAGAAACGATAATTTATCCATGATGCCCCACAACTAGTCTCAATAACAAAGTAAAATCCCAAATACTGATTATAACTTAAGATCTATTTTTCATTTCAATCCTGCAAAACTCCCCCAACTTATTGACAAAGCCTGCAAAATCTTCTAAACCCCAAATACAACAAATTAAAGATATGATGACCATTTTGTAATCAATCCATTCCTTAGATTATCATTGTCCTTTTTCACTCTTTCCTCCAAGGGCTACAACAATGGAATGACCTTTTTTCCAAACTATCCTTCTTTGACTCTAAAATCAATTTTTTTCACCTTTTAGCTGCTACCAAATTCTCAATAACCAACCAAGTGAGCCTTGACTTTAAACAAATTGATAATTTTTTTGATTTAGTCCTTTAAAATAGTAAAATAATAAAATTATACTTAAATTATCTTCCTCGTATCAAATATACATGTGGGTCTAGTGTGAAAAGCAAGTTGGGAAGATGGAATAAATAATGTTGTGGCAAAAGGGAATGGGTCCAAGCCCAAAAATGACAAGATTTTTTAACCTCATAGAATTGCACCTTTCAACTTTTTTATTTCACTCATTGGAAACCCTTTTCTCTGTTCTTATGAACTTTAAATTACAAGCATCCATTTCTTTAATCTTGCAAGTTGAAAACTTAATCATGAATGGTGAGACTTATAATTGAATTTTGCAATGGACTTTTACCACTTACCAAGATTCCCTATATCTTCCTAATCATTGCCCATACTTGGGTTCATGAATTTTTCTACTGATTTTTTCTTCTTCTTGAGACATGGAAGAAGACTTTGTTAAGACTAACATAGAAATGTGGGGTTAGGGTTTGTAAGTGAGTAGGTAAAACAAAAGCATGTGTGGTTGGACCTGAGGCATAGAGTTCCCAATTTGTTGAAGATGACACAACAGTTGGGACAACCCAGAAGTATTATGTTACCAGCCTACCAGTTTGGTAGAAACAATGATAACATATTTGAACCCATAGATCAAATCATTTATACTTTGTACTTTAGCAGAATAAGTTGTCTGAGTTCCATTATTACAAACAAAAAAAAAAAAACAGATGACAGGACGGAGAAGATATATGTTCCATTTGGACATTATCTTAGATCAATGTACCAAATTGAAATAGCTGAGATAGAACCCAAGCAATGCAACTGGATCCATGGACCAGATAATGGGCTAAATCCTAAACCATTGATAGAGCCACTCTTCTGTTCTATTCTAAAGGGATTTCCATGAAGAAAAGTTGAAATATCCTGCTGACGATGGACCAAAGATAAGACCGGAATTCCTTATTTATCTCCCTTCTGTTTTCTTTTATATAGAATTTAATTTATTAATAATTTTAGGATAAATATGAAAATTATAAATAAATTTTGGTTAAATTTACAATTTTTTTGCTTTTATATACATCAAATTTTAATTTAATTTAATCTAATCTAATTTTTACGTATCACTAATACTATTATCTATGTAATGCTCTTTTCCATTAAATAGCGTGAAAATTAATAATTTAGTATTTTTTATAAAGTAAAAGATAAATTAATAAAATTGCGTCACATAAACACAAGCAAACAATCTTAGTGTAGTTGAAATTGTAAAGTTGAGGTGTTAAAAGATCATAATGTTTCGGATTTGAATCTCATCATGTGCAAATATTTTTTTAGAATTTTATGAAAAGACAAAACTGACATCAAAATAATATCTATTGCTTTGTAAAAGTAAGGGGCTTTTCGTAACTTTACGACTAAGTTAGAATCCAGTTGATGGCTGATATAAATTCGATTAAAATATTAAATACGATACTAGATTATGACACACTCACCAATGTGGGTGAAAAACACAATCATGTAACAAATATATTTTTTACAAAATTAATATAAATAACAAATGAAACTTTGGTTCGATGGAAAAGTATAAATGTTGAAAATATAGAGTTTTGTGTTCCAACTTTATTACGGGTATAGGTTTTGCTTTTTATTTTTTAGGTAAAAGATATAAAATGACAATAACACAATCAAAACAATACAATTTTGACACCAACTCCGTCAAGTTTTACAGGGGAGGGATCCACAAAGTAATTTTGCACCCTTAATATCTTTTTATACGATTAATATTTTGACAATCTAACCGTCATATTTTATATTCCATTCATATGGATCACGTATGTCAAATTTGAGTAAATTAAAATTTTCTTACTAGTTTTATGTAAGCCACTTTCAATCGTTTAATATATATATAGTATTTTAGATCTCTATGATAAAGATATCAGTTCAGTTCAAAATTTACATGCATGACATGTATAATTATATTGATAAATTTAACGTTTGAATCATTAAAATATTAATTATATAAAAATGTACAAAATTACAACATTGTGTAAGTGGATCCCTCCCTATATCTATACATCCATACTATATATTAAGGGGCTAACTAAGTTGGTGTCACCCTTCACTTGGTCCACAACTTAGTTAAGAAATTACCAAAAGTTTATTTATTTTACAAAGTAGCAAATACTATTTTGAGGGTGTTTATGTCTCCTTATATTTTATAAAGTAATAAATTTTATTTTGAGGCCATTTCTATCTTTTTCTATGTGTTGTTATTTTGAAGATACTATGGTCAATGTATGAAAACCAATCATTGGCTATTGAAGATTGGGATTGGATTCGAGTGGATCAATTCAATTTTTGAAATGTGAAGATTCAATCGAGATTGTGTTGTTGTAATAGCTATTTTCAAGGAGTTACTTTGTATTCACTTAGATTTTATGTTAGCAAGCCCGAATTTGATATATGCTTTGAGATTTGTCCAAGTTATGTAATGAGATCTTATTGAGAACACTTGTATCTGTTCATTGAGGAACTGTTTTATTAGTAAGTGCAAATTAAATTGTAAACATTGGAGTGTTTATTGACCAAGTTCTCAATGAGATAATTTGGAGGTGAATGTTCTAATCTTTAGATAAAAATGTCAGATCTCTATACTTTGAGAGTGATAGAGTGCGCATCACTTGTTATATTTATAATTAAAAAAAGTGAAATTACTCACTAAACTAGACTCTATAGACATAGAGAAATCGAATTGTATAAACAAACTTTTCATATTCTTTATTTTTGTTTGCACAATTTTCAACTGCGTCAAGCCATAATAATCATTGCAGTCAAGACTTTCATCATCTATTTTGAATTTCCGTAAACAACAATTACGGGTAGCAACAATAGACATATATAAAATATAAATAACATTTGCGATCTTATATCTAATTTATTATAAATAAATAATTATATATAAAATATTTCAAAGGGTAAAATATAATTCTAAAATGTGAGGTTGGATCAAGTGGAAGAAGCATATACCAGAAGTGAATCAATGCAACATCTGTCAATAGATTGAGTTTGACATCATTAATCTATTCATCTTAAATGCGTATAAAATTATAATATTTTGTTAATTTTTAATAATTTTATTATAAGTTTCGATTATATTTATTTTTATATAATATCTAAAATTATTTATAGTCCTTTCCAGCTCATAAATAGGAAGATAATATATTTCTATGTATTTAAACTCATGTCTTTATGTAGTAATAATAATACCCATACTAATCGAGTTAAGACTCGATCGACCATTTTGTTTCTTTTTAAATGAGAAAAGGAAAAAGGAAAAAATATATACTTTAATAACTACACAACGTATCCCATCAAAAGAAAAGAAAAATATACAACGTGGACATAAAAATTGAATATATATATATATATATATATGAAAAAGGGTATGGAATATAATTAAAGAAAATGGGAATGGACCATCTCAATTTCTTTTAGCAGCAACACATGACTTGAGATGGTGAGGAGACCACATAACATTTAAAAGGAAGTCCCAGTGACACGTACGTACTATAGTACTTGAATATCATACCAAAAATATTTAAATTTATAAATATATAATTTTAATATTTATTCATAAATCGAGTTATATGAAGTGTGAAGGCTTACCTAAAATGTGAGACGATTTAAATAAAAATACGGAAATAAAAAGATAAGATTAAGCAAAATAAACTTAAGTTAGTCAATATGTGGACAAGTTTGAAAAGAAATTTAGGTCCATATTTTAAGTTAGGTTAGATCTGAGCAAACCTAAATATAATAATATCTCACATAGGTTCGGCCTAACTCATGAACACATTTAGCCATAAGTCATAACCCAAATAATAACAGCTAAATTTGTTAGGTTAAATTCCCATACTATGCATAACTTATAGATTTAGTCTTTGTTCTCTAAGTAGACCATTTTTAGTTTCTATACTTTTTAATTTTTAAAATTTTAATATTAACTCAAACGTAGTTGTTAAATCTATTAGCTAAAGTTATGTGTATTTTTTTTTCTTTGTGAATATTATGTAGAAATATCAAGTTGGCGTGGCATTCCCTGTGCCACAAAATATTTTCTGCATAAGATTTTGAAAATAACAAAATTTAGCTTTACGAATTTAATAACACTATTTAATCCGGCTAAATTTCAAAAATAAAATTGAAAAGTACAATAATTAAAAACAATCAAATTAAGTATAGAAATTAAATACCCAACTTATATAAAGTACAAAGACTAATATCAAATTTTGACCTATGAAATTTTTTTTGGATATATTGTTATTGATTTTTTAGATTTTACAAAGCAAAGTATTAAAAGAGACATGTATCCCATTTAGAGCATAATAAAATATAAATATATTATATATTAAAAATAAAACACGTGACAAAATCTATTTACAATAATGATGTGTATCAAATATTAAGGGTGGTTTAGATGGGCGTAGGGTTTAGCTTACTTTTATTTTATACTATATTATTTAATTTTATCGCCACTACTATTTTTACACTAAACACAAATAAACATACTGTTCATTCAAACATACCCCAATTCTCTTTATAAATAAATACATATAAAATAACAACTTAGTGAAGTTTGACTCATTTACTTTTTAGCACAACAATAATTATAATTGGAATCCAACTCAATTCAACTTTGGTAGATAATATATTTTTATGTATTAGTGGGATCTTTTGATAGATGTTAATTTTTTAAATTTTGTGATCACAATTTACTTTTTAATAATATAAAAATTATATTCCATTTTAATCATAGTTTTAGATCCCCATATTTTCAAATTGGGTTTAATTCATGTCAATTTCCTCTCTTTTTATATTATATTTTTGAAAGTTTGAAATTTTAGTTATGATTAAATAATAATTGTTAAATTTGTTAAGATGGTCATTTTAATTTATATTTTTAAATTTGTGAAATTTCAATCTTGACCAAATGATAGTAATTAATTTCATCAAGTTAAATTATATTATTTCTAAAATATTATGCAACAAACCTATCATTACATGTGCAATACAATGTCAACTTGTTATTTCATATAATATTCACGAAAACCCATATTATTTTAGTTAATGGATTTAACGGCTATTGTTTTAGTTAGGATTGAAATTTTAAATTTTAAAAACACAAGGATTAAAAATGATCAAATTAAAACAAAGATTAAAATGACAACTTATGAAACCAATTGCAGAATTCGACATAATGGATTTAGCTATCACTGTTTGGTTCAATATTAAAATATCAATTGAAAAGTATAGGTGCTAAAATTGATTAAATTACAGTAAAATGATTAAATCCACAATTTATGTATAGTAAAATAAATATGTACAGTTAATAAATAAAATTAAATAAGAAATAAGCTTTAGGCGCTTTAGGCTTAATGGTTAAGAGATAGCTTCCCTTCTTTGTGATCCCAAGTTTGAATCCCTCCTTTCCTTTTTATTTCATAATTTTGCCAAATATCTATATGATTAAGCGTAAAAAATAAACAAGCAATGAAATAATAGGATCAATGTTAAGGCATTAATTCTCCTAGGAGTCTTAAGTATAAACCCCAATTCTTTCTCTTTTATTTTTAGCAACCTCGGGTAAAAGCCACAACAAAACATATATTGTCAGGAATAAAAACTAATAAGAAATAGGCGACAACCCAATGGTTAAGCACTAGTTTCCCTATTGAGAACTCGAGTTTGAGCGTCCTCCCTTTTCATTTTAATTTCAAATTTCGGCAAAATATTGAGAAAATTGCAAGTGCAGCCCTTAGGGTTCACAAACCCTAGGAATTGATCAAATTCTTTTCTAATTAAAATTCATATCTTGCCCTTCCTCAAAATTTAAATAGAATTAGAATTCTACCATCTTTTTCTCTTCTTTTCCTAATTATATTTTCATGTTGTCCCTTTTTAAATCCTAATGGAATTTGCTCTCCATCTTTTTATTTATTCTCTTTTTATTTTCTTTCCCTTTTCTTTACACCATATTTTCATCTTAATTATTGATAATTATTTTTCTTTCTCGAATCAAATCCTCCTCCATATGATTATTCTTTCTATCGATTTTGGTACTTGCAATCAATAGCATCCCTATTCTTGCCAAGAATCGATAAGTACATCTTGTTCCCGATGTTTAGATCTCGATTTTTCGTAGAATTTCTATCCGATGATAATCTTTAAATTCAATTACTCAATCTTTTACGGTTCTTGACAAATCTTGAAATCAATCGTTAGTACATGTGTAAATATCGTTTGAAGGACCTAATTTAGGTGCGTCAGACCAAAATTGAGCATAAGGAACTTCGATCGAACTCTCTATAAAAAGTATATGTTCTTTTACAAGTGAATCGGGGCAAACTGTGTCTAGAATTAGGGCCACATAGGCGTGTGGACCACAAGACCCTCCACACAGCTATGTACCTTGCAAACCCTAGGCTAGTTCAAATCTTACACGGCTAAGAACCCTCCACACGGCCTGTCACATAGTCGTGTCTTCCCTATAATATAAAAAAATTTATATTCCATTTTTATCCTAGTTTTACATCACCATATTTTCAAATTGCTGGTTTAATTCATGTTAATTTTTTTTTATATTATATTTTCCAAATTTTGAAATTTCAGTTATGATTAAATAATAATTGTTAAATTCGTTACAATGGTCATTTTAGTTTCTATATTTTAAAATTGTGAAATTCTAATCATGACCAAACGATAATTGTTAATTTCACAAGTTAAATTATATTATTTTTGAAATATTATGTAACAAACCTATTGTTACATATGTAATACAATGTCACTTGTTATTTCCATATAATACTCATAGAAAGATAATATTATTTTAGTTAATAGATTTTAGTTAAGATTGAAATTTCAAATTTTAAAAAATACTGAGGACTTAAAATGATCAAATTGAAACAAAGATTAAAATGACAACTTATGAAACCAATTGCGAATTCAACATAATGGATTTTAGCTCTTACCGTTTGGTTCAATATTAAAATCTCAATCGAAAAGTATAGGTACTAAAATTGATCAAATTACAGTAAAATGATTAAATCCACAATTTATATATTGTAAAATAAATATATACATTTAAGAAATAAAATAAAATAAGAAATAAGCTTCAAGCTAAATGGTTAAGAGATAGCTTACCTCCTTTGTGATCACAGTTTGAACCCCTCATTTCCTTTTTATTTTATAATTCCAAAAAAACAAATGCCCCAAAACAATCTATATGATTAAGCGCAAAATGAATAATAGGCTCAATGGTTAAAGCATTAATTCTCCTAGGAGTCCTAGCTATAAACCCCATTTCTTTCTCTTTTATTTTTAGCAACCTTGGATAAAAACCACAACAAAACATATACTGCGAGGAATAAAAACTAATAAGAAATAGGCGACAACCCAATGGTTAAGCGCTAGTTTCCCCATTGAGAACTCGAGTTTGAGCCTCCTCCTCCTCCCCTAGGGTTCACAAACCCTAGGAATTGACCCAATTCTTTCCTAATAAAAATTCATATCTTGCCCTTCTTCAAAATTTAAATAGAATTAGAATTCTATCATCTTTTTCTCTTCTTTTCCTAATTAGATTTTCATATTGCCACTTTTCAAATCCTAATAAAATTTGCTCTCCATCTTTTTATTTATTCTCTATTTATTTTCTTTCCCTTTTCTTTACACCATATTTCCATCTTTATTATTGATAATTATTTTTCTTTCTCGAATCAAATCCTCCTCCATACGATTATTCTTTCTATCAGTTTTGGTACTTGTAGTCAATAGCATCCCTATTCTTGCCAAGAATCGATAAATACATCTCGTTCTCGATGTTTAGATCCCGATTTTTTGTAGAATTTCTATCCGACGATAATCTTTAAATTCAATTACTCAATCTTTTACAGTTCTTGACAAATCTTTCAATAATCTTGATAAATCTTGAAGTCAATCGTTAATATATGTGTAAATTTTGTTTAAATGACCTAATTTAGGTGCGTCAGACCAAAATCGAGCATAAGGAACGTCAATCGAACTCTATGTGAAAGGTCTGTGTTCTTTTACAAATGATCAGGGCAAACTATGTCTAGAATTAGGGCCACACAGGCATGTGGACAACACGACCCTCTACACAACCATGTACCCTGCAAACCCTAGGCTAGTTCGAATATCACACGGTTAAGAACCCTCCACACGGCCTGCCACACAGTTGTGTCTCTCTTATAGGTTAATTTTTGCATTTGCCACACGGTTACAGTATGTTTTAGGGCCTGGCCACACGACCGTATGACCCTTGTTTTACAATTTTGCCCAAAATTTTGTGAATTGTTCAGTTTAGTCCCTATATAATCCCCAAACTATTTTTAGAAATTTTATTCACCCAATTAAGTCCCTGATATTATGAACATGCTAGATTATGTGATTTGATGATTGAACTGCTACTGTTTAATGTTGATATATGAATATTTTATGTATACTATCATTGTATTTCTGATGAACTGATATTGTTATTCTTTCCACTGTAGTACTGGTTGCATGCCTACCATTATTGCTGAACTGAATACATGTTAAACATGCCTACTGTTACTATTGAACTAAATACATGATAAGCATGCCTATTGTTAATGTTAATTTGATCCATGCTAAGCATGTCTATTGTTTCTGGACTGTACTGAACTATTACTAGCATGTCATTCTACATTACATGGGGGGACACTTTGAAAGGAGGAAGTATTGGCAATTTATCTACAAACACTGGTGGTTTATCCACAAACTTACTGGCAACTTTTATATGCAAACCCGTTGTGTATTCACAACTACTGGCAATGTATTAACCTACAACACTAGTGGTTCATCCATGATGTTTACTGGCAGATTTTGTCTACAAACCCATTGTGTATTCACAACTACTGGCAACATATTAACTTGAAACACTTGTGGTTCATCCATAAACTGGAGTGTCCGGGATATAAGAGTTTTGAGGAACTCTTACTATGAAGTGTAGCAATAGGGTAGGACATTTCTTTTTTGTTAAACGAAAATTGCATTGCGTTGACACTCATAAGCATGCTCGAATGAACTGTCAAATTTTTGCTATACTATATGATTATTATTGTACTGAAAACTATTATTATGAATGCTTGGTTTATTATTTTGCACTGATTCTCTTGTGATATAACTCACACTGAGCTTCATAGCCCACCCACCTTAATTTCTATCCTTATAGATAACCCACCAAGTTAGGACAAGGACATGACATCTGGAGGGTCTCAGCTTAGTTTTGTTTATTAAGATATTTTAGGTTCATTATTTGATATTTTTATTATTTAGAGACTATATTATTTTATTTTGAAATGTGACATGAGACATAGGATTTGAGTTTTTATTTATTTATTTATAGCTTACATGACATTTAATTTGATTTAGGATATCAAATTATGAATATTAATTAGTTATGTAGGAACTCCGATTTTTATTAAAATATATATAGATATCATTTTTCATTGTTAACTATAATTAAAATATTGGGAAATAAGTTAATTGGTAATTAGGTTTTCAAAAAATAGTCACCATTACATAGGTTAATTAAATCTGAATCGGTTATTGACAACTCGTGAGTTTTTCTAAAAATAAACTAAGTTTTCTTCTAGAATAAAAAAATGTTTTAAAATGACCGTTTTAAAAACTCCTATAACTTACAATGATTGATGTTGTAACATCCTGAAATTGGGCCTAGTAGAATTGGGCCCAATAGGCCTTGAGAATGAGAACGTTTAAAATTTTTGAGATGCATGTAGCACTTAGAATGTTATGGTAAGGTATTAATGGGCTTGTGCATTGTGTGTAATGTTATGTTTAATATGTTAATTTGAGGTTCAGTTGGGCCCAAAGAATTGGGTCAAAATTTTGGCAGCCAAGGTGAGCTAAGGGGGGGACGGCACAAGGCTATAATTTAGGATTATTTTGTTTAATTAATGAGGATAACAAGTCGATAAAATAAAGGAGAGTTGGTGCAAATGTGGCCTCTTATGGATGAGTGTTTTGATAGGGATAAGGGATAGAAGGATAAATGAGAAAAGATAGGAGTTATCTTCTGAGTACAGAGTTAGCTGAAATTCCATCTCCTAGAGGGGGTGTCGAAATTCCCTATAAATAGGGGGTACCTCTTCAATTCTGGCATTTTGAACCCCATCCTCTTCTCTTATCTTCTGTGCCAAAATTCTCAGTTCTTCTTGGTAATCTATTTTCTTTTGATTTCTTCTGAAAGCCGAAACCCCTAGGTATTCTTTCTCTCCACTTTATTTTCACTTTCCTTCTAAGCCGAAACACTTCACTCAGTTTTTCTAAAAGCTGAAAATGCATCAGTTCATCTTTTCTGAGATTTTCATAAAAGCCAAAATCGCTAGATCTCATCTCCTGTGGTTGCCGAATCCTCTTTAATGGAGTTTGCTTGTGCCGAAATCTAAAGGAAACAATAGGTAAGTGTTGATTTCGGGATTTCAATGTTCTTTTGGCTTTTCAAAGTCCTTAGCCGAATGGCTATTAGAAACTAATCTCTTATTTCACACTTCTTTTCGGCATTCTGGAATTTGAAGAAAGAGGCCGATCGCATAGATCTCTAAGTTATAGAATCGTGTTACTTTCGAGATTTCAAGGTAACAGGATTTGTTTATTTATATATATAAAATCGGGTAGAATACTAACCATGGCCAAATATAGGAGAGGGCATATTTTTACAGTTTTCTGGCTTTTAAGCAAAGTTATAGATTAAGGATAATAGATCCGGATATCAAGGACATCGACTAAGAATATTGGATTTCGCGATATCAGGTGTGTAACACTTCCCCACCGTCTAGATCTGATTAATAATATATATTTATATATGTGTGTGCATAAGATTTATATGTTACATTAAAAGCCGAAATCTCGGATTTAAACGACGGACCCTCAGGTTAGTAAATGATCTGACTATATATTACAAGTAAACTATTGTACATGTTTTTATATTATTATACATGTTGCATGGGTTGGGTGATGAAAGGAGGAAGTTATATGTACATGTATATAAGTAACGGTTTTTACCGTGAACTACTGTATGCTAATGCCGTGAACAGTTATACGAGCTTTGGCCATTATATGTTATACGGGCTTCGGCCATATATGTTGATGAGCGGCATGATTGTCATCTTGGAGAGTAGCGGTGTGGGTTGATTGTAGAAATCCCCAATGGTGTGTTGGCTGGTACGGGGACGTGTAGCGGATGGAAACCTAGGCAAATGGGTTGGGCCTTGCATATTATATGTTACATTGTAAATGCATTTATTATTATGATTAATGAGGCCCATATCTAGTGGTGCATGAGGGTTGCACACTAAGTCTCGTAACTCATCCCCTTTAAACTAACCTTTCAGGTGACGATTAGTGCATCGGACCGGGCCGGAGTGGAGCGCAAGGTGGCCATGCATAAGAAGGTGGATCCGGCGACAAGTTCCACGTATTAGTTTTTTTTAAAGTAATTTTATATTATGGGTTTAAACTATGTTGTAATAAGGCCATGGGCCATTAGTTTATATTTTTGCTTTATTATGGGCCTTTATTATTTATTTTCGTTTTAATTTCTTTCAATGATATGTAAACTAGTTTTGGGCTTTTGCTTATTAAGACATTTTTTATGTAACTCCTATTTGGGCTTTTTGTCGACATGATGGGTTTTCATAAAATTTTTCTTAGTGACATACCAGATCCGGTAGTAGTGTTTGGGCTGGTTCGGGGTGTTACAAATTAGTATCAGAGCTCGGTTCAAAACTCGGCTTTGGGTTTTGGGCTCAAAACGTTTTCTAAAAATGGTTTTTTTTGAAACATGCATGTTTAAAAATGGTACAGGGTTTGTTTTCTCGGCATGGCACCTGCGTCTTCGGCCCAAGTCCACCAGGTAAGTATTCAGAACTCCTTGTGTGATATATATATGAATATGGGCTTGATGGGTTTTATGGGACGTAGGTTAGATTAGTTAGACTTTGATGGACTGTAGGCTTAGGTTAAACAACTTATTAAATTACATAAGACTTAAATTATCCAAACAAATCCTGTGAACTGATCACTGACTTAAGGTGTGGCAATAGGCACACGCATGTCTAGGAATGGATACGGTGAGAGCTTAGTATTTAAGCAGTCCTAGTGACTCACCTCCTCTTCACTGGAATCTGCGCCTGCGTGGTGGACTGCTCACCTTAAGCCATGTTAGGGTGTGGTAATGGCTATACGCATGTCTAGGAGTGGATACAGGGAGAGCTTGGTATTTAAGCAATCCTAGTGACTCACCTCCTCTTCACTGGAATCCTACCTGGTGCATAGTGACTGTTCACCCTAACCATGAGGACGTGTTGACAGGCCAAAACCTATAACTAAAACCCGAAAGGGACCAGCCACCTTGTTTTGTACAACCCTAAAGTAAACCTTGGTTTTGAAATCACTAAAGTACCCTTGATTCGTAAAAATTTCCGATTTGAAAAATGACCAAAATACCCCTAATTTGCAAATTGACCAAATTACCTATGACTTGTAAAATTACCGAAATACCCTCGGTATGAAAAATTACTGAAATACGCTTGAATTGAAAATTACCAAAATACCTTTATTTCGTAAAATCACCTAGAACCATATTTTAAAAAATTACGAAAATACCCCTGTAGGTTAAAATTACGAAAATACCTCTGGGTAGTGAAATGACGGAAATACCCTTAGGTGATGGATGCTATTTGTATGTTGGTGTGTATGGATGTTGAATGTGCATGGTTCCTAGAATTAAGAAGATGAAACACAGAGATAGGTTTGAATTGAAAGAATTACTTTTAAAACTATTATTCATAAGACTGCTCGTGGTTAATCGGTGGAAGAAAACTAATAATTCATAAAATTCTTAATCAGATAAATGCGAATCGGTAGTGTACAAGCCCAATTTTACCCGGGCTTACAAGCCCAACTTAAGCCCAAACCCAAGCCCAATCAACACAAACCCTAGCCCACTAAACAAACCGAAAATGAAAAACCAAAATCAAAAACCTAGGCCACTTGCCTTTCAAGGCCAGCACCTCGACCCCGGTTCATCGCCTTCGACCAACCACCACCGCCATCGCCATCGACAAGAGTCGCCACCGACCCCACCCGCTTCCGCCACCGCCATGACCTACAAAAACGAAAGAAACAGCAAACAAACAGAAGCCATATTGTATTGTGTTCGCTTATAAAAGCCATTCAATATTTGTACAAAAAAGAAAGGAATATTTCTTTTGAATCAAGAAAGAAGAAAACAAAAGGGGATTCAAAAGGCTTTTTTTTTATTTCGAAAAATAAAAAAAAAACACTATCATCAGCAATCAATAGGAGAAGAGGCTTAAAGTCGATTCGTTTTTTTTTGGTATTTTTCTGTTATTATTTACTATTCTTTTTATGTTCTTCATATATTTCATAATAAAAAAAATAAAAAATAAAACTTTTACAAACCAAAAATCAAAAAGGAAGGCGAAGAGGGTGTTACCTGAACCACCGGAGACATGTCTCGAGCCCTCCTTCTCCGCTGCCGAAATTTGAAAGGAAGAGGAGGATGCTTTCTCTTCGGCGTCGAAGAGCCAAGGTTCGGCCTCCAAGCTCACGCCGGAAACAGGCGCAAGGCCCATCCCCACGCACCGTCGGCCACCGAGAGTGATGGTGGTGCGATGGATCGACGGAGGGAGCCCAATCGTCGGCGAAAGGGAGGAAGAGAAAAAAGAGAGGATGGTGGTGTTGAGTTAAGGGAGTTTAGGGTTCTAAAATCGATTTTGGAAAAATAAAGAAGGTTTTATGAGTACCGCATTTAAACGGCGCCGTTTGGATATAGGGAGGTCATGATATCCCCTAAAAAGGGTATTTATGCGATAGATCCTTCTCTTTTGCAAATACCACTCGATCGACTCCCATCTAGCATTTTTCTTTTTTAAATTGGCCTGCTATTTTATTTCGCTTCGATTTGATCCGCCTCGGCCTATTGAACGCTCAAGATCGGTAGGGTTATTCACCCATTTGGTCCCTATAAGTTTAAACGCATGACACTATGGTCCCGGCCCCCCTTTCTTGATTTGTTGCATTTTAACCTCGATTTTATGTTTGTTTTCAATACAATCCTTAATTTGTTAAACGAGTTTGTTTATTTATTTGTTTTATTTTAAAAACCATGTTATTCTTATTATTATTATTAATACCATACTATTATTATTAGTATTACCACTCTTATTTTATTACTATTGCCATTTTTATTTAATTATTATCATTACTACTATCTTATTTATATTACTATTACTATTCATCTTCATTATTATCATTTTCTATTTTTATCATTCATTACTTAATTTTCCTTATTATTTTATATGCTATTATTCTTTATTAGTGTTGTCTTATTATTATTTTTATCATCATTTTTATTGTTAATTTTATTATTTCATTATTATCATTATTATTTTACTATAATTATCCTTATTATCATTTTATTATTTTCTTATTATTTTTTACTACCTTTTATTATTATCGTCATTTTATTATCATCACTATCTTTGTGTTTATATTATTAACATATTGTACATTTTACTATTATTATCACTACGTATTATTATTATTATTATATATATATACTATTGTTATCATTATTTGTTTTTATGTATTTCATTTATTTTATTATTATCATTATTATTATTATTATTATTATTATTATTATTTGTTATTTCTATTGTTAGTCATGGTTTTCACATGTCAAATCCATAGACATATTTTATTTGTTATCGTGTTTATTTTTATTCTTTATTATTACCATTATATAACATCTTTATTATCATTTGTTTAGTGTTGTTATCCATCATCACCGCCATCATTATTGTTATCAATCCTCCTTTATTTGTATTATTATTGCTATTGCAATTTTTCAATAATCTCGCTAAATAAAAATACATTTTGTGAAATCAACCTATTCTACCCAAAGACTCTTAAAGCAAAGCAATGTTTCAGATTTAGAAATTCAAAAATAGTGCCCTAACGTCTTGGGTTGCGATTTTCCGCTTAACTAAACTACTTAACATCCCTTCTACCAAGTTTTACAAATCACGAGACGACTTTGATTACGAGAGATTAAAACATCGTGTCCTAACGAAATGGATGTGATGTTTATATCTTTTCGGACAAAAATCTCAAGTTTTGACTCAAGCTTTTCTTTAAATTAATACGATACTATGTATTTTGTAAAATTGCAATACTCCATTTAAGGGTTTTGAAATAAAGGCAATATTTTGTATTTAGGAACTCGGGAATAGTGACCTAACGTCTTTGAGTTACGATTTTTCGCTTGACTAAATAACTAAACATCCTTTTGGTAAACTTCAGAAAATCATGAGGTTGCTTTGATTACGAAGGTTTAGAATATCATGTCCTAACGTCTTTGGATGTGATATTCGTACCTCTCGAAATAAAGATATCTCAAAATTCTAATACCTTTTAAAGGACCCGATTTTAAACATTTTCAAACTTCCGACATTAAGACATTAAATAATCATTTTGGTACCAATTTTGGGCGTATCGAGGGTGCTAACCCTTCCTCGTGCGTAACCGACTCCCGAACCCGATTTTCAAAATTTCGCAAACCAAAAATACGGTTTTAGTAAAACAAAATGTTTTGTTAAAATAAAGATGATCCGATCACACCAAATAAAGGTCGGTGGCGACTCCCCTTTGTCGTTTTCCAAAAAATGGTTACGACAGCTTGGCGACTCCGCTGGGGACACCTTAAAGAGAGTCGAGCCATAAATTGATTATTTTTGTCTTTTGTCGAAAGTTTGAAAGATTATTTTAAAATCACGATCTTTTATTGTACGTTGTTTCAATTTCGCATTACATTGCATGACCGTTGTGGTCACACCTTTAGGTGAGAGAGAAACTACTCCTTCGTGAGGTTTTCACCTCCGTGCGGGATAGTGGATCGCTTTGGGATACATCTGTACCTATGTCTTCGTGAGATTTTCATCTCCGTGCGACCATAGGGAAATGTATTCCCAGAATCGAACTCGGTCTATATGAGCCTATAATGGGTGAAGATCGAGGAATCTGCTGGTTCAAGTACCCCTCCTTAGAACCAAACCACATGTAGTAAACCCTAGGAGCCCACCTTAGGTAGAACTATATTAAACCTCTAGTGGTCACCTGGATAGATACTCTATTTTGTCTATTTCTCCTGTGCTAATGCGTTTTGTTCTGTTTGTGATTGCATTGCATTGCATCGCACCGCATCATCTTAGAAAGGAGGTGTTGATTCATATTCGATTGCTAAATAGAAGAGTTTATCATAATACGGTCGTTCGAACATAGTCCAAGTAAAACAACGAGAGATGACTGATAGCCCACAGAAAAATACAAGACTTTGCCCGAGGATTCAAGCCGACAAAGATTATTCGAGAGTCATCATGTCTTCATTTTCTAAAAGAAGCTCATAAACATCGCGAAAGATAAGTGAGCGAAGAGGTACGGCCTGGACCAAGCAACAAGGAGCTAGAAGAGGTATCCATTGAGAAAGTTCACGGGACACGACCATAACTTCCGGATACGAAGAAGAAGACTGGTGTTTTCACCTGGACTATGAGGATAAAGCCGTATATGCAATCCGTTTTATGTAAAGAAATGTATTTTCTAGAAAAGTTCTTCTAATAAAATTGAATTCATAATCAACACCTCTCTTTCTTTTTGCATGCATTTGCATTGCATTTCGTGCATTTGCATTGCATTTCATGCATTTGCATTGCATCATATCACATGCATTAAAATTTGTAGAAAGACCCTAATTAGGTGAAGTTATTTCAGTAACCTAGAAGACATGGATCAAAGAATGGAAAGGCTAGAACAAATGCAAAAGGAAATACAGGAGCAGATGCAAGAACGATTAATCAAGATACAACAAGACATGATAGAACAGATGTAGGAATCTCGAGTAGCATGATGAATCGGTTAGGCGCGATTGTTGGCCAATGAACGTGAGAAAGGAAAGGGCGTTGCTACTAGTTTGGGAAACGATAATGATGACCTCTTACCATCTCCGGATTTACCCGCCAAATACCCAAGCACCACCGTAAATATGTCCCCAAAGGACGCCTTTTGTTATCGAGCCACAGTGCGAGTTGAGACCGCAATGCCAGCCAAGACTTTCCGATCGGTTCGAGCACTAATCCGGAGAAGGTCCGCTAATCCTATAGTCCCGATCTTGATGAAATGGCTGAAATGGATAAGGCAAAAGTAAACATTCCCGCACAACTCGAGGATCGTTGCGGATGGTTAGAAGAAAAGTTTAAGGAAATAGAAAGCTGCGACCATCGCTATGGGTAGACGCTAAAGACTTGAGCCTAGTCCCGCACCTCGTACTTCCTCCAAAGTTCAAGACCCAGATTTTGAAAAATACAATGGGACCGGTTGCCGGCGCACATCACAATGTTCATCGACGGATGGCGGGATATGTTAACAACGATCAACTGCTTATTCATTATTTTCGGGATAGTTTAGCGAGTCGCGCCAAATGGTACAATCACCAAATTGCAGTACCCAAATCAAGTTGTGGAGAGACCTAGCACAGCCTTCCGAAATAATACGGCACGTAATGATATAGCTCTGATCGAATCACGCTCCAAAATATGGAGAAAAAGCCAAACGAAAGTTTCAGGCAATATGCCCAGCGGTGGAGGGAAGTAGCCACACAAGTTCAGCCACCGCTCCTAGAAAAAGAGACAACTATGCTGTTTGTCAATACGTTGAAAGCTCCCTTCATTAATCACATGCTTGGAAGTGCCAAGAAAAATTTTTCCGATATTGTCTTTGTCGGGAAGATGATCGAACATGCAATCAGATGCGGCAAGATTGAAGCAGGGGAAACCACTAGAAGGCCTGCTCCTAGAAGAAGGGATGACGAGGTGAATAATACAAACATGGGGGACCCAAAGTCAATTACCGTTAACCAGCCAAAAACGGTGACTACTGAGTATCAAGGTTCGTCAAGGAAAGAATCTCGCACAAGGAAAAACATTGAAAAACTCCAATTTACGTCAATCCCTATGACGTATAAGGAGTTGTATCAAAGTTTATTTGATGCACACGTAGTGTCCCCCCAATATCCAAAATCGATGCAACCTCCATACCCAAAATGGTATGACCCAAACACTCAGTGTGAGTACCACGCGGGGATCACAGGCCATTCGATAGAAAATTGCCTTACCTTCAAGAAATTGGTGGAAAATCTCATCAACATGGGTATTGTGAAGTTCGATGACGAGTAGTGGTAATTGAAACCAAGGCGGGAGAGTTGCGTTTCCTTAAAGAAGTCATTAGAAACCTAGATCAGAACGCCAATGGTGTACCCGGAGAGAACCGAGGAATAAAAGTTTTTTTTTGCATCTGCCTTTATGTACTTGGGAGTGTTTTGAACAATGAGACTGTGGAAGAAACATGTATTTTTTAAAGCTAATCTAGAGTAATGTGCAAAACACACTTGTTGCTTTAAGCCTAGGAGCAATAAAGTAGGCTTGTGTCCAAAATTTTTATTTCAATAAAATGCATCTTTCTAAGTAAATATTTTCATTCTTTACATTTCATACTGGATATTCTTTTACTCATGACCATATCATATGAATAATTATCCTTAAGATCATTTATTCTTTGGATTTTCTGCCCACAATGGGCCCCCAGATATCAATGACATGAACGACGCTATTGCTGACTCCCTTTTTAATGAGATATGTATCTAGAGGGATCTAAGGGCTTTGAAGATGACAAATATTGCGACTTACTTCCCCAATGGTAGATCCTACCTTGTGAAGTGTCAACAGACGCCATGAACTAACGAAGGAGACGAGGATGGAAGCGTAGCTCCTCGTAGGAATAAGGCAATGCATCATTGAGCTATTTTTAAAAATTCAAGAGGTTTTCGCACGATCATATCGGGGCATGCCAAACTACTAAAACATGGGTATGCTGTTAAAGTTGGGGTTTAAAGAACCCATATTGTACAACAACCTAGCTAATCAAGAGGCTCGGGCTATTGGTTCACCAAGAAAGGGAAATTGCACCTGTTATGCCATAAAATACCAAATCAAGGAAGACTGTGCCTTCTCCATTTTCCCTATATATGAAGCATGGATGTTAACAAGCCAGTCTCCTCAAAAGCTTTTAACCAACATCGATTCATATTCATAGTCGTTAGTTACCTCACTGAGAGGGTGAAGGTCGCTTCATATGCTAAAATTACAAAGTCGGCAGTCATCAAAAAAAAAAACACATTCAAGATTTTTTGAAAAATGGCTGAGACTTGTAAAGGTTGGCATAGAGAAGTTACCATTTACCCTTTAGGTTCCTTGAACATTGGCCAGGACTTTTGTCGGGGCACCTCTCCCATTGGTTTATGAAAGGGGAGTAATTGTTGGAAGACAAGATTCCACTTCCCAAGCTTTGATTTGATTGGATGAAGCAGAATGTCTACAGAGAGCTTGATTGAAAGTACTCATGGTCCAATGTACCAAAAATGGATGATATGGGCTTATAACTAAAAATGTTCACTCAAGAGAATTTCAGAAGAGAGACCTGACATTAAGAAGGATTCTTCTTATTCAAAAGGACTCCAAAAGGAAAGTAAATGCCTTATGCAGAAAATAAGGTTTGTTCTGAGGAAACATAGATACTAACCAAGATGGGTGACAAGGACCTGCCCAATCCGGTGAGTTCAGATTCAATAAAAAGTTTTCCAAAAAAACACAAAAAACGTAAAAAAAAACAAGAAAAAGAAAAAAGCAAAAAGAAAAAGGGAGAGGCCAAGGCAAAAACCCGCAAAGGGCGCTTTGAGACCAAAAGGTATTTGAGTTGAAAACCCGAGAAGGGTATCTCAAAATTTTGATCGAAAGTAGGGCATCTGATGAGTCTTGCTACGCTCGAAAGAAGTATGTTACGCCTTGGGGCATCGACAAAGTACTGGATCCCTAAACACGATTAAGCTCAAAATGGTCCTCGAAGTTGGAACAGGGAAGCTCAAGTTTGTGATATCCGGGGCACTTAGTTTCCATTTTATCCATTTTATTACTTATGGTTATTTTATTCCTTTCAAAATACCACCGATAAATTTTCTTCTTAATTGCATTTGCTAACTTTGATTAACTTATTTGTTTCGAGCTATGCTCCCAATCGATTTCCTTTTTGTCCATTGTTACAATCTTTTTCAGGCATTTTGAATTGAAATAACGATTAGTGGACTAATAATACTTTCATAAAAGAGTTTTGCATATTACTCGAAGCTTCGAATAATACAAGGACTCAAACAGATTTGTTGTTTAGAACTCACTCAGCTCAAGGTTTGGAAAGATTGGAGAAAGATGATTATCTCTTTGGACCTTTTATTGGTTAAACAAAAAGACAATACATTTCGCCGATGATACGACCTTGACATGTCAAACCAGCAAGTACAAAGAGATCATTCTCGAGAAAAGAAAAATGATACTCTGCATTCATGCACATATCAGACCCACACATCTAGTCATTACACCAGTGAATGGTGTAACAGATCAAATTGATCCTATACCTCGAGTTACAGCAGGATGGATAGAAGAAACCAAATGTTATTCTTCTAAAGTTGCAGTGAGAGATGCAAACTTTATGTCCCAGAAGGTACAATGGAAAGGACCCTGAAATTACAGCGGGGCAAGCTTGTTGAGCATAATATGATTATTTCTTTGGGTTTTCTATCAAAGATACTGGCGGAACGAGAAAGCATGATAACGCATCAGTGATAGAACCTTGATAAAAGGGATCATTTCATTTTGCATTCATACATCATTTCAAAGCACGTTTAGTTAGGAGCATTCGACTCATTGCATCCTAATCATTGTAAAAAGACCATTCTCATGACATCTTGCATTCATGAAAGTGTCATTCATAACACATGTAGTTAGGAGGTTTTGAGTCATTCTGATCATAGCATCCTCACCATTTGCATAAGCATAAGCACATAAAATTAATTCTACGGGACAGGTTCCTCAAAGAACAGTGTAGCAATATCAAAGTTCAGATTTCGTTCCCTCAAGATGTTAGTGGAGCAGATTGAAGATTGAAGTCTTCCTGAAAATAGTAAGGAAGCAAATTGAAAAGTTCTGAATTCTTATTTCCTCGACGTTCCAGTGGAGTAGGTTGAGATTACAAATCCTGTCTCCCTGAGTTAACAATGAGGATAAATTCTTAATTCTTTGAAGTTTCGGTAGAGAAGATGAAAATTACAAATCTCTTCTCTCAGAATTCTCATTTCCTCGATGTTCCAGTGGAGTAGGTTGAGATTACAAATCCCGTCTCCCTGAGTTAACAATGAGGATCAATCATTATTCTTTTAAAGTTACAGTAAGAGAAGATGGAGATTACGTATCTCTTCTCCCTGAATTCTTATTTCCTCGAAGTTCCTGTGGAGTAGGTTGAGATTACAAATCCCGTCTCCCTGAGTTAACAAAGAGGTTACATCCTTAATTCTTTGAAGTTTCAGTAAGAGAAGATGGAGACTACGAATCTCTTCTCCCTGAATTCTTATTTCCTCGAAGTTCCCGTGGAGTAGGTTGAGATTACAAATCCCGTCTCCCTGAGTTAACAATGAGGTTCCATCCTTAATTCTTTGAAGTTTCAGTAGAGAAGATGGAGATTACAAATCTCTTCTCTCTGAATTCTTATTTCTCGAAGTTTCCGTGGGGTAGGTTGAGATTACAAATCCCGTCTCCCTGATTTAACAATGAGGATAAGTCCTTATTTCGTTGAAGTTCAGTAGAGAAGATGGAGACTATGAATCTCTTCTCCTCGAATTCTTATTTCCCAAGTTCTCGTGGAGTAAAAGTAAATCAAGAGATCACCGGTGGTCCTTGAGTTTGCAAGGATCAGATTGAAGATAGCAGTTTTGACATTCCTGAAGCAGTTGGAATAGGTTGAAGATTGTCCTATTATCATCAACTAGTGATGGAATAGGTTGAAGATCATCCTATTACCACTAACCAGCAGTGGAATAGATCAAATTTGTAGATCTTGTCACTCTGACCAGTAGTGGGGCAAGATCGAAGGCAAATCTTGGCTCTAACTAGTAGAGAACATGATTTAAGCCATCATCCTATTGCCACCGACCAAAGAAAGGAACAGTCAAAATTGTAACTTCTGTCCCTAACCGGTAGGAAGCATGATTAAGCTTTAGTCCTATTGCCTTAACTAGCAGTGGGATAGGCTGAAGACCAAAGACCTCATCTCTCTAGAGATGCAGCAGAGAATCTAAAATAAAACAAGTCACATCCCATTGGAGTCGCAGCAAGAGCAAATTGAAACCACATAGCAGTGGAGTGGATCAAAGCAACAAGATGCGGTGGACAGGAATGATGCTACCAGAAGAAGAGTACCAAAAAAGTCAAGACTCGGTGAGACCGGGCAAAATTGGTCTTTTGAAAGTCTTTGCTCCATTCCCGTTGCACGACAATGAGCAAAGAGGGGCAGCTGTACAAGCCCAATTTTACCCGGGCTTACAAGCCCAACTTAAGCCCAAACTCGAAGCCCAATCAACACAAACCCTAGCCCACTAAACAAACTAGAAAACAGAAAAACCAAAATCAAAAAAACCTAGGGCCACTTGCCTCTCAAGGCCACCACGACCCCGGTCTCTTCGCCTTCGACCAACCACCACCGCCATCACATCGACAAGAGTCGACCACCGACCCCCACCGCTCTTGCCACCGCCATGACTCAAAAAATGAAAGAAACAAAGAAACAAATGAAGCCATATTGTATTGTGTTCGGTTATAAAAGCCATTCAATATTTGTACAAAAAAGAAAGGAAGATTTCTTTTGAATCAAGAAAGAAGAAAACAAAAGGGGATTTAAAAGGCTTTTTTTATTTCGAAAAATCAAAAAAAAAACACTATCATTAGCAATCAATAGGAGAAGAGGCTTAAAGTCGATTCGTTTTTTTGGTATTTTTCTGTTATTATTTACTATTCTTTTTATGTTCTTCATATATTTCATAATAAAAAAAATAAAAAATAAAACTTTTACAAACCAAAAATCAAAAAGGAAGGCGAAGAGGGTGTTACCTGAACCACCGGAGACATGTCTCGGAGCCCCTCCCTTCTCCGTTGCCGAGGCTGAAAGCAAGAGGAGGATGCTTTCTCTTTCGAGCGTCGAAGAGCCAAGGTTCGACCTCAAGCTCACGCCAAAAAGCAGCGCAAAGGCCCATCCCCACGCACTGGTCGGCCACCGAGAGTGATGGTGGTGCGATGGATCGACGGAGGAGCCCAATCGTTGAGCAGAAAGGGGAGGAAGAGAGAAAAAAAGAGAGGGATGGTGGCTGTTGAGTTAAGGGAGTTTAGGGTTCTAAAATCTAATTTTTGGAAAAATAAAGAAGGTTTTATGAGTACTAGACGAAACGGCGCCGTTTGGATATAGGGAGGTCATGATATCCCCTAAAAGGGGTATTTGCGCGATAGATCCTTCTCTTTTGCAAATACCACTCGATCACTCCCATCTAGCATTTTTCCTTTTTTAAATTGGCCTGCTATTTTATTTCGCTTTCGATTTGATCCGCCTTGGCCTATTGAACGTCAAGATCGTAGGCGGGTTATTCACCCATTTGGTCCCTATAAGTTCAAGCGCATGACACTATGGTCCCCGCGCCCTTTCTTGATTTGTTTGCATTTTTAACCTCAATTTTATGTTTGTTTTCAATACAATCCTTAATTTGTTAAACGAGTTTGTTTATTTATTTGTTTTATTTTAAAAACCATGTTATTCTTATTATTATTATTATTAATACCATACTATTATTATTAGTATTACCACTCTTATTTTATTACTATTGCCATTTTTTATTTAATTATTATCATTACTACTATCTTATTTATATTACTATTACTATTCATCTTCATTATTATCATTATCTATTTTTATCATTCATTACTTAATTTTCCTTATTATTTTATATGCTATTATTCTTTATTAGTGTTGTCTTATTATTATTTTTATCATCATTTTATTGTTAATTTTATTATTTCATTATTATTATTATTTTACTATAATTATCCTTATTATCATTTTATTATTTTCTTATTATTTTTTACTACCTTTTATTATTATCGTCATTTTATTATCATCACTATCTTTGTGTTTATATTATTAACATATTGTACATTTTACTATTATTATCACTACGTATTATTATTATTATTATTATATATATACTATTGTTATCATTATTTATTTTATGTATTTATGTATTTTATTATTATTTATTATTATTATTATTATTATTATTATTATTATTATTATTATTATTATTTGTTATTTCTATTGTTAGTCATGGTTTTCACATGTCAAATCCATAGACATATTTTATTTGTTATCGTGTTTATTTTTATTCTTTATTATTACCATTATATAACATCTTTATTATCATTTGTTTAGTGTTGTTATCCATCATCACTGTCATCATTATTGTTATCAATCCTCCTTTATTTGTATTATTATTGCTATTGCAATTTTTCAATAATCTCGCTAAATAAAAATACATTTTGTGAAATCAACCTATTCTACCCAAAGACTCTTAAAGCAAAGCAATGTTTCGTATTTAGAAATTCGAAAAATAGTGCCCTAACGTACTGGGTTGCGATTTTCCGTTTAACTAAACTACTTAACATCCCTTCTACCAAGTTTTACAAATCACGAGACGACTTTGGTTACGAGAGATTAAAACATCGTGTCCTAACGAGCTGGATGTGATGTTTATATCTTTTCGGGACAAAAAATCTCAAGTTTTGACTCAAGCTTTTTCTTTAAATTAATACGATACGATGTATTTTGTAAAATTGCAATACTCCATTTAAGGGTTTTGAAATAAAGGCAATATTTTGTATTTAGGAACTCGGGGAATAGTGCCCTAACGTGCTGGGTTACGATTTTTCGTTTGACTAAATAACTAAACATCCTTTTGGTAAACTTCGTAAAATCATGAGGTTGCTTTGATTACGAAGGTTTAGAATATCATGTCCTAACGTACTGGATGTGATATTCGTACCCTCTCGAAACAAAGATATCTCAAAAATTCTAATACCTTTTAAAGGACTCGTATTTTAAACATTTTCAAACTTCCGACATTAAGACATTAAGTAATCATTTTGGTACCAATTTTGGGCGTATCGAGGGTGCTAACCCTTCCTCGTGCGTAACCGACTCCCGAACCCGATTTTCAAAATTTCGCAGACCAAAAATACGGTTTTAGTAAAACAAAATGTTTTGTTAAAATAAAGGTGATCCGATCACACCAAATAAAGGTCGGTGGCGACTCCCGTTTTATTCTTATTTTCTAAACCAAAGTCGAACCCCTTTGTCGTTTTCCAAAAAATGGTTACGACAGGTAGTATTAGTACAAGGGGACGTAGATGCTCCAGAAGCGAATAATGGTGCGTATCCTACCATAGTATACTAAGTGTTTATTTGGCTTTGGAATTAGAGTGCGCAGCGAAAGCATAGTGATGAGACTTGGGTAGTACGATTACTAGTTAGTCAAAAATTTTGAGGACGAAATTTCTTTAAGGAGGGTAGATTTGTAACATCCTAAAATCGGGCCTAGTAGAATTGGGCCCAATAGGCCTTGAGAATGAGAACGTTTAAAATTTTTGAGATGCATGTAGCACTTAGAATGTTATGGTAAGGTATTAATGGGCTTGTGCATTGCGTGTAATGTTATGTTTAATATGTTAATTTGAGGTTCGCTTGGGCCCAAAGAATTGGGTCAAAATTTCTAAGAAAGAAAGGTGAGCTAAGGGGACGGCACAAGGCTATAATTTAGAGATTATTTTGTTTAATTAATGAGGATAACAAGCTGATAAAATAAAGGGAGAGTTGGTGCAAATGTGGCCTCTTATGAATGAGTGTTTTGATAGGGATAATGGATAGAAGGATAAATGAGAAAAGATAGGAGTTATCTTCTGGTACAGAGTTGGCCGAAATTCCATCTCCTGGAGGGGGTGCCGAAATTCCCTATAAATAGGGGGTACCTCTTCAATTCTGGCATTTTGAACCCCATCCTCTTCTCTTATCTTCTGTGCCAAAATTCTCAGTTCTTCTTGGTAATCTCTTTTCTTTTGATTTCTTCTAAAAGCCGAAACCCCTAGGTATTCTTTCTCTCCACTTTCTTTTCACTTTCCTTCTAAGTCGAAACACTTCACTCAGTTTTTCTAAAAGTCGAAAATGCATCAGTTCATCTTTTTCGAGATTTTCATAAAAGCCGAAATCGCTAGATCTCATCTCCTGTGGTTGCCGAATCCTCTTTAATGGAGTCTGCTTGTGCTGAAATCTAAAGGAAACAATAGGTAAGTGTTGATTTTGGGATTTCAATGTTCTTCACTTTTCAAAATCCTTAGCCGAATGGCTATTAGAAACTAATCTCTTATTTCACACTTCTTTTCTAAGATTCCGGATTTGAAGAAGGAGGCCGATCGATAGATCTCTAAGTTATAGAATCGTGTTACTTTTGGGATTTCAAGGTAAGAGGATTTGTTTATTTATATATATAAAATCGGGTAGAATACTAACCATGGCCGAATATAGGAGAGGGTATGTTTTCACGCTTTTTCACTTTTAAGCAAAGTTATAGATTGAGGATAATAGATCCGGATATCAAGGACATCGACTAAGAATATTGGATTTCACGATATCAGGTGTGTAACACTTCCCCACCGTCTAGATCTGATTAATAATATATATTTATATATGTGTGTGCATAAGATTTATATGTTACATTAAAAGCCGAAATCTCGGATTTAAACGACGGACCTCGTGTTAGTAAATAATCGACTATATGTTACAAGTAAACCGTCAGTACATGTTTTTATATTATTGTGCATGTTGCATGGGTTGGGTGATGAAAGGAGGAAGTTATATGTACATGTATATAAGTAATGCTTTTTACTGTGAACTCATGAATGGCTAATGCCGTGAATAGATTATACTGAACTTCTGCCATTATATGTTATACGAGCTTGACCATATATGTTGATGAAGCGAGATGACGCCATCTTGGAGAATGTAGCGGTGTGGGTTGATTGTAGAAATCCCCAATGGTGTGTTGGTTGGTGCGGGCGTGTAGTGGATGGAAACCTAGGCAAATGGGTTGGGCCTTGCATATTATATGCTACATTGTAAATGCATTTATTATTATGATTAATAAGGCCCATATCTAGTGATGCATGAGGGTTGCACACTAAGTCTCGTGACTCACCCCCTTTAAACTAACCTTTCGGTGACGATTAGTGCATCGGACCGGCCGTAGGAGTGGGCCAAGGTGGCCATGCATAAGAAGGTGGATCCGTGACAAGTTCCCCATATTAGTTTTTTTAAAGTAATTTTATATTATGGGCTTAAACTACGTTGTAATAAGGCCATGGGCCATTAGTTTATATTTTGCTTTATTATGGCCTTTATTATTTATTTTCGTTTTAATTTCTTTCAAGGATATGTAAACCGTTTGGGCTTTTGCTTATTAAGACATTTTTTATGTAATTCCTATTTGGGCTTTTTGTCGACATGATGGGTTTTCATAAAATTTTTCTTAGTGACATACCAGATCCGGTAGTAGTGTTTGGGCCGGGTTCGGGGTGTTACAGATGTAATCTTCCGAATTCGAGTCTAATGTTTAGGCCGAGTTGGAGAGCTTACAACAAAATCAAGTGAATTACGTGTAAACCAATAACTTTAAATAAATCATTTAAAATTAAAATTAAAATTAATAAAATATATTTTTGGATATAAATATTACAAATACATAATTCATAGTTTAATAATAAAGTGATATATTTTTTAACATTTTCTTAAGCGGTTCAAAAATAAAAATAAAAACCAAAACTATTAGCAAGTTTATCATGCACCGATATCTTAATTTAAATACATGTTTTAGAAATAAAAATTAATAAAAGAATCGGATTAAATCATGCGTCAATCTAACTCTTAAAATGCAAAATTTAATACAAATTGAAATAAATTCAATAAACGTTTCAAAAATGTAATAGTTTTAGAGATTTTTTTACGGTAAATTATATTAGTAGTCGCTCAATTATTAATAAATTTTTCGGTCACTCAATTATTAATAATTTTTTTAATTACTAAATTATAGAAAGTTACAAAATGATTACATATCTATTCATTTTTATTTTTTTGGTCACCGCGGAATAATATAAAATGAAACCACCCAAAAGTCTAAGATAGTGGGGTAATAAAAAGACAAAATTAAATAGTTAAACGATTATTTTACATTTTTTCATAGTTGAATTATCAAAAGAAATTTATTAATAGTTGAATGACTATTAATATAATTTACTCTTTTTATATTATATATATATATATTACTATTTATGAATATTTTAATAATAAAATGATTATTTGTTTAAGAATAAATATTTAGTACATCGGCAGCAAACAGTTTGAAATTTTACAATACATGTGACAAAATATTGTGGAATAAAAATCTGCAAAATTACCTTTTATTTAAATCATACTTAATTTCATTTATCATTTTAAATTCCAATATACTACCATTATATATAATTTTAAATTAAAACTTATTTAAATTAAAATTTATTTAGGCACTATTTATTATTAAGACTAATGTAAGATATTCATTATAAAATAAATTTCATCTACGAATTTTATGATAAATATAATTTATGTTGTATTATTTTACTAAAATGAATTTTTATTATCAAATAATACAAAATATTTTATATAGAAATATCCAACATAAAAAAACAAAAAAAAACTAATTTTTAATGAAGCAAAAGAAAGTAGACATTGTGCTTTAAATATTTTACTGAAAATTGGCTAAAAATTATTTATTGAAAGAAAAAAAATAAAAGAAAAAGCATGGGCCCAACTTACCACTTGCTTTGCAAATGAGCTCTTGTTCTGGTCCTTGTCCCCCACTGCTGAATGGCAACATCAAGCAACCTCAAATTATTATCTTATAGATTTGATTTATTCCAATCTGATTAATGACTCACACACACATATATTATATGCCCCTCCCATAAACAAAGGATATAATATTGTTAATTTCTTTACAACCCCTCCTTGACTCTTTTACCATTCAATTTTAGTCCATATTGCTGCAATTCATATGTATAGATAACCCTTTTTTATTTTCTGGGTATAAAAGTTGAAGCAGGAGAGAAGCATAAAGGTATAAAGGCAAATGTATGGGCTAGATTGGTATGATAAGCTCAAGTCCATGCAAATTCCATAAGTGAGCATGGGAATGAATCTGACAAATGTTGTTGAGTAATATTGGAAAGAAGAATCTGACCACAAACAACCACCTTTCTAAAGGGAGAAAAAGAAATTTACAATAAAGTTTAAAGGACGATATGTAAACTTATTTATAAAATTAATATCATATATTGGTAAGTGTGGTAGTCTATTATGATGATAATATATAGTATTATATGCAGGTTGAGGAGCAAAGATACAAAGCACTTGAACAGTATCTTTCGATGTTATTGTGGGACTTACAGTAAGTACTATTTGCTTGCCTCTTTGTGTCCTTTAATGTTATCTCTCCCTTTCTCTCTCCACTCATTGATTTGTAGCTATTGAAACACTGGAAGAGCCCAAAATTCAACAAACACTTGTTACTGTATTATCTTTTTCTTGCTTTTTTGGTTTGCTGAATTCTCTGACTTTGCACCCCCATCTTTCTAAACCTCTGCTTTCCCATAATTGTACACCTCCTCTTCCATCTTATCTCCTCCTTTTTCATCTTTAACACTCGCTGTACTATTTGTGGTAGAAAAATAGCAGAAAAACACAAAAACATCCACAGGTTTATATACTTCTTTGTCTCTTCATACTTCATCTCATAGCGTACAGAAGTATTAAACCACTCAAACCTTTGTTTGCTGCTTCGAAAGATATTCCAAGTAAGAATCTTTTCACCATCTTATATAGTTTATGGATTTGGTTTTTCATTTTTTCTTGGCTTTTGTTTTGTGTTACTGATTTGAAGCTGCAGTTTTTGCACTGTTGTGTTAAGCCTCAGCTTGATTTGGTTTCATCTTCCTTTTTTTTTTTAATGACTTTTAGAGTGATGTTGGTTGCATTTTCCATGTTAATTTTAGCTGCTATTAGTTTGTGAAAAATGGTTCTTTCATTCCACTGTTTCTGATAGAGATTTAGAGATGAAATTAATATAACATGAATCTGATGAAGCACTTTGAACAGACTTTTAGGGTTATGAAAAGAAAGCACTTAGGCAATTCTGAATAGCTTTCATCAGTTTCATGCATGTCAGCTGATTCCTCAAACCCTCATTTCTTTAGTATCTGAATTTGACTGCTATTTTTGGTCATATATGAACAGCTATTTATACTTTAATCATGATTTTGAGCCAAAAAGTGAAAAGAAAATAAATTTTGAGTGTGTTTGGTAAGAAGGAAAAGTAGAAGGAAATGAAACTGAGAGAGATGGCTGTTTCAGTGCATGAAACTTAATGAGAGAAAAATCGTGGGAATACCAAGCACACCAATACAAATCCTTACTTATTAGACAGCTAGTTCTAAGATTAGCTTGAACCCATTGTATTAATGTAGCCTACCGGAAAATTCTAAATCCAGTTTCATTCAATGTCATTCTCTAGAAGGGAATGGATATCATGTCAATTTTGTTTCTTCCTAAATGTTTACTCTTTGCACCGTGATTGGTTCTCTTTTTTTTCAATTCCATTAGCTTGAAGATCAACAGTTTTGTCGCTCGTTGATCCGTTAGTGGATAATTGGATCCTTTTTGTCCTCATATATAAGATTTTCTCATTTCAAATAGGAGAAGTTGGAGATAAATCATAGATACCCTTCATCATGTTAGCCGGAAGTAAGACCTATTTACCATTGGTTAGCATTATGAACTTTTATGGCTGCACGATGCGTGTGATTGTTTAATGTTTATGGACTTGTATTTGTGGAGATTATTACATGTATCACTTAGTTAAACCATACTGTCCATGTTTCTAAGGTTGGATTTTTTTTCTTCAAATGGAAGTTAGCATGCTCATCATGGCGGATTGCATATGACAAGCCTGAGAGATCAGAATATACTGTTAAAATGATGTGTTATCGCAAACACATCGGTTAAATCTTGAATTGCTTGTTGTCTTATAATCAAATTGGATTTTTCAACCAATTTGAATTGATGTTAAATTATGCATGTTACTCATGTCTATTAGTCCGCCATGCTTGCCGTTAAATCCTGGATTGCTTATGGTTTTATGTTTGAGTTCGGTCTCTGGCTCTCTGCACCTATTTCTATTTGATTTTACATTGAATGCTTAACATATAGTACGTGCATGACAACTTCGGCCAATTGCATCTTTCTTGCTCACTTAAACTTTAGCCAATGATTCATTTCTTTTGGTATGTGCAGGTGTTGAAGAGCTATATAATTAGTACTGCAGCAATCCGTACCGGGTATCAAAAGGAACAAGCACAAAACTTGCTGCTTTACCGAGAATGACACTGCCAAATCTTGGGTTAGAATCTGAAAACGATTCCGAAGCAAGTAGCCAAGTGGCTTCCAACATATCTGCACAAGAGGCATCCACTGATCCCTCGAAGGATACCACAACCACTACTTCATGCCTCTCGAATCCTGTAAAGGTTCAACCAGATCCAGGGTCTGTTTCCCTTGACCTGACTCTGCACTTCAGTGCCAATGATGCTGAGATGAAGGGTGCTATTGGTGAGACTATGGGTATCAACACATTGTCAACACCGAGGGTTTTCTCTTGTAATTACTGCAGGCGCAAGTTCTATAGTTCACAAGCACTGGGTGGACACCAGAATGCTCACAAGAGGGAGAGAACAATGGCAAAGCGTGCGATGCGGATGGGGTTATTATCGGATAGGTATACAAGCTTAGCATCTCTGCCTCTCCATGGTTCGGCATTTCGGTCCCTTGGGATCAAAGCTCATTCCGCTATGCACCAAGAAATGTTGCCATCATCCCAAAGACCGGTAGATACAAGAAGTGGAGCACGGTTTGATCAAGGGTGTTTCGGGATGCCGATATTCATGGAAGATGAGGAGGTAGACTTGTATTGGCCAGGGAGTTTCAGGCAGGTGAATGAAGAAAGAGTTGGGAGTAACCAAGCTATGGAATTGGGTCAAAATCCAACTCAAAGTTCAAATATAGGTTTTATAGCAATGGCAACACCACCAAGAACAGATGCATCATCTCCACTGGATCTCACTTTGAAGCTCTAATAATTTTTGAAGTTTACTTGTCAATTTCATCCGAACCTGATATTGATTACGTTAGCTCACTCTTGTACAGTGAGGTGCATTAGCAATAGCTGCTACCTCCTATCATTATTTTTGCTAGATTCCTTTGATTTAATAACTTTTTCTTTTTTAAACCTGTATCTGTGCCCATGTTCGCTGCCGATCAGCTAAGTTTGGTTATGAAATGAAAGCTATAGCCTCTCCCTGTACCATCATTTTACTATTCTGACAAGGTGAAATTACTTACCCCAACACTCCAACCCTTGCATTAGCAAAGTAGAGACTAAATTACATGAAATCAACTGATTGACTAAATCGGATTTTCAAACATTGAATGGTTCAACTTAGATTGAATTTCTGTTTTTAAAATTATTGAAATTCAATTTGTGTGACTTGAAACGTTGAACATTGTTTAAAAGACGAAGGTTGGATGAATGATGACTCGGTGTTGGGTGTGTAAGAGAGATTTTGGATGGACGGTATTTTTACTTCTTGTAAGGTTAAAGAGAACGATGACTATGATTAGTTAACGTAATTGTGAGGTAAAAGATTTTACAGCACGCAAAGGCACCAAACCTTAAAAGTGATTAAAGTGTAATTTTATCTATATTATTATAATATTTTGACATAAACTAAAAAATTAAGTGTTGAATTAAGTTAAAAATATGTTTGATAAAAGGATAATATAATCTAAAATAAAATAAAAACATTTGAACGTATTATCTATACTATCTATTAAGTGATAGTAGGTGTGTATCTACTTATAATATTTTCTATACTTTTTGTAGAAACAAAAATCTATTTATTTGTTTTCATTGTGGGTTATCAAAGGTGTTTTCAAATATAAATTAGTAAAAATATTAATTTAGGCCGTCAACATTTAAAAAAAAGTTGAATTATTATTTTTTTAACGGAAATATTGACTAAAAAATTAAATTTTTAAACATGTCAGTCCACATGAAAATACTCATGTGCTTCATGCTAAATTCTTTTTTTAATTCGTTTCTCTTTATTTTTTTGAATATTTATTGAAGTGACATATGAGACATATAATAACATGTCAACATAAAATTCACATGGGATTGTCACGCGGATTCTCTCGTGCCGACATTATAAAAAAACTAATGTTTTTAGTTAACATTTTATTTAAAAGAAAACAATTTGATTTTTTTTAAAGTTAATAGTCAAATTTAACTAAAAACAAAGGTTAAATGAAAAAACAATAACATAATATTTGAAAGATAAATTTATCATCCTACAATTAATTATAAGATTATAATAATTTGATTTTTTAAAAAATTAAAATTATCAAAAATTAATCTATTCGTAACATCAACTATTTCAAAAACTGTAAATAGGATTATTTCACTTCTCTTTATTCCTGTATTTTCTTTAATTAATTAATTATTTTAATTCTTTACATTATCTATAATATTTTATAGAAAATATTTATAATTTCAGTCACGGACTGAGTATGCACAAGAGAATGCAATTTGATATAAAAAATGAAAAATAAAACTCTTAAATCACGAGATATTGATTTTATGGATTGAGCCAATATATATCATTCAAAATTACACCTTAGAAACATATAAATACTTTTAAGGTCAATTGCCAACTTGTTGCATCAATGTAACATCAATACTGTCTTCACACTTCACATTTATATATTTTTGGATTTTGATGAATGGTACGTTAATATGTGATTAGTGTTAAAATAGTGATGAAGGTGTGATTAGATACTATAGTGATACTGTAATGTGAGGCAAAAAATAAACTAAACGTACCACACTACACCTTACCGCCTATCCAAACCCACTCTTAATTCTAAAACAAAACTAGATTATTTGTTCATATATATATATATATATGGAGGTACCTCTTAATAATATCAAAATTTCTTTTAGACTTAATAGGTAGTCAAATTTAGAAAGAATAAGTTAATTTGGTAATTTTTTAAGTACTTAATTAATATCGTTAAAATACATTGATATAACACTGACGATCAATAGTATGGTGACTGATGGGCGTCGAAACCATCAAATAAAATAATTCCTACAATAAAATAACTCTAAACAATAGTAAAGAGTAGTTGGGTCGAATCCACAGGGATTGAATATTATGATCACCTTCCATGTTTTTCTTGTGAACAGAATTTTGGTCGAGCTGATAATCGTAGCAATAGTCGTGCCCACGACTCCAAACGGACCTGCTGAAAAATAGATAAAATAAATTAGGGGAGTTGGAAATGTCTAGAAATTAAATAATTGAGATAGCAAAAATAAGCAATTAAAGAAATCAAAATTAAATTAAATTAGAAAATGGATTTGGATTTTGCAAATAGAATTATAAAGCCTTAGCCTTAGACTCGGTGAAGTTGGTTATAGCGGCTAAGAACGTCCTAACCGCTAATTCTTCCTATCGTAGTTGATTCCGGTACGACCTGCAAACCAACCCTTACCAATTATCTAACTGCGATAATCGAGTTCGCAATTCAAGACTCTAATAGCCTTGCGTTCTGAAGAACCCAACTCTAATTAACGGCCTCAACCGCGTGGGTCGTTTAAATCCGATCATTATCTCCTTGACAAAAATCTCACTAGTATGACCCTGCTAGGACATGCCAATTTATTCGCAATAATCCAAACACAGCACGGCCGACTCGTCTTCCTAACTATAAGTTCAAATGACTCCAACCCAACGCGCTTTGTGTTAAAATCGAGTTAACTGTAAGGGATGAATTTATCAACCCCAATATTTCGGAGAGGCGGTGAATACCATTACGAAAGATTTTTAGTGCGGATACATTTCTCACGATTCTTAAATGAAAAGAATACCAGCCTAAAGCTAAATAAAGATTTAGTGAAGCATGAAATTAGTTATACTTTTGTTGGTTTATGGAAATGATTTTTAAGGAAATGGTGGAAGTTGAAAAGGGAAGGGACTTGGAAAGTAATTAAACAATTTTGCAAAGAAACAAAGAAATGGAACGACAGTTCGCTACTCACGCATGAAATTGGAAGGGAAAAAGAATAATTCTATTCAATTCCAAGTGAATTCAAGTGTGTCTTTTCAAGTGTACCATACCATCTATTTAGGCTAATCCCACCTACCAACTAATTACATGAAAAATATAATATTTTATTTTCTAAATTTGGCTTTTACAAAGTAAAAAAATCTGATCAGCCCTTTAAGATCTCCAAATTTCTAATTTGGCCCCTCTTCTATTGTTCATGCTCCAATTGAATCCTTTTCTACTCGTTTTTTGCATTAAAGTATCCGACTTTCGTTCCTGACAAGATTTAAACATAAAATTCACCAATTAGCAAGAATTAATTCAAAAACAAGTTGATTTGAGCACGTAAAATATGCAAATAGTAGAGAAAATTAAGCTAATCAATGATATTTTGAAGAATTTCAAAGTTGTTGTGTTTTCTTGTTTAAATATATGAGTTTTAAAAAAGTTGCTTAAATATAAGTTATGTGCTTGGAAGGAGTGGTTAAGGGAGTTTGTTTTAAAACACTTGTGATAGTTTCCTTCCTGCACTTGGATAATAGATAAATAGATAGGGGACACAAGGTTTGCTTACGCAATTCAATTTCCCTATGTTTATGGAGCCTAACTCAGTGAGACATATTCACTATCTTCCACGCTTACAACAAGTGATTCTAAATCTATCACACACTTGTGACAATTTCTTTACTTTTGCACCTTGAAGACTAATACTTTCACCACTAAATTTACAATTTTGAATTCAGCAAGTAAAACCACAACACAATAGATTTTGCTATCACAATGCACTCATAAAATAAAGGTCCTGATCACTTGAACAAATTAAATGTTATCTCGCTCTATACTCAATTATATAGAATATTTTGAGATTTACATAAATAAGATCTATCACAATCTTTATAAAACAACAAGAAGATAACCTGAATATAATAAAATAACAATAAACAAGGCAAATATGGTAGCTAAGAATGCAATGTTCAATCCATTCCAATAACCACGATCCAAGCGATTATAGATAAGGGTGATCCGATCCGATCCGATCTATTCTTCCAAATATATTTTCCCAAGTGATATGATATTAACCCATAATTTCGATTCAATAACTTACCAACAATACAATATAAAAATTGCACACAGTGTCGCAATTATTCAGGGAGTGGGCTCTCCTTCATGCACTCCTTTATACTTCCCATAATTTTTAACAAAAGATTTTAATTTGTCGAGGATATTATACAGAAAAGATCTTTGCTGATTCACTTTATGCTGAAGACTTCTATTGAGTTGAATTCAATGAATTAGAGATTTACATTAATTGTAATTGAGAGAGCACTTATATGTTTTAGTGATGAATTTGTTTTTTTGCAAAATTAGTATAAACAAGTTGTTCGTGTTGTTCAGTTTGTAATTGAATTTTAAAGCGAGAAAGTCTTAACGAGAGAGTAATCTAGATTTTGTACAAGAGTGAAATTGTAATTTGGTAAGTAAATTAAATTTATATAAAATTTTTGAAAAATATCTTTATATAAAAATTTTAAATTATTTTTACTAATTTAAATATAAAATACTTAATTTTACATTCCGCCCTAAAAAGTACAATTGATTGTGCAAAGAATATTAATTAATTTTTGGTTTTAAGGTTTTCGAGGTAGTTTACGAATTTAGAGGAAAAGCAACGTAATACTTTACAACAAAGCACACTTTGTCATAAGATTCTCGTTTTAAATGATGCTTTTCTTCACGAATATATATATATAATATCATATTATACTTTCATTACAATATTCAATAACTAATCCTTGTTCATTGGTGGGAAAAAAGTAATCCTTGTTCATTGATGAATTTTTTAAAACTTAAATTAGATTTAAGTTTAAATTTAAAAAAATTATGTCAATCAGTTTAAAATGTGATCTAATTACTAAAATATCTTATTTAAATTTAATAATAAAATTTAAATAATTTTGAATTGTAAAATTAACTTTAGAAAATAATTATTAACTTTACGAGGGTGTTTAGTAAACAGAGTTTTAAACTTTTTTTTAAGCTAATTTGGGCACAAATAGAGGATTGTGTAGTTAAATATTCTAATGTGTTTGATGAACAGATCTTTGTAAAAGTTTGTTGAGTTAAAACCTCTAACAAAAAAAAAACGCAGTGATGAGTAACTTTTTTCGTAGTTGATTGAGAATGAGATATGTTGAATGATATATCTGACTATGCTTAGCAAAAATTACTCTCTTTGCTACATGCTCTCAAACCTATTAAGGATGCCAAGATATCAGTAGCATCCATTCTAAAAAATATTCGCATAATTAATTTATGTACTCTTAATTTATTTTCAAATTACTTCTTTAAAATGATTTTTATGCAACTTAAGAAATTTGCAAATAAGAAACTTAATAAATTTGTTTTAATTCCTATAATGGACGTTTTAGTTCTTTGGTAATAGTATTTTATTTTAATAATTTCACCCAATAAAAGTTAAAATATTATAAAAAATAAATACATATCAATAAAATGTATCATGTCTTTATTTGTCATTTTACACATATCAACCTTTAATTATCGATTAAATTTTACCAAACACATTTAAATAAATAATTAATAGAATCAATTAATCAAACTAACTACTAGAATCAGCAATCAGCAAATTACCAAAAAAAAATATTATATTTGAGTTGCTTGTTCCTGACCTAACCTCATCTAAGATTGTGCTTGTTTTTGGTTGCCCAATATTAAAAAAATATAGCATCTTCCTTAATCCTTAAAGTCAATCAACATTAACAATTAATTAAATAATTAATAATTTAAAATTGTATCCGACAGATAGACAGGACAGCTACGTTAATTTGAAATTTTCAAAGCATATCATATTTGGTAATATGGTCCAAAGCAAATATCTTTTGCCGGCATTAGCTCTTGGTGAAGCAAATAAAATATCCTTAAATCTTTATTTTATTCTATTTTTTTAACATTTGTCTCGTTATAAGTTTTTATCATATATGTTCTTTTTGATACAACGTCTAGAATTACTCATAGCCTTTCTCCAACCCTTAAATAGGAGAATAATGCGCTTCAACGCACTCGAATCCACTTCTTATTGCACCGGCAATAATACTGATGTCAATCGAACTAAAACTCAATCAACATGCTTATTTTATTTTTGCATTTTATTCCGTGAATTATATAGCGAGTTTTCTCATTTCATAATTCACACTAATTCTTAATTCCATATTATTATTTTAAACTTTACTTTGAAATGTTAAATCTTACAATTAAATTTTACGATTAAAATTAATCATTATAAAGTACTGATTGTAGAAGCCCATTTGCCCGCCCATTTATTTTTACACCCAAATTAACCTAAACCCGAAGCCCAACAACAAACCTGCACCCAAATAAAAAACCTTATCCCAATACACCCAATGGCCCAATGGCCTAAAATCCAAATTAGGGTTCGGGAACCCTAATCCCCTAGTGCCGCCTCAGCCTCTCGTCTTTTGATGCACCTTCACCGCCTAGCCTCACACTGCCGCGCTTTCTACGCCATACCCGCTCCACCGACCCCACTGCACCGCCACCACTTGACCCGCAAATAGTAGGCGAAGACAAGACAGAAAGAGAAAAAGAGCAAAGAATGGCTATAAAAAGCCAGAAAATATACATTGTAAAGGACCCTTTTTTTGCGATTAATAGAAGAAAAAAACAGATTCAAAACGATTTTTTTTATCTTTTCCTTTTTTATCAATATACAAAAAAAAAAGAGAAATTTCGGAACAAAAGAAAGCAAAGATTCAAGCAAAAAAGCAAGAAGCAGTAAAATATCAGAAAGAAAAGAAAAAACGGATCCGGAAAGGTGTTAAGATCTTCTTTTCTCTTTTTTATTATTCTATTCTTGTTCTTCGAATCCATTAATACGCATATATTCACATTTTTTTTACTAAAAAAGGACAGTACACAAAAAAGGGAATAAAAGTACGAAGTTTTACCTTTTTTGGACTTTCGGCCACATGGTGGTGGCCGGCAACCACAACTGGGCAATGCCACGAACAGTCGGATTCTGCCGGCCCTTCCCTCAGCAGAGAGAACAGAGAAAATAAGAAGATGAAGAAGTTTTTTTTAGACTCAAAGAACAAATGAAAAAAAAGAATAAAATGGGTTTTATAAAGAAACGAAACGACGTCGTTTCATGAGGAGGGTTCGGCCAAAAAGCAGGCCACAATTAAGCGACCATGACGACCCGACCTGCAATCTAGGATCCACAGTTTTTATTGGAGGGCTAATTGCACTTTTAGCCCCTCCGCTTTTTATGCTTTTGCGATCAAGTTCTATTTTATTTTTAATTTGGCCCGTTAATTTTCAAAGCTTTGCATTTGATCCCCTCATTGCATGCGCTTCGCCGGAAGGAATTATTGCTCGTTTAGTCCCCATAAGTCCACGTTGCGTTGCTGTAATCGGTCCTCGTTCTTTCTTTTATTTTCAAATTTAGCCCTAAAATCCTATTTTAATTTCAATTCAATCCTTTTAAGTTGACTCATGATTTTTGTACATTTATTATCATTATTATTATATTACTACATCGTTATCATATTATATTATTATTGTTACTTTATATTATTATTATATTATTACTACTATTATCATTTTATTCTTTTATTTCATTACTAGCATCATTTTCATCTCCATTAACATGTATTTATTTACATTCTTATACTATTATTTTATTTTATCACTACAATAATTATTACTATTATTATCATTATTTAGTATTTGTATTATTATATTATTATTATTATCTCTATTATTGTTTTGTAACCATATTATTATTATCGTTATTATATTTATTTTTACTATTACTATTATTTTATATTATATTCGCTTATTCTTTTGCATATATATTACATTATTTATTAAAGACTATTACTATTTTATTTTCCTCTCGCTTTTATTTTACATTATTATTTATACACTATATATTATTATTAGTATTATTTATATTTTCATTGTCATTGTTCTAATATTATTCTCTATCATTCTTGTCATGTTACTATTATTATTGTATTATTATTATCGTATCATTATTCGTATATCATTTTTTTTTACCGTTATCATTTTATCATTATTTATTACCATATTATCGTTATTATTATTATTCGTCATTTTCATTATTTTCACCATTTTTTTCTTTCTTTTGTTTGCTATTACTGTCGTCTATTATTATAATTGTATGTGTTATCATTTTTTCCTACTATTATTACTATTATTAATATTATTAGTTTATTCATTATTATTGTCATTGTTATCATTAGTAGTAGTAGTATTTTTATATTTACTGTGTTTGCATCCATATTTGTTTTCTTAACCTTGTGCTACATCATTAAACAAAATACATTTTGAAAATTATCATGTTTCCTTTAATTTTAAAAAAAAACAAAATAAGGCAATGTTTCGTATTTAGAGATTCGTGGAATAGTGCCCTAACGTGCTGGGTTGTGATTCTCTGTTTCACTAAATAATCAAACATCCTTCTATCCTATTTCATGAAATATGAGACAACCTTGACTTCGAGAGATTAAAACATCGTGCCCTAACGTACTGAGTGTGATGTTTAGATCTTTTCGGAATAAAGAAATCTCGATTTTTCTTGGCCCAAATACCTATATTTATCTTTAGCTTGAACATTATAAGATCAAAGAACATTTTACAAAAACCACTTTATTTCGCTCAAAATTTTTAAATAAGGCAATGTTGATGTGTTTAAGAATTCGAGAACAAAGTTCTAACGTCTTTGGGTTACGATTTTCCGATTGACTAAAACACTAAGCACCCTTTTAATAAATCTCAAGAACTCCGAGATAACTTTGATTACGAAGGCTTCGAATATCGTATCCTAACATGCTGGATGTGATGTTTGTATCCTCCCGAAACAAAGAAATCTCAAATATCCTAATACATTTTTAAGACCCGTATTTTAAAACCCTTTCAAACTTCCGACATTAAGACACTAATTAATCATTTTGGTACCAATTTTGGGCGACGAGGGTGCTAACCCTTCCTCGTATGTAATCGACTCCGAACCCGATTTTTAAAACTCAGTAGACCGTAAACACTGCTTTTAGTCAAACAAAACGTTTTATTAAAATAAAGGTGATCCGATCACACCAATTAAAGGTCGGTGGCGACTCCGCTTTTTTATTTTAAAACCCAAAGTCAAACCCCTTTTGTCGTCTTTCAAAAATGGTTACGACGACTTGGCGACTCACCGGGATTTCAAGAGAGTCAAGCCATAAATTGATTATTTTCGTCTTTTGTCGGAAATTTAAAATTTGATTTGAAAATTTATGATCTTTTATTACATGTTGTTGCATTGCATGATTTGTTGTGGTCGCACCTTTAGGTGAGAGGGAGAAACTACTCCTTCGTAAGGTTTTCACCTCCGTGCGGGATAGTGGATCGCTTTGGATACATCCGTACCTATGTCTTCGTGAGATTTTCATCTCAAAAGCAGCCATAGGGAAATGTATTCCCTGAATCGAACTCGGTCTATATGAGCCTATAATGGGTGAAGATCGAGGAATCTGTGGTTCAGTACCCTCCTTAGAACCAAACCACATGTAGTAAACCCTAGGAGCCCACCTTAGGTAGAACTATGTTAAACCTCTAGTGGTCACCTAGATAGATACTCTATTTTGTTTATTTCTCCTGTGTTAACGTGTTTTGTTTTGTTTGTGATTGCATTGCATTGCATCACACCGCATCATCTTAGAAAGAAGGTGTTGATTCGTATTCGATTGCTAAATAGAAGAGTTTATCATAAGGAAATGTGTTACTTGATAAAGTGGATTGTAATACGGTCGTTCGAACATAGTCCAGGTAAACAACAAGAGCGGACTGATAACCCGCAGAAGAATACAAGACTCTGCCTGAGGATTCAAGCCGACAAGGATTATTGAAGAGTCATCGTGTCTTTGTTTTCTGAAAGAAGCTTATAAATATCGCGGAGGATAAGCGGGCGAAGAGGCACGGCCTGGACCGAGGAACAAGGAGCTAGAAGAGATCCATTGAGAAAAGTTCATGGGGCACAACCATAACATCCGGATACGAAAAAGAGGATAGGTATTTTCACCTGGACTATGAGGATAAAGCCGTATATGCAGTCCGTTTTATGTAAAGAAACGTATTTTCTAGAAAAGTTCTTCTAATAAAATTGAATTCATAATCAACGCCTCTCTTTCTTTTTGCATGCATTTGCATTGCATTTCATGCATTTGCATTGCATCATATCACTTGCATTAAAATTTGTAGAAAGACCCTAATTAGGTGAAGTTATTTCAGCAACCTAGAAGACATGGATCAAAGAATGGAAAGACTAGAACAAATGCAAAAGGAAATACAGGAGCAGATACAAGAACGATTAATCAAGATACAACAAGATATGATAGAACGGATGCAAGAGTCCCAAAACAACATGATAAGCCAGTTGACGCAACTATTAGCCAATGAACGGGAAAAGGGCGCCGCTGCTAGCTCAAGGAATAATGACGACCCTGCTTACCCTCCGGGATTTACCCCGCCAAATACCCAAGCACCACCAGAAATATGTCCCCAAAGGACGCCTTTTGTTATCAGGCCACAGTGCCAGGTTGAGACCGCAATGCCAGCACACTTTTCGACTGGTTCAGGCACTAATCCCAGAGGAGGTCCGGCTAATCCTATAGTCCCCGATCTTGATGAAATGGCTGAAATGGATAAGGCAAAAGCAAACCTTCCTGCATAACTCGAGGATCGTTGCGGATGGTTAGAAGAAAGTTCAAGGAAATAGAAGCTCACGACCATCGCTACGGGTAGACGCTAAAGACTTGAGCCTAGTCCTGGACCTCGTACTTAGCCAAAGTTCAAGACCCAGATTTTGAAAAATACAACGGATCGGTTGCTTCAAATGCACATCACAATGTTCAGCCGACGGATGGCGGGCATGTTAACAATGATCAATCACGATTCACTGCTTTTCAAGATACCGTCTGGGGTCCATGACCAAATGGTACAATCAATCAACCAGTAGTACCAGATCAAGTCATGGAAGGACCTAGCACAGCCTTCCTAAAACAATACGAACACATAGTCGATATAGCGCCTGATCGAATCACGCTCCAAAGCATGGAGAAGAAGCCAAACGAAAGTTTCAGGCAATATGCCCAGCGATGGAGGGAAGTAGCCACACAAGTTCAGCCGCCGCTTTTGGAAAAAGAAACTACCATGCTCTTCATCAACACCCTGAAGGCTCCTTTCATAACCCATATGATAGGGAGTACCACTAAGAGCTTCGCCGACATGGTAATGGCAGGAGAAATGATCGAACATGCAATCAGATGCGGTAAGATTGAAGTAGGGGAAACCAGTAGAAGGCCTGTTCCTAGAAGGAAGGATGACGAGGTGAATAATACAAACATGAGGGACCCAAATCAGCCTACTGAGTATCAAGGTTCATCAAGGAAAGAATCTCGCACAAGGAAAAACATTGAAAAACTCCAATTTACGTCAATCCCTATGACGTATAAGGAGTTGTATCAAAGTTTATTTGATGCACACGTAGTGTCCCCCCAATATCTAGAACCGATGCAACCTCCATACCCAAAATGGTATGACCCAAACACTCAGTGTGAGTACCACGCGGGGATCACAGGTCATTCGATAGAAAATTGCCTTACCTTCAAGAAATTGGTGGAAAATCTCATCAACATGGGTATCGTGAAGTTCGATGACGGAGCAGTGGTAATTGAAACTGGGGGCAGGAGAGTTGCGTTTCCTTAGAAACCTAGATCAGAACGCCAACGGAGTACCCGAAGAGAACCGAGGAATAAAAATTTTCCGAACATCTGCCTTTATGTACTTGTGGGTGTTTTGAACAATGAGGTATGGAAGAAACATGTATTTTAAAGCTAATCTAGAGTAATGTAAAACACACTTGTTGCTTCAAGCCGGAAGCAATAAGATTTCTTTTGAGAAGTAGGCTTGTGTCCAGAATTTTTATCTCAATAAAATGCATCTTTTCAAGTAAATATTTTCATTCTTTACATTTCATACTGAATATTTTCCACTCATGACCATATCATACGAATAATCATCCTTAGGATCATTTATTCTTTGATTTTCTGCCCACAATGGGCCCCCAGATATCAATGACATGAGTGACGCTGTTGCTGACTCCCTTTTAGTGAGATACGTATCTAGAGAGATCTAAGGGCTTTGAAGATAACAAAGATTGTGACTTACTTCCCCAATGGTAGATCCTACCTTGTGAAGTGTCAGCAGACACTATGAACTAACGAAGGAGATGAAGATGGAAGCGTAGCTCTTCGTAAGAATAAGGCAAGACATTATCGCATGATCACAAAGGATCTGCCGAGGCCATCAAACACAATTCCTATATACAAGGCATAGACGCTATCAAGCCAGTCTCCTCAAGAGCTTTGAGCCAACAGCGGTTCATATTCATAGCCTTTGGTGACCTTGCCAAGAGGGTAAAGGTCGCTTCATATGTCAAAATTACAAAGTCAACAGTTGTCAACTCCAACTTCAAGTTTAAAAAAAAAAAAGAAGAAGTGTGTGGCAATGCCAGAAAGAAACGTGATGGCACAAATTTACAGACACCATATCATTGCAGCAATGGCAGCCTAAACCATTCAAAATATTTGAAAAAATGACCGAGACTTGTAAAGGTTGGCATAGAGAAGTTACCATTTACCTTCTAGGTTTCTTGAACATTGACCAGGGCTTTCACCGGGGCATCCTTTCCATTGAAAAATTGTTGGAAGATAAGATTCCTTTTCCCAAGCTTGGATTGAATTAGATGAAGCAGAATGCCTCCAGTAAGCTTGATTGAAAGTATTCAGCAGGGTCAAATATACCGAAAATAGATACGGGCTTGACGAAAAGGTTCGCTCAAGAGGATTTCAGGAAGATGACCTATCATTAAGAAAGATTCTTCTTATCCAAAAGAACTCTGAAGAAAAGTAAATGCCTTATACAAAGAAAGAAGGCACATTCAGGAAAATGGGTGTTAACAAAGATGGATGGCAAGGACCTGCCTAATCCAAAGGAGTTTAGATTCAATAAAAAGGTTTTAAAAAAAAACACAAAAATGAAAAACAAGAAAAGAAAAAGAAAGAAAAAAGAAAAAGAGAGGCCAAGGCGAAAACCATAAAGGCGCTTTGAGACCAAAGGGTATTTGAGTTGAAAACCCGAAAAGGGCAAATCAAAATTTTGATCGAAAGTAGGGCATACAGAGTCTTGCTACGCTCGAAGAAGTATGTTATGTCTTGGGGCATCGTCAAAGTACTGGATCCCCAAACACATATTAAGCTCAAAATGGTCCTCGAAGTTGGAACAGAGAAGCTCAAGTGCGATATCCGGGGCACTTAGTTTCTATTTTACCCATTTTTGTTACTTGTGATTATTTTATTCTTTTCAAAAATACCGATAAATTTCCTTCTTAATTGCCTTTGCTAGCTTTGATTAACTTGTTTGTTTGAGCCATGCTCCCAATCAATTTTTTTTTCATCCATCGTTACAATCTTTTTCGTGCATTTCGCATTGAAATAATGATTAATGGACTAATAATACTTTCATAAAAAGAGTTTTGCATATTACTCTGGAAGCTTCTGAATAATACAGAGACCTGAAACAGGACTATTGTTTAGAACTCACTCAGCTCAAGGTTTGGAAATATTGGAGAAAGATGATTATCTCTTTGGACCTCTTATTGGTTGAATAAAATGATAATACACTTCACCGGTGACATGACCTTGACAGATAATGAGCAATGTCAACCCAGCAGTACAAAGGGATCATTCTCGAAAAAATCGATACTCTGCATTCATGCACATATCGAGCCTACACATCCGCCATTACACGTTGAATGATGTAACAGATCAAATTGATCCTATACCGGAGTAACAAAGGGATGGATGGAAGAAACCAAATGTTATCCTCCTAGAGTTGCGTTGAGAGATGCAAACTTTATGTCTCGAAGGTACAGTGGGCGACCTAAAATTACAGTGGGGCAAGCTTGTTGAGCAGAATATGATCATTGTTTTTGGGCTTTCTATCAAAGATGCTAGCTAAACGAGAAAGCATGATAACGCATCAGTGATAGAATCTTGATGAACTACGAGCAATGACGACCCCAAGCATTTAAAAAGGGATCACTTCATTTTGCATTCATACATCATTTCAAAGCACGTTTAGTTAGGAGCAATCGACTCATTGCATCCTAATCATTGTAAAAAGACCATTCTCACGGTATTCTGCATTCATGAAAGTGTCGTCCATAACGCATGTAGTTAAGAGGCTTTGGGTCATTTTGATCACAGCATCTTCATCATTTGCATAAGCATAAGCACATAAAATTCATTCTACAGGACAGGTTCCTCAAAGAACAGTGTAGCCATATCAAAGTTCAGATTTCGTTCCCTCAAAATGGTAGTGGGGCAGACTGAAGAATGAAGTCTTCCTGAAGATAGTAAGGAAGCACATTGAAAAGTTCAGATTTTATTCCCTCAAGATGGTAGTGGGGCAGACTGAAGATTGAAGTCTTCCTGAAGACCGTAAGGAAGCACATTGAAAAGTTCAGATTTCTTTCCCTCAAGATGGTAGTGGGGCAGACTGAAGATTGAAGTCTTCCTGAAAGTAGTAAGGAAGCAAATTGAAAAGTTCTGAATTCTTATTTCCTCGACGTTCCAGTGGAGTAGGTTGAGATTACAAATCCCGTCTCCCTGAGTTAACAATGAGGATAAGTTCTTAATTCTTTGAAGTTTCGGTAGAGAAGATGGAGACTACGAATCTCTTCTCCCTGAATTATCCTTTCCTCGACGTTCCCGTGGAGTAGGTTGAAATTACAAATCCCGTCTCCCTGAGTTAACAATGAGGATCAATCATACTCCTTTGAAGTTTTAGTAAGAGAAGATGGAGATTACAAATCTCTTCTCCCTGAATTCTTATTTCCTCGAAATTCCCGTGGAGTAGGTCGAGATTACAAATCCCGTCTCCCTGAGTTAACAATAAGGATAAGTCCTTATTTCTTTGAAGTTTAATGAAAAGATGGAGACTACGAATCTCTTCTCCTCAATTCTTATTTCCTCGAAGTTCCCGTGGAGTAAGTAAATCAAAGAAATCGGTCGTGATCCCGAGTTTTTGGGATCGATTGAAGAAAGCATTTGACCTTCCTGAAGTTGCAGGAATCAGATCAAAGATATCAGTCTAGTGATCCTTGAGTTTACAAGGATCAGAGTGAAGAAAGTAGATTTGACCTTCCTGAAGTTGCAGGAAGCAAATCGAAGAGATCAGTCTGGTGATCCTTGAGTTTGCAAGGATCAAATTGAAGATAGCATATTTGACCTTCTTAAAGTTGCAAGAAGCAGATCTAAGATAACAGATTTGACATTCCTGAAGTTGCAGGAAGCAGATCAAAGATTTAGTATGGTGATCCTTGAGTTTGCAAGGATCAGATTGAAAATAGCAGATTTGACGTTCCTGAAGTTGCAGGAAGCAGATCGAAGATATCAGTCTGGTGATCCTTGAGTTTGCAAGGATCAGATTGAAAATAGCAGATTTGACGTTCCTGAAGTTGCAGGAAGCAGATCGAAGATATCAGTCTGGTGATCCTTGAGTTTGCAAGGATCAGATTGAAAATAGCAGATTTGACGTTCCTGAAGTTGCAGGAAGCAGATCGAAGATATCAGTCTGGTGATCCTTGAGTTTGCAGGGATCAGATTGAAAATAGCATATTTGACCTTCATGAAGTTGCAAGAAGCAAGATCAAAGATATCAGTCTAGTGATCCTTGAGTTTGCAAGGATCAGATTGAAGATAGCAGTTTAGGCATTCCTAAATTTGCAAGAGCAGATCGAAAATAAGCAAGTCACATCACATTAAAGTCGCAGCACGAGCGGATTGAAGCCACATATCGGTGGAGTGGATTGAAGCAACAGGATGCGGTGGGCAGAAGTGACGCTACGAAGAAAAGCACCGAAAGGCCAAGACTTCGGCGGTAGGGCAACATTGGCTTTTTTGTCTTTGCTCTATTCTCGTTTCACGACAATGAGCAAAGAGGGGCAGCTGTAGAAGCCCATTTGCCCGGCCCATTTATTTTTACACCCAAATTAACCTAAACCCGAAGCCCAACAACAAACCCAGACCCAAATAAAAAAAACCTTATCCCAATACACCCAATGGCCCAATGGCCCAAAATCCAAATTAGGGTTCTGGGAACCCTAATCCCCTAATGCTGCCCCAGCCTCTCTTTTTGACAGACCCTTCACCGCTTAGCCTGCCTGCCTCGTTACGCCTTGGCGCCATACCTGCTCCACCGACCCCCACCTGCTGCCACCACTTGACCTGCAAATAGTAGGCGAAGACAAGACAGAAGAGAAAAAAGAGCAAAGAATGGCTATAAAAAGCCAGAAAATATACATTGTAAAGGACCCTTTTTTTGCGATTAATAGAAGAAAAAAACAGATTCAAAACGATTTTTTTTATCTTTTCCTTTTTTATCAATATACAAAAAAAAAAGAGAAATTTGAACAAAAGAAAGCAAAGATTCAAGCAAAAAGCAAGAAGCGAAAATATCGGAAAGAAAAGAAAAACGGATCCGGAAGGTGTTAAGATCTTCTTTTCTCTTTTTATTATTCTATTCTTGTTCTTGAATCCATTAATACGCATATATTCACATTTTTTTACTAAAAAGGACGATACACAAAAAGGGAATAAAAGTACAGTTTTACCTTTTTTGGACTTTCGGCCTCATATGTGGTGGTTTAACACTGTGCATGGCCAGAATCAATGGGATTCTCGCCGAGCCCCTTCCCAGAGAGAGAACAGAGAAAATAAGAAGATGAAGAAGTTTTTTTTAGACTCGAAAAACAAATGAAAAAAAAGAATAAAATGGGTTTTATAAAGAAACAAAAACGACGTTTCATGAGGAGGTTCGGTACCAAAATGGCGCGTATTAAAGCGACCATGACGACCGACCCGCAAGATCTAGGATCCACAATATTTGTGTTTTTATTGGAGGGGCTAATTGCACTTTTAGCCCCTCCGCTTTTTTATGCTTTTGCGATCAAGTTCTATTTTATTTTTAATTTGGCGTTAATTTTCAAAGCTTTGCATTTCGATCCCCTATATTTGCTAGTTACTTGATTTTAGTTAATTGAAGGAATTATTGCTCGTTTAGTCCCCATAAGTCCACATTGGCGTTGCGAATCGGTCCTCGTTCTTTCTTTTATTTTCAAATTTAGCCCTAAAATCCTATTTTAATTTCAATTCAATCCTTTTAAGTTGACTCATGATTTTTGTACATTTATTATCATTATTATTATATTACTACATCGTTATCATATTATATTATTATTGTTACTTTATATTATTATTATATTATTACTACTATTATCATTTTATTCTTTTATTTCATTACTAGCATCATTTTCATCTCCATTAACATGTATTTATTTACATTCTTATACTATTATTTTATTTTATCACTACAATAATTATTACTATTATTATCATTATTTAGTATTTGTATTATTATATTATTATTATTATCTCTATTATTGTTTTGTAACCATATTATTATTATCGTTATTATATTTATTTTTACTATTACTATTATTTTATATTATATTCGCTTATTCTTTTGCATATATATTACATTATTTATTAAAGACTATTACTATTTTATTTTCCTCTCGTTTTATTTTACATTATTATTTATACACTATATATTATTATTAGTATTATTTATATTTTCATTGTCATTGTTCTAATATTATTCTCTATCATTCTTGTCATGTTACTATTATTATTGTATTATTATTAATGTATCATTATTCAGTATATCATTTTTTTTACCGTTATCATTTTATCATTATTTATTACCATATTATCGTTATTATTATTATTCGTCATTTTCATTATTTTCACCATTTTTTTCTTTCTTTTGTTTGCTATTACTATCGTCTATTATTATAATTGTATGTGTTATCATTTTTTCCTACTATTATTACTATTATTAATATTATTAGTTTATTCATTATTATTGTCATTGTTATCATTAGTAGTAGTAGTATTTTTATATTTACTTGTGTTTGCATCCATATTTGTTTTCTTAACCTTGTGCTACATCATTAAACAAAATACATTTTGAAAATTATCATGTTTCCTTTAATTTTTAAAAAAAAAAACAAAAATAAGGCAATGTTTCGTATTTAGAGATTCGTGGAATAGTGCCCTAACGTGCTGGGTTGCGATTCTCTGTTTCACTAAATAATCAAACATCCTTCTATCCTATTTCATGAAATATGAGACAACCTTGACTTGAGAGATTAAAACATCGTGCCTAACGTCTCGAGTGTGATGTTTAGATCTTTTCGGAATAAAGAAATCTCGATTTTTCTTGGCCCAAATACCTATATTTATCTTTAGCTTGAACATTATAAGATCAAAGAACATTTTACAAAAACCACTTTATTTCGTTCAAAATTTTTTAAATAAGGCAATGTTGATGTGTTTAAGAATTCGGGGAACAGTGCCCTAACGTGCTGGGTTACGATTTTCCGATTGACTAAAACACTAAGCACCCTTTTAATAAATCTCAAGAACTCCGAGATAACTTTGATTACGAAGGCTTCGAATATCGTATCCTAACATGCTGGATGTGATGTTTGTATCCTCCCGAAACAAAGAAATCTCAAATATCCTAATACATTTTTTAAGACCCGTATTTTAAAACCCTTTCAAACTTCCGACATTAAGACACTAATTAATCATTTGGTACCAATTTTGGGCGACGAGGTGCTAACCCTTCCTCGTATGTGTATCGACTCCGAACCCGATTTTTAAAACTCAGAGACCGAAACACTTGTTTTAGTCAAACAAAACGTTTTATTAAAATAAAGGTGATCCGATCACACCAATTAAAGGTCGGTGGCGACTCCGTTTTTATTTTTAAAACCCAAAGTCAAACCCCTTTTGTCGTCTTTCAAAAAATGGTTACGACAACGACCAAATTGATAACTGGAATAATGTTTGTACAATACTTACACATAAGAAAACTTAAATTAAAATAAAATCTGAATTAAAATCCACAGGTATATTATAGTTACAAATGGTGGATTCAAACTTACGGCTTCAAAATTATCAAAATCTCAAACTTGTCCTTGAACTAAAGCCCCATTGACACCACTTTTAATAAATAAAATGTTAAAATATATTTTAAGTCCTTATACTCTTCAGACATTTAGAATTTAGTCTATTTATTTTTTAAAATTTCAAAATTCTTTTATTAAACTCACTAATGTGACACTCTAACATAAATAAATAAAAATGTTATAATGAACCTGCATTTTATAAAATAATTTTAATGATGTTAATAATTGAAATTATATTTTAAAATTCTAAAATAGAGGACTGAATTTCTTAAAGGAAAAATAGATAGATTAAATTTCAAATGTATAATAACTACAAGGACTTAAATCATAGTTTAACCAAAATAAAACTAAAAAAAAAAAACACAGTGAAACCTTGAAAAATGTCAAGTGAGGCAGAAAGAAGACATAAATAAAGTATGATTCAAATGTGAATGATTTTCTAAGATGATTAATAAAATAAATGTGTGGACATAAATTTTGTTGCACTTTATTGTGTTGGGTGAATGTGGGTCATGCTTTCATCTTTGCCAAATTTCAATGGGAAACAATAACAAAACAAAACGTTGGGGGAATGGGGGAAGTTTATTGGACCAATGCAATTTGTCAAGTAGAGTGCAACTTGACATGGAATAGCATGTGAATCGAGTTTGAGGTCTTATTATCCTTTTCAAATACCATATTCAATTTATTTATTAAATCTGTATTATTTGAATCGAAAATTAATCGATATATCAATTTAAATAAAGAGATTAAACTGATCCTTAAACGAATCGTTCGAAATTTATAAAAGGATGCATGCGTTTCAACATACTTAAAACAACCGAATTAAAACTCAGTCGACGTTTTTTCAAAAATAAGCTCTAGTTAATTAATTTGTAAACAAAATATTGATTAAATTGATAAATATATTCCATAAAGGGTATAAACATATTTTTTTAAAGATACAATCAATAAATTACTACAGAACTTACCCATAATATTTATGTGTAACGAGACTTGAGTCATCCGACCTTAACATTACTATTGAATCAAAAGTTCATTGGATTAGAGAGCACAAATATTTGATATCAAAGAGAAAACATTAAGGGTTTAATTGGATGACACAGAGTAGTTGAATGATTGTAATTACAAAAAATTATAATTCCCTTGACGTGTTTAGCTGACAGAGTGTAATTACATCGTAATTCTTTATAATTACATAGTTCCATAATTCATATTTTAAAAATATATATTAATTACTATAAAAATTAATATCACGATAAAAAATTTTAAATAAGTAACAAAATTAATTTCAAACCATTGTATGTATTATGTTAGTCCGAAAAGTAGTTGATAATACGTTTGCTAATAAAAATAACAACAACAAAATATCATATGCGATTTATCTAATTGTTCTAGTGTTCCATATTTATTGGGTTATTCCAATTTTAATATATAAATCTATATCATTAAGATTATCGAGATATCTTCCTTTCATGTACTTTTCGAAGTATGGTTCATCCCAAACTCACCTTATGGATGAAGCTATGAAGTATGTAACATGCTAGTATGATTTAATTTTTTTTATGTTATACTAAGGTGACGATTAGAGGTGTGCATGGGCGGGTGGTGCCCTGCCCGGCCCAAGGCCCGTCAAAATGTGGGAGGTTTGGACAAAAATATAGGCTAAAAAATGGGCTTGGGCAAAAAAAGCGAGGCTGTTTAGAAAGCAGTGAGGCCTCGGGTATGATTTTTTGCTAAGGCCCGCCCTACCGACCAAATATTTTTATTTGTTATATTTTAATTGTATTTGATTTATTTTTAAATGTTTTTATTTGCATTTGATTTATTATATTTTAAATGTACTTAATTTATTATATTTTTATTTATTTTTGTTTTAATATTTATTTTATTTTTAAAATGTATTGAATTTATTATATTTTATTTTTAATAAAATAAAAAATTTTATACTAGTTGGGCGGGCTCGGGCCCGGCTCGGCCTACTAATCGGAACGAAAAAATTTGGGCCCAGCCCGAACCCGGCCCGGCCTGACCCATGCACACCTCTAGTGACGATGTTAATATGAGAAATATTTTTTTAAAGCAACAATTATTCTCTCAACCACATTTTGAAACCTTAAATGTCTCAAATTAAAGAGTTCGCAAGTCATCTTCGGTGCTTGCATGTTTAACTCCATTTTCTCAAATGGTATCATACCCCACGATATAGTGTAAAAAATATTTTGTATTTGTATAATTAACATCTACCATATAATATTGAGTTTACCGTGCAAATAGCCTATAACTTTAATCATAAAAACTTATATAAATTTAATTCTTTTGTATTACACAATGATCACCGTGCAAATAGTCTATAGCCACTATAATATAAACTTTTATGAATAAATATACTATTTTATAATATATAGTATGGGCACATAAATATGTTATGTCTATACTATTGGCCATAACTTTTATAAATAAATATATTATAATACTTTTATAACATATATATATATTTATAATAAGCTTTTTCATCATAACATTAAAAAATTTAAATAATATATTTTTATTATAACTTTATAAAATATACATAAATTAATTTTATAATATAAGTTTTAGAATTTATAATATAATAGTTCTTTGGCAATAACCATCCCAAACATTTATACATTTTCATGTTTATAATATAAAAATTATAACTTAAATTTGTATAAAAATAATTTTAAAATTATATTTGGATGTAATTACCTACGTAACTACTGTAATTCTCATCCCCTTACATTCAATTCAGTAGAACCCACAAATTACAATGGCTACCCAAATATGTTATCATTGTGTAATTACAAGCAATTGCACTCAAATCTAATTATTAGATGGCTTTTCAAACACTACCTAATAAGAAAGTTAACATTTTTTTGTATTATCTCTATAAATATTAAACATGTTATTGAGTTTGGTGTCACAAGTAAAATGGGCACAAACTTAATTGGATGATAAAAAAATACTCTTATTTTACAAAGTAAATTATATTATTTTAAGGGTATTTCTGCAATCTCTTATAGATGAATATATATAATGGAGTTTAAATTAAATAGAAAATATTTGATACACTGCTAGTGGGATTTAAAAATGCCACAAGTTGGGTTGTGGTGACGACAAGTATATATAGAGTATAATAAAAAATTTAAAATAAATATATTAAAAATAACACATGACAAATATATAACTCAGTTTGTGGAGTTAAAAAATTGCATCGTTAGTATACCAGATACTCACATTTCAATTTAGACCTTTATAGTTTTTAACATTTATATTTTACCATTCAACTAAAATCTCATTTGTTTGAGAATTATATAAATTTTATAAATATGTTTATTACATAATTTTGTTTTCACCTAAATTATGCAATCTTTAATAATCTAGTTTACATAAAATATTCTTAACTTTTTTACTATTAAAATTTATGGAAAATATATATTTTTAGTAAAATAAGTTTTTTAAAAACCCTTATTTTATTATTATTATTATTATTATTATTATTATTATTATGGGCTTCACTTGAGTCACAACATCAAAGGTCATATCTTGTTTTATTTTTAAAAATAATTTTATATAAAATCAATAAAATTTCAATGATGATTAAATTGTAAAAACTCTTTTGAAAAAAAATTATGTGTAGAGAATTAATATTGAAAAACGAATGATACAAGATAAATTTTAATTACATATATTTAAAAATTAAAAATTATGCTCTAATTAAAATCAAATAAAAATATATATAACTTTACACGGACTTAACTTGTGCAGGATTCTGGCTATAAAATCTCTAATAATAATTGTTATCAACTCATTATTATTATTATTATTATTATTATTATTATGAATGAAAAATAACATCATGTTATTAAATCTTAGACGTGTACAACATTAAATAGGAACTTTCCTTTGTCCCTCTCACATATTTTCTTTTGACCATTTTTATTGAAATTTATTGTTATGTAGTACGTAGTACCATTGACTTAAATTCAACATCACCTTCCAACACTTGATTAATTAGGAAAAAATCATATCAAAACATATCTTAAATTATTTTTTTTATACAACACTAGATCCAAATTTAACACTATCAATCGATTGAGTATTAGTTCAGTTAATATTGGTATTATTATCAGCGCAAGTTCAAGTGCGTTGAAACGCATTATTCTCTTATTTGAGAGTTGAAAAGAACTATAAATAGTTCTAAACATTATATTAAAAAGAGAAGATATGATAAAAACTTATATATATATATTTATAATTATATCAATAATTACCATAATGAAGACAGAAGACTTATTGTGAATGCTTAAAATCCTAAAAGTTTAATAATGCGATTTCAGCTGCTTTAATTGAAAAAAATAAAAATAAGTTTGAATGTTTCCATGTGTGAAATTATATTTTAAACAAGACATTAAAATATACTTGCTTTTAAAATGTAATTAATTATATGTTACATAAAAATAAAATAAAAATTAGCATAAAATATTAATACACTATTAATTATGATTTAGGATATTAAAATGATAAAAATTTAGATTAAATTGCGAGTAAAATGAAACTTTGAGGTATTAACAATATTATTAATACTAAAATTCTATCACATACGTATGCGTGTGAAAACTATGTACTTAGAATACATGTGTTAGTTTAACAATAACATATGACTTAAAATTAATAAATAAAAACACATAAAATATTTATGATATTAAAATAAAAAATAATTAAATGTGAGTAAAATGACATTCAAATACGCAAATACATCGTATTAAGAATTCTAAGCGCACTACAATTGTTTTTCATGGTGTTGTCATTAATATTAAGCAATATTATCAATATAGAAATTTTATCACATGCATATGCATGTGAAAACTACGTTTTTGGGATACGGGAGTGTGTTTAAAAAAAACATGCAATAAATAATAAAACATGTGGTTTGAAACTAATTAATAATAAAGACACATGCAAAATGTACGATGTTAAAATAAAAAAGATTAAATTATCGTAAAATAAAATTTAAAGGCGTAAATATTTTAAATTAAGAATATTAAATGCATTACAATTATTTATCATGGTGTCATTATCAATCTTAAGTTGATGCCGAGTTAACATGTGACGCCAACTCAATCAATAATATTATCGAATATATATACAATTGATGGATGTAATAAAATATGCATCATATAATTAAAATGTAAATATTATATTAAAATTTAAAATGAACCTATGGTTGAGTGATAAAGCTAATGTTTTATTGACGTAAAATAGCACAGGCTCAAATGTAACCACATTGCAAATTTTTTTGGTTTTTTAAAAAATAAAAAGATTAAAATTCATTTGAATTTAACTTATTTTAATTATAAAAGATATTTTTATAATTTTTTAATTGAGTTGGTGTCTAGTTGACTCGTAACATCAACTTAATTCGAGGCTTAAGGTAATAAAATGTGCATAATAAAATTAATATGTAAAAAATATTTTAAGATTTCAAACTTTAAAAGTAACATTGTTGAAGGAATAGTCACGGACTCCGAATATGAATTGTAAAATGGACATAAAAAGCATAGAAGTAACTAAATTAATTGTAGTTTAAGTATAAAAAAAAAAAAGAAAATTTAAATACTCAAGTAAAAAAAGAGTAAAATTTGAGGGGTACTAAGCGAAAATTAAAATCCAATTATCTAGTCAATGGTGTAAACGCTATGAAGTTTCCAGCCTTAGTTGCAGGGTCTTATGGCGTGCTAAATCAGAAGCCAAAAACAAAAAGCATCCCTCAGATTCTTTTAAAAAATTTTCCATTTTGACCTTCCATCCCTACATCTCTAATCTCTATCCCTCTCTTTCTCTCTGGTAAGTTAAGTTTCTCTTTGTTTTTTGATCTCTGTTTGTGTGTGTGTTACTTTTCATATAAGGCGATGTTTGGAGAGAAAGATCTCTCAAGTAATCTCCCTTGTGTAGGAGATGAAAGCTCTCAAAGCAAACTTTCACGTTTGTTTCAAAACAAGGAGAGTTCAGTTGAGAAAGTGAGTTTTGTACAGAAGGGTATTGATTTTCTTAGAGAATCAAAGGTGGGTCTTGATGGAGGTTACCCTTTACCAAGATCTTCCAAGCCTGGGATTTCTGGCTCCCAAGAACTCACTCTTAGCTACCTCTGTGAGAACCCTAAACTGGGCTTTTGTTCTGAGAAGACCCAAACCCTGTTGGAAAAAGTTACTAGCTACAAAGGGAAAGAAGTTGTTGATTCTGAGAACACACATCAAGATGAGAAATGGGTTGAAAGAGATTTCCTGAATTTGAGTGAAAGTAAAGGGATTTCTTCCAAAAGAGATGTAGAGGATGATTTTCAAGAAAGAGAGACTAGTCATAGGGAGAAAAAGCCGAAGCTTGAGACTTTGAATCTATCTCTAGCTTTACCCGATGTCTCTCTCTCTTTAACTGCATCGAATGCTTTGCAAAATGGTGATCCTTCGCAACATCGGTCTAGGCCTAGTAGGAGTGTACAGTCCTTGGCACCATCAACCAATAACACGCAAACCACTTGTTCTAATGATTTCACTGCTGCTTCATTGTCATACTCTTATTCTGTGCCGTATTCACACAATCCTAGCTGCTCCTTAACACGGAATTCTACTGAGAATTATGAGTATTCTGTGGGGAAAGATGATCAAATTTGGTGTGGTGGTGAAGGTACTAATGGATCCGTGCATAGTCGTTTTAGGCCAATTGGTGATGGAGTTGCTTTGGCCGGTGCCGGTGCTGGTGCTGGGTTTTCCATGATGCAGGTTAACCGTCATGTGAATAAAGATTCGTGCAATAGTCTTCATAGGACTTCTAGTTCAGATAATCATTCATTTTTCCCATCTGAATTGCTTGCTAAGCCTCGCATAGATAATCATTCAGGGGATTCAAGGAGAAAGGATTCAGAGAATTGGAGAGTTTTGGAGAGTATGGATGGAGGGAGATCCAGGAAGATTTCTAGACCGGAAAAATTTCTTCTTGAGATTGTGTCTGAGTCGATTCCTGCCATGGCTCAAATAATGCAGGAGCTGCCTGAAGAAACCCTCGAATCGACTAAAGAATACTTGAGGAATCTTATTGGAACCCCAGAGAGGAAGGAAGAATTAGTTGGACTTCAAAGTCGACTTGAGAGGAGATCTGATCTTAGCAAGGAGACTCTCTCAAAGTGCCATAAGGATCAGCTAGCAATCTTAGTTGCAGTGAAAATGGGCCTGAAAAGCTTCTTGTCCGGGAAAGTAGGACTTCCCATGACCGAGCTGCTGGAGATTTTCTTGTTTATGAGGTGTAGGAATCTGACTTGCAAGAGTGTACTACCTGTTGATGACTGTGATTGCAAGATATGCTCAGGAAATAAAGGTTTTTGCAGTTCTTGTATGTGTCCTATTTGCTTGAATTTCGATTGTGCTAACAATACTTGCAGTTGGGTTGGTTGCGATGTTTGTTCCCATTGGTGCCATGCTGCCTGTGGCATTCAGAGGAATCTTATAAAACCAGGACCCAGCATAAAGGGACCATCTGGGGCTATGCAATTCCATTGTATTGGCTGTGGCCATGCTTCAGAGATGTTTGGGTTTGTTAAGGATGTGTTTTTATACTGTGCTAAGAACTGGGTTCTTGAGACATTGACAAAGGAGCTAGACTGCGTGCGAAAGATTTTCCGGGGCAGTGATGATTCGAAGGACAAGGAACTATACGTCAAAGCTGATGAGCTTTGCAACAGGCTCCAAAACAAAATGATGTCTGCTTCAGATGCTTGCAGCATCATTATCCAGTTCTTCAACTGTATGTATCTTTTGTTCTGTCTGTATTTTCTGTGCAAACTAATTCCACGAATACGGATATAGTTCATCACGAATTCATTATAACTAGTCAAACCTGATAGTTCAGTGCTTTTGATGATTGAGGAAATTGATCAGCAAAACAAAGTTCTTATGCTACAAGAAGGATGCCTCTCTTTTGTTGTTCAAATTTTATCTTTGATTTGGCTGCCTGCAACTCAGATTTGCACTTTGCTCTTTGATTAGGACCATTCATGAATTAGTTGAATAAGCATTGTCTTGTTTATGGTTTACCGGTTCCTTTGAACTTAATTCTTTTGTTCTATAAACATCCATCTTTAGTAGGCATCCGTGTTGTAGTTTTCTGTCACGGAGTTAGTTATATTGCTGATAAGTCCAGTGATTAATTTTCATGCATCACTCATTTTATGATATTCAAGTCCCAACTAATTATACCTCATTTTTCTTTTTGGCCTGCACAAATAGACTCTGATGGTTTGTCAGACTTTCCTACCTCCGGTGCATGTTCCAAAGAGTTAACAACAACTCAAGTTGACCTTCGAAAAGATGAATCATCCGTGACACCAGGCGCTTCTCTTCCTCAGAAGCTCGTGTTTTACAGCACAAGCTCGGCAAGTGGGCATGATTTACTTCCGAACGAACACCGTCGGAAGGACCTCAAAGCTTCTCTCATGAATGACCTAAAGAGTGAAGATGAATACCGATTTGGAAGGTCATCAAACAATGATGGATTTGACAGCTTAGAAAGCATGGTAAGAATTAAGGAAGCAGAAGCAATATTGTTCCAAAGCAAGGCCGATGAAGCACTGAGAGAAGTGGAGAGTTACATGAGGATGATCCGGGCCAAGTCCGAAAAGTTGGAAGAGGAATATGCCGAGAAGCTATCCCGACTTTGCTTACAGGAGACGGAGGAAAGGCGAAGGAATAAAATGGAAGAACTTAAGGTTTTGGAACATTCACAGTGTGATTACTACAAAATGAAACTAAGAATGCAAGCAGAGATTGCCAGTTTGTTGGAGAGAATGGAGGCTACAAAGCAGCAATGGGTTTAACTCTTTTCTTTTTTGTTTGTTTTCTTTTTTTTCTTAATTTATTGGTTAACAATTAATTAATGTAAAACGTGTGGTTTGTTCCAAGTTTTTAACCTTATGGATTCTACTTGTTCCCCCAAATGAGAAATGAATGATTGTACTGAGTTGTGAAAAATTCTTTTGAATGGTAAACCTTCATAGCCATTGAAAATTGAGACTTGAAAGGGGTATCAAAATTGTATAGAATAATCACGTTTGTGCTGTGCATGCCAATCTCCTCTCTATGCGTATACTATATAATATTTCCACAGCACCAAGAAAAAAAAAAGTGATTGGTTCCCTAGAAAATGTGTTGTATGGATTGGAGAATAAAGGTGAAGGGTGGCATCAACGGGTGACGCCCACAAATTACGAGACTTTGGGACCATTGAAATTTTGAATTGAAAATAATTAAAGATCATCACCATTTTCTTTTCTGGTTTGTTAAACTGGTTTTCCTGTCTGGACTTTCACTTTGAAATTTGAGCTCAATGGACCCTACTGCACCCACTCGTGGAGCCACCCATTAAAACCCGTGAACATAGACATCATAATTTACATATATATTTTTTTCCTTTAATATATTTGATGGGGACTCCTCCCACTGGGTTTTTGCTAACCAGCACTTGTATAACTTTAATGCTCCAAAATCATCAATTATTGCATTTAACATAGATGACCATTTAGACAGGGAGAAAGTAAATTCTTGGGGGAAGGAGGGTTTGATATTCTTTTTGAGAGAGAAGCGAGGGCTGGGAGGGCGGTGTTTGGCCGTAAATATTGAGCAGCAACCGGCAATTTTGCTTTGACTCTTCCACTGTAGGAAAATTCCAAGCTGTATGCAAAGCCCACACTGCTATACCCTTCAACAACCGTCTATGCATTTGAGCGGCAGAGGGTAGTCTTTCCTGCGACAGAACTGGTTGGCAAATAAAACAAAGCACATGCCCTCTATTGCATTGTGAATCATGGATGCTCGCCATTCTTCCCTGGCATTGCAGTCGGTGAACAATCCATTTGAATACATATGAATATGGTGGACTAAATTTAAAAAAGGAAAAAGAAAAGAGAAGAGTTTGATGTTTGTAATGGAAGAATGGCAAGCTCCAGTCAGAGAAAGAAATATGTGATAACAGCAATGCTAGATCATCATTCAACGATGTGCACAAACAAATGCTGTTTATCTATATTGTATTTGCAGGGTAAATTTAACAGAGCATTTCAATCAGATTTCTAAGGGGGAGAATTGATGGAAGCAGAATGATGCAGTGACAGGAAGCAAGGAGCAAGGAGCAAGGAAAGAAGAAGAATGGTGGAAACAGGGAGTAGCATGGAGGGTTATCAGGGAAACGGGGAGTAGCATGGAAACAGGGAGTTGATTTCTTGATGTGTAATTTGATCATCATGATTTTAACTCTTAAAATGTGCTCCAATGTTTGACTAGGTGGTTAAAGGTTATTCGTCTATAAAATTATATTTTATTATCATAAAATATATAATTTAACTCTACTCTTAAAAAATTTCTAACTTCACCACTAATAACATACAAAACCATTTTTATAATTCAAGTCCGTATTTATTAAATTTAATATTAAAATTTATTACTTAATGTTTTAATTTATCAAACAATATCGTTTATAAATGATTAAAATGTTCATGAGTTAAGTGAGCTAAATTTATAAACGGTATTAATATTTCTCATACTTACCCAAATTAAACTTAATTCAAATATAAACATTAAAATTTAACAAAGTCCATATATTTCTAATAGTTAACCCGAACTCATTTTCAAGTAGCTTATATTATTATTATTTTAAAATTATAAAAATATTATTATTTTTATTATATTATCAAGAGAGATGTGAAAGTTTCATTTGACTAATTGAGTAGATAGCAAACAGTGAAGAAGTTCCATTAGAATTTACTTGTTCAGGGGTGAAGGTAGAAAATTTGTTTAGGGAGTCAAAATTAAATTTTAATTTTTACAATAGTAAAAATATAATTTTACCATTTGAATAGTTTATATCTTTATAATTTTAAAGGATTAAATCAAATTTTATCATTTTAAGGACTAAAATATAATTTTATATTTACTAATTTAAAAGTCCTAAATAAAAAAATTTCATTTTACCTGTTCCATTATTTTCCATGTCTGACATTTCTTGCTCCTAGAAAGCAATTAAATTATTTTGAATTAATTGAAGTTGAAATTAAAAATTAAATTAAGTAGTGATCATAATTTTACGCTATGGGTATTTAAATTTATTTATTTATAGACATAATTAATAGTATTTTGAAAAGAAAAACTGGTTATTAAATTGAATAAATTATATTATCATTGATTTATAGATTTGATAACATACACAATTGTACTCAATACATAAATAAGTTCAGTAAACTCATTTGAAGTGGGATATGCGACACACAATGCATATTGAATCTGGGAACTTAGTATGACTTAGTGCGTGCCGCCCACCTTAGAGATTTCGGGTGAAAATTGATAATTTTTTATTAAAATATTATTATTTTGTCTCTTCTTATTTAAGTAGAACTCTTATGAATTTTTCCTTTAATTTAAAATATAATTATCATTGAGCATAACTATTTAGTCGAAAAATAGTGAGATTTATTTTTCCCAAATAAATTCTATTTTCGTGATAACTTAAGTTAAGCTTCTTGACCATGGAGAGAATTAACCTTCCCACCAGAAAGTTAAAAGTCTTTATTATGTGACCAAGTTGTTAATTAGAGTCCATTCTCCAAGCAAATTGAAAGTTCAAGAATAACAGAGAAAATCGTGTTGGGTGAAAGTCGAAAATCGACTAAAAAATCGTTAAATTGAAAATTCATGTACTAATTTGATAAATTTTTGTCTAGCATAATTCTATTGAGCACTTGATGGACTAAAGATTTTCAACGCAAACAAAACCAAAATCAGTTAAAAAATCAACCAGGATCATTCATGGAAAGAGAAAAAAAAAAAAGGAGCAAAGAGCCTCATACCAATCATAAACCCAATCATGCGTATCCACATTAAGCAAACTAAAGGAAAGGACAACCTTGCCATCGGCTCCCACAAGCATAAACTCATTTTGAATCAACCCTTCCTCTCTCCTTCCTTTAATGAGCACCTTGACAAACCCTCCGCAACCTTCACCTCACTGAAGAATAAGGGAGTCTAAAATTGAAGCTATGCCAGAGAGGTGGAGACGGGCCAAGGAAGAAGGAGAAGGCAAGAAAGAGGGGCTTCAATCCGTGCTCGGCATTATGCATCAATTTTAGGTAGAATTCGGGTTCAAATTAATGTTGTTGTAGTGCTTTATCACCACTAATTTGATTTTGAGAAACACTAAAAAGTATGTAATGATTTAACTCTTTTTTTTTTTAGTTTTGTTCTGTTTTTAATTTGTTATTGAACTCTTTTGAATGATAATCTTTTTATTTTTCATACATATTAGTTCTTTAACAACATTTTAGATTTTATTTTCTTATAAATTTTATATAAATTTTCTAAATAACTTTGAGGGTTTTTTAAAATATTTTTATATAGAATCATAGTCAAATTAACATAAAATATAAAAGTTGAGGATTAAAATTGTTATTATATCAACTAAAATGTTGGGAGATCAAAATTTTATTTTTGTACTTTAATGATCAAATTGTAAACTTTTTTAATTAAATGACTAAAATGAAAACTGATGTAGTGAATACTTTCTTTCTTGCTTGCTTTATTTTCCTAAAATTCTTTATTCAAATTGTTTTACCTTTTTTTCAAAAGAAAAAAAATAGATTCCTTGTTCTCTCTTTTGAATTTAAACACGGTGGTAAAATCGCTCATGTTACTGATTTACCAGTTAAATTAATCAATTATTAAAAATTTTAAAAAGAATAAATAATAAATTAAAAGATTCGGTTCAATCAGTTCATACCAATTCTTGAGTTAATTGGTTCAAAGTTCCTTTTTGAACTAATACCTCAGTCAATTCCTAATCCGATCAGTTGATCTATTCGGTTCAAACAACATTGATGACACGGAGTAAATTATTGACATTGAATCCAAGTGAATCAAAATATTACCTGTAAAAATATCATAGAAGCTCCTGGATTAAGAGTTAGATTGCATTTGGTCTCTTTATTTAAAAAATTTACAAATTAATCATTGTACATGAAATCAAAGAGTATACTAGTCATTTCATTTAAAACTCCATCCATTTTTACCTTTAATTGACGACAGTGATTGAAATAGTAAGTAGGTTGTCCTTTTAAGTGGTTTTCAAATAATTATTAAAATTTTTAATTATTTTTAAGATTTGCATTGAATTAATGATCAATTTGCTCTTTTTTTTTGTGTGTGAATTACAACAAGATAAAGTCCGAACAACAAACGTGATTAGCGCGACTCGAATCTAAGCCACACTTGAGGCCATGAACACCCTGACTATCAAGCTATTACATGGGTTCAATCAGTTTACTCTTTAATATAACATATAATGACTAATTTATTCTATTTTTTTAATAGAGAAAATAAAATGTAATCTAACATTTAATGCACACGCCTCAACAATACTATTATCAAGTACTAACATTTTAAAAAATAGACTTTTAAATTAAGATAACTAACAACCATTTTGGGTTGATAAATTAAAATGGAATTACAAATATTAATTACAACATCAATCCAATGTAAAATTCACCCAAAAAAAAAAAAAAAACAAAAATCACACACATGATTGAAAAGAAGGAAAGAAAAAAGGGGGATGATTAATTGAAACAATAATTGATCAAACATAACGGGCAAGAGCAACACTGAGATCAACGAATATGCCAAAAAGGAGGATAGACAGTCCCAAGAAATTGACCAAACGAGCTTCACGGTTACTGCGCAGTCCAATGAAGGTAGCTTTCTCCAACAACCCAGTGAGAGCCGCCGCTATCGACATGTATAGCAATGTCCGGCCACCGCATATGTGCCATGGAAGCAGGCTTTGTCTTGTTAAGTCTGGTTGAGGGAACATAAATGTAATCAACCCTGCTAACCACTGCACCAGCCCCCACAATAATCAAATTTATGTAACAATAATTTATATAATTCCCAAAATGTTTAGGATAATATTAAAGTTCGAAATTTACCTGCAAGACAAACAAAGAAATGGCGGCGATACCGATCCATGAATGCAAACTGTAAACGTCTTCAATGTTGGTCATATCGTGGTACTTGAAAACAGCACAAAGTCCCACCACTGCAAGCACAAATGCCAGAAGCTGAAGTATCATATGGACTACCTTCTGCACCATGTGTGTCGCTTGTACTGTCTTGTACACCATCATTGCTGCATGTTTTTTTTAACATGATCAGAAAAAAATGATTCAAAAGTTGATTTTTTTTCCATGATCAGTTTTGCCAATTACCTTCACCAGACAGAAATATGAATCCGCAAAACATAAGAAACGGGTGAACCTACATGCACGAGAAACAATGAAATCATCTCTTTCATAATTACAACATGTAAATATTTGGGTTGGTTTTACTTACATTGAAAACACGAACAGCATTGTAAGAATCATATTCGATACCTCCACGATAATGCAGCAACCAAACGAGCATGAGGGCGAAAGCCAAAATCCCAAAGACGTGAGCAAATATTGTTAGACGAGAAGCTGAACGTTTATATGGGGAGACAACTACGTGGTGTTGGGTGGAATACATGGTGATTAAAACTCAGGGAGTGGGATTGATGACATGAAAGAACAAAGGATGAAGGCTTAAATATATAATATGTAATTGATTCTGCTAAACTGGCAGGGTTTCTTAGAGGAAAACTTTTTCAAAAATCTACACCTTTGGGATTGCTTATTGCAGGGTTTTGGCACTTTGGATGTAGGAAAACTTTGAGCTTGGGCAAAGCATCATCCGAATTAGTGAATTAGTTACAAAAATTACTAATTTTATTACAGCAAAAAGAATAAAAGGAAAGGGAGTTGTGTAAGCTTTCTCGTCCAAGCAAAGGCTATAGTTAATTTTATTAATTTTAGTTTATGTACAAGTTTAATTTATATATTTAAATTTTGAAATTTTAATTCGATTTAATTAGTAGTAGCACTTAGATATTTTGGGTTAACTTCAATTACTAATCATGTACTATATATACAATTATAGATTTAGTTCATATTCTTCAATTGAATCATTCTATGTAATGGTAGAGTCTATAACTTTTTTAGAGGGCCAAAATTAAATTATATATATTTACGATAGTAAAATATAATTTCATCATTTTAATAGCCTATATCTTTATAATTTTAAATGGTTGAATCAAATTTTTATCATTTAGGGAGGTCAAAGTGTAATTTTACTATTACTAATTTAAAATTTTGTAAATTATAAAGGGTCTAAATTAAAATTTTATCATTTTAAGAGGGACCATGGCCCCTCTAGGTCTCCATTACGCTTCACCACTGATCCTAAGTCACTATACTTTTCAAATTTTAAAATTTTAATTTTAATGTAAATAGCAATCGTTAATCCAATTTTTAATAAATAATATGTAAAAATAATAATATTTTTGGCGAGAACTAACATTTAAATTTTAAAAATAAAACTCTAAAAATAAATAAATTAAAATATAAATATTAAGTCCACAATTTTTATAAATTATAGAAATTAATAGTAAAATTTAATCTAACTCAAATTCATACAAGTGTTTGGCAGCTTTCCCCTCACTTTAGACGTGCCCTACAAATCTAATACAACACATGGAAACTTAATAAAAAAGAGAAAACTCTATGTATTTAAGATACAAAAATGCTGGTTAGGTCTTAGTTTAATTAGTACGAATATTGTTTTCAATACAAGAGAATGTGAGTTTGAGTGCTGCAAAAATGTATTATTTTCCTATTTATGGGTTAGGGTAGAACTATGGATAATTTCAAGCATTTTCTAAAAAAAAAAAACAGATATAATTAAGAACCTATAATAAAATTATTAAAAAAATTACAAAATCATTTTAATGATATATATATATATATATATATATTTTTTTTTGCAAATCTACTATAAAAATGAATGGAAGCCATAAATGCTAAGATTAGTCAAAGATAAAATTTCTCTTTTCTAATTTTAAATATTTAAATTTCAAAAATATTGGTGCAATTATGCAAATGCTTAATGGTTATATAACCATTACCAATTGATGTGTTAGTGGAGCATGATGATTAAACCACTTAGCCTTTAATTTATAATTCTAACATATAATAACCTTAAATAAGTCAACTAAGCATGATTAATTAACTTAATTAAAAATGCTAATTATAGTATAAATAATAAGAAGTGGGGGGGAGAGAGAGAGAGAGAGAGAGAGAGAGAGAGAAAGTCTTCCTCTCCCCTTTGTGCCGTCCAAAGATTGAAGGAAAAGGAGAAAAAAACTTATTTGTTTTTCCATGGTTTTTACCATCCAAAATTGATAAGGTAAAAATCATTTTTCTTCATTGATTTTTATGAATTTATGAACATCTCAACTTAACGTGTATTACCCATTAATTAGATTTTCAACTTATTAAGTTGAATACAAGTTGTCAATAATGGATAGTTGTTGAAATTGAGCTTAATTTTGATGAGAAATTGAAGTATGAGTTTTGAGTATGCTAGGACAAAGTTGAAAAGTAGAGAAAAGTGTAGGAATTTATTAGAAATTTAACTAGGCTTTATAGATAATTTTATGATATTAGGGACTAAAGTACCTAATTGAATAAAGTAAAAACTTTTAGGGAATTATGCTATAGATTAAAAGTACAAGGTCCCTAATGAAAATATATGAAATCGGATTTTGATCCGATGTTAAATAATGAAAGATATGAGTTTTTCAGATATAGGAACTAAAATGAATAAAATGCAAATTATGTTTGATTATATGTTTTCATGCGATTGGGTGAAAACTAAAATCGTTTCTATACTTGAATTATCATACGTAGCTAAAGACGACGTCAACCTGTCTCGAGAGAAAGGGAAAGAGAGACCTATAGACGAGTAGCTAACATGGTTTGTGCTTCCATGATTTGAATTCAATACATATACATATAATTTATATGACTAGTATCAAACTATCTTGATTGAGGTAATGTCCCTACTTATCTCATGAATTTGGTAAGTATTTCATGGTTGGTAACTTGTGAAAGATATGGTGATATGTATGTGATGATATGAAATGATATGAATTGGATTGGATTGGATTAAGCATGATATAAATTGGTATTATATGAAACTACGATATGTGATCATGAATATATATATATATATATATATATATATATATATATTTTGGAACATTAGTTACCCTATTAACTGTCTCATGGTAGAGTTGGGTATAATTGGCATGTCATAGTATTAGTGTACGAGATTATACTTTGGTTTATACCAATGAGGCACAAAGCGTAAATTATACTTCAGATTTTCCGATGAGAAGCGGAGAGCAAATTATACTTTGGACGTACCAATGCATTGGGTGCTAGATATATAGGTGTGATGGTTGGATGATCTGTGTGTCTGTATCGAGTCTATGCCCAGTTAGTAAAGATAATAAAGCATATACCTTGCCATATGACATATGATATGAAAATTTAATAGCAAATAGTGTATCTTGTATATAAATTTCTAAGCAACAAAAGATGACAAGTGAAAGATCATGCGAACCGGTTAAAACGAGCACTGAAGGCCGATATGGATATAAAATGAATCAATGGATTCAAGATGGAAACGAGAAAATGAAAAGAACTTTGTGACATGTTATATGATACATATGAAATGTGATATGATGATAAATGAGATTTTATGCTCATATATTACATGCCTAATGAAATGTGGAATGAGATTTATGCACATGAGACATGAAATGCAAACTTCATACTAGTTGATAATTAGATCATAAACTGGTTGTCTCTATTATCTTGTTTCTATTTGGATTGTTGATTCAAATCATGTTAGCACCATTGAACCCTATTGCTCAACGTACGATTTGTTATTTCTATGGGCAAGTATCATGATTCTGAAGTTTCAAAGTGATTGGCAAAATGTAGATTCAACCTTCCTGACTTAGCAAGTTGTATTGTTTTATTATTTAATGGTATGTAGCATGCACCTAAGGTTTTGAGTTAGATTTTATGTTGAATTTGTCATTTGGTACATATGATGGAAAAGGTTTACATTTTGAGCATAACCATATGTGTTTGATGACAAATATGTATGAACATGTAGTAACTTAATGTTTATTTGCCCAATAGGCCATGTTATACTTATGATTGAATTGTTTCTTGCTTTCCAAGTAAATGAATGCATTACGTTCTTGATATCATATATTGATAGGTGTTTGATATGTCAAAGGATTGTAGTTTGGTACTTAAACTAATGTCTAAATTGTAGATTGGTGAAGAATGATACAAAATTTAGGGAATTTGCCGCAACACTCCCCTATTGGTATCATGACATCAAGCTTTGTTTCCATAGTCACGATGTCGAATTCCCTTTGTCCTCAAGGTTGCAACGTTCCCTTGCTGAAGTCGCGACGTCAACTTTCTATCTTCAAGGTTGCGACTCACCTCGATTGAAGTTGTGATGTCATGCTTCTACTCTCAGTGCCGCGACATGCCTCCTCATGATTGCGACATTACCTTTGTATTTTGAAAATTTTACGTTTTAGTCCTTTGTTTATCATTGGTGTTTAAAAAGAGTTTTTAAAAGCTCGTTTATAACCCGAAATTGATTAAATAATGTATTTAACTAAGGAACCAAATGACTTGTATGACTTGTTTATTAGATATATAAATGAAATCGTAGTTGGTTCGGCAATGAATGTATCATCTCACATTCGAATCTGGCAATTGGATTGAGTGTGGGGTCTTATATTTTACCTTTCTTTACAACACAATAATGCAATTTTCCCGTCACATCTTTCATATTTTAATATCACATCTTTATTAAAATGTTTGAACTTTAACTAAAATGACAAATTTTGTAAACATTGAGGATTAAATTTGTTGATTTTTTATATTTAGAATCAAATTAATAGAATATGTAAACATTAGAGAGCTGAATTTGTTATTAGACCAATAAAAACACCCACGTCAGCTTTCCGTCATTCATTTAAAGGCTACTAAAGGATTTGACTAAAATATTTAATTTCAAAAATTTAGTGATTAAATCGGAAAAACTAATAGTTAAGGGACCAAAATAGAATAAAGCAATAGTTCAGTGACATTTTTATACTTTACCCTACCTTTAATTTCTTTCATCTATAATTTTCCTATAGGCTCAAAATTCTTTAAATATTGTACAATTCTAAGTATTTTTATTTATTTAAAAAAAAACTATATGCATTTAAAAAAAATTACACTCACTAATGTATAGCTTATAACAAAACAAACTAAAATGCTTCTATATTTATAAAATACTTTTAGAATAGATAGGCTTAATATTTTTAAATAAATCAAATTTTAATATATACTATTTTTGTTTATTTTAAATTATGATTAAACTAATATATTTTGTATTTGTGTTATACTGTAAATAATATTATTAAATTATACTATAAATATGATTTTATTTACCCTATTTAAATTATTTGCATTTATTTTAATATTTTTATTACAATTGTATATTACTTTAAACTAAACTTTATATTTTAATTATTAAATCTTTTATATATTGCTTCATAAAAAATTAATTAATAGACTGTAAATGTTGCTAAAATATTAAAATTTGAAACTATTTTTTAATAAATAAAATATGATCACAAATTTTATCATTTTATATTTTGGTGCCTACAATATAGACCACAATTTTTAATTCATTTATATTTTGTTCAATATTAGGATTTGAACTTAATATGAATTAAGACAATTTTATATTTTTTCTTTCTGTTGTCTAAGTTTTTCCAAAAAAAACATTATTATAGTTGACAAAAATAATTTGGTCATTAGCATTCCAAAAAAATTCAAATCGTTTTTCTTTAACGAGAATATTGACTAAAACATTATTTTTAACGATGTTAGCGTGACAATTTGTGTGGCATCTATGTGTACTTCAATCCGACATCGCATTATTTGTCTTATATGCTACATTAACAAATAAGTATAAAATTATAAATATATATATATATATATAAACATCCGCATGAAATACACGTGGATTGCCATGTTTTTGAACATTTAACATTTTAGTTGGTATTTTCATTAAAAAATAATAATTTGACTCTTTTTTAAACGTTGATGGAAATGTTTAAAAATGTTGAGGGTCAAATTTAGCTCAAGAAATAAGAATCAAATTGACAAAAAATATAAACATTAATCGCTAAATTTATCATTATGTCTTATTATTATACTTAAAATTATATACTCAAATTTTGTAATTGGTGGAGTTCATGACTTTACAATGTATAAACAAAAACAAAAACTATTTACTTCATTTCCTAAGTCAAATTTTTTCTTTAAATCGGAATATTTCCAATTTTACTTTTAATTTTCTAAGAGAAGATAAGTATAGAAAGAATAAGCAAAAGATGGGGAAGTTTTTGAGTGGTGGCAAAGTGTCAAATGGAGAGGTATTGAGCTGTGCAATCATGGGATGAGACCAAACACCCAACACTCCCCATCACATTTTGTCAAACTCAAAGGCCAAGTTGCCAACCCCTTGGCCTTTGGCTCCATCCTATTTCCCACCACTATTTGATGTATATTTGGCCCTTTTCTAAGCCCTCCAACTCTCCATTTTCCATGTTCTCTCTCTCTCTCAAATTCTCAAAAAAAAAAACCTCTTCTTATCCCAAGTTTTGAAATACCCAATTCTCCGAAATCGACTGATTGGCACTTTGCAAAAATTTACTCAACTATATATAATAAATGAGTCCCCACATTCCTTTAAGGGTTGCAATATGCTTGGTTTGACATGTCGAGAATGATGTACATAAATGGACCTACTAAAACTAATAAGAAAAAGGAGTGGCTATATTCACAAATTTTCCATTTTTTTTAATAATCTTATTATAAGTTCTGATCATATCTGTTCTTTTTGACATAATGCTTAGAATTATCCACAGTTTCTTTCCAACCTATAAATAGAGGATAATGCGCTTTAGCGCACTCAAACCAACGTCCTCCTGTATTAATAACAATACCCATACTAATCGAGTTAAGACTCACTCGACCACCACTTATATAATTATATTATGTCTTAATTTATTGCTAAAATTTGTGAATTTTCCTTATATAATGTCGACATACTTTTCATAATATAATTAATATAAATATGCTTTCCAATAAAATTGCAATTGATTAAATTTCATTTTTTATTGACATTATTGGTTTTAATTTATGACCACATCATATATTATGAAAAAATTGATGTAAAAATATAATTATAAGAGAGAAAACTGAAAAGATTGGTGACGAATTTAAAATTAAGTTAGATCGTGTTAATGTATATGATCACTATTTTATATACATATGGTCGCAAGATAAAAACATGTGCTATAATAAAATATCTTACTAAGTTAGGTGTTACAAGTCAAGTGACATCAATTCAATTGATAAAAATACGAAAAATTTAAAGTTGTTGTTTTAAAAAATATAGAGGTAATTATATGATTTAAACATTTTATAACTCTTAAACTGACTACGTAAAAAATCATGTTCGAAATGTCACGTTTTAGTCACTTATGTTATCGTTTTGATACGAAGTGGTCACTCTATTGTTAACCTCCGTTACCTCCCTAACAGCAGCTACGTGGCAGTCCAAATGGGTTTTAAATGCCAACTTGATGTCCAGTTGTTGGGATGAAAATAGGTTTTTAATTAAATAAATTTGATTTGGACTGCTACATAGGACATCCAAGTTGGCATTTAAAACCTGTTTAAATTGCCATGTAGGACCATCGTTAGGGAAGTGATCAGTTAACGATAACGTAACATTACATCCAAACGTAACATTTCAAACGTAAGTAACTAAAATGTAATCTGAAGCAAATAAAAGCGACTATTTTTATAGTTTATCCTAAAATAATTAATATAAAATTACACCCAAAAATCTAAAGAACAGCATGAGATTCATCCATCATTCAAAATTATGTCAAATTAAAACATAGATACTAAATTTTAAATTTTAAAATGTAAGCTATACTATAATCATAATTTGATGTAAATCTATACCCAACACACATTTGATTCTTAATTTAATTTGATTTGTTAAAAAGGGATTAGGGTTTTCTAATAAAAGAATAAAAGTAGGTTGAGAAACAAAATGCTATATTACAATCACTTGAAGGCAAAAAACAGTTGAGGGGACCATTTGCTTAAACCCCACACTTTATTAATGTCATGTCTCAATGGGACATAACCTCAAAACTTGCACTGAAAGAAAACCAAATGTTCATATTCTAAATTTCAATTTTTCAATGGGCCCGATATATATATATTTGTATATAAAATGATGGGATCGAAGGACAGGTACATTGAAAAATCCCAACAAGATTAATTAGGATAAGATACGTTTTAAAATAACAATTAATAGCGATGAAAATATCGATTGAGTATTAGCTCAGTTGACATTAAAATTATTGTCAGTACAAGAGACGCAAGTTCGAGTATGTTGAAGCACATTATCCTCTTATTTAAGGTTTGGAGAGGGGTTATGGATAATTTAAACATTGTATCAAAAAAATAAAGACTAAGAATTGTAATACTATACTCATATGAAAAGAAGTAAATCAAAATAAATAATAATAATGTACTAGTTTTTACGTATTAATTAAAATATTTTAATACCATAAATGGTTCTTTCATTAGTTTAAATATACTATATTAAAATGATTTAAATAATTAAATATAAACTCGTATGTTAATAAAAAAGAATTCAAAAGTAATATTATAATAGATAAAAATTATAAATATTTTTTAATATTGTAAATTATTAAAATAAAATAAATGTACAACAAATTCTTTTCTTTTTACCAAAGAATATACTATTATTTTATTCTTAGTTAAAATGTGGTAAATAATATACTTACTTGTTTAAAAAACAAATTTATTTATAATTTATTATTTAATTTTAATTATAAAATAAAATCACTTTAAATTTAATTTAAAAATATTTTAAACTAAAACTTTGCATATATATATTCTCGTATATTCTTTTATGATTAGTGACTGTAGGGCAGACAAACATTCCCTCCGTCCACATCAGCTTAAAGCAGAGGCATTTCCTTTTATGTATTTTCTTTTTCTTTAGGACATTTGAGGAGGCAAGGAACTGAATCGATTGTCCCCATGTTTATGACTAAAATGCCCATGCCTGTTCTCCTGATTTTATACCCTCGGTATGAAATAATAAAAGTTTAATTGAGTTGGTATTATTTATCAATTAATTTTTAACTCAATTAAAAAAATTATCAAATACTCGTCATTTGAGGATTTATTTTAGATCTTTTATATTGTTATATAAAATCTAAAAAATATACACATAATGTGATTTGAATTAAAGGCACCATGATTTTTGATATTTTAAACAAAGTCTCAGTTTATTTTTTAACTGTTTTATAAATATATTTGTTACATATTTTTCACCCTATATTATAATTTTGTATTTAATTTAATGGTTCATAAAATTTCTTAGGATTATACCTAAATCAATTTTATTAAAATGAATTTTGAATAAAAAAAAGGGGAAGATTAGGCATATGTAGACTTGATCATGAGTCTGGTCACCCAACTCGGTCCAAAGTCCCACCCAAAGGTTGGGAGGTTTTGGGTAAAAAAATAAGGCCCGTTTAGAAAATGAGTCGAGCCTTGGGTAAGTTTTTTTTTGGATTGGGCTCGGCCCGAATTTGTAAAAAAAATTATTGTTGTTTTGCCACTGTTTTGCTGTCATCTCACTATTATATTGTTATTATTTTGTTGTTATTATTTAGATATTGTATAACTCTTATTTTATTATTAATTTTGTTACTATTTTAGAGGCATTTGCTTGTTAAGTTGCACCTATCTTAATGTTATTTTAGTATAAAGACTTTTTAAATTTATTTTCAATTCGTTGAGAAACATTTATTTTAATATTTTTAGTGTATTTGATGTATTATATCTTTTAAATTTATTTTTATATAAAAAAATTAATACGAATAGGTCGGGCTGGGCCGGGCCAGGCCAAGCTCAAGTTTCAGCTTTTTTATCTGGGTTGGGCTTGGGCAAAATTTTAGGCCGAGCTTGGGCCTATAAAATGGGTTGAAATTTTGTTCCAACTCTACCCATGATCGCCTCTAAGCATATGGTAAACATTCCCAAAAATAGTGAGGAGGAAGGGATGTGAGGAGTTAGAGGTAGGGCTGAGCAAAAATACGATCTGATTTAAAATGAAAAAGATCTTGAAATTTTGTTAAATAATATACAAAAGTTATAAAATAAAGTTCATTTTATTAAAATAAATCTAAAAATTCAAAACAAAAAATTAATATGAAAAAATCAATAACCAAATCGAATTATAATAAACTATTTTAAAATTTTAAATTTGACCGAACTGCAGGTATCGAGTTAGGGCTAGTTTGGCAATGCTTTTGAAAAGTCTTTGTGGAAAAGTGCTTTTGAGAAGTCTTTTGAAAAGTTTGCTTTAAAATTTGAGTGTTTAGCATTCTTTGTCAAAAAGTCTTTTGAGAAATAAAATGTTCATTTTAGACACGTTATTATCAAGTAACAAATATACATTTAAATAAATTTTAAATTAGTTAATATTATTATATTTTAGTAAGAATATAAAAATTACTATAACTTGTTAATATTTTAATATATGAAATATAAATTTTAATTTTAAATATTTGTAAGTAATAAATATTAATTAGTTATAAAATTTAATTAGAATATATAAACTACATTTTAAATATTTAAATATAACCATTAAATATTTGTAATTAATATTTTAAAATATTTTTATTTTAATTAATGATTTTAACACATTTATAATTAATCCCCAAAAAAAAAGGAAAGTACTATGTTATTAGAGGGTGAAAAGTAATTAAGCACTAAAAGTGTTTTGGGAGAGGAAAAGCTAAAATTTTAGCTTCTCGTTTTAAAGTGATTTTAAAGACTTGAAAAGTTAAAAGTTCAAATAAAGCGAACATTTTGAAATTTTCTTCCAAAAGTCTTTTGAGAGTAAAGTCTTTAAAAAGAATGCAGAATCGGCCTTAGAGGATGAAATAATTGAGATTTTCATTACATTGTGGAAAGTTGGTAATTGTAAGCTCACGTGCATGGAATCCAACGTAGCAAGGGATTTTAACATTGGACTTTGGATGATGGATGGATCCCATGGTAGCTGTTCTTGGAAAACGTTTAAGAGACATTATGTTTTCCTTTTCGACCGAAAGCCGAGTAGGAGGCTTTATTTAACGGTGGGATTGAAAGTGATGATTGGGAATTGACCCCCGCCACCTCCGCCCATGATTAACGGCGTTGACGTCCGGGGTGTAAATCACAATATTTCAATCGGCGCCCCTAACCCATTGCATTGCATGCGTGCATGCCCTTAAATTGCGCTCCTCTAGCTTAGTTCTGTCTTCCTCCCGTTTCTGGGCAATAGAAATTTCAAATGGTTAATAGATTTATTATTGTCTGCCAAAAAGTGCAACGGCTAGTTGATGCTGACGTGGAAGAAGACAAGATGTCACGTCTGCTCAGACAACCTCTGACCCATGGGGCTCCGCTTCCTGTATCAAACTATTGAAGCAATTTAAGAATGACTGTGAAAATGTGCTTTTGATTTTTTATAATTTAAGAATGGCTGGTGTTTGGTAAGAGCACATCTCTAGAGCACATCTTATTCAACTCATTCAGGAAATAGTCTCAATGACATCTTATTCAACACTTATCAAACGCATTCAACTGTTTTTGTTAGAAATAGGTCAATGAGAAACAGAGCACATCCCTATAGAAGAGAGCACAGATGCGGATTGTATTGCTAAGATAGCTTTTGGCAGAACTAAGTGCACCCACAAAAGGATGTTAATGGTGATCTGTGATTGAAGGGTCTTGAAATCTATTCTGATTTAAGGCTTTGGCATTAGGGTGAATAACCCAAAAATGTTTATTTTTAATTATAATTATCTGATAGGTCGATTTTTGTAAATTTTATCGGATTGGGCCGATTTTGGAAAAATGCTTCTAACTGGACATGTTTTAAGTGGATATGAAAGAAAAATGCTCCAACTAGATGTGCTTTTAGTTTTGGCCAGATGGATAAATGTTAGTATTTTTATTATTGAGTCCCGAGCTTGATTCCTTTTCTACTTACATTTGCATTTTTTATTTCATGTTGCCTCAAGCTTTTTAAATCTTAAATTAATGTTTTTAACATATTAGTTCTTTGGTTAGATGGCTAAATAGTTGCAATTACATCCTTGAGTCTCGAGTTTGATTCCTCTTCGACTCATATTTGTATTTTTTATTTCATGTTACTTCAAACATTTTAAATTTGTAATTAATATTTTTTAACATTTTAATTCTTTTGTTAGATGGTTAGATAGTTACAATTACATCCTCGAGTCTCAAGTTCGATTCCTGTACTACTCAAAATTGTATTTTTTATTTCATATTGCTTCAAGCTTTTTTTAAATTAATATTTTTAACATATTAGCTCATTTTGTTAGACGGTTAAATAATTACGATTACATCCTTGAATTTGAGGTTCCATTATTTTTATAAACATATTAATGTATTTTTTATTTTTAACTTTTAACTTTTTATTTATAAAATCAAGTAATTATTGCAAATATCATTAATTGAAAAAAAATAATAAGCTCAAGAATAAAAACACTAACATTTAACTGTCTAACTAAAATTGAAAGTGTATCTAGTTGGAAGCGTTTTTCTATCATATCTACTAAAAACGCATCTAAAATCGACCTAATTCAATCAGCATTTTTGGGTAACTAACCCTTGGCAATATTAGGCCTAATTTATTTTATTTCCCTATTGACAGATGACTTTGGGTATCGGTTGAACATAACCTGTAGGATGCAAAGATGATGTATTGTTGTTTGGTTTGTTTACTTGACATTCTCTGCTTTATTCATTTCATCTTGATTTGTTATTTTCTGCATTGTTCCTATCCTCCTCATGAGTACATCATCATTTTTTTATTCCAATGTCTTCAATGAATCTAGCTACTTCTTTCAACCAAAATAGAATAAAAGAACGAAGCTAGAAATTTATTTTTGGGGCAAAAATTAGATTATAAAAAGAATAAATCAAAATTTTCATCTTTGTGAATCACCATTTAATTTATTATTATTTTGATATAATGTTAACGATGCATGAGGATAGAGGTAACAAGGTTTGAATCCATGTCAGATGGATGTTTGACAAGAGACTTTACTATCGTTCCATATAAGTCAAGACATCATTTAATTTATTGTATATATATCAATTTCTTAATCAGAAAAAAAATTTTGATAAATAGTCACATTTTGCTTTGTATTTTTTTCTTATTTCTCAAAGTATTTATCGAAACGAATCTAATAATTAATTATCTGTATTTTGTAAGTCTATTAAAGATAAATAGTCACATTTTGCCTTATCTTTTATAACGAATGCCATAAACCAAATAGGATTTGCACTCAACCCCACTTGCATTTTATCATCACTAAATTATCAATAAATTGTCAACGACATCTTAATTGTGTTGACACAAATTTCAATCATTTTCACCTTAATTGTGTTTACTAACGAGATTGAAAAATTCAATAAATAAAAAGAGTTTTTTTAAAATTTGATAATACTTTTCATTATTGTTAAAAATTAATTTAAACACAAAAAAAAATCTAACATTAATTAAATGTGAGGAAAAATAACAAACATCATAAAATTTCACAAATTTGAAAAAGCTTAAAATTGGGTTTTTTATAAAAATAATATAAAAATTAATTAATTACAAAAATAGGTTAGGGACAAAATATTTACGAAAATGAACTGTTTGTTACATTATTTATTGGTATTGTTTAACACATCCACGACATCACTCCCCTTTTTCAACCAATCATCACCCAATTATTAGGCTTTTAAAAAATAATAATTTTTTATGCTGCCACTTTATCAAGTGACACCCATAAATATTTTAAAAGATACACGTAAAAGTACAAATATACACTGCTAAAAAAAAAAAAATTATTTTATGGGTGCCACCAGACTGTCCGGCGATATCACTTTAATTTTTAAAAAACTTGACTGACAGTCTATTGGCTACTGAGAGCTCTCTTATTTTTGCTTTCAGGCTTTGAGAAATTGTTTTCCATTATAAATTTTACTTATGGTCATTCCTCTTGCAGGTGAGGACTTTAACTAGAGAGTTGCGGACTACTTCATTAAACTAATTAAGAAAAAACATGGAAACGACATTAGCAAGGATCACATGGCTCTTGGGATGTTTAGGAGGGTAGTTGAGCGTGTCAAGAGAGGTTTCAATAGTTAGCAAGCTGCCAATTAATTTTAAAAAAAAAACAAATTAAAGTAGTGTAATATGTTTTTCTTTTTTTCTTCTACTGTGTATACTTATATTTTTACAGATATTCTAAAAATGCATAAGGTGTTGTTTGATACAATAGTGATATTAAAAAATTATTCTTTTAAAATCTTAATGATTACGTGATGATTAATCATAAAAGAAAATAGTATCGTCGATGTATCAGGCGACCTTGATATTTACTATAACAAACGACCCATTTTTGTAATTAAATTTTCTTTCATCCCATTTTTATAATTAATTAATTTATATATTATTTTTATTGAAGGGACCTAAAATTGTGATTACAATCAGATTGAATTTGGTGCAACAAAATCAGCATCGCACTTGATTAGCATAATTGTGAGTGGCGTTAGTTAAAAAACGGTCCAGTTCCAGCTGTACAGTAAATGCATTCACCTTTTCTTATTGTCACAAATAAAATATTGTAAAAGAAACACAAAATTTTGACCGTTGATATGATTGGAAATACGCGTCGATGCGCCGAATTTTAAGTCGTTTCAGTATAGCCACGTGGCACGCCGAATTATGGAAATAAGCTAGGGCCCCACGCGATTCTCGTAGGAGGCAGCGGCCACCTTTCACGCTTTTGGCTTTATTTTTTTTTTTCGGTTTCCATAATTACCCTCCCTTGGTCTTCAGAATTTGTGAATACGCCATTCGAAGGTCCTCGTTTAGGGCAAATCAGTATATACGTAGAGTATTGAAGGGTAATTTAGGAATCACGTGACACGCGGCGCTTCACTGCAGTGGGCTGTGGGCGGTTCCAAAAGCAAAGGAAGGAAGCGTTCCGCGTTGAAAATCAGTTCCATTAATATTGATTGATTAAATCAATAATTGAAAATATTCCAAGTAAAATAATTTATAAAGTCGAGGTGTTGAATTTTTGAGTATTAAGTTCGGGTTTTATTATGTGCAATTATATTATGTGAGTTTTGGTTTTATTATATACTTATATTATGTATAGATTTTTCTCTTATTTTTGGTTTATAATTTTTTTAAAATCAAATCGACTAAATCACCGATTCAATTAAAAAATATTAAATATTAAAAAATATTAAAAATTTACTTTAATAAATATTTTGCTCGATTCAATTGGTTTGTATGAGTTAATCGATTCAAAATCCCTCTTTGGACCAAGGGTGTTCAAATTTCGATTAAAATTAAATTAATCAACAGAATCGATTTAATTCGATTACTTGGTCAGTTAATTGATCTAATTCGATCGGAGGTCGATTAATAATTTTTTGGAAGTTAAGTTATTGGTTAATTCAATTCAAAATCAGGTAATTAAATGAATTAACCAAACTTAATAATCAATAATATAAATTATATGTAGTTTTTATTCGGTTTATTCGGTTAACGAACAATATCAATTTTTTTTATGTTTTAAACTTGTTTTAACAAAAAACAAAAATAGAAAAAACATATAAAACCAAATTAACTGAAATATTTCAGTTTAGTTAAATTTTTTTTTTAAATTTCGGTTCGATTAACTGTTAAATGATTAAAAAGTTTGATTAATTCGATTTAGTTAACCGTTTGAACACCCTTTTCCTAGATTGGTATCTCAATCGATTTTTTTTTTTTTGTGAATTATAATAACATGGTAAAACCTCAACCGATTTTTAATTATTCAATTGGTAAAATAGATGAATTCTCAAAAAAAAAAATTATGGTATACTTTTAGTTTAATATTAAATCCAAATTTGGTTCATTTTATATTGATAATATTTAAATATTAAGAGGAAAAATCTCTTTTAGGTCCCCCAAAAGTCATTGCAATCATTATTTTTACCCCTAATGATTTACATTTTATCACACTTTCTTTGACATTGCTCACTATTGTCTTTGTCCAGTTGATTAATTTTATTCTTTACTTATTATTATAGCAAGCTTTTGACACTTTATCCCTCTTTCAAAACTTCATACTTTTTTCATTAAAAAAAGAAAATTCAAAGTTTAATTTTCAAGCTTTGGAAGCCTTGAGAGAGGGATAAAGTGAGCAAGTAATTTTATATAAGTAGATGAAAAAAATATGTAAAAAGTTTATATAATTTAAACTAATATTCTTAAAAATGATAATACGTAATCACGGGTTAAGTGAATTGTTAAAGGTTTCTCCTACTTTAATCAGTGATTAAGAATTTAATCTTCATATTGAGTATAGAGAACAACTTTAAAACCCATGGTCAATGTCTATCCCCTAATGGACCTAAAAAAATATGAAAAATTAATCATTAAACTCGCTTCGATGGGTACCTTAAAATGAAATAATAATAATACATATAAGAGAAACAAAGTAGTTTATTTTAATAGTTTTTAGAGGTGACAAAAAAAGTGGTTTTTAAGTCAATTCCTTATATAACTATCAAGATTTTTTAGCAAGGACAAAATTAAGAATATGAAAATAAATATAAAAAGTATTTTAGAAATACTATGCAAACACACGATTGGCATGGGCAAGGGCGAAACCAGGGGCTGGCAGGAGCTATTAAAATGATAAATTTTATAATATTATTAGTTAAGTTAAATGCTTATTTCAAAATTAAAATGCTTATGCGAACTTTTAAGAATTTTTAACATTGTTAAAACTCTCTATTAAATTCATCACTTGTTGAATTTTCTTTTAATAAATCATGCCAATAATTTTTATCAAGCAAAGTAAGGGGGGATCTATGGAGGCAAATTAAAATTAAACAATATATGAATAGTATTGAGTTTGTGACTGGATTGGTAAGGATCTATGGAGCAAATTAAGCACAAGATCGATTCGCGTTTTTTTCAACCATTAAATAGATATAATCGAAATTCCTCTCGTATCATTCGATTATGATGAATTGTGAATATATTTTAAAAATTTATATGTAATTATTGAAAATCCAAACCCTATAGCTAAAGTCCTCTTTGGATACGCAATATATATGTATGAATTCAATGTATATTGTGATATTTAAGATAGTAATCTTAAAGATAAAGTTGAGCCAATCTCCTTGGCAATACATGGGTGGGATAAAGATGAACACCCATTTGAATTTTACATGAAAATATTTTCATGAATTTGAAATTCATCAATTCTGATTTTTCGAATATGGTATTTGCATTTTGTGAATTTAAATGCGTCACAAGAACCTTGTATTTCTTTAAGCTCTTCGTTTTCAAGTTTAAAAATTCAAACAAGTGGCACATTAAATTAAAAAATTAGTTTTATTTTTTTAAACAATTTTATTATAGGTTGTGATCGTATTTATTCTTTTTGACACGGTCTTAGAACGACCCGTAAATAAGAGAATAATATGCTTCAGTGCACTCGAATACATATCCTCTTTTATTATCAATAACTCTCATTCCAATCGAGTTAAAATTCAGTCAGTTAAAATAGTAACTAAATAAAAAAAAATCAATACTCTATGAATTTAAGAAAATATATGTATACGAACTTTGTTATTTTATGGGATAAGCAGGCCTTGGGATGAGATTTGAATGGAAAAATTAGGAAGAAAAAAAGGAGAGGGTATTTTTTATAAATAAAATATTATGAAAATAATAATTATTTATTAAAATAATATATTCTTCAATTATTTATCAAATATTATATTTTAAATATTAATATGGGTTTTTTATTTATTTAATTTTTAGCGGAAGATTTACAAGGTAAAGCTAGAAAAATTATTTTATGGGTTAAAATGAATAATAATTTGGAAGCATAGTATAGTTTTATCATTCTATTAACTTATGATTTTATAAAATTTGAAAGATTTTTATATCAAATTTATCAATTTTTAGAGACCAAGGCCATTGCCTGCCTGTTGTCTTCTCCTCTAGTAATTTGAGATTTTAATAAGTCAAACATCCGTCTCATAAAATAGAAAATTTTTGTCACTTTAATTTGAGACCAAAAGTTATTTGCGAAAGCCCAAATCGTCATTATAAGTGACGATTTGGTGTTAAAAGTTTAACTATGCATTATATATTGCATGTTATTATGATAAATAATTCTAATTTCATATTATTTAAGTAATTAATTAATATTTTAATGGGATTTGTGTAAAAAACCTCTATATTCAAAATTTTTGAAAAATAATTCCAATTATTTTAATTTGAAAATACTGATATAAAATTGTATGTTCGCCATTAAAATGCTAATGAGAACAAGTCGTTAGTTTTAGGACATGAACATGCTAGTAAAAAGAGTTCATGCCTGCTGACTCTGTTCTGAATTCTCAGTTCAGACTCTTGACTGATTTCTCAAACCTCCTTTCACTAAAAATTATTAGGAAAAAAACCCACGAAGCTTTAATATGATTTTTAAAATAAAAAATAAAATTTCTAAAATATGATGGAAAATGATGTTGAAAATGAAAAAGTAAGAAAAAGAAAATGGGAGAATAATTTGAAAAAAAAAAACTGTCTACATATGAACAGCTAACACCTGCTCAGTCTCTCAATAAAATGACCTGCTATATTGTCTTTCTTTTCAATTTTTATTAACGTTTTTTGGTTCTCATAGCTGTAGAGAGATTATTCATATTATTTATTATTCCTTTCTTCTTCTTTCATTCTCAACAATCTCTCCCCCCTCTTCATCCATAATACTCTTTCTTTCTCTTCATATATAATCTTTACTTTCAAACAACCTAAATTTACAACCACATATTCCAGAGAGGATTTAAAAAAAAAATGGTGATGAAGTTACCTTATCTGGGTTCATGTTTGTTTTTGGTTTTTTTTAGTTTGGTTTCTATTGTTGCTTCTGGGTCTGGAAAAGGGCTCCCAATTCTTTCATTCGATGAAGGATATAATCAGTTGTTTGGAGATGATAATCTAGTTATCCATAGAGATGGTAAAGCTGTTCACTTGTCTTTGAACGAAAGAACAGGTTTGTTTCTTTTTTGCTGATTTGGGTTCTTCTTTTTTTCTTTGTTGTTTCATTAAAAAGGAAACATTTTTTGCTTTTGATGGTGGTGAAAAACAGGGTCGGGGTTTGTGTCACAAGACCTTTACTTGCATGGTTACTTCAGTGCTTCAATAAAGTTACCTGCTGATTACACTGCTGGAGTTGTGGTTGCTTTCTATGTGAGTTTATCTATGTTCTACATTAATCTCTTTCCTTTTTTTTTTTTTATTATATTAACATCTATTTATCTAACAGTTAATTATTTTATAAGCTCTCTCAACAGTCCTTTTAAGCTCATGGTTGCTATTTAGTGTTAATTAATCTGATTTTTTTTTAATTCTGATACTAATGAGACTCAGATGAGTTCGCCACTGTTTTCTTCACTTTCCTCTCATGGTTCAACTTGGAGTTTGAATAGGGTCTTGAATGAAAACTTTGATTTTTCTTTTCAAGTCTCAAAAATTTCAAATTTTTATTCAAGAATCTGATCAAAATACACATGGATTTGACTATGAACATGTTAAACTTATCTCAGGTTAATTAGAATTTCCAGATGGTTTTTTCATGTTGAAGGAGATGGGCTTCTTTCATAAATGAAATTCATTTTCCTGAATATGGATTGTAATTTATGTGATAAACAGATGTCAAATGGTGATATGTTCGAGAAGAACCATGATGAAATAGATTTTGAGTTCTTGGGTAACATTAGAGGAAAAAATTGGAGGATTCAGACCAATATTTATGGCAATGGAAGCACCAGTTCTGGCAGAGAAGAGAGATACAATCTTTGGTTTGATCCTGCTGATGATTTCCATCACTACACTATTCTCTGGACTGCTTCTCACATCGTGTAAGCATTCACAATCTATATCCCCAAATACTCGTGTTGGACATCCGACCCAATCACAAACATGGATATGGGAATATTACCCTTTAAGCATTGCCCCCACCATCTCTCCTATAATTTGTTGTTGTGTTGCTTTCCTTTTTCCTCAAATGGTTAAATCCTTTAGTTATGCTGCTCTGGTCCAACCACAACTTTTTTAACCTATGAACATTGTATGATTAAGTGTTGAACATGCTGTTTTGAAGAGTTATGGTTTTGATGTGATGGTTGTATTTTAATGTAGGGTAATGTTTCTTATTTTGGGATGTTTATGTATTACACGATATGAAGTCTGGTTTTGCTTGTAATGGCATCCCTTCTTACATCCATCCGGTTTTTCTTCTAATACCGCCATAACTAAATTGTTGGTTTTGTTTCTGATGGCAATTATTTTTGCTTGCAGATTTTATGTAGACAATATCCCCATTAGAGAGTTCAAAAGAACGGCTGAAATGGGTGGAGATTTCCCCTCTAAGCCAATGTCTTTGTATGCTACAATATGGGATGGATCTGATTGGGCTACTAATGGTGGCAAATATAGAGTCAATTACAAATATGCTCCTTATGTAGCGGAATTCTCCGATTTAGTCTTGCATGGCTGTGCAGTTGATCCAATCGAGTTTTCATCCAAGAGGTGTGACAGCACGCAAAGTTGGGAACAACTCACAACCAGTATCACCTCATCACAAAGAAGCAAGATGGATAGCTTTAGGAGGAAGCACATGACATACTCTTACTGCTATGACCAAACCAGATACAAGGTTGCTCCTCCGGAGTGTGTGATCAATCCCCGAGAAGCTGAAAGACTGAAGAAGTTCGATCCTGTCACGTTTGGAGGAGGCAGGCGCCACCATGGGAAACGACACCACCACATGCGAGCAAGCCGGTCTGAGGCTGATTCCATCTAATGAAAGACCTTTGACCATTGTTTTCCTCTCCTTTCCATTCAGTTTGGGGATCAGTTTTGTGTATAGAGAGAGGGGAAGACTGCAGAGCACAGCACATATGCATATATATATATATACTGAGGGTGATATGAGTCATTATATATGTTCAATGATGTGGGGGGTATGTGTATAGTTCCATACCTTTTTAGGTTTCCCTGTCCATTTTTGTTATTTATGCAATAAAATACTTTACCAGATTTAAAACATTGTTATTTTTTTAAAAGTTAAGTATCATTTGCTGCTTTCCCTCTTGGTGGTTCAAAGAGACATCTGCAGCTCCCAAAATTGTTGCATTTAATGTCCAAAGTTTGGGGTTTTCTATATGTCTGTTAGCATGTTGCTTTGGAATCTAAGGAGGGTTAGATGTGACAAGTTGGGGAGATATACTTTTAAAAAATATTACTAAATTTTATTTTTGAGCCCTCCAAAAACTAATAATTTAATTTAAACCCCTTAACAAAAAAAATTAACTTTGACATCTAAAATTTTATAATTAAAAAAAAAAAAAAATGTTGATTTCGCCCACTACAGAACATAAATTCATCCATTCCAAGGACATTAAATATAAAGCATTTGCACAAAATCATAAGGTGAAGAATGGAGGTCACAAATTTTTGGAACAACTTGTGCTTAGATTCCAATATCATTTGACAGCCAATTCTGAACTGGAATTGCAACCTCATTGAGTAAAATTAAAATGAAAAAAATGAAGAAATCCCAGTATTTTAGACCACATACTAATAATTCATAGTTATCCATATGCACTGACATAAATCATGTGCAAAGCTCAAAAAGAAAAGGCTACATCTCACTATCTTTTAAAGCAGTTATCTTTGATTGCTACAGATTGTAACCTGCATTTCCCTAACGGTGAAAGAAATCAAAGGAAATGGATTTGATTAACACAAGCTAACAAGTGCAATATCAATATACATACCTGCTATAAACCCTAAAACTTGACTTTGTCCAATAGTATCACATGTATGTATAGCCCTTCCTCTTACTAATCCGTGTAAAGTAGATGGATGTAAGAAATAGCATGTAAATCATTAAAAGGATGCCATGGTGTGTTATGTCCAAGAATTTTATTTTTTTTTTTCTCTATAACAAACAACTGTTAAGAAATATAAATGATAGTCCAAAAGCATAATGTCCAGAAGATGCTTTCCAGCAACAAGAGGAGATGCATTCAGAAAAGTTCTCAACACAAATACGACTCCAACTAATTTCGAATTCTACTACCAAACTTACATTTACCACCAAAGTATATCAGTAAAGAACAAGATCTCTAATTCTGGGATTCAGCTGCCTCCTTTCTCTCTTATCAGTTTGATGAAATTCTGAACAATTATTTTGCCTTCAGAGGTTATGATGCTCTCCCGACTGAAGTGAACACCCTGCGGTTTTCAATCAACTTAATGAGCATAAAGAGAAGTAAATGGAAAAGATTGATATAGTAATACTTCAGTAAGTGGCAAATAAGCATAACAATGAGGGACAGCCTCTGCATAAGTCTTTTTTTGGGACCCTACTTTTCCTCGACTCTTGGTTTGTGATAAAATGAGGAAAAAGATGACGTAAAGAACTTGTTAAAAGTACTTGTTTTATGATGGTAGCTTTAGATTCTTTTATCTATAACCAGACTATGGAATCAAATCATATAAAGGTATACACAAATTGCTAAAATTGGATGACGGAATGTATGTAGAAGATGTGGAGATAATATTGTGAACAATATCATTGGCTGTCTCATAACGACGATGTTGGAATTGCAGATATGTTCTTAGCAGTGATGGGGGTTAATATAGGGGTATAATTAAGATGAAAAAATAGCTATTTTAATTCCTAAAATGCTGCAAAAACCAAGAGTGTCATGTCTAAGGCACTGAAGTCAAGAAAGGGTACTCCTATGAATCTATGATGCCATTAGAGATGCTATTACATTGATATCCTTAGGCAGTAATGTCAGAACAGAGGTAACTAAGAGACGAGAGACTTTTTGATAAATATGAGAACAAGTGACAGTTTGGTTTTCAACAAGGCGTGAGGAACGGGTGCCAACAAAGAGGATATGAATGGAGATGACAAAAGAAAGAAATTATTAGATTTATTAACATAAAATAGGCTGTTAGTTAACATTTCATACTAAAATTTAGAAGGCATCAATGTCTGCGAGTGCATGTATACAAGAAGACACCATTTTGGCCAAAAAAAGAAGACACCACTAGAAAAATCAATATAAACAACATGATAGAATAATTTCTTCAAATATCATTTGATAAACTTAATAAAATTAGGAGAATAAAGCACATTGCAGAAAGAACCTTAGTAGATGGTTCTTAAAATAAGTAATTGGTCAAACATATATCATGGTTGAACTATGATTCTGCAGAGATTAAAATTATGGTACCAGGGAATTTAACCTTATATTGATATTCAATTATTCCAGATATAATTATAGTGAGTCTATCAATTAGGAGTGTAACTAATTTAAGTAAAGAAATCAGTTACATCACATCAAATACAATCTTACCAGCCAATCAGTTAGTTGTCAATTTGACTGTAGGTGTTTGTTCTCATTCAGAAAATCATTGTGCTAATACGTTATAAGTAAAATAGACAGCGGTCTTACATGTAGATACTTGTATATTTTGTGCCGAGCAGCCATTATCAGTCCATCTTCTGTAAAAGCAGTAACCTTGAGTGCTTCCAAGGAAAACCATCCATATCAAGAAAGGCATCGGGACCTCTGCCAGCTTGGAATGGGCTGGAAAAGGCACAAACTTAGTAAGAATTGCTGATAATCTGAGGTGTAGTTAATGAAATAAATTGGAAATTGTTTTTAAGAGTAATTTAATAGAGCTTCCAAATGTCTACTAAAAATAAAGTAGGATAGTAGCAGAAAAGGGAAATGAGGTTTTGACCAAATATGCCACACAGTAATAGTATATTACCTTCTCACATGGGGGCTAGGGTTGGTTGTGAGGGGAAGCAAGGTGCAGTTTTCTGTGAGAGAGTTTGGTTTTAGTTTCCCAAATAAGCATTGCAACATGCTCAACAGTGACTATATACCCTTAGACACTATATGAACTTCATATGACTGGGCTTCTTTTTTGGTATATTTATAGACTCCTCACTCTCAACACCCTTTCATTGCCAATCTCATAGCTAAACCTAGGTCTGAAAGCGGCAGGGTGATTTGCAAAACTGAAACATAGACTTCACTAATTAAAATGGCTCTTCTTCTGTACCTTTATCAAATTCAGTTTGCTAATGTGAGATTTTAACGAAGATAAGATTTTTTTCATACCACTAGTTTTTCAATGGCCAACAAATTTAGGACATGATTAGCTACATAAGTAGTCAACCATGCACATTATGTGTAACATGCTGTATTGCATGAAAATAGATCACATTCTGTATAGAGCTCTACTGATTTTCTGACCTATTGGAACCATCTAGCATTGGTAAACAAAAGCTGACAGGGTGTAGAATCCTTCTCAAGGGGCATTGGAAAAAAAAGTGGAAATTGAAACATGTTTTACAGCTCCTTATCCACTATTTTGCCTATAAACTAAACAAAATTTCCTAACAGTTGAAACTTTGTTAGGGGAAAAGTGCTATTAAGGAGTCCCTGTACTTTAAAGGTAAAAGAGGGCTCAAGAAACAAATTTGACTGTATTGATAGTTTGAGCACATAATTGAAGCACACTTAAAGAATTTAAAAAGGAAAAATTGTGGGACAAGAAGTATATACTTTGGCAATCCTGTAAACAACCCAGCTTCCTTCTCATCATAATAATATACACAAACTGTCGCCCAGTTTAAGACCATATGGAGAACGTACCGTCTTTCCTGCATTTTACAATGAAGCCAAACAGATAATGTTAAGGTCCCACCAGCAAGCAGCCCAGCTTCATGATAAACATACACGACTATGGAAGTCGCTTCCTTAGAATAAATACTGAGATAATGTAGAAAGATCCTGAATTAAAATGAATAACAGTTACATAAGCTACCCTTGAACACTCACCTCTGAAAGCCTCACAAATGCACCACAAGGTACAATCGTCCAAGCTCCAAAACTGTTTGCAATAATGTTCTGGAGTCTTTGAGCGTGCCTGTACAATGGATACAAAGTGTATAAATGCTGAAATACGACAGATTCTTATGCTTTGGTTAATACGGCAAACTAGTACCTGGACCAGGGGAGATGAGCACTCCCCTAGGGTTTTTCCTACAATATAACAGGAGAACTAGTCATTATATGAATAAAATCTCTAGATATAAGATAATTAATAACCATTCACCACCCGAGTGACCATCATGTTATACAAGTAAATAGTATTGTACTAGTCAAAAGGCTAAAATTCTTACCTTTTCAACTCTTCCACGGTTAACTCATCATTCCGACAAACCTTGAGACTACATCCAAGCTCTCCCAAATACTGCAAAATAACATGTAAATTCTGAGGGTTTTCTGTAATTAGTCAATAGCACAACTCAGAAAAGACTAAAAGCAATCAAACAAAAAATTTCATAAGGCAACATTTCAAGGTCAGAAAATTATTATCAACTCCTTTTACCCCTTTCATAAGGCGGCAATCAAATGAACCATGTCTACTGCTTAAAAGGACAAAGACAAGATTGAAGTGAGGATTATTCCCAACATTGGAAGCAAGATTTCACTCTATTCCCTAATAGTTGGTTTCTCAGTGCTTGTGCTTGTCCTTGTCGGGGAGAAATCTTTGACCAATCTCTAGCACCATAAACATAAAAAACTGTCTCATGCTATTGATATTCATTGGTCAAAGACCATTAAACCAAGTGACCAACAGTATCGAAGATGCTGAATTGAGTTCACTGCACCATATGAATATTCATTCAGCAGGAATCACTTTTGACATATCATACTAGATCCGTTATTCTGCCAAACAAAGGAAAGGGAATTCTAGGCGACAGTCCTCTAGGATTTCCATCAAGAGAACAATTTGTTGTGTCTCCCATACTAGATGTGAGACATACTGGTGCGTCTTCTCTTGTGAGCAGCTTGGATGTTGGGAGTACTCTTTTCAGAGTGGACTGTCCTTATTTTTATGGGAGTAATTTTCAAGGGTGGTGGTCTAAGTTTGAAAAGTACTTCGAATCGAAGGGGGTAGGAGACCATGCTAGAGTTCGACTGGTGATGTTACATTTGGAAGGGAAGGCATTGGATTGGCATCACTTCTTTGTCCAGAGGCAGGGAGGGTTACATCAAGTGACCTGGGATCTGTATGCCAAGGGCCTGAATGAGTGCTTTGGATCTGACTCATTCCTTGATAATGTGGCTAAACTTGTCTCAATCAGGCAACAAGTATCTGCCGATCAGTTTCATGATGGATTTGTAAGTTTCCTGAATCAACTCCACTTGCCTGAAGCATATGCACTAAGCATTTTCACAAGTAATTAAAACCTGAAATAGGACAGTACCTTAAGTTGTTCAAGCCACAAACTTTGGTTGAGGGGGTACACTTTAGCTAGACAAGTTGAAATATTGTCTTAAGACCTTCTAGGAAGTGATTACTTGTGAATATTGCAGTAGGCCCTTGTAAACCTTTATTACCTGTTTCCAGAATGCATCATGGTAATGGGGGCCCTTCACCAGTACGTGGTTCTGTGGTGTGGGTCAATACTGGTCAACGAGTCCCCACTAAATCTCTTTCTCAAGCCAAGATGGATGATATAAGGAAGAAAGGACTTTGTTTTTTGTATGGCTTCAAATATTCACCAAGACACAAATGCTCCAAATCCTAACTATATCAGCTTATCATTGAACCACAAGTTGATCATGATACTGATGCTAAAAGTCCTACTTCAGAGGAGTTCCAAGACTATCTTGAGTTCTTGACCAATTAGAGGTTGCAGATCAAATGGTTGAGATTCCTACTCTATTGTTGTCTTTACATGCTTTTCAGGGGTCACAAGGGCACAATACTATGAGGCTTTCAGCTCTCATTAATCAGAGTGAGGTGATTATCTTGGTGGATTCGGGGAGTACACAATTTTGTGGGCTCCAAAGTAGCTAAGAGATTGAATTTAGCTGTAGAAAAAGTAAGTACACTGAGGGTCGTGGTGGCTAATGGTGTACGATTATCAACTCAATGGTTGTGTAGGGATGTGCAGTGGAAGACACAAGGCTATCATTTCTTGACTGACTTTATGATTCTGCCAATGAAGGGGTGTGACTTGGTACTGGAAATCTAGTGGCTCTTGTCTTTGGGGCTAATCATTTGGAATTTCTCAGCTTTAACCATGCAATTTGAACACATGGGGCAGAGTTGTGTTCTCCAAGGGATTATTCCAGGTTCTTTACAGATTGTGTCTTACAGTCAATTGTCTAAATGTTTGAGCATAATGGGGATTGGTCGTTGTCCTATGCTATTGACTTCATGTGCTCAAACCACACTCACTGTTCCATCAATACAACTGCCTTCAGACTTACAGTCCTTGCTGAATATGAAGATGTTTTTTAGACACCTACAGGATTACCTCCACCTCGGTTGCAAGATCATAGAATTGCACTGATAGATGAAACTAAGGTAATGAAGATGAAACCCTACAGGTATCCTTCAATGCAGAAGACAGAGATAAAAAGGTTGATACAAGAGATGTTGCAGGCTAGTATAATTCGTGACAGTAATAGTCCTTTTGCTTCTCCTGTGGTGATGGTCAAGAAGGATGACAATTGGAGGTTGTGCATTGACTACAGACAGCTTAACCAACTGACCATCAAGGCAGGTTCCCTATACCTGTCACAGAAGAATTGCTTGATGAATTAGGCTAGGCAAATTTCTTTTCCAAGTTGGATTTAAGGTCAGGCTACCATCAAATAAGGATGTGGGACAAGGATGTGCACAAGACAGCTTTCAAAACACATGAGAGACATTATGAATTTCTTGTCATGTCTTTTGGCTTGACAAATGCTCCCTCCAATTTCCAAGCACTTGTGAATTCGGTCTTTAAACCATTGTTGAGGAAGTCGGTCCTTGTTTTCTTTGATGATATACTCGTGTACTCTAACACTTGGTTAGATCATTTGAGCCATCTACAGGAAGTGTTACGATTGCTGAGACTGTATCAGCTCTATGCAAAGAGGACTAAATGCACTTTTGGAGCAACTCAAGTTGAATTTCTTGGACATATCATCTCCCGAGGGGAAGTTAGCATGGATATGACCAAAGTAGAAAGTGTCATCAACTGGCGTTGTCCACAATTTGTTAAGGAATTGAGAGGGTTCCTTGGATTATTCGGGAATCACAGAAGATATATATGAGGATATGGAGGGTTGGCTAAACCTCTTACTGCCCTACTGAAGAAGGATACTAGGTGGCAGTGGACTGAACACACACAAACAACATTCAACAGCTCAAAGAAGCCATGTGTCAAGCACTAGTGTTGGCTTTGCCTGGCTTCCAAGGAAGTGGGCAAGGGATAGGAGCAGTCTTCAAGCAAAAGGGTAAGCCTGTGGCATTTTTCAGTAAAGCTCTGGGAGCCAAACACTAGGCTCTCTATATATGATAAAGAAATGTTGGTTGTACTCCTAGCAGTAAAAAAATAGCATCCCTACTTGATTGGAATACATTTTCAAATTAAAACAGACCATCAAAGCCTAAGATTTTTTACTGAACAGCAGGCAATAACCCCCTATCAACAACAATGGGTTGCTAAAATGTTGGGTTATGATTACTCAATTCTTTATAAGAAGGGAACTCAAAACACTGCTGCAGATGCTTTGTCCAGGATTCTTCAGGAGCAGGACCCTCAGATTTTTCAGTGTGTGGGTGCTATTAGTCTTTCTTGGTCCAAGCTATGGGATCAGATTGTGGATTCTTATAGAGTTGATGCTAAGATCCAAAAATTGTGTCAGGAAATTTAAGACCAGCCTAATCTTCACCTTAAGTATTCTTAGGATGGCAGAATGATTCGAAGGTTAGGGAAGGTTGTGGTGGGCCACAATGAACAGCTTAGGAAGCATCTTTTTTACCTCTTCCATGGAGGGTTAGTAAGGGGTCACTCGGGTGTCCATGCTATTAGGCATAGAATTACGAGCTTATTGTACTGGAAGGGCCTTTCACAGGATGTTAAAAAATAGGTTCATGAATGTGCGACTTGTCAGAGATGCAAGGTGGACAATTCTGCTTCTCTAGGGTTGTTGCAACCACTTCCTATACCTGATCAAGCTTGGTCAGCTATTAGTATGGATTTTGTAGAGGGCTTACCTGTTTCAAAAGTGAAATCTACAATTTTGGTGGTAGTGGATATGCTTACAAAATATGGCCACTTTATTGCATTAGTCCATCCTTTTACTGCTATTACAGTGGCACATGAATATCTCAGTCAAATTTATAAACTCCATGTCTTACCAAAATCAATTGTTTCTGACAGAGATCGAGTGTTCCTTAGCAATTTTTGGCAGCTTTAAACATTTAGGCACCAAACTCCAATTGTCCACTGCCTATCACCCTCAAACAGATGGGTAGTTAGAAATCCTCAACAAGTGCTTGGAAGGTTACCTACGATGCATGACGTGAAAAACCATCTGATTGGGTTTACTTGGTTACCAATGGCAGAATGATAGTATAATACAACTCATCATTCAGCCATCAAAACTACTCCATATGAAGTCTTATATGGTCAAGACCCTCCTATTCATCTTCCTTATATGGCTGGAGCCTCTCAGGTTGCCACAGTGGATCGAACCTTGTAGCACTAAGAGACCATGAGGAAGGTACTCCATTTCCATTTGAAGCGAGCTTATGAGAGGATGAGGCAACTAGCCAACAAAAGGAGATCAGACAGGGAGTTTGCAGTAGGTGATTTAGTTTACCTGAAGCTTCAACCATATTGACAGCATTCTTTAAGGAAATTTCGAAACCAGAAGCTGTCACCTCGATATTTTGGTCACTTTCAAGTGGAAGCTAGGGTGGGGGGCAAGTTGCTTATCGGTTGCAACTTTCACCAACTGCTCGTATCCATCCCACTTTTCATGTTTCTCAGTTGAAGAAGCATATCAGATCTGCAGTGAGCTCTCCAGTGTTGCCACAAGTGGGATCTAATGGTGCAGTTCTCAAAGAACCCATCAAGATGTTAGACAGAGGCATGGTGAAGAAGGGGAATCAAGCAGCTACTGAAGTCTTGATTGAGTGGGCTAACACATTTCCGAAAAATGCTACTTGGGAGAACTTGAAGGAGATCCAACATAGGTTTCCTACTTTTGATCCTTGAGGACAAGGATCTGCTTCAAGGGGAAGGGTATTTGTTATGGAATGCAATTGTAACTGTCATTTCATATTTCTGTTAATTACTGTTAGTTCCTTTTTATTGTAATACGCTATGTTTCAAGGGTGGGTATTGCTCGTATCAATCAACGATTGCTTAAACGTTTGGTTTTGGGAAAAACACTGTTTAATGAAACATTGTAGTTTTGGCAATGGTTATTCTGCCAACCGTTACAATTCGTTATCCTGCTTCTCTTAATAGCCAATTAGAGAGAGCAGAGGTAGTTATGAAATTTGAAAACCAGACTCAATTTTCTTCTCTCTCGTTTCTCTCTTTCTCACCTTCTATTTTCTTAAATTTCTTCTTTCAAAATCACCTCGCAACAAAGACACGTAGTTTTGAAGATGCAATCAAACCTGGCAAAGATAATAAGCAAAACTATAATAGTTATGAATGAGGATAATGGGATTCTTAGTGTTTTACTCTCCAAACACTGAAGAGGCTAAATCCGATGCCAATGATGTTTTTCTCAACAATCCCATTTCTCTATCTTACCAAAAAAACCAACTCTTGCAAAACGACACAAAAAGAACCTTTCTTTAATTACACTGTACACAAACCCCCCCAAAAAAAAGAAGAGAGACAAAGAGAGAGCCTGGATAGGTGACATAGTCACATAGATGGGTTTTGATGGGTTTTACTAGAGAATTGAAACAATTTGAATCAAGGCCCGAGGAATGAATTAGAACAAGCTAAGGACGAATTTATAAGAAGTTCAAACTAAGAAGGAATTATATTGGAAATATCCCGAAACAGAAAAAAAATTTCTTCCCCCAGAAAGCCTACGCTTTTACGGAGAAAATCCCTAAGAAATTATTTTCATCTTGCACGGAAAAAAAAATCTCCATCTTCTTCCATCTCACGCCGCAAGCCTACCCTTTACGCCCTATTCTTCTCTTAGAACTGTAGAACCATGGATTCTATATTCTTTTAAAATATAAAAATCAAAATACTCACAAAAATATTCTACCCTATAAAAGCCCCAACACAAAGTTTTCCATCCCTTTGCTGTCACTGAAAACAACCGAAACCTTTCCCCTTTTACTCTGATTTGGCTTCCAGTTATGGACCAGTATTAGTAATAGAACAAGTATCAGAGAGAGAGAGAGAGAGAGAGAGAGAGAATGCCGCTAGGGAAGTATTACTGCGACTATTGCGATAAGCAATTTCAAGACACACCTGCTGCTCGAAAACGCCACTTGCAGGGCCTCCAGCACCTCCGTGCCAAAGCTCAATGGTTCCACTACCAAAACGCCCAAGGTGCTCTCTCACTCACTGCTTTTCTCCCAACTCCCCTACTTCCTGCTTTTTTATTCACATGTTTGTGATTGCAGATCTTTATCAAACTTCGGTACCACCCTTTTCGAAAGGCGTCTGCAATCGCTTCCTTAATACAGTAAATATCCCTCTCTTCTCCTCTTGGAATGCCATTTTTGTTTCTTTTTACTTCAATCATATAATATTCAAGTGCACTTGGTTTTCCTGTTTTAGGGATTTTGCCAGTACGGAGATAATTGTAAATATTTCCATCCCAACAATGATTCTCGGACCCCAAATCCTCCACTTTCAACTGCACCACCAGGTCTTTTTTTTCTCCCTCTGTTTTATTACTTCATATTTGTTTATGCAGTGCAATGCAAGTAAGGATGGGTTTTATTTATATTGTTATAGGTGGTGTAGAGGGAAATGAAAATGGTATGGCAATATCGTGGGGTAATCTGCCTCCATCCTTAAAGCCCCCACCTGAGGCTGGATATCCACCTCTTCCTTTTGTGGATTGGGGATAAACTCTCTCCCTCTCCCTTGCTCTGTTTCTAGACACCAATTTCCTCATTTAGTTTCTTCATTTGTTAAAGCTGTATCTTCTTGTTTATATTATTTTTACATTCATTTCCCTGTTCTTTCTCCTTTTACATTTCTTGTCATCATGCGTATGTCAATACCTTGATAATGGGAATTCATTATATTACACAACACAATTGTCTAACAAATCTAAAAGGTGAAATGTTACGGTTCAATTGATCCTTGGTTCAGTTTAGTTTGTGCATTATAGGAACAAATGGTAAGAATGCAAGTCAGAGTATGAATGTTGTATGATTAGGTGGCGGAATTTGAGTAGACTTCCAAAGTCTATCCATAAGCTTCAGAGCTTATTGACATTTAGAGATTATTTGATGTTTCAAAGCTTCAAGTGCCTGTCTGATCAACCTCATATTCGTAGAGGAAATTCAACCTGGTAATTGGAACTCGCTTCAGTTCTTGCACTTCTTTGGTTGCTAAGGCATTGAAATATTTTGTTTAAAGGGATGCAAAACCTCTCGTCTCTTAGATTTCTGGCTGAGTTGCTGTACAAGTCTGAAATTAGAGGAAATTGCAATGTGAGGGATCTCTGTCTGGGATGCTCTTACCCATTTGGAGGTCATTGAAATCTGGGATTGCCCCAACTTTGAGGCACTGGTTTCATAAGATTTTATTTTATTTTAATTAATTTATAAAATGTTTATATATTTAGTTTAGAATCCATTTTGACTAAAGTTTTATCTACATTTTTATACGAAACATTTAAATGATTTACAACATATTAGTTGATGTATTGATTTTAGCTCTCCATTTATTTTTCACCTCTTTAATCTATAAACTTATGTTGTTTGTCAAATCACTCTAAAATAAATGACAAAATTACGTATGTTAACTTAATTTATAAAGTATTAAAATTATTAAAAAAAGTATAAAAATATTTTTAAAATTTTTAGAAAATTAATTATGTTAACACGTGGCAATCCACGTTAATGCCATGTTAGTAAAGTTAATAAACGTTAATTTTATTCATTTTTTATTGATTTAATAAATAATGCAAGTTCAAGAGTTAAAAGGGTAAAAAATTAAATAGTGGACTAAAATAACTTTTTTTTTGTAAAGATAAAGGGCCAAATAAGTTATTATGCCAAAAAATGGAATTAAAAATCAGTTAAAATTTGATAAAATCATTTATACTATTATTTAATCCTGTAATTGAGTTGTTGTCATAAATAAACTAGGTACCCATTCAATTAGTGAAATTATAAAAATATTCATTTGTAATTAAAATAAATTATATTATTCAAAACATTTTAGTCTTTTAATTTTAAAAACAAATAAAAATTTAAATGTGGTTAAATTTGAACTCACGCTATTTACATAAAGGGTTAACATTTAGTTTGCCCTCTGAACTTGTCTAAAAGTATCTAGTTGATACTTGAATTTTTTTTAACTAATTGGTACCTAATCTTGTATTTTGTCACCTAGGTTGGTACCTCCTCATTAACACTATTAGTTTGTGCTGACATGCACTAATAGCCAATATGGTGGTGACACGTGGCAACTTATCAATATAGCATGTGATGAGCATAAATTAAAAAAAACTTTAAAATTAAATTAATTAATAAAAAATATAAATTTGTATCTAGGTTCATCCTTGATATGAATAAAATTATATTTTTTTATTAATTTATATATTTTAAATTTTTAAATTTATATCTATCACATGGCATAGTGAGAGGTTGTCATGAGTCACCAAAAGATTGGCTATCAATGCCACGTTAACATAAACTAACGGTGTTATTGTAGAGGTATCAACCTAGATGATAAAATACAAGTTTAGGTATTAACTAAGTTCAAGTACCAACTAGATACTTTTGGACAAGTTCAATGGGTAAACTACATATTAACCCTTACATCAACAAAACATTAACTTTACCACTAAACCAAAGCTTTATTGTAATATAAATTTTACATTTTAATTGTATTATGCATATTATTTTCCCATCAATTGTATATATTGATAATATTGTTAAGTGAGTTGGTGTCACAAGTCAAAGCAACACTAGCTCAATGTTGATGACAACACTGTGATATTATTAATGTAACAACCCAATTTTTAGTGGTATCGAAAAATACTATTTTGGGACCCCATTTGTGTAACCTGAGTTCATAAATATTAAATAGGGATATTTATGGAGTTAGTGTATAGATTAATTGAAATTTGGATAAGTAATTTAGCCGAAATTGTGATTTATTAGACCTAGGAACTAAATTGCAGAAGATTAATCGCTATAGATTTTTTATTAAGAAAATGCTTGGGGACTTAGATAGAAATTATGTAAAGGATCAAAATAGTAAATAAACCAATTTGCAATATGAGATATTGGATTTTGGAGCTTGATTTAGCTAGCTCATGTACCAATTTGTAAAACTGTTAAAGTTTTGAAAGTTACCATTGTTGAGAATTAGATGAAATTTGTGTGAAATTGTTAGAAATTAAGCTTGGTATATAAAAAAAAGACTAAATTGTAAAGCTTAATTGTTAGTTTCATACATTAGGTACCAAATTGAATAAAATGTAAATATGTCATGAAATGTTAGTAGGGATAGAATATAGAAGGTCCCTGGTGAGTTTTGGTAAAATTAGATTCTAATTTGAGACCCAAATTGAAACTTATGTTTGTCCCAATTTTAGGGACTAAATTGAATAAATTACAAAATCTATGTAATTTGGTATTTGATTCTGATTAGGCTAGAAATTGATTGTATGATACGTTTTATAATTATTTGTAGATAATGACAACACCGAATAGCCGAGAGGGAAAGGAAAAGCAAAAATTGTTGACGAGTGACGTATGGAACGTTGATTTGTACTTTTATGATTCGGGATAGAAATATTTGATTTCATATGCATGTTTATTGGTTGTTGAATCATTGAGTTGAGTTTATTATGATAAATATGAAATGTTTCGATTGAATTTGATATGAAATATCGAGATTAGAGAATTAAAATTAATAAAATGGGAAATGATATGAAATACTTAAATTATGATATGTGATATAAAAATTATATCGAAATATAATTTTTCACCTTATTCTTTTGCCTATCTAAACAACTATTTGAACAACTATTGCACCAAAGTTAACTTTCCACGAGTCATTTTTCAACTTGAAATAATATAACTAGCCTTCCCACGATAATGGAAAACCATTCTCCTTGTTTTATTCTTCCATATCATATCGTTGCAAACATGTTGTTGTCTAAGTGATGTTATGTTCAGTTTTGCAACATTAGATTGAACAGACCTTATTTTTCTCCACCTTTGATCTTTCATCAGTTTGTAATAATGAGATCTAATATGTTTGGCCTTTCCACAATAGTAACAAACATATTTTCTGTCGGAACCATTTTTTTTGTTGGAAAACGGGCCGACTTTAAAAAGAAAAACGGAGTCGCCACCAATCTTTCTTGAAGTGTGATTGGGCCACTTATAAAACATTTTGGTATGCGAATTTTTAAGAAAATGGGTCCGGGAGTCGGTTACGCACAAGGAAGGATTAGCACCCTCGCAACGCCCAAAATTGGTACCGTGTTGATTGATTAACGCCCTTAATATCAAAAAATAAAAACAAAATATTTTAAAATATGAATCTTTAAAAATGTTTAGATGACTCACATTGGATATCGAAACTCTCTTATTTCGAAAAGTTGAAATACCACATCCAGCACGATAGGACACGATATTTCAAACTATCGATACTAAGATCATTTCATGATTTCCAACATTCTTGTCTTGCAATTTTTAAAAGGATATTTCACTATTTGGCCAAACCAAGAACCAAACCCCAAACGATTGGGCACGATTCCTAGATTTCCAATCATGAAATATTGCCTTTATCTAAGAAATACGATAAAAGAATCTTTGAAGGATATTCATTGTTTGAATGAGAAAAATCGAAACCCAAAGACGATTGGGCACGAATCCCTTGAACTTCCCAAACACGAAACATTGCCTTATTTCCCAAAACATGATCAAAATCTTTAAAGGATATTTAGTGATCTAGACGAACGAAAAAATCGAAGCCCAGCACGATTGGGCACGATTTCTCGAACTTCAAACACACAAAATTACCTTCGTGAAACATTTTTAAGTTTTTGAAAAAAGGAAAAAATAAATAAATACGTGGAGATGTAGACACAATTGATAGGAATGACAATAATGAACACGAAAAGGGAAAAATACACCATAATATTATAAAAAAATATGTGATAAATTAAACGAAGCGGTAATAATAATAATAATAGTAATAATAATAATAATAATAATAATAATAAAGGGAAAAAGGTTTAAAATAAAACAATATTAATAATAAAGCTAGTAATAATAGGTTTAAAATAAAAATAATAATAATAATAATATTAAATGAAATAGTAATAATAAAAGAAAGAAAATCAAAATAATTTTAAGCAAGAACGAAAATAATAGGAATACTAAAACAACAATGTAAATAATAAAAGTAATAGGAGTACTAATAATAATAACAAATATAATACTAATAATAAATATAATCATAGTCATAATAATATGTATATAATAATAATAATAATAAATAATAAATAAAAGATAATAAGATAATAATAGTATTAATAAAACAAGAATAATAAAAATACTAAATATAATAATATATATATATATAAATAACATAGTAGTAATAGTAAAAATAATACTAAAATGATAACAATAATAAAAAAATGACAGAATAAAATAATAAACAAAAGAAAATAAGAAAAAGGACTAAATTAAGTTAAAAATGAAAATTAAGTGAATTTTAAAGAAAATAGACGGATTAGGGGCCGAATTGCAACACGCAAGAAACCTAGGGGGGCAAAACAGCAATAAACCCTCCTACCGAAACGGGGCGTTTAAACTGAGGACTCAATTGAAATCAGAAGCAAATTTTGGGGTCGATTCAGGAATAAGAAAAACCTGATTCCAGAACCAGGAAAAAGCAGAGGGGCTAAACGCGCAATTAGCCCCTCCAAAGCAAAACACGCGGATCTTAGCCCTGTCTTGGTCGGGTCGCGGTCGAGGCCCAAACGACGTCGTTTGGCCCCGACCTGATGCTCAAAAGCGGCCGTTTAGTTCTTCTATAAAATAAAATTTTCCTTAAAAAAAAATCATTTTCCTTCTTTCTCAAAAAAAAACCCAAACAAACTCTCTCAAAACTCTCTCTCTCCCCTCTCCCACCGATGGACGCCGGCCATCGTCCGGTCGCCGGACCGCAAATGCTACCACGCAAACCACCATTCACGGTGGTAGGAATCAAAAAAAAGTAAGTTTTTCCTTTTTTTTGAAAAAGTACGATATTTAATACTTATATATCTGTATGAAAAAAAATATTTGTATATGCACGCAATAACAGATTCGAAAAATGTAAAAAAAATAAAGATAAAAATAAAAAATGAACCTCTGCTTGTATTGATATTATGTGCGTATAAAAAAAATATCACTTTCGGCTCTGTAACAATCCTATCAATATTCTCTTATCTCCCCGATCTAAAAAAAAAAAATCCCCCAATTTATGAGTTTGATTTGACTTTTAAAGCCTCTTTTACAAACGGTTTTTCAATTTTGCGTAAACGTAGCGTGGTAGCGGATGTGCATGCGATGTCTTTAGTAGTTAAGCGTGAGAGGAGGCGGTGACATGAAAGAGGCATGCGGCTAGGGTTTCTTCCCTTTCTTTTTTTGGCTGAAAATTAGTTTAGTTTTGGGCCATTTTGGGCTGCTAGGGTTTAGTCTGATAAATTTGGGTTTTGGGCTGAAAAATTGGGCCTTACAGCTGCCCCTCTTTGCTCATTGTCGAGTAACGAGAATAGAGCAAAGACTTTAAAAGGGCCAATTTTGCCCGGGTTTGCCAGGTCTTAATTTCTTGATGCCTCATTTCCTCAGGTAGCCTCATTCCATCCATTGCATCTTCGGGGGTATAGGAATTTTGTTTCAATCTGCTATCTTTAACCTGCTCCACTCCTGCTCAGTAGAGATAAGGCTTTAATCTTTGACCTGCTCCACTCCTGCTTTCGGTGGGAGATAAGGCTTCAATCTTTGATCTGCTCCACTCCTTTCGATGGAGGTAAGATCTCTTGCTTCGATCTGCTTCTACTCCTGCTTCGGTGGAGATAAGATCTCATCGCTTCGATCCGCTCTACTCTTGCTCAAGAGAGATAAGATCTGTACTTTCGATCCGTTCCACTCCTCGCCGGTGGAGATAGGATCTACTATCTTTTTGCTCGCTCCTCCTTTCGGTGAAGATAAGGCTTCAATCTTGATCTGCTCCACTCTGCCTTTCGGTGGAGATAAGATCTCTGCTTTCGATCTGCTTACTCCTCACCTTTCCAGTAGAGATAAGATCATCATCTTCAATCCGCTCTACTCCGCTTTCGGTGGAGATAGGATTTTCGTCCTTAGCTTTGCTCCACTCCCTTCGGTGGAGATAAGGCTTCAATCTTCGATCTGCTCCACCTTTCGGTGGAGATAAGATCTCTTGCTTCGATCCGCTCTACTCCCTTTCAGAGAGATAAGATCTGTGGTCTTCAATCCGCCCACTCCCTTTCGGTGGAGATAGGATCTACTATCTTCAATCCACTCCACTCCGCTTAGTGGAGATAGGATCTGTTATTTTTGGCCTGCTACCCTCTTGCTAGGGAATTGAGGCTCAATGTTTTCGACTGTTCCACTCTCCTTTCGGTGGGATAAGGCCTATAGTCCTCGGCCAGTTACCCTACCGCTTAGGAATTAAGGCTCGTCGTTTTGATCTGCTCCACTCCGCTTTCGGTGGGATAAGATCTACTATTTTTGGCCCAGTACCCTCTTGCTTAGAAAATTGAGGCTCCATGTTTTCGACCTATTCCACTCCCCGCCTGATGGGATAAGGTCTGATATTTTTGGCCCGTTACCCTACTGCTTAGGGAATTAAGGCTTGTCGTTTTCGATCTGTTCCACTCCTTTCGGTGGGATAAGATCTACTATTTTGGCTGGTACCCTCTGCTTGGGAATTGAGGCTCCATGTTTTCGACCTGTTCCACTCCTGCTCAGTGGGATAAGGTCTGATATTTTGGCCCGTTACCCTACCGCTTGGGAATTAAGGCTCAATGTTTTCGACTGTTCCCTCTCTTTCGGTGGGATAAGGTCCGATATTTTGGCCGTTACCCTACCGCTTAGGGAATTAAGGCTTGTCGTTTTCGATCTGCTCCACTCCCTTTCGGTGGGATAAGATCTGCTATTTTTGGCCCAGTACCCTCTGCTTGGGAATTGAGGCTCCATGTTTTCGACTGCTCCACTCTGCTCGCCGGTGGGATAAGGTCCGATATTTTGGCCCGTTACCCTCTTGCTAGGGAATTAAGGCTCAATGTTTTGACTGTTCCACTCCCTCGCCGGTGGGATAAGGTCCGATATTTTCGACCGTTACCCTACCGCTAGGGAATTAAGGCTCAATGTTTTCGACTGTTCCCTCTCCTTTCGGTGGGATAAGGTCTGATATTTTTTGGCCTGCTACCCTACTGCTTAGGGAATTGAGGCTCAATGTTTTCGATCTGCTCTACTCCTGCTCAGTAGAGATAAGATCTGCTGTCTTCTGTAACTCCCATCGACTTTGCTACATTGTCCTCTGGGGAACCTATCTGTAGAAGTGATTTCATGGGGGCTATGCATATGTCAAATGATTAGGATGTCATGAAAGATGCTCCTAACCATATGTATCATGAATGTTATGAATGGATGCAAAATGTCATGAGAATGATCCATTTTAACACTTGAATTTGTCATTGCTGCTGCTTATTAAGGTGACCCGGACGATATCTTCTCCGTTCAAATGATACTTCTAACAACTAATCGAGGATGTCGTCACCGCTAAACCCTTATCTCAAGTCTCTGAGCCCTTGTAAGTCTGGTTAGTTCTAAATAATTGTCCTATTCCAGATTTTTGTATTATTTAGAGACTTTTACAGTAATACGCAAAACTTCTTTGGTGAAAGAATTATTAGTTCAATAATCATTATTTCCATGAAAAATGCTTGGAAAAGATCATAATAATGGACCAGTAAAGAAATTAATTAGGAGCATAGCTCGAAATAAATAAGATAGTAAATGCAATCAAGAAGGAAATTTATTGGTAGTGTATTTTGAAACGAGCAAATTAAGAATGGGTAAGATGGCAATTAGGTGCCCCAGATATCGTCGACTGAGCTTCTATGTTCAAACTTCTTGAGGACCATTTAAGCTCAATATGTGTTTAAGGGATTCAAAGTACTTTATCGATGCCCCAAGATGTAACATACTTCCTCATTGTCAATTCAAGCGTGGCAAAACTATTGTATGCCCCATCATGATTTGATTACAACTTGAGTCGCCCTTTTCGGGTTTTCGACTCAAAGCCCCTTTGGTCTCAAAGTGCCCTTTGCGGGTTTTCACCTTGGCCTCTCCGTTTTTTTTTTATTCAAGATGCCCTTTGTGGGTTTTCATCTTGGCCCACTTTTAAGCGAAGTACTTCTTGACTGAGTCTGCATTAATTGGATTTGGCAGACTTTTGCCGTCCATCTCGGCTAGCATTAAAGCTCGTCCAGAAAAGGCCTTCTTTACAACATAAGGTCCTTCCCAATTAGGCATCCACTCTCCCCCGAAGTCCTTTTGCATATGGAGGATCTGTTTCAATACCAAGTCTCCTTCATGGAATACTCTGGGGCGGACTTTCTTATTGTAAGCTCGCATCATCCGCTTCAGTCGATTGACCATGGCGAATGGCTCTTAGCCACCTCTCGATCGATTTCGATCGGTCATCATGAGAGTGAACCCTTCTTTTAAATCCAACTTGATTCCGGCAAAATCTAAAGAGTAAGCATTTTAACCCGATGGGCAAGATCAGATCCATCCATAAACCAATGAGAAGGGTGTTGCCGGTGGAAGTCCTTGCCAACATTCGAGAAGCATAGAGGTAAATGGTCTATCATCTTTCAAAATCCCTTTTTTTTTTGGATGGTTTCTTTCTTTTTCTTTTCTTCTTTCTTTCTTTTTCTTTTTCTTTTGTTTTGTTTTTTTTTTAAAAAAAATCGAACTTGAACTCGAGGTTGAAATTGAACTTGATGATTGACCTTGTAACTTTGTTATGGGAACTGAATCTCACTCTCTTAGTGGAATAGTTGACAATCACGAAAATGAATAGGCGTCAACTAGATACTTTTGACGAAATCATCCCCGTAACATTTATGCCCCACGTATAGAAAAAGTATATAAGTCACGTCTTCTCAATTTGGCATTTACTGTAACACTGACAAAATCTCTCTTTCATGGTAGCCTCCTCGTACCTAGGCATATCTTGATGCGGTCATGCAAAACATCTTTGAATTCTTTGAATAACTCGATGGCGTCTTGCTTTGTTTGATTGGCGGCAAGGTTTCCATCTTCACTCCTTTCCCGACTCACAATGTCCATGACCCTTTGTACGATAGAGTCTATTTTTATTTTGCTTTCCCATCCTTAATGATCAATGGGTAAGTTGTACTCTCGACATCTTCAAAATATTCGGATCCTTTTAGACCCATATTTCACTCAAAAGGAGTCATATAAACGTTGCTCATGTCCCGATATCCGGTACCTATTGTAGGTACGAAGGTAAATTCAAAGAATAAGCAGTTCAAGATGATTATTTATAATAATGGATGAAAATGAAAGAACATTCCAAAGAACAATAGAATACATAGTATGACATGGGAAAAAAATGAGAAAATATTTGCTCGACATGAAACACAAACATGCATTTTATTGAAAATAAAGATGTTTGAACATGAGCCTATTTCACAAAAGATTCTTATTGTTTCTAGGCTTAAAACAACAAGTGTGTTTTGAACATTACTCTTTTAGCTCTAAAAACTACAGGAGTTTCCTTCACGGTCAATTATTCAAAATACTTTCGGGCTCGTGAGGCGAATGCCTCCTAGGTTTCCTTCATTCGATCTCTCCTTGAATATGACGTTGATGCTCAAGGCTTTTAACATGTCTTCGGCCATTTCTTCATTTGTCATCTCCGGTTTAGGGGGGATAATTCTTTTCGATATGAATGTCTTGGATATATATGGAAAAGTATTTGATCCCTATTTGACTTCGGCCTCTTTCTCTCGACTCACTTCTTATAGTACACACGTTTTCCCTTCCGCAAAGTCAAAAACTCCACTCTTTATTATCCATTAACCCTTGTACTAGGGCTCAATTCACCACCTTTGTTGGATCTCATGGCCTTCCTTGTTATGGAACTCACAATAGTTCCTCGTATCCGGGATTTGCCCCTTACGTCTTGTCTGATTAAACCTCTTTCCACCATTCTTCTCGGACCTCTCTCATCGGGGTTCTTATTTACGTAACGTTCCACTTGATTCTTTTTCTTGGGCTCTCGATTATCGCATTCATTCCATTATCAATGTGACTGGGTAACGGATTTTCTACAACGGACGCATCATTGAACACTACAATGCCCATTTTGATGAGTCTCTCGACTAGCTTTTTAAAAGGAAAACAATTCTCTATCGGGTGCCCCACTATCCCTGCATGGTATTCACATTGAGTGCTTGCATTGTACCATTTAGGATATGGGGGTTGCAGCGGTTCTGAGTAGACAGGGGCTACTACGTGTGCGTTTAATAAAGTTTTATACAACTCCTTATACGTCACCGGTATAGGAGTAAATTTGAATTTCTCGATCCTTTGCCTCATGTTGGGCTCTTGTCTTGGTGAGCTTGCTTTGCACACCTCTACTTTTCGGTTGGGTAATAGTAATAGGTTTAGGATAACCCGAGCTTATATTTCCTACTTCACCCTCTTTTTTCTTCGGCGTCGCTCTTCTTGTGCTCTCTCCTGCCTCTATCTTCCCACACCTGATCGCGTTCTCTATCATCTCGCCTGACATTACCATATCTACGAAACTCTTAGTCGTGCCTCCTGACATGTGGTTAATGAAAGGTGCCTTCAGGGTATTGATGAATAGCATGGTCATTTTCTTTTCTAGTAACGGTGGCTGGACCTGCGTAGCGACCTCTCTCCATCTTTGGGCGTACTTTACAAGCTTTCACTTGGCTTTTTCTCCATGTTTTGCAATGTGATCCTATCAGTGCTATATCGGTCACATGGTAGTAATGCTTGATGAAAGCTTCGCCAAATCTCTCCACGATTTGATTTGGGTACAACTCAACTGGTTGTACCATTTTGTCGCAGACTCAATCAGACTACCACGAAAGTAATGGATCAACAATGGTCATTGTTGACATATCCTGTCATTCTCAATGAATATCGTGTCTGGGCCTTAGGACAACTAGTCCGTTGTATTTTTCAAACTCGGCATCTTGAACTTTGGAGGAAGTACTAAATCTGGGACTAGACTCAGCTTCTTAGCATCCACTTCGCATTGGTGATCAGTACTTTCCAATGCTCGAAACTTCTTCTCCAGCCATTTGCATCGATCTTCGAACTCTTTTGGAAGCTCTGCTTTTACTTCCTCCCCTTCTGCCACCTCATCGAAGTCTGGGACTATTGGTTTTACCAAATTGACTTCGGGGTTAGAGCTCGAGCCTGCGGGAAAGTTTCAGTCTTGAGCACGGATTAGTCTTGAGGTTTGATATTGACCGATACTCTTGGTGGTTGCACTTGAAACTTACGAGCCAGGCCGGAGGGCAAGCAAAATCTTCATTATCTTCTCCATTATCGACCATAGGCCTTTTTCATTTTCAGGCCCTCCATCAATAATGTGTTAGGCGGCTCATCATGCTTCTCTGGATTCCACATTTGATCCCTCATATCTGTTGGATCTTGGCTAACTGCTCTTGCATCTGAGCCTGTAGTTGGTCTTGCATCTCTTTCTGCATTTGTTCTAACCTTTCCATCCTTTGATCCATTGCTCTCGTCTTTTTTCGAGTGTAATAGCGGTGTTCCAGGATAACTATAATATGACCTCTAGTTAATAGGGTTCTTTTATGATATTAAATGCACATAATCGATGTGATGCTATGCAAATGCATGAAATGCAATGTAAATGAATGAATGCAAAAATTAAGAGGCATTGACTCTGAATTCAGTTATATTAGAAAAACTTTACTAGAAAATAAATTTCTTTACACAAAACGGATCGCATACATGGCCTTATCCTTATAGTCCAAGTGAAAACATGAATCCCTTCTTCGCAAAAGTCAAGTCTTGTAAAATTCTAATAGATACTTCCTCTAACTCCTTTTGCTTGATCCGGACCGCTACTCCTGTTCACTTGTTAGCTTCTTTAGAAATGCCGAGACGTAATAATCTTCGAATATTCTTGTCAACTTGAATCCCTGGGTGATGAGGTCTTGTATTCCTTCACGAATTATAAGTCTTCTCTCGTTGTATTCACTTGGACTATATTCGGATGACCGTATTATAATCCACTTTATCAAAAAATCCATTTTCTTATGACCAACTTTTCTATTTAGTAATCGAATTTGAAATCAACACCTCTTTTCTATGATGTGAATGCAATGCAATCAAAACAGAATAAAACTCCTTAGTACAAGAAAAATAAATAACATAGAACCTATCAGGGTGACCACTGGGGTTTGACATGGTTCCACTTAGGGTAGGCCCTTAGGTTTTCTACATGTGGTTTAGTTCTATAGAAAGGGTACCTGAACCAGCAGATTCCTCAATATTCACCCATTATAGGCTCCTACTGATTGAGTTCAGTTCAAGGGAATACATTTCCTATGGCCATGCGGAGGTGAAAACCTCACGGAACCATAGGTACGGATGTATCCGGCGATCCCCAGCCCATGCGAGGTGAAAACCTCACGAAGGCATAGATTTTGCTCCCACTTAAGGGTGTGACCACAACGGTCATGCAATATGGATGCCAAAAATATTCTATGTCTTACAAACCAAAGAGACATATGGCGACGACAGACTCATGCAACTAAAAAGCGAAAAATTTTATTTTTGATAAAAAGGACACTAATCAACCAATTTTACGGCTTGACTCTCTTATTGGTCCCCAGTGGAGTCGCCAAGCTGTCGGAACCATTTTTTTGTTGGAAAGCGGGCCGACTTTAAAAAGAAAAGCAGAGTCGCCACCAATCTTTCTTGAAGTGTGATTGGGCCACTTATAAAACATTTTGGTCTGCATTTTTAAGAAAATGGGTCCGGAGTTGATTCACATACGAGGAAGGATTAGCACCTCATAACGCCCAAAATTGGTACCGTGTTGATTGATTAACGCCTTAATATCAAAAATAAAAATAAAATATTTTAAAATATAAATCTTTAAAATGTTTAGATGACTCATTGGATATCGAAACTCTCTTATTTGAAAAGTTGAAATACCACATCCAAAGACGATAGGACACGATATTTCAAACTATCGATACTAAGATCATTTCATGATTTCCAACATTTTGTCTTGCAATTTTAAAAGGATATTTCACTATTTGGCCAAACCAAGAACCGAAACCCAAAGACGATTGGGCACGATTCCTGGATTTCCAATCATGAAATATTGCCTTTATCTAAGAAATACTTTAAAAGAATATTTGAAGGATATTCATTGTTTGAATGAGCAAAAATCGAAACCAAAGACGATTGAGCACGAATCCTTGAACTTCCCAAACATGAAACATTGCCTTATTTCCCAAAACATGATCAAAATCTTTAAAGGATATTTAGTGATCTAGATTTAACGAAAAATCGAAGCCCAAAGACGATTGGGCACGATTTCCAACTTCAAATACACAAAATTACCTTCGTGAAACATTTTTTAAGTTTTTGAAAAAAGGAAAAAAATAAATAAATACGTGGAGATGTAGACACAATTGATAGGAATGACAATAATGAACACGAAAAGGGAAAATACACCATAATATTATAAAAAAAATATGTGATAAATTAAGCGAGTGGTAATAATAATAATAGTAACAACAACAATAATAATAATAATAATAATAATAATAATAATAAAGGGAAAAAGGTTTAAAATAAAACAATATTAATAATAAAGCTAGTAATAATAGGTTTAAAATAAAAATAATATTAATAATAATAATATTAAATGAAATAGTAATAATAAAAGAAAGAAAATCAAAATAATTTGGCAAGAACGAAAATAATAGGAATACTAAAACAACAATGTAAATAATAAAAGTAATAGGAGCACTAATAATAATAACAAATATAATACTAATAATAAATATAATCATAGTCATAATAATATGTATATAATAATAATAATAAATAATAAATAATAAGAAAATAAGATAATAATAGTATTAATAAAACAGTAATAATAAAAATACTAAATATAATAATATATATATAAATAACATAGTAGTAATAGTAAAAATAATACTAAAAATGATAACAATAATAAAAAATGCATAATAAAATAATAAACAAAAGAAAATAAGAAAAAGGACTAAATTAAGCTAAAATGAAAATTAAGGTAATTTTAAAGAAAATAAACGGATTAGGGGCGAATTGCAACACGCGAGAAACCTAGGGGCCAAAACAGCAATAAACCCTCCTACAAAGCAGGCGTTTAAGCGAGGACTCAATTGAAATCGAAGCAAATTTTGGGGTGATTCAGAATAAGAAAAACTGATTCGAACCAGAAAGCAGAGGGCTAAGCGCAATTAGCCCTCCAAAGCAAAACACGCGGATCTTAGCCCTGTCTTGGTCAGATTCATGGTCGAGGCCCAAACGAAGTCGTTTGGCCTCGACCTGATGCTCAAAAGCAATGCCGTTTAGTTCTTCTATAAAATAAAATTTTCCTTAAAAAAATCATTTTCCTTCTTTCTCAAAAAAACCCAAACAAACTCTCTCAAAACTCTCTCTCCTCTCCCACCGATGGACGCCATGCCATCGTCCGTCACGGACCGCCAGAATGCATGCCAAATGCCACCGTTCACACTGGTGGGAATCTGAAAAAAGTAAGTTTTTCCTTTTTTTGAAAAAATACGATATTTAATACTTATATATCATATGAAAAAAATATTTGTATATACGCAATAATATGATTCAAAAATGTAAAAAAAATAAAGATAAAAATAAAAAATGAACCTCTGCTTGTATTGATGTTATGTGCGTATAAAAAAAAAATATCACTTTCGGCTCTGTAACAATCCTATCAATATTCTCTCTTATCTCCCCCCCGATCTAAAAAAAGAAAAAATCCCCAATTTACAGGTTTGATTTCGACTTTTAAAGCCTCTTTTACAAACGGTTTTTTCAATTTTGCGATGTAACGTGGTAGCGGATGTGCATGCGATGTCTTTAGAAGTTAAGCGTCTGAGGAGGCAAATGACCTTAAAGAGGCATCTTGCTAGGGTTTCTTCCTTTCTTTTTTGGTGAAAATTAGTTTAGTTTTGGGCCATTTTGAAATGTTAGGGTTTAGTCTGATAAATTTGGGTTTTAAATTGGGCTGAAAAATTGGGCCTTACATTTTCTATTATTCTTTTTACTTGTCTTAAAAAAAAGAAATAACAACCATCTTTTATATTGAATAAAATTTCTAAGAGATATAGGTTTCTTACAAAGTTCATTATGACCAGGCTCGAATCTCCTAACAATAAATATCTCATCACTTTGGCTTTCACATTTCTTGAGAGTGGCTTCGAGATCATTTTAAGTCTACTCATTTGCTTTCAAAGTTGCATCTTTTTTCTTTCTATAGTTTCGTTAAACATTTCATTAGTTTTTTTTTTAAATCAACAATCATATCATCTTTCTCTTTGACCACGGTTTCAAGTCTTTATTATTTGGCTAAACATATCCTTTAGGTTGAAAAAACATCATTGTCACTTTTAATTTAATGCATTAATCACCAAATGGACGTGTGATAGAACTACCTTTCTTCTTGGACTTTATTATTGCAAACCGTAGTTTAAGATCCCCTTCAAGTATGTTTGAAATCAAGCTCTGATACCAATTGTAATAATCTCGATTTGCTCGTGTTCAATTCAATGTTCAGATAGTATGTTTAGACAATATGTTCAAACAAAAGTTGAAATAGAACATAGGCAGTATACAAATAAGAGAATGAGAGAAATAAACACAAGAAATTTGCTAACACAATTCAGATTCACAGATCCTACTTTGTCGAAACCTTGCTTAGCAAATGATCTTATTCAACAATTGATCTAGTAACCTATTGGATAAATCTCAATCTAAAGTGATTGTAGTCCCAATAACTAACCTCGACTTGTTACAAATCATTCACCCCAAAAACCTCACAATACAACTAGTAAAACTCTCCAATAAGCTTACGAAATGAGTGCAAAAATAAAAGGAAAAATCAACCAAATCAGCACAAGCAATCTCCTAGCTTCCTCTTCAACATGCAAATTGATGCCTATTTATAGGCCAAATAAGACAACCTTCAAGATTAAATTTTGTAGAGATAAATACTTCAATTTGGTGCATAATAATCCAAGATAAAAGCCTCCAAAAATTATCCCAAAATACAACCTTATCATTAAGTAAAATCATCAGCTTAAACATAAAATAAATAGCTTAAAGGATAAAGATAAATATAAGCTTTATTCAATAAGGCAAGTCGATCAAATCTTCCTTAAGCCACCAATTTCGATTATCATGGTTTGAGATGGATTACAATACACCTTGGAATCCATTTGCTTATGGTAAAATCATGTGTCAAGGATCAAGTCGATCAAAGGTCTTATCTGAACAAGTGTTTAAATAGTTGTTTGAACAAGAGTCGAGTCATCAGTCTAGAAAAGCCTTGGTCTTAACAAGTTAGTCGACTATTTTAAATAATTTACTTTTTAAAATATGTATTTTTACTTTTGGTGTGAATTTTTCCTTCAATTTTATAAAATTATTAGATTATAGCATGTTTAATATAGGTGAATATATTTATACAAAATTCATATAAGATTAAAACGAAGCTTTAGTTAAATTAATAAAAATTAAATATCTTGATAATAATGATTTAATATTACATATGCATCTTTGTATTTTTTTTATAGTTGAACAAATATGATATATTTTTTCTCCTTCTTATCTTTTAAATGTACAAAAATATTGAGGTGTAAAAAAATGTCATTTTAAATTATTTTCAAAACTGATGAACAGAATCAAGGGCAAAATTAAAAATTTTATAGGAGCAAAAATTAAATTATAATTTTAGGATAATAAAAATATAATTTTATTATTATAATAAGTAATAACCTATAACTTTATAATTTTTAAATAAATAAATTTAATTAATTTTATTTTTACTAATTTAAAATGACGTCTAAAAGAAATTTTTCATTGTGAGTTTCGCCCCGAAGAGAACCATTGTCAACTCTAGCTTCCGATCAAATTATATGAAAAGAACTAAAATTTCTGAAAACATATAGTACAGGGACCTAGTATAGAATTAGACCAAACTGATAAAGGAAATCAAGCTAGAAAACTGTACGGGGATTTACATACTTGCAGCGAGTCAGCACTTTCCTATCTCGCAGTTTCCTCGAGACTTTCATTTGAAAAAGAAAAAAGGAGTTCATTACTTCTCTGCTTCAGCTACTCCTTGTAACGATTTTTCTTTTCCTTTTCAATTTGGTCCTTTCAATTTTCTTGTTGGATTTGAAGCAGTAATCCTTTTCCGAATCGTTGAATTCCTCTGTGAAAATTTCTGATCGGTGTTTCATCGCTCCGTTGAAGAATGCCGTCGTCGCCACGAAAGAATTTGTAGAACGGAAAGCAAACGGATAAAACTAGAATGCGAACCATTTGCGACGTCTGCGACAGCGCCGCCGCGATCATTTTCTGCGCCGCCGACGAGGCTGCTCTCTGCCGTTCCTGCGACGAAAAGGTCTATTTTATCATTTCATTGCCATTTTAGTACAATTAATTGATATCCGCATATTTATACACGTGTACGTATATATGAATACTTGATGTACTCCAAATTTTGTATATTCCTAAATTAGCCCCGTATATATATATATATATAATTATTTCTGAAATTGGTTTTATTTTGCTAAATTAAATCAATAAGGAAACTTTTTATTGGGAGCTTTTAGGTTCACATGTGTAACAAGCTTGCCAGCAGACATGTCAGAGTTGGTTTAGCCGACCCCAGTAATGTCCCACGCTGTGATATATGTGAAAATGCACCTGGTATATATATCTCCTTTTTTTTAATTGTATAATTATTGTGTAAACTACAGTTTTTTGGAAATTTGTTCATTTGTTGATATTTTTGTACGTAGCTTTCTTTTACTGTGAAGTGGATGGTAGTTCCCTTTGCCTGCAATGTGATATGATTGTACATGTTGGAGGTAAAAGGACCCATGGGAGGTATCTATTGTTGAGGCAGAGAGTTGAGGTTTGTCACTCTTTAGTAGGCAACATTTTATGTTTTCATGTAATTTTTGGAAAGCCTGCTAAAATTCTTTACTTTGCTTGTAGTTTCCAGGGGATAAGCCTGGTCGTTTGGAGGAACCAGGTTTACAACCGCTCAGTCCGAATGAAGTAAGGAAGGATCTGAATCAGCAGTCAAAGCTTGCAGTGAGAGAGAACCGGCAAAACCATGGAGTCTCTCGTGTTCCATTTCTTGATGATAATGCTAAGGGTGATGAAGAGGTAGAAAATGAGTTGATTGATCTAAATGCCAGGCCACAACAGGTGCAGGGGCAAGCTTCGATCAATCAGGTATCTTCGATTGACTAGCTTTTTTCGTTCTTAAGTGTAATAAGATGTCCTTTTAGAACTTAATTGATGAGGTGACTGTTTTGTTTTTTTAAGGAGCAAGCCATGGATGTTTCGAGTGGCAATAATCATGACTCTACAAGTGGGATCCCTGGTGGATCCTTCAAACAAGAGCCTGAAAAATGAGCTAGGTATAACTATTATCCCCTACTTATACTGTTGACTTTGTTTAAGAGCATTGCAACCATGTGGCTCTAAGATTTTTCTGTTTTTATGTGCATTTCTTGATAATTCATTATAGATGCTCATTATGTATTTGAATCTGTGTGATATCAAATTAATAAAGTGTACAAATAATTAATAGGATTTCCCAAGCAGGTTGGCTTCCTTTCACACAACATTGGTGCTTAGATAGTATTTTAAAAGACTTGTCTGGTTTTTCAAAGTAGAGCTTGACCTGCTGAGCAATTCCTGATTCCCATAGTCATATGAGAAACAGATGGATTGGCATCTAGTTGTTTATGAATTATTAAACTACAGAGTAAGAATGTCTAGGCTTCTCTATTAGGGCCAAGTTCTGCTAACGTTTTTGAGAGAAATGGTATCCTGTGCAAGTAATCTTTAATCTTCATGCACGTGGAAAGTCAGCTTCTGCTGGCCTATCTGTCTCATGGTTTGTTTCTCTTATTTAGGCTCGTGTCGAACAAAACTAGTCCGGCTGGTTATAGGGGTATACAAAAACTATAGTGCTATTATTTTCCACTTGCAAAAGGATATAATTTTGATGAAAAAGCAATAATGTTTTGTTACTGAAGTTGATTGGTCCTTTGTTTGTGATGAACTTCCCATTGCTAAAGCTTCCTTTCTTTTAAGTCCAGATATTGGATCAATTTTACACCTCAAGTTTTGTTGCTATCATGTCTGAGATTTTCTTAATAAATCACACAACTACCATGTTTGTTGCTCATTTTATCAGGGCATTTACTTTGATTCAAGTCTATGACAATTAAGAGTAAGACAAACAACTGGGAAATATAGTCGCTTAACCAAGTAGTAATTGTTGCTGGTTCTACAATTTCTCTTACGTTCCCCTCAAAACATGCATACACATATGCACACACACAAACCTTTCTTTCTACTCCTTTGATAATTGAATGAGGTTTCTTATCAAATAATGTTGTCCAAATTTTTGGCTGCTGCAGATATAGCTGGATCAGTTTTCTCACATCTATGTATTTATTGAGTAAAGCGCTTGTCTTTGTTAGGAATGTCTTCCTTTCCCATGGCTTAGTCTCTGTCCATTCAATTCCTTTACACAAATGAAAACTTTTGAAGGTAACTTTTACCCATGTACCAAAATCAACATTCTTGCTTAACCGAAAATAGTTGTGACATTTATGTTTGTTTGAATTGCCAACTATACATCCTTTGTGAATGACCAGTCATTTAAATTTCTTGAACATTATTGCTGGTGATTACAATGACTAGTTGCCATCAAATTGTAAGGGGGAAATAGAAGAGTAATGGAGGGGAAATTTTCACTTTTGAAAGGAAAAATTCCCCTGCTTGTTTCTCCGAAAATTTCTTTTCTTTTTTGGTTTGAATTTTGGGGCCGAAAGCAGAACAAGCAGTGGGAGACTATGAATCATGTTGCTCTTACACCCCTTCTTAGTGGCATCCAATTTTACCTTTGTTTAACTTCCATTATGGTGTTTCTTCTACTTTTGCCACACTTCAATAGCAGCTGAATTTTTTTTTTGATGGAATCCAATAATAAGATGGAGAAATATTATGAAAAACACAGTTTAATTGTATAAGTAGATCCGTCAATGGATTGAGTGCACTCAGGAACGTGTAAGTCTATTTCAATTTTTATGCATAATGATCCATCCTCTTAAAAGTTCAAAATTCCTCTGAAAATGGATCGATCATTAAAAGAGAATCTGCTTCTGTTATAGTTTGAGCAAATCATTTCATGTCCAATTCTTGATTCATTTTTGAACGGATTTTTTTAGTCCAACATTTCCAAGCAGACATCATCGAGCAGGATCGAGAAATGGTAATGCGGAAGTTAATCAGATCAGTTTACCCTAATTTTTCGGTAGCTAAAATGCAGATTCAAGCTTGTTTTAGTATTTATGATGATGCATTTATAAGTAATCTCATCAGCAAGTAGTTAATTTAACAGTCCATTGCAATCCAGAACAAAAAGTAGTCTCCAGAGCCTATAAAACATTCAACACAAAGAGAAAGAAACCATATCATGATATCTCCATCATCTCAGCTAAAGCTTTGTCTGCAGCAGCTTAGTAGACGTAGCCCTTAACGAACATTCCTTTCTTGGCCTCTTCTGATTCTCCCTCGCCGGTGTATTTCCCGAGCTGAGCGAGTGAGTTGGCTTTGGCACGGACAAGGAGTGCATCCTGAGCAGCCTTAACGTTCTCGGGTCTGCCTCCCCATGTCTTCAAGCAAGTGTTCTGGAGAGCTCTGGCATACGAGAACGAGACGTGCCATGGGTTTGGAGATTGGTTCATTGCATTCAAGTTGAGGGTTGCTTCAACCTCGGATTGTCCGCCAGACAAGAACTGCACAACAGAAACGGTTTGTCCAATCCGTTAGTACGGTTCATTTTATTATTTCACAATGCTTACGTATAGAAAATGTACCATGATTCCAGGAACAGCTGGGGGGATTCTCCTGTGGAGGAGCTTGAGGGTGTAATCAGCAACTTGCTGTGGGGTGGCCTTGTCTTTGCATTCAGCACCAGGAGTGACCATGCTGGGCTTGAGAAGGATGCCCTCAAACATGACATTGTTCTCAGCAAGGTAGAAGAAAACCTCAGCCCAAACCTTCTGCGCTACTTCAAAAGTCCTATCAATTCCATGGTCACCATCAAGCAAGATTTCCGGCTCCACAATCGGGACCAATCCACTGTCCTGAAACACAATGGCCACAAAAATCACTTCTCAACAACAAGTAGCACACACATAATGATTACTCCTCGGCTTCATCTATCAACTTACTTGAGAAATGGCGGCATAGCGAGCAAGTCCCCAAGCTGCTTCTTTAACTGCCAAGGCAGATGGACCATTTGGAATGCTCACAACGGTACGCCTGTCCGATCAAAAAGAGCTAATAGTATTATACAAGAATCCTTTACTTCAACACTGCATAATATGGTTGAGAAGTCATAGAACATGGGATTACCATTTGGCGAAACGAGCACCCTGCTGGTAGTAGGCAGCTGTGCGGGATGAAAGACCGTCAAGACCTTGGCACCATGACTCGTTGTTGGAACCAGGGAGTGGAACCAAACCCTGTTATTTTTTTTTACCAAATCATTCAGTTCCAAGTATCCTCTTTAAAAATATGAATTTGTGGATGCTTTTTGGTTCAGCTTTATACCTTGTCAACTTTGATACCAGGGACAATATTTTGCTCAACAAGAACATCGACCATCTTTTTCCCATCGATGGTAGATTGGTAGAGAGTCTCCTCGAAAAGGATAGCTCCCGAGATGTAGTCACCGAGGCCAGGGGCAGACACGAGAAGGGTACGGTAAGCTTGCCGGTTTGCCTCGGTATTCTCGAGACCAATCGAGGCAAGCCGTTTCCCACATGTAGCATTTGATTCATCCATGGCCAAAATACCACGACCTGGAGATGCAACAGTTTTCTACATCCAAACAACGAAATAATATTTGAGCATGCATGAGATAAAAATACGATTCAAGACTACATTAATTCTAAGACATACCGCGGTCTTAACAAGCTCATCGGCATATGAACTAGCACGGACGGTAAAGGCGGCCGATGTAGGGTGTGACCGTACAAAACAAACCGAAGGGTGGCGGAGGTTTTGGCCCTTAATCCACTCGGACTTGTCGATAATAGGTGAAGACTTGAGGAGAGTAGCGGAAGCAGAAGCCATTTTCTTGGGCTTTGAGAGGGCTAATCAATGAAGCAAGTCGAAGGATGTTATGAGGGGCTTTATTATGTTTAGTTTTTCACTATAATCTTATCTCTTCAATGCTGGCCTTCCTTCACCGCACATGCAAGTCTCACTCACTGGATTTTATACTTGCGTTTGTCTATACTATCACTATACCAGAAGATGTCACATTTGAGGCTGTCGTGCTTCGGCCAATGCCTTTGTGCCATGTGGATGATAATTTTGCACACTTGGCCGGGATGCATTCCGTGGTTGATATGGATGATTCTATACTCACCTCGTAAAACATTGTTTCAAATAGGTTCATTTTTTTCTCATTTTTTTCAATTTACTTTTTTTTTTATTTAATTTAAAAAAAATTAAAGGTTTACTATAACATTTGTTGCCTGAATTTGACACTTTTTTTGAATTTAGTATCTAATTTTTTTATCTAATTTGGTACCTAAATTCGACACTTTTCTTAATTTGGTACTTAAACTTTTGGGGAGTCTAATTTGGTAACTCAACTTGACTCTTTTTTTCTAATTTGGTACCTAGTCTTTTATTTTGTTCGATTTGGTATTTGTCAAACGTTTTACAAATTACTCCAATATCTAACAATGTAATTTTTTACAAGGTAACAAAAATAATCAAATTATTTTATATGTTCAATTACTTTTAGTTTTATTTAATTAATTATTTTATTAATTGAAAATAATTATTTTCTTTTAATTTGGGGTTTTTTAAAAAAATTCTTATTTAATACTAATTCATTAACCATAGTCAAATATCTATTTTTTAACATGAATTTCCTATAACACTAACTATATTTCTGTAGCATAACAAAAAAAAAAAAATTTAACACCATTAGTGCTTTGCATAATTTGTATAACATTTAATAAATTTAGGTACCAAACTAAACATAAAAAAAAAAACTTAGGTACCAAATAAGGAAAAAATGTCAAGTTCAGGTACCAAATTGGTCCCGAAAAAAATTTAGGTACCAAAAGTAGAAAAAAGTGTAAAGTTTAGGTTCCAAATGTCATATTAAGGCAAAATTAAAATACCCTTTATTCTGTGTTGTAACTACTTTTTTCAACAATATATTTTTAAAGCTTGATCGTAAATTCTCTCTAAAAGTACAATATACTTTACTATTATATTTAATATTTGTTCGTAAAGTCAAAATGTAATTAATGATATTATTAACAGGTTTCTATTAAACTAGAATATGTGGCATTTTAAATGGGATGATTGAGTCGATTAAATTGATAATTAACTTAAGTGGATAAAAATTTGAAAAGTATGAAAATTGAGGGGTTAAAATATATAATATAATTCCTGTACTTTTTGAAAATTAAGAATTTAGTCTTTGTATTTCCAAAAAATAAATTCTCTATCTTTTAGATTTTAAAATTTAAGTTCAACTGTTAACATTAGACTTGATCATTGATCAAGCTGGGTTCGGGCTAAGTCGATGTAGAAATTTAGGCCTGGACTCGGCCCAAAAAATGAACCTAAAATTCTATTTAAGTCTGACCCAAATTAAATATGCTAAACTCGAGCCCGACAGGACTTATCCTATTAAATTTTTTTTATATATTTAAAAATATAATATACCAAATCCACTAAAAATATTAAAATCAGAAAAATAACAACCGAAATTAGACATTTGATCGTAAAGTTTTAGGTTACAAAATTCATCAATTTATAGCAACAAAAAGGATGTGGTGTTAAGTTTCTTACATTGACTGGTAGCAAAATTAGTCTTTAAAAATGAATACCCAACCTTAAATCTTAATTTATTAGTTAGGTTGTTTTTACACACTAACCTCGTCAAGGTTCGAAAGCTGGTCTGGAAATTCATCGCTCAAATAAATATTAATCAAATATTGTGGTTTTTTTTAGAAAATGGGTTTTAATTTTTATTCGAGTTTACTTTTTAGTTTTATATTTTTATTTAAATCCTCTCATTTTTGAGTAGGTTTTTTAAATGGATTGTTCAACTCATGATCAAGTCTATTTAATACTGTTAACTTTTTTTTGTTAAATTTGTTGCAATGACATTTTGGAATTAAAAATAATAATAATCACTTGATAGTCATGTAAGTAAAAATAACATGTTATAATTAACTTGAATTTAACAAAAAAATAGTATTAACAATTAGACCTGAATTTTAAAATATGAAATGACTAAATTCCTAGAAATACAAATACAGCGACTAAATTCTTAAGCTTTGAAAGTACAGGGACTATATGGACAATTTAACCAAATTGAGGGATAATTAGACCTCTCAAATAATACGGCATATTAAAGAGTACAAATGCAGGATATTGAGAAAGGAGTTTAGAGTGTGTGTAAATGAGAGATTCCTTCTCAACTGAAAGTAACCAAATATGAGGTTCTAAATTTGTGCAGATTAATGGCTGTGGTTTTGAAGTTAAGCCCCCACATCGGACCGTTGACAGAATGCCATCCCTTGAGATTTTTCTTTCATGAGGACCTTGGAGAATATATGATATGATGTGTGGCTAAGATTCATGGAAACTGGGCTTCTGTTTGCATTTGTGGCCAACTGCAACGCCTATAAGAATTAACCAAAAACCCCTGATTCATGATAATGACTGCCGAAATTTTTCAAACAAAAAACGATCGGAAAAAAATTAAAAAATTTCCGTTGCCGGGACTTGAACCCGGGTCTCTCGGGTGAGAGCCGAGTATCCTAACCACCTAGACTACAACGGAATCTTATTTTATAATTTGAATAAACTTGTTTAACTCATTTACTGATTAAGTTGCTATTGAACTTCATCATACAGTATTCCGGATTTTTAGTTTTTTTTTTTCACCCAAATATAAAAAGTTACAAAAGAATCAGTAAATTTATCAATTTATAACGTTTTGGCCACTTGTCTCTTAACTCGATAACGGACTGATGACATGGATAAGCTTAATAGCTAATTTGTTACCTAAACTATAACTAAAATATTAATTTCATACTTTCCTGAAGTGTGATATGATTGTACATGTTGAGGTAATAGGACCCATGGGAGGTATCTCTTGTTGAGGCAGAGAGTTGAGGTTTGTCACTCTTTAGTAGGCAACATTTTATGTTTGTTTGTAATTTTGGAAAGCCTGCTAAAATTCTTTCCTTTGTTTGTAGTTTCCAGGGGATAAGCCTGGCCGTTTGGAGGGAACCGGGATTGCAACGACTTGGTCCGAATGAAGTAAGGAAGGATCTGAATCAGCGGCCTAAGCTTGCAGCCAGAGAGAACCGGCAAAACCGTGGAGTCTCTCGTGTTCAATTGCTTGCTGATAATGCTAAGGGTGATAGAAAGGTAGGAAATGAGTTGATTGATCTAAATGCCAAGCCACAACGGGTGGAGGTGCAAGCTTCAATCAATCAGGTATTGTCGTTTGACTAGCTTTTTTCGTTCTTAAACTTGAATGCTAAGCAGTGTAGTAAGATGTTCTTTCAGAACTTAATTAACGAGGTGATTGTTTCGTGTTTAAGGAGCAAGCCATGGATGTTTCGAGTGGCAACAATCATGACTCTACAAGTGTGGTCCCTGTTGGATCCTTCAAACGAGAGCCTGAAAAATGAGCTAGGTATAACTATTATCACCTACTTATACTGTTTACTTCTTTTAAGAGCATTGCAACCATTTGGCTCTAAGATTTTTCTGTTTTTATGTTCATTTCTTGATACTTAATTATAGATGCTCGTTACGTATTTGATGTCACATTAGTAAAGTGTACAAATAATTAATAGGATTTCCCAAGAAGGTAGGCTTCCTTTCACATGACATTGGTGCTTAGATAGCATTTTAAAAGACTTGTCTGGTTTTTCAAAGTAGAGCTTTACCTGCCGAGCAGCTCCTCACTCCCATAGTCATATGAGAAACAGATGGACCGGCATCTAGTTGTTTATGAATCATTAAACTATAGAGTAAGAATGTCTAGGCTTTTGTATTAGGGGCAAGTTCTGCTAACGTTTTTGAGAGAAATGGTATCCGGTGCAAGTAACCTTTAATCTTCATGCATATGGCTAGACAGCTAAATAACTTTTGATCCCAAAAGATGGTAACATGGCGGCTTCCGCTTGCCTATCTATCTCATGGTTTCTCTCTCTTACTTTAGGCTCGTGTAGAACAAAACTATCCGGCTGGTTCTAAGGTTACTCTTACGTTCCCCTCAAAATATGCACACACACACATGCGCACACGGAACAGCTAACCATTCTTTCTACTCCTTTGATAATTGAATGAGGTTTCTTATCAGATAATGTTGTCCATCAATGTTTGGCTGCAGATACAGCTGAATCAGTTCTCGCACATCTATGTATTTATCGAGTGAAGCGCTTGCCTTTGTTAGATATGTCTTCCTTCCTCATGGATTAGTCATTATTACCGGTGAATTAGAATGACTAGTTGCCATCAAATTGTAAGTGGGAAATAGAAGAATAATGGTGGGGAAATTTGAACTTTTGAAAGGAAAAAATTCCCCTGCTTGTTTCTCCGGAAAATGTCTTTCCTTTTTCTGGTCGAATTTTGGATCTGAAAGCAGAACAAGCAGTGGGAGAGTATGAATCATGTTGCTCTTCCACCCCTTCTTAGTGGTATCCATTTTACCATTTCTTAACTTCCATTATGGTGTTTCTTCTATTTTTGACACACTCAAATAGCAACTGAAATTTTTTGGATGGAATCCAATAATAATATGGAGGAATGTTGTGAAAAATACAGTTTAATTGTGTAAGTAGATCTGTCTATAGGTTGGGTCGGATTCAGTCAAGCACTCAGGCATGTGTAAGTCTATTTCAATTTTTATGCTTAAGGATTCTAAGTTAAACAATTGGTTTAACTCATCGGAAAATGGATAGTAAAAGAGAACATCTCACGTCCAATTCGCCTAATATTTTTGCTTAAACTTGTTTTTCCAGTCCAACATTTCCAAGCAGACAGTTTAGAACAACGTCGAGCAGGATTGAGAAACGATAATCCAGAAGTTAATCATATCAGTCTGCTCTAATTTTTTTATCACGAAAATGCAGATTCATGCATGTTTTAGTATTTGTGATGATGCCATTTATAAGTAACCTCATCGGCAAGAAGTTTATTAACTAACAGTACATTGCAATCCAGAACAAAAAGTAGTCTCCAGAGCCTATAAAACATTCAACACAAAGAGAGAGAAACCATATCATGAAATCTCCATCGTCTCAGTTAAAGCTTTGTTTGCAGCAGCTTAGTAGACGTAGCCCTTAACGAACATTCCTTTCTTGGCCTCTTCTGATTCTCCCTCGCCGGTGTATTTCCCGAGCTGAGCAAGTGAGTTGGCTTTGGCACGGACAAGTAGTGTATCCTGAGCAGCCTTAACGTTCTCGGGTCTGCCTCCCCATGTCTTCAAGCAAGTGTTCTGGAGAGCTCTGGCATACGAGAACGAGACGTGCCATGGGTTTGGAGATTGGTTCATTGCGTTCAAGTTGAGGGTTGCTTCAACCTCGGATTGTCCGCCAGACAAGAACTGCACAACAGAAACGGTTTGTCCAATCCGTTAGTACGGTTCATTCTATTATTTCACAATGCTTTCGTATAGAAAATGTACCATGATTCCAGGAACAGCTGGGGGGATTCTCCTGTGGAGGAGCTTGAGGGTGTAATCAGCAACTTGCTGTGGGGTGGCCTTGTCTTTGCATTCAGCACCAGGAGTGACCATGCTGGGCTTGAGAAGGATGCCCTCAAACATGACATTGTTCTCAGCAAGGTAGAAGAAAACCTCAGCCCAAACCTTCTGCGCTACTTCAAAAGTCCTATCAATTCCATGGTCACCATCAAGCAAGATTTCCGGCTCCACAATCGGGACCAATCCACTGTCCTGCAACACAATGGCCACAAAAATTACTTCTCAACAACAAGTAGCATACACATAATGATTACTCATCAGCTTCCTTTGTCAACTTACTTGAGAAATGGCGGCATAGCGAGCAAGTCCCCAAGCTGCTTCTTTAACTGCCAAGGCAGATGGACCATTTGGAATGCTCACAACGGTACGCCTGTCCGATCAAAAATAGCTAATAGTGTTATACAAGAGTCCTTTACTTCAACACTACATAATATGGTTGAGAAGTCATCGAACATGGGATTACCATTTGGCGAAACGAGCACCCTGCTGGTAGTAGGCAGCTGTGCGGGAAGAAAGACCGTCAAGACCTTGGCACCATGACTCGTTGTTGGAACCAGGGAGTGGAACCAAACCCTGTTATTTTTTTTACCAAATCATTCAGTTCCAAGTATCCTCTTTTAAAATATGAATTTGTGGATGCTTTTTGGTTAAGCTTTATACCTTGTCAACTTTGATACCAGGGACAATATTTTGCTCAACAAGAACATCGACCATCTTTTTCCCATCGATGGTAGATTGGTAGAGAGTCTCCTCGAAAAGGATAGCTCCCGAGATGTAGTCACCGAGGCCAGGGGCAGACACGAGAAGGGTACGGTAAGCTTGCCGGTTTGCCTCTGTATTCTCAAGGCCAATCGAGGCAAGCCGTTTCCCACATGTAGCATTTGATTCATCCATGGCCAAAATACCACGACCTGGAGAAGCAACAGTTTTCTACATCCGAACAAAGAAATAATATTTGAGCACATGCATGAGATAAAAATACGATTCAAGACTACAATAATTCTAAGTACATACCGCGGTCTTAACAAGCTCATCGGCATATGAACTAGCACGGACGGTAAAGGCGGCCGATGTAGGGTTGCATTGTACAAAACAAACCGAAGGGTGGCGGAGGTTTTGACCCTTAATCCACTCGGACTTGTCCATAATAGGTGAAGACTTGAGGAGAGTAGCGGAAGCAGAAGCCATTTTTCTTTTTGGTTATGTTTATCTTTGGGCTAATCAATGAAGCAAGTCGAAGAATGTTATGAGGGACTTTATTTAGTTTTTCACTATAATCTTATCTCTTCAATGTTGGCCTTCCTTCACCACACATGCAAGTCTCACTCACTGCATTTTATACTTGTGTTTGTCTATATCACCATATCATAAGATGTCACATTTGAGGCTGTCGTGCTTTGACCAATGCCTTCATGCCATGTGGATGATAATTTTGCACACTTGGCCGGAATGCATTCGTGGTTGATAAAAACTTTGTTTCATATGCGTTGAGTCATTTTACTTTATTATCTATTTTTTATTTAAAATAAAAAAATTTTACCATCGTTCCATTTTGAACATAAATTCATAATTATTTCTCTTAATAATAGCGTTTTTAAGGTTTAAATTTTAATTTTCTCTTCTAGAGTGTGATAATCATTTATCACTAAACTAAACTCAACACTCGTTAGTAAAATAAAATGTAATTGATAACATTATTAATAAATTTCTATTAAAATTGAATATATATCGTTTAAATATTTAATTAAGACCATAATCAATTAAAACAATAAAACATAATGACACACCAAATTAACTATGATTTGATTAGATGAACAGTTAAAGTACTTATAAATTTATAGTCAGTTTTGCTAACTCCTAATTCAAAGTATAAAGATTGAAGACATAAACATTTGAAATTGTAGTGGATAAACCTGTGTAAGAAACAAACATGTAAATTAATGAAGAAATTAAAAAGATCGAATAAACAAATTTTATGTGAAAAATTTCTTTGAAGAGGATTAAAAATCACGAGTAAAAGGATATTTTACTAATAAGATAAAAGTATAAGATGGAAAGAGTCAAAGTAAAGAAAATTCGAAATCCCGAAAGAAAAATCATTTGTACTAAAACACTTATTTTCAGCATCTAGATCTAATTCACACACTAATTTGATGGCTCTAAGGTGACTTATATAGTATACATGTTACTTGGTGTCCACTTACCCTAAAAATACTTTAGCTTCTAATTAATGCAATATACTATTAAATGCTTAGAGTCTAATTAGGAAATAATCCAGAAATTGTCGTCCAATGAATTAGCTACATATTTTCATATCTCGGCGTGATGACAGTTGCTCGTTGCGACATCGTGTTCCCTCATTACGATGTCACTCTCTGATTTGGTCCGAAATGCAAGACATATTCCACAAAAATAATAAAGCATATTTATACGAAAAAAAAAAAAGATTTTTTTCTGTCCTTGTAATGTAATAAGAGGACAAGAACATCATATTTACTATGCAGTTTGCAGTGCGTGTAAATTAGAGGTGTTGGAGAGATTCCTTCTGAAACTAAACAAACATGAGGTTCTAAATTTTGTGCAGATTAATGGCTGTGGTTTTAAGTACTGGGTCTTGAAGTTAAGCCCCTACATAAGACGGTTGACAGAATGCCATCCCTTGAGATTTTTCTTTCATGAGGACCTCGGAGAATGGAGCCGAAAACATATGATATGACGTGTGGCTAAGATTCATGGAAACTGGGCTTCTGTTTGCATTTGTGGCCAACTGCAACGCCTATAAGAATTAACCAAACACAAAAATAAATTCTCGAAAACCCCTGATTCATGATAATGACCGCCGAATTTTTCAATCAAAGACGATCGGAAAAAGAAAAAGAAAAAAACAGTTCCCGTCGCCGGTGCTTGAACCCGGCTCTGTCGGGTAAAAACCAAGTATCCTAACCACTTAGGCGAATATATATATATATATAGGGAAATAATATTGCACGGGTTTGAATAGTGCAATATTATGATATCAAACACATTTGAATTATAAATAGACTTGTTCACGAGTTACTAGTTCAGGCTTAAAAGTTCCCCGCCCGAAACTTGAGAGAATTTCAGTACAAATATTAAACTTAAAAATAGACTTAAACAAAAAATGAGACTCGTTTAAAATAAGGGTAGGATTTGAGTTTGAACATTTAAGGCTCGACCCGACTTGTTTTTAAGTTTATAATACTTTATATTATATTATTTTCTTATATGATGTAATTTAGAACACATTAAAAAATTAATCATTTACTAAATATATAATATTATTCTAATGTAAATATTAAAATAAAGTTAAGATAACTATATAAAAATTTTCAATAAATAAAAAATATATAAAATTATTAAATATTAAAATAATATAATATAAATATTTTTAAAAATAAAAAATATAGATGGACCTAAAATGGGCTTGGACTAGTCTTTTACAAATATAAACTAGTTTGGGCAAAATTTTAAGCCAATATTTTAAGTCAGGTCGGATTTGGACAAGTATAAAGTATGTTAATATCATGTTAAGCCAGGCCTGACCCGGCTCATGAATACCTTTAATTATAATGTAGTATTATGGTATCAAAATTCTTTTCACAAGAGAAATATTAATTTAGAAAGGAATGTTTGCTTATCTAACCTTTTAATTTTATAAAAAAAAAAAGTCATTTCAATTATTCATTTAAGTTTTGCTCCTTTTAACTTTTAAAATTACGATATTTGTTAAATCACTCTAAAATGGATAGAAAGGTTAAGGTTTTTTAACTTTGTTAGTGTGGCATGCATGTAGATTGCCATATGGATGCCGCATAAGTAATTAATTAATTTTTAAAATTCAAAAATTATAAATTTTATTTTAAAATTTAAAACTATTAAAATTATTAAATTATAAAAAAGTAATTTTTAAAATAATTAATTGATGATGTGACAAATATTTGAACTGACACGTCAACAAGGTTAACAAACATTAAATTTTGTATCTATTTTGGAGTGATTTAACAAACAATACAAGTTCAAAGGCTAAAAGAAGCGAAAAATTAAATAAAGGGATAAAATGATTTTTTTTATAAAGTTGGAACCTTAGAGATGCATATGTTCGAACCTTAGAGATCACATTGTTGGAAAGAGCAACCATGAACTTCTAACATGATTTGTAAAAACGGACATAATAAATACATAAAAAGGTAAAATATACACTTTTAAGCCAAATACATATTAATTTTTCAAACACTTACCGGTTTGTAAAGTTAGATGTACACCAAATGTGTCGTAATTTCTAATCTCAAACTCTAATATTTACCAATAAAAGGAATTTAAGAAATACTAAGATGGCAAATGTATCAAAATAGTGATGACTTTATCAACAAATATACCATAGCAATTACATAAAAAAAAAAAAAGGGTGAATCCACCGCTAAATTTTGTAAAAATGCCCTTTGTTTTTAAATATTTAAATATTTAGGCTGATTTGTGTGATATTTAGGCGGATTTTGGAAAGAAAATGCGAAAATGTTTATATTTTTTCTTAAGTCTCGCGTTGAATTTCTTTTCTACTCACGTTTATATTTTTTATTTTATGTTGCTTCAATTTTTAATATTTTTAATTAATATTTTAACATATTAACTCCTTTAATTAAATAGTTAGATAATTGCAATTATATTTTTATGTCCCAAGTTATATTATTTTTATAAACATATTAATATATTTTTATTTTATGTTGTTTCAAGTTTTTTATCATTTTAATAATTATCTAACTAAATGATCTAATATGTTAAAATTTTTAATTTAAAATTTTAAAAAAAAAATTGAAGCAACATGAAATAAAAAATACAAATGTCAGTAGGAGAGAAATCAAACTCGAAACTCAAAGAATAAAACATTAACATTTAACCATATAACCAAATGAGATAATTTGTTAAAAAAGTCAAGTGGTGGCCATAAAACATGCCCTGCATTTTCAGTTAAAAAACGTCCAATTGGCGCGTTTTCTCGTTCTTTCTTTAAAATCGGTCTAATTATTAATTTAAAATTAAAGTTTTAAATATACATTTAAATTATAATTAGAATTTCATCTGTATAGTTGCATTAAATTAAAATTTATATATATAATTAGACGTAAAATTTATATTCATGTTAAGCCCAAAAACAAAAACAAAGGGATTTTAGTAAAAAGGGGAAACCATTGATTATGTACAAATTTTCTTCTAAGTTTGGGTTTAAGCTAGCTGGGATTAGCTGCAAAATAGGCTAATACACCCACAAAGGGTGCATTAATGTAAGTAGTAGGCTCTGATTTCCTAAAATCAGCTCTATCATCATCATAAACATCATCTTCTCCAGGCCCTCCAACAATGGCACCAACCAAAACATTTGGATTAGGATTAGTTGAATTAAAATAAATGGAACCTTCCTTGCAAGCTATAAACTCAGGATGATCTTTCACAGACGGTAAAGACGACCCTCGGTGATGAATCCGTTGCGGGAAACGGTTGCCGTACCCAACCATGTACGATAACCCCATTGGGTTATGACCTAAAATGTAATCGGCTTGGTTCTTTGCTATGGTTCGAAGAGATAACGGGGAGGCAATTAGGTTACCGCAGTTGACTGCTTGTGAAGTACGATCGAGGTAATTAGCGTAAACGAGGAGAAGGAAAGAAATCGTGGTCGCATGCTGCAAGTTGCTGCCTCCGGGCTTGTAGATGAGGCCGCCGGGAGTGTAGTCGATGTGGGACGACGATGAATCGGGGATTAGTGTGCACATAAAGCTATCTGCTGACACCTTGTATGATTGCAGGGAGTACATGTTTCCTTCTAAAGCTTCCTGAAAAACAAGGGGACCCATGTGATGTCCCAAAGAAAATCTCTAAATTATGATTTTAGTCCTTCTACTATGTTACAAATTGCGATTTGATACATTTACTTTCATTTAACCTAATTAGACCGAAATAAAAAAAAGGTTAAAGCAAGCCATTTGGGGTAGTTAAATTAGAGGAGGCTTGACCTTGGAGACAAGAACGTTTAGACCAGCATGCTTATTGTCCCATCCAAATTCATTGATGTTGTCAGCGGCACCAAGGGTTTTGCCATTGATTTCGATGTAATTAAGGTAAGAGTTGTCTTGCGAGGCCCTCCTTAACCATGCTGCTCCCCATAACAGTTCATCCTGATTAAAAATTTTATAAATTATAAAAGTTCTATTTTCCATTTTAGGGTGGCCGGCGAGTGCCAGCGGGCCGCCACTGAGTTTAGTTAATTTTTCACTTACTTGATAGCCGCTAAAATCGCAGTAAAATGGGCAGGCACCGTCTCGAACATTAGAATTGTCACTATAAGCACCTCTAAAGTTGTCAGCATATTGAAAAACCCGAACAGAATTCCGTAACAATGTCTGGGCATACTCTGGGTCCACTGATCTGAACGCCATGGATGAAGCTGCAAGAGCGGCCGCCGTCTCAGCCGCCACTTCGGAAGCCGGGTTCGGTGCATCCACTGCATAAACCGTCCTCGCAGTATCCATATCTTCGGGTCTTTCCCAACAGTTATGGTCCTTATATGGATCTCCAACCTAAATACACAAGAAAAATTGATTGACTTAGATTATTATTTCATGTCATTTTCACTTTGGATTCTGTTTCTTTTCTTCAGATGATATTGCTATTAGCTATCAACAACTCCCATACAAACATTTCAAGCGCAGGTGGCTACTGTCAAATGCGTATCCCAAGAATGGAAGAAAAAAAAAGTAGGATTTTCCGGGAAAATTTTGTTAGTAAACGACAACCATGCACTAGAACCATAGCCGATGATCACGTTTTTACCCACTCAAACCACTGAAATGAAAGGGCCATCACCATTGCTGCTACTAGCAGAGCACTAAACAGTACAGTGTAGAAGAAATGAACAATTTTAACGCAACCGAAATGAGCAAAATCCGAAGTTAGACTTAAACTACAATGCAGTTTACTAAATACCTGAACGAAAATCCGGTTAGGCTGAGAGACAGTTTTAAGCAAATAATCAGTACCCCAACGGATGGCCACAAGGGCATTTCTAAGTTCACTTGGCGGCATTAATTCTCCAAACTCAATCACGCTCCAAGCCAACATCGTCGTCGTGAAAGCCATCGGGAAGCCGAACTTAACATTGTCGCCGGCGTCGTAATATCCGCCAGTTAAGTCCATGTTGTACATGGAACGGCCATCGCTCAATCCCGAATCCTCCCTCCATTTCATACGTTGGTCTCGGGGCAGAACACCAGAACGCTGCCCCTCGAAAAACAGAATCGATTTCGACAATGCATCGGAGTAATCATGGTGATCGCAATGAACCAAAGGGGAAAAAACAAGGGAAACGAAAAGAAAAAACCGCTGACGATGATGATGGTGAAGAAGAAAAAGAAGAACATAATGGAATTTCATGGCGTTCGTTTTGAGGAATGGGATTTGGGGTCTCTGGGTCTTTTGCTTTAATGCCTGGTTTATTATATATTAAGGGGGGGACGAGGAGTCACGAGGGAGACTGGCAAGGCTTTGCTTATAATGTGAGTAGGAGTGGGGAAAGCGAAAGCGCCGACACTTATTTGGGGTTTTTATATTTGTCAGTGAAGGAGTTCACATGCATCGCGAAACGTGAACGCACAATTTGCTGGTAAGTAAAACAAATACGGCCAAAGCAGACAATGGAGTGGAGGTGGAGGACTAGGAGACCATTTGGCTTTTGCTCTTTAGATACCCAAATTCGAATGCTATTTGCTTATATCACTGCAAAGTCGTATGTTCAATAGTTCTGGCTTGTTGGCTCCATCACTTTACTCATAAGAGCAGAACGAGGGACAGCATTACAGATTACGGTTAACCAAATGACCCAAATTGCTATTATAGTGATTCGCCCAAAACTACCATTACATTCTATTAAACCTCAGTAACAGATATATAGAAAATGAATTAGGTTGTTTTGTTGTTGTCAGTCGAACCCAAACTACCCAGGCCTTTAAGCAGTCTCAGAAAGTGTGCATTAGGGTTTCAATTGTTGAACCATAACACGAGCATCTATTCGAGGCTGCTAAGTGTCCCCGAGATAACTTGCCTATTGTAGGAATGCTTGAACATATATAATATGAGCTAAAATAATATGTAATCAAATTCTGACTTTTTATCTATTTAGTAGATTGTTATTATTAAATCACGGATTAAATCACTAAAAATATATATAAATAAGGCGACGAGGCCGACTCTTTTAAGAAGTGTTGTCCATCGAATAATAAATTAATTACTCTTGACAAAGCTAAGGTATTATTTCGTATTGAGATTTTTGTCTCTAATTTTCATTATATAATTTACGAAAAAGAATGCTTCGAGGACCAAAATATTTGCAGACAAAGGATTATATTTCTGTGCATATAAGGAATATTAAGTGAGTGTAGGGTGTTATATTATAATATATTTCAACAAAAAGAAATGTTGGAGGTTTTGTCTTGAAATTTGATAAGCAAATGGGGTATCCAAGAATGTAGGTAACATTTTAAGGGTGAGGACAAAGAGCTGCAATATATTCTTATCCCATACCCCCAACATGGCCAAAAGGGGCGGTGCTGCTGCTTTATTTTTTATAATAGATAAATAAAAAATAATTAGTTACGATTAATTTTAAAATTTGTGATCAGTATCTATTTCCTTAATAAGTTTACAGAATGCGGAAAAAAATAATTATTAAGTTTGCTCTAATAAATACCTTAAGAAATTAAAAAAAGAATAATTAGGCCCAACGAAAAAAAACTTTTATTTGAGATATTAGGATAATTATTTGATATTTTGTTAGCGGAGTTTTTTATATTTTATAAGTGGATTGAGAGTTTTACAAGTGTCATATTTATTACTTGTCTCTTTTTGTTTTTGTTTTTATGAAAAGGGTGTGGTAATATCTTAAAAGGAAAATATTCAGTAGAGGTTAACAAATGTTCTAGGGATACAGTAAAATATTAAAAATAAATAAATATTTAAAGAAAAACGACACATGAAAATTTTTAAAACTACTTATTTATAAAATTATTTATAAAATTGTTTTATTTCATTCACATATAGAAATAATAGAATAACCATCTAACTTTATTTTGAATGTTAAAAAAAATAGCATTTGATAGACCGATAATAAAATATATTAATTTCAAAAATAAAGTTAAAATATTTACAAATGCCCATTTTAATACTTATTTTATTTTTAGATATGTATCACTCTTTCAATCCTTAATCGTGTGTTAAATATTTTTAAGGGTGTGTTTAGGCTTTTAGCGGCGTTTTTAAGCGCCACTAATAGAGCTTCTTGCGCTTTGAAAACGCATACAAAAAACGCCGCTAAATGAGTATGTAAAATTAGCGGCGTTTTTTGAAAAACGCCGCTAAACCATGACTTTTAGCGCGTTTTAAAACAAACGCATTAAAAACATGACTTTTAGCGGCTCTTCACACAAACGCCGCTAAAGGTGGCGACTTTTAATGCGTTTTTTCAAAGCGCCGCTAAAACATGACTTTTAATTTGCGCTTTTTCTAAAGCGCGCTAAAAACATGACTTTTAGCGGTACTTTTTTAAAACGCCGCTAAAAACATGACTTTTAGCGCTCTCTTCACATAAACGCCGCTAAAGGTGGTGACTTTTAAGCGCTTTTTTCTAAAACGCTAAAACATGACTTTTAGCGGCGCGTTTTCTAACGCCGCTAAAACAATAACTTTTACCGTAACTTATTTCACAAACGCCATTCTGAGTTTGAATTTTAGCGCTTTTTGCCCACAAACGCCGCTAACTTGTACAGATTTAAAATATTCAATTTATCCAATATCGACGCCTCGCACTAAAACCAACCAATGACAACATATATAATATATAATTTCAACCCAAATAACAAATGTAGCATAAAAATTGCACCAACTACATTAATTCTAAATGATATTTTAAAATAAATAAAAGATATATGATATCGTATAAAATATCCTTACAAAATGTTAAATGTAACAATGTTAAAATCATCTTACAATAAGAACATAAATGTCAAGATGGCGGCGTCTGCATTCATTGCAACATCTTCAACATAGCCTGAAAATCGTAGTTGAAGTTCTTCATACTTCTGATACGCTCTGCCTCCTTGTCTTCTTGCTTAGCTTTAAGTAGAGAATTTGCTCTGCCTCGCTTTCGGCTTTGCCTCGGCCTCCTCCATTCTTTTCCTCGGCTCTAAGTTGAGAAACTTGCTCAACCGTGCTAGCTTGCATTTGAGCTATCTGGTCTTTTAGCCTCTGAACTTCAACACGAGATTGACTCCCGGAAGGCATATATTGTTGGGAGTAGGATCCAAAATATTGGGTCGGAGTAACACCAGATCCTTGAAGTCGAACCCGACCGTACCTTTCAACACCCAAAACATTAGTGATAATTTTGTTATAAATATACTCAAGATTAACAGAACTATCAGTCGAAGCAGTCGTACCTTTCAGGACCCAAAACATCGGTAATAATTCTGTTATCGACATCCTCAAGATGAACAGAACTATCACTCGAAGCAGTCGCTTCATAAAGTGTCTAAAAAAATCAAATGCAAAAGTGAAAACCTCTAGCTTTAAGTCACGGTGAACAACTCCCTGCAGATGACAAAATGAAACCACACTTAAAATTTGTGCAACTATAGCTTTTGCATCGTTTTCGGTGTACCTTCCTCCCCGGAGCGAAAAAATTCTCATTTCGGTTCACAATGCATCACACTTATCACATTAGGGGCCTTCAATCTTACAGATAATCATGACAAATCTATAAAACTAATTATATATTATATATAATAACTAATAACTAAATAATAATAGTTAACATATTTTGAACCTTTATTAAAGCTCAATTTTGTTGAAGATGTCCAAATCTATAATTTCAATTTCAACATTGGAATTTTAGAGTGAGGTGAATTCATTCGTTTATATTCACGAATAAATTTGTTTATTGACTTGTTTATAAGTTCATTTATTGAATCGTTTATTTATTAATGATATTTTCTTATAAAATATAGAGTGAAAATGAACAAAGCATTCGATGAACATGTTCGTGTATATGTGTGTATATTCTTTGTTTGCTTGCTTGCTTGCTTGTTTATTATTTATTAATAGTCAATTATATACTAACGAACATGTTTGTTTAATGTTATGAACATGTTTGAAACATCATTGTTCTTTGTATTTAAAAATACACCTCGAGTTTGTTCAACTGAATCAAATAAAACAACCAAACATAAAGCTTGTAACAAGTAATTACACGACAATAACCAAGATCGAAGTTGTAGAATGAATAGGTCAACGAGAATATCACGTAGAAGATTCACGTTTGGATTGTCATCCCCATCATAGAAAGATAGTGACACATCATCCTTACCTTAAAGACAACAAAAACACTCGAATCACAATATTAAACTTTTCAAGAATAAAGTAAACATATGAAACTACAAACTCAAACATTCGATGGTTTCATTCATACCACATCCTTCTCTATGAGGCCTTTTCTCTCTCGAACTTTGTAAACCTTTTACTTTGTGCGGAGAGATACTCGCCAAAATATTCACCACGAAGTACCTAAGTTTCTTATAGTAACATAGTAAGGCCAATACTAATTGAGAGAAAATAATTGCCAAAAAGAGTTGGTCTGCAGATTTTATCTCCCACTTGATATTTCATGTTCTAGCACCCATTATCTTATATAACTTATAACTATCACTTGCAAATAACAAGACTGATTGGTTTGCTTAGAGCACCCAATAAGCCATATAACTTATGTCAACAAATCCCAAAATGTATCCTAGGTTGAAAACAAACATTTTGTTTTGAACCTCAAAAGATTCAATTGCATGCACTAAAGAGTAGAGACCAGCTGAAACTAAATTGATGTGAACTCAAATTTAATGCGGGGAAGGAAAGAATCTTGCATAACAAATAGATAAAGAATCTGCAAACACCTTGCTGGCTTTTTATAGTATCATATTACATTTTTTGATAGACCTTTGATGTTTTCTCTCGGATATGTTGATTCATATGTATGGTATCCCAATAATATTGCCCAGGACCTAAAAATCACAACTAAGTTTTAATATTAAGATGCATTTTAATCAAAAAATTTATCCACTCGAAATTATTGCATGCTACAAATACAAACCTCTTTCCGTAGTTTGTGTTCAATTCCTCCATAAAATATTCTTTTCTTAAAGCTTTTGAATCCACCACTCGACCTTACGAACCAAGAATGTGGCCCACCTGAAAAAAAATTAGACTCTAGAAGGGCAATATAATACAAATCACATAAAGAATTCGTACTCCTTGGAAGAAAGCATTTGAAACACGAAGCAACTTCAACGATAAGGCTTGGGAAGGTTTAATGTAGAAATTAAGAAGTCTCTTTACTAATCCATTTTGTTTCATATAGCAAGAGAATGGTGGAAGCATAAACCACGAAACAAGGACGTAACTGAAAAAAGGGGTGAAAATGAATAAGCAAATTACATAGAACACCACATTACAAAGTTCACATCCGGTTCCTTACCTCTTCCAACCCCAATGGTGGTTGTCGGGTTTTCCTATACTAGTGAGAGTTTGTCAAGCTGCCGGAAAATGGAGATAAAAAATTATATTAGTTTAAGATGCAAAATCTATTCCGAATATGGAATTTAATATTCAACCACATTAAATATTGGCCTCTTTTGCTATCATCATTATAAATACAGTACAATTGCATGTTTACCACAAGGCAATCAATTTTATCACACAAAGTAGCACTATAATGCACATTTTGTACCATCAATTAGAAGCCCTTCTGAAGGGTTGCATACAAGCAGAGAATAGCAAAATAAAATTTATTTTCGAGTCTAATTTGATAAAGGACAACCACTTCTTAATTAATCCATGGATGTAAATAAATTAATGTTCGAATTTTCTTTGCGACCTTGTAACACTTCTAAGAGTGCCCGACTTTATCCACAATAGGTTAAGAAAAGACCCAATAAATATAAATACAATCAAAATAGCTACATTGCATTTGTTCACATAGAACCAAAAAATCAAAAGTAAAGCCATCCCGATTCATCTCCTAATTTACAACTACTTTGCCACAACTTCTATTCTTGAATCCAACATGAAAGAAGAACTCAAAACAAGGAAGAAGTGCGATCACATTATCACCATTGCAGATCCATGTCAAATTATGATTCTGATTACTTCACCGCAACTTCTCAAAGTCCGATCACATCTATGCAAAATGAGGAAAGCTCATCACCAAGCACCACTCATATTCTCGGTGTTAACAACTAATAAGCATGGACTATATACTACATATGGTTTATCAATCTCTGCTAGATCCAGAATGAAACCAATTTTCACCGGGCTAAGCGGAGAACCAAAAGTTATATTTGCAACTTATTCATCATTTTCTAATGCTTATAAACCAATCTCCCCTTAGTTACGGCCCTCTTAACTATTTTCAACTTCATGCATCAAACAACGAGTAGTGATTTATGCACTCTCATTCAACAATCATATTCCCAAAGATCTATTGAAACACGAAGCATGTTTTAGCGATAATTTCATTCACACATATCTGCAGTTCTAAAAGGCTTATGAAGGAAAATGTCGTTAAATATCTACATTCAAGTCATTATCATGGCTCAAAGGGTAGAATGTTGAAAGAAAAGGAAACAACTCGAACTATAATAGAACTAATGCTCCTTTATATACCTCCTTATAACCGATTAGCTCAAAAGTCCCCACATTGGTGGCGGCTTCACCATCATGATTGTGTTCCTATATGGTACTTTCATTCAACAAGGATAGAGGTTGGCATCGGGTTGTCGGGTATAGAAGTTGAAAAACTTCCGGATAAAATAATGCAAGCACATTCTTAAACTAACAACAATACTTAATATCTCCAAATAATGTGAAAGATAGCGACATTAAGACTGCTAAGACAACTTTCCAAGAGCTTTACGCCACTTCTAGAAATATATATACCGGACTCATCTCATTCTTTGTTTTCATTATCAAATGGACCACTCAAGGTAAATTATTAATATTGCAATAAAAGAGTTAATTTCTCCACCATATCCGGAAAACTAATCAACGACATAATACCATGAAGTTAGAACTTTGAAATAAGATCCATCCTACATTAATATAGGCTTTTTCACGACTTTACACGCTCGGCGGGACACCTTAAAATGGTGATAACTATACGAGGATCCAGTTGGTCCATGACCAAGAACAGATTGCATAGAAAGATGTGCACTTGCATTATTACACCTTCAGAGAGCGGTATTTGCACTAAAAGTGAGCGAGAAGAGTATCTAGAGTTCGATCCTAATGCAAAAACACAAACCTTTACAAATCAGAATGCAGAAATACTTTCGATGGAAAAAAAATAATATGCAATTAATTGACAAAGGAACAAACATATACCTCAACAGATGCGGAGCAAGGGGCTTTGAATAGCAACTCCTTGACATCATCGGAAGGCTTGTGAGTATAATCATCAGTTGGTTAGATTTTCTCCTCTCAACAGAATGAAATCCATTGCCGTGACTCTCCGGAATAGTTGCGAAGTTGTTTCTGGGCAAACTTTGTTACAAAAGAAAATTTCTCCAAAACTTGGATTGAAATGTCTCGGCGAGGTCATGGAACTTTTGCCTCGCCTTCCATTATCTTGAGGAATTCCAAGAAAACAAGGAACTCGAAGCTTTGCAACATTCGAACAACGCCTCGAACCAACTCCATTTCGGTAGTCCTGGAAGACGAAATCGGGAACGAAAATCGAGCGTTTTTTCTGGAAAGAAAAAATTTAGGGTTTGGAGAATAAAAATTGGGGTTATAGGGATAGTTTTTTAGCATAGCAAAATGACATCGTTAATAGCTTAATTTTTGTGGCGTTTTTATGAAAAACGCCATTAAAAATAAATAATAATTTGTGGTGTTTTTTAATAAACGTCACTAAAATTTTGATAAAACGGCTGCGTTTTTAATCTCGGAGAATATATTTGCGGTGTTTTTTACGAAAACGCCATTATTCTCAATTTTAATTTTTTTTTCATTTTTCAATTTTAATTTTAATTCTAATTTTAACCTAAATTTTTCTAAGTTTTTCCTTTCAAAATTTTCTTAATTTTAATTCTAATTTTGTTATCATATATTTATGGAAAAGATAAATATAAAATATTTATAAAACAAATGTACAATTAAAGGCGGTGGAAAGTTTATAAAAAATAAATTTAAAATATTTAAAAATTAATATTTAATATTTAATTAAATATTATTTTGATACTACATATTTAGAAAATTAAATTATAAATTGCGGTGTATAATTATATTGCGGAAAAACCCAATAAATTATGCTTATTTTGATTTATATTCTAAAAACAATAAAACCCAATATTCCAATAAATAATAATTTACATTTATCTTATTTTGATTTATATTCTAAAAATCCAATATTAATCCTAAATAATAAACCTTAGACCTTAAGCACTAACCCACAAATAGCTAGCCTTAAACCCCAAACTCAAAACCCCAAACCTTAAATACTAGACTATAAAACTCGAACCCTAAATTACTCTAAACTACAAACCCTAAACCATAATCAAGAGACCAACTTTTGGGAATTCATGTAGCCAATGTTAGTGTAGTACAAAACATATATTTTAATATCTAACACATTAGCCATAAATCCTCATGAGGATTTCGATTCGGATTTTGGGTCATATAGATAACACCCAAACCCAAACCCTAAAATCATAAACCCTAACTCGAAACCTAACACATTAACCATTTTCCCTCAAACCCCTAACCTTAAACCCATAAACCATAAACCCTAAACCCTAACCCTAAAACCCTAATCCATTAACCATTTCATTCTAAACCCCAACCCTAACCCTAACCCAACCCTTAACCTTTAACCACTAACACTTAAACCTTAATACCAAGAAACACTAACATATTAAACACTATACAATAAACTCAAACAACAAACTTTAAAACACTAAACCCATACACCAAAATAACAAACCCTAAACCATGAAATTAATATACTAAACATTAAACCCTAAATCAATTTTAATAGCTTAATTTATAACTTAAATGAAAACTTCTATATTGTTTAGTTAACAATTTGTAACTTTTCATAATTAAGTAACTAAAATGAAATTTTCTTATAGCTTATAAGTGAATGTATCAAAATAAAATATAATTCAAAGCGAGAAAAGGAAAAATATGAAAAACTTTTAGCGTTTGTGAAAAAAAGCCATTATGCTTAGGTCTTTAGCGGCATTTGTGAAAAAGCGCTAATGCTCGAACTTTTAGCGCGTTTTTCAAAAGCGCCGCTAGCTCAGACTTTTAATGCGTTTTCCCAAAAGTGCCGCTAAAGCTCAGACTTTGTGCGTTTTTCCAAAAGCGCCATTAAAGCTCAACTTTAGCGGCATTTTCCAAAAGCCAGCTAAAGCTCAGACTCAAACTTTTAGCGTTTTCCCAAAAGCGCTTCATCGAACTTTAGCGTTTTTTTCAGCGCTTAAAACTCGATTTAGCGGCGTTTTCCCAAAGCCATTAAAGCTCGAACTTTAATTGCGTTTTCCCAAAAGCGCCACTAAAGCTCGACTTTTAGCGGCGTTTATAAATAAACGCCGCATATATCCTTTTTAGCGGCGTTTTGCTCATAACGCCGCTATTATCTTTTTTGGCGTTTTCCTTCAAGCGCTGCAATGTATAATATTTATGGCGTTTTCTTTAAAACGCCACTAAAAACGCCGCTTAAAAGAGTGTGTTTGAACGAAGGATTTAGAGAAATAATGTTATTTCTATCGGAGTTTTCAAAATCTTAAAATGATTTTACTTATTTAAGTAAATTTTTGAAGAATTTCAAAATTCACGGGTAATTTGGAGAGGAAATTTTAATATCTCAATTTCCTATTCAAATTCCACTTAATTTTCTAATTTTATTTCGTTTAATAAACATGGTCTCGATAAATACTAAAACTTGAAAATCATTTTATTTAATTTAATATATATTTTAAAATTATTTTATTAAATTTAATTATAACTTTTACAATTATAATTAATGATATTATATTATGTTTAATATAATTATTATTCTTTAATTCATTAAAATCCAATACCCTAAATTTTTTAAAATTAATTATTTATTTAAAAATAATAATTAGCATTTTGAATTGATGAAATCTAAAATGCAAACATTTTAAAAATCTTTGAATTTCAAAATTTTTCATCTATATTCTACTTATAAATTCTTTCATTTTGTTAGTGTTACCAATTAATCAAATATAGCTCAATTGGAAAAATATCAAATTTACTAATTTTTAATGTTGAGCACTTAAAATCTATCATTTTGAGGGCAATGGCACTGATCATTAAATCAATAGTTGAAGTTCATATATTTACTAACGTTGTAAGAATCAGACGAGTAATCAAATCAGTTAATCCATCCATTTTTACTCAATTAGTACAAAAGAATAAAAATTGAAAAATAATAAATATAAATTCTATATTTTGGATAATACATATAAACCAAAATAAATAAATAAATAAATATCCAAAAACATATTTTAAAAGCGGTACATTACGTTTTTAGCTATTCTTTGGTTTCGATTTTTACCCGTTAACAACGGTTATCAAATCGATTGGTCGGTTCGAATCTAACAACATTAATGTTTATCAACAATTGGACTGACTATTTAGTTTTATAAATTATGAGGACTGAATTTGGAGAAATTCAAGTAAAGGGATTAACTTTTTTATTTACAAGTTAATTCCAAACATAAAATTCATTTGTAAAATTATAAAAGTACTAAAATATCAATTATATCAACATTTTATTTTTAATAAATAATTACTTTAAGTTTTCATAAAATATTTTAAATATCAGTTATATATGGTTTATACTTTATATATATATATATATATTGATAAAAAAGATGTAGATATAGAAACTTAATTAAACAATTTTTACTATGAATGCTTAGATAAAAGAAATAATATTTTAAGTAATTTTTAATAAAATAATATTTAGGTTAATTATTACCAAAAATATATATATAAGAGTAATTAAATTTTTTATTTTTTTTAATTTTTAAAAGTAAATATAAGATTATTTAATAATTTAGCTTTTATAATTTTTTACTTGAGGGACAAGGCAATGGGAAATGGACTAGACGAAATTCCTTTCGTTCGGACGAAGCAAAACTATTCCCCATACGTCAGTCTAGGTCTAATTATGCTTTCAATCTCTGTAGTTTTCAAGTATTTGAAGTTTAGTCCATTTATTTGTAATTGCAGGAATGCATTATCTTATTGTTTTGATTTAACCATTAAAATCCAATTGACAATACCATTAAAATAATTTTATTAAATTGAATTATGTGATTTTTTTTTTAAAATTTGATCACGTAACCGTGTGAAAGCCATGTAAGCAAAAGAGAAGTATTTACTTTTATTCTATGTTTCGATAATAGCGATATTAAATTTAGAATCGAAAGCTTTACAATCTCAAATTCAATATTTTATTTGCTTATTCGGCATTTCACCCATGCAACATTTATTACATGAGGATTTTTTTTAATAAAATGTCACATAATCTATTATGATACTTACTATTACCGACCCGCTATCCGATTGAGTTCTGATCCGCACTCTACAGGGTTCGTACTTTGAGTTCATGTGTAAGATGTTCGCCCCTTTTTTTGAGATTGCACGATGTGAGTCCGCACCATCATATAGGCGAACCCACATCGTATAAACACATGTTAACCTTATAATAAGATACATGTCGATGTGTATGTTAACCTACTTATTATATCAAATCTATGACCTGTAACCGTATAATATAAATATATAGTTCAATCCATTTGAAGAGGATCCACACACAAATACTCAATATGATCCACTATAAAAGAGACTAAATTGAACATATGTGAAGAGTAGAGGCCTTTTAATTATAATCCTAAATTCCCAAAATATTTCAACAATTAAGTTCCATTTGCTTCCCCATTTCTCAACTAACCATTTTCCCCCATAAGCCGCGTCTTTCTCCGCCTCTTGCAAAGGAAGAGAAAAGATTCTTTTCAATCGATCATGGCGTCTCTATAAACTCGTCTTTTTCTTTTTATATTTTTTCTCTTCTTCATTCGGCGATTGGAATCATTGAGTTTTTCTCCTTTTCCTCGTAGCCAATTTCGTTTTTTTTTATTCCTTTCCTTTAGATTCGAAGCAAAAATGAGCGCGTATAAGCGCGTGGTACAGTTAGGGTTCAATGCGTATTCGAGTTCCATTGTGAACAGGGTCGGGCACCGGCAGATTTCTGAACTCGTGAAATCCAATGGAAAGCGTGCATTTCTCGTCGATACATTGGCTCTGGTACGTCATTTCCCTTTTCCTTACTTTATTTCGTTTCAATTTCCTGTTTGGTTGTCGAGAAAACCTAGGAATAACGACGAATTTAATCTCTTTCGATTAGGAAAGTGAATTTGAATCTGTTTCCTGGTTAATTCGACTGGAATCGTTTTATTGCTTAACGATTAGGTGTTTATTTTGATTATTTTACGAAAAAAAATTAGTAATTGAACTCTTGGATTTGGGTTTCCTCTGTTAATTGAGTTGTTTTTACACTAATAGGTTCGGAGTTTGGAAGCGCAAGGCGTGCCATCAAAACAAGCGGAGGCAATAACATCAGCAATCACTGAAGTATTGAACGACAGCTTGGAGAATGTGTCCCAGTCCTTTGTTTCAAAGGCAGAAATGCAGAAAGTAAGTTTGGTGATGTTTTTGTAATTGTTACCATGTTTTCTAGATCATTTGTGTTCATTGCAAACGTGTTGATACTAAATTTTGCTTTATTTTACCTTTTGTAGTCTGAGATGCTTCAAGAAGCCAATTTGTCCAAGTTTAAATCGGAAGTAAAAAGTTCCCAGGTACTAATTTATACGCTTAACAAAAAACTAAGGGGCAAAGAAGAAGGAAGAAATTTATGTTATGTCCTAATATCATTATTTGGAACTTGCCATTTGACGAAGTGATCACTTCAATCTGTCTCTTATTGAATCTAATATTTGGGATTCTTTAGAAATTCCATTGGTGGCAGACACTGAAATCTCGTACATGGTTCAATTTGAACTAATGATGTTACACTGCATAAGTGTTTGTTTCATTTTGTTCCTTTCTTGTGTGTCAACTCAATATTGCTGTTTGTGAGGCTGGGTAGGCTTAGGGTTATCCAGATACTATGTGCTTTTTAGTGCCCCTTTTTTCCTAGCACTTTCTCCTTTTCCCTTTCTCAGATGTAGATAAAGAAAGAGGTGAAGAAGATGAAAGTGGGGATGACAAATCTTGTATTAATGGTGAACTGTAGGCTAGAGAACACTACAAGTTGGGGTAGAATTAGATGAATATTTGAAGATCAGGTGACGATGCTTCGGCAAAAGAAAACCATGAGGTTTTGGATCTAAACTAAGCTTAACTATTGACAACATATTAAGTTTTAAGTTCAAAAGTTATTCTAAGATGGAGTGCCTGTGTAGAATGGAGATACTCTCTTGGTAGATCTTTAATCAGATCAATGTTGAAATTATCATACTGAACCCTTTGTGGGAAGATTTTTCATGTGAATAGATTTCATTGCAGAGTTCACTGTATATTTTAACTTCTGCAGTCAATTAACAACTTCATCCATATAAAAAAATGCACAAATATGTTTGCCCTTATATGTACTTTTACTCCTTTCCATCTTACTTTGGCTAAAATATGTAGTTCTTTGGGTTTACTGCAATGTCATGCTGGTGAAACCAGAACTAGTGATTTGTTCAGTTGAAATATAGTTGTGTTCATTGCAATCTGAGCTAGATCATGCCTCTCCCTTGCTTAGTGTTCTTTGATGGCCACTTTTTTTTGTTCTCTTTTTCTCATGTAAATGTCTTTCTTGGAATAAATGATTCTTAATGTTCTCTTTAGTTCATACTCATATATTCTTTCTTAATGGCTATTTCCTTGTAATGCAGGAGCATCATTTTTCTATGTTGCAACGTGAAACTGAGAAACTTCGAGGTGACATAGAGAAGATGCGAAGTGAACTAAGGTATGTTCTCTGAATTAGAGTTGAACTGTTTGATACTGATAGAAATAGACTTTTTCTATTATATTCTTTCACAAGAAATTACACTAACATTTATACACATGGTGAGCCTAACTTTAGGAAACTCTAAACTAGGAAACAATTGATTCTAGGATGCTGTCCTTAAAACACAACCTTAAAGTTAGGGATATAAAATATCTACAGGATTATATAAAATATCTATAGGATTCTACCGAATATTCCTAACTAGGAAATCGTAATCGACATTCCCCTCAAGTCGGGAAGTGGATATCATCCATTCTCACTTGCTTACTAGTTTCAAAGGTCTTCCCGATAATCCTTTGGTTAAGATATCCGCCATTGACCATCGGTGGACACATATGGAGTGCAAATTAGGCCACCGTCAAGTTTCTCCTTGATGAAATGTCTCACAACCTCAATGTGTTTTGTACGATCATGTTGCAATCGGATTATTTGCAATATTGATAGTAGACTTATTATCACAATATGACTTCATTGGACCTTCCCATTTGATCTTCAAATCCTCCAAAATAATTTTCAGCCATAGTAATTCACAAATTCCAAGAGCCATCGCCTAAATTCTCGTCGCACTAGATCTAGCCACAACATTCTGCTTTTTACTTCCAAGTTACAAGGTTGCCTCCCGTAAATGTGCAATAGCTCGAGGTTGATCTTCTATCAACCATAGATCCCATAATCTGCATCAAGATAGGCTTCAAGGGTTAAATTCTCCCTTTCTTAAATAGGATTTCTTTGCTCGAGTGCCTTTTAAGTCTTCAGAGAACGGTAGATGTACCTAAGATGTGATTCTTTAGGATTGTGCATGAACCGACTTACAACACCAATCTGCATAGGCAATATCCGGTCTAGTATGTGACAAGTAAATGAGCTTCCCTACGAGTCTTTGATATGAACCTTTATCAACTATCGCATCTTCTAGTGCATCTCCAAGTTTGTGGTTCACTTATAGGTGTCTCTTTGGTTTGCATCCCAACTTGCCCGCCTCATCAACAAATCAATTATGTATTTTGTTTGAGATATAAAGATTCCTTCCCGAGAGTGTGCCACTTCAATACCAAGGAAATATTTTAGTTTACCAAGCTCTTTAACCTCAAATTCTTTTACTAGGCATTTCTTCAAGTTTTCCATTTCTTCCAAATCATCACCGTCACTATAATGTCATCTACATAGACTAACAAAGAGATAAGTGCCTTACAAACAGAGTATCTCCTTGACTCTGCTTTATACCCCACTTGAGCATCACTTTGAAACCTTCCAAACCAGCTCTGGGAAGTCCAGAAGTTTGCTAAGTGGAACATCCATATAGACTTCCTCCTCAAGATCACCATGTAAGAAAGCATTCTTGATGTCAAACTGCTAGAAGTTTCCAAACTCTGTCACAGAAGTGACAACAACACTCTGAGTGTACCCTTTAGCAACTAATCTTGCTTTGTACCTCTCCAAAGAGCCTTCAATTGTATTTTATCAGATACACCAAATGACAACCAACTTTTTCTTTCCTTTCTAGAATTCTACCAAATCCCATGTCTTATTTTTTTCAAGTGCTTCCATTTCGACATTCATGGCATTTTTCCAATTCTCATTATTTAATGCCTCGTATACGCTTTTGGGAATGGAGATTGAATTTAGGCTAGTAAGGAAGGTTTTGTGGTTATGGGACAAATTTTGTAGGACATGAATGAGTACAAGGATGTTTTGTATGTGCCCTAGTTCCTTTTCTAATAGCAATAGGAAACTCATAGTCTCTCCGATCTCAATTTTCAGAGTATTCAAAGTAGGTTCGAGAGTTACCTCGGGTTGTAGAGCGAAGTTGTTTATCCAAGAAGATGATTGAACTTGCACCGTGCCTTCTTCCTTGATTAAACTAGTAAGGGCGAGTAGTATCCTCAATTCCTTTTGGTGACTTAGGTGTAGTAAGCTCAATTTCAAAGTTGCATAGTGTCAAGGTGAGCAGTCTTGGTAGGTAAGGTAATGAGTGTTTGGTCATTGAATAGGAGTTGGAAAATGAAGTTGGGCTGGATGTGTCGGAAAATCAAGAAGAAAAACTCTACCCTTATCTTCTCGTGAATAAGTTCTCCCTCAAGATAAGGACGAGTAAAAAGTGTTATTCTTCCGCAAAAGTGACATCAAATTGAAACAAAATATTTTTGGTGGTGGATTGTAGCATTTGTACCCTTTTTTGTAGAGGAATAACCAAGAAAGACACATTTGACAGCTCGTGGATCGAAGTTTTCCCTATTTTGAGAATGGACATGGACAAAGGCAACACACCCAAATATTTTAGGAGGAAGATTCGAGGTATGGAAATCGTGAAAAATTTCGATAGAGCTTGTATAGGACTTTGCGAGTCAAGGACCTTTGTAGGCAACCTATTTATCAAATAAGTAGCGCTTAAAAAAATGCCCTCCCCAAGATTGTTTAGGAACATTGCTTTGAAACAATAGAGCTCTAGTAATAGCTAAAAGATGACCATTCTTTCTCTCGCAACACCATTTTGTTGGGGTGTGTGAACACAAGAGGACTCATGGAGAATGCCTTTTTCTTGAAAATATGAGGAGAGAAAGTGATTGAAATAGTCTTTAGCATTGTCTCATCCTAAACCGCTTTTATTGCAAATTTCAAATTGTGTTTTGATCAGTTGTAAAAGGTTTGAAAAAGCAGACTTGACATCGATTTTGTTTTAATAGAAATATCCAAGACACACGGTACAATCATCAATAAAGGAAACGAACCACCGAGCCCCGTAGATGTTTGAAATGTTTGATGGTCCCCAAATATCACTATGAATAAGAGTAAAAGGAGCGGATGTTCTTTATTGCTTATTTCACAAACATCACAATGGAAATTATCAGATTTATTCCTAGGAACAAGGAGGAAACATAAATTTAAGGGCTGGAAACGAAGGATGACCGAGGCGGAGGTGATGGAGCCAAATTAGGTCTTTATTAGCTTGAACAGACTTGGATAGGAAAGATAATGTTGAGGAATTCAGAGCACTAACTTCTCCACTAGATTCTTCAAGATAGTATAGACCATTTGCTTCCTTAGCATGTCCAATCATCCTCTTCAGATTCTCGCTTCTCGAAAAACATTGTTTGGGATAAAAACCACACTACAATTAGAATGAAGTTTTTGGATGGAGAGAAGATTGGGAAATAATTTAGGAACATGAAGGACATTTTAAGGGTAAGGGTCTTATTTATAACAATATCACCTGACCAGCCAACGTTAGCATAGAACCATCAGCCATCTGTAATCTTTCTATTACTAGGACAAGGGGTATATGAAACAAATTTGTGGGAGGAATGGGTATATGGTCTGTAGCTCTGAGTCAATGACCCAAGACCATGGTGACTATGTCCGAGACATTAGAATTTTGAGAAGAGGAATACCGAAAGTGCCAAACTGCAAGTACTGATTTTTCCAATGTTCCCAGAACGCCTTTTAACTTCTCAATTTCGCCTTTATTAAAAACACCAGAATTCTGTTCTATTTGCTCAATGAAGCTTCAGATACCATGATAGAAATAGACTTTTTCTATTATATTCTTTCACAAGAAATTACACTAACATTTATACACATGGTGAGCCTAACTTTAGGAAACTCTAAACTAGGAAACAACTGATTCTAGGGATGCTGTCCCTTAAAACACAGCCTAGGGATATAAAATATCTAAAGGATTATATAAAATATCTATAGGATTCTACTGAATATTCCTAACTAGGAAACTGTAATCTGACAGATACTTCTCCAAAAATTTTGATAGCTTGATTTTGTAAAAATGATCTCTCAAACAGGTATGAAATTGATAAGGTCACTGCAGGGCAGCGTCTGGATTTAAATCTTGAAAGAGGGTAGGTAGACTTTATTTTCAGTTGCTTCTCTTCATGATTGCACTTGCTTGCTTTATTTTCTTAACTCCTAACTGATTCTAGGCGCATACGTGATGAACTGGCCAATCAGAATGCAGAAACTACCAACCTGACAAACAAGCTAGATAGGGTGAGCGTCTGGTTGCTTATATCATTTGAAAGTCTATATTTAGATACTTTGACAACATACAGCATAAACATGATGTTATGAATCATCTGCAGGAAATTCATGCATTAAGAGCCCAGTTAGAAGCTGCGAAATATGATGTAATTAAGTACTGCATAGGTACCCTCGTCTCCATATCTGCCGTTGGGCTAGCTGTACTGCGCATCTTGATGTAGTCTCGCATCTGCTTTAAGTAGTGCGAACTATTCCAACATGAACCTCCAATATCATCATTCTTTTTTTCTGGCAACTGGATTGCTTTGGGAGTAAAAAGGATGGGAATTACTTAATGGTTACAAGATTTTTCGTATAATTGGCAAGGAATGACAAATCCCAGTTGATCGGAACAATTATTTGTGCTTCTTTTAGGATTAAGCACGACTTATTCGATTTACTCTGTATGTTCTGTTATTGTATTCTAGGAAAGGCAAAGAGATAATCATCCAACATTGCTACCCCAGGCAATGGTGCAATTGTGTTATGCTTCTAAGTTGACTTTTCTTTTTATCAAACTAATGATTTTGCCTTTTGTGCTAGCTGATATACATGGATATAGAAAAAAAAAATGTGAAATTATGATTAATTCATTATAATTTATACATGATTTGTTTGGCCTCTTTTTGTTTTTACTGTTTGATGATTGCAAAAGCATGATTCGTATTATTTCTTTTTTATTCTATTAGGTGTTTTTTTTAAAGAATAAGAATATTTTACTATGTCAAACGGTACAGTAAATTTTATATACTGGTTCTCTTCGTTCTCTACTGACTTGGGCTGAAGATTTAACTGAGAATGTTGGTTTTGTTTTTACTATTTATGTTTATATGTTATATTTATGTTATATTGTTTTTTTTTTTTATATAGGCTGTTAAAATGGATTTAAAATTTTCTCAAGTTTAGACTGGATAAAATTGCTAAAATTTGAGTTCAGCTCGGCTTGTCTGTATCAAAATAGTAAAAGAAATGGGAAAAAATTAAAAAATATATTTAAATAAAACTAAGATAAGTGTAATTTGGTGAGCTAATACCTTTAAAATAGTAGTAAAATTAACAATAAAATAGTAATAATTTAATGGCGAAATGATAGTAAAACAATGAAAACAAAGTTCAAGTTGGTCTGAGTTAAAAAAATTTATTCGAGATTTAACCCGTTTAAAAAATAGGTCTTATTTTTCTATTTAAACTTATTTTTTGAGTTTATATTTTTGTCCAAATCTTCTCACTTTTCAGTCAAGCCTTTGAGTGGCCCGGTCCATGGATAAATCTAATTTGAAAACATATTATAGTATTAAGGTAATTATAAAATAGTGTAGGGAAAATATTCATTTACACTGATTTTGCATATTTTTGTAGATTAAAATTTTAATAATTTAACTGTTATATTTTATTGATATAGATTATACATGTTAAATTTGATGTGAAATAAAATTGGAAACAACAAAAAAAAATTAAATTGTTCAATAAATATCAATTATATTCACTATTTTTAATTAATATGATAGAAACATCGAAAGGGCTTGAAATTTTATGTGCATGATAAAGTACAAAATTAATAAATTTCGTAATAAATAAATGTAAATTTAATGTAATTATAATTTATTTAAAAAATATATTTAAAGCAAGGGTTCTATTTTATTTTTAAAAAAAATCCACCCAACAGAACAACAGTTAACTCCATTAATTTGCTTTGCTTTCTATTTCTGCCTTGTCAATCCCATTCATTTTCCACTCCGGAGGAAATGGGCAACTCAGTCTGTAACTGGGCACAGCGACGAGTTGAGTCGCTCGTGGAGCAGTGAGTCCAAACGAATCGCTCATATCAAGCTCTGTGGCCTTCATTCCATTAGGTAACTCCCAGTTAAAGCAATGAAGCAAATGAGCCACACTTAACTCCAACCCATATAACCCGAGTTGCATTCCCGGGCAGGACCTTCGACCCGACCCAAATGGAATGAATTCAAAGTTACTGCCCTTAAAATCAGGTGCACCCTCATCCAAAAACCTACTAGGTTTAAACACATCCGGGTCCTTCCATGATGACGGGTCACGCCCGATAGCCCATGCATTGATCATTATTCGCGATTTCCCGGGTACCCGATACCCGCCAAGGACGGAGTCCACGGCTGTCTCATGGAGGAGGAGAGGGATAGGTGGATGTAGACGTAGGGTTTCTTTAATGGCACATTTTAGGTAGGTTAACTTTTCAAGATCCGATTCATGGACGACCCGCTCCAATCCAACCACGTCAATAAGTTCCTGCTGAACTTTCTTGAGCTCTTCCGGACTGTTCATTAGCTCCGCCATTGCCCATTCTATTGCCGACGCCACGGTTTCAGTTCCACCAAACATTACGTCCTGCAGAGGGGCAAAGTTAAAAAATTATTTTAATCATAGACCAAATTATTATATTAACTTATAATTTCATAAATTTTGAAGGAGTTAATTGATAAACTTACTATTTTAAGAGTACCAAATCAAAAATATTAAATTATGATTTTGATAAAAGAATTGAATTTCAAATTTTAAGATAGTAGAGAGACCAAAATTAAAATTGATGAAATATTAATAAAAACATCATTGTTCACCACATGCATGCATCTTTGTAGGGATAGCAACGTAATGAGAAGGTTTTTTGCCATACCATCTTCAACTCGATTTTTATATCTCCCGCCCCAACCTCATCTTGAGTCGTTAAAATAAATAAAATATAATTAAAAAAGAGTTAAATGCACCAAACTATGATTTTCATTCTAAATTAGTCCCTAAACTTTAAAATATTCTAAATATATCCTAAACTATCTAAGTTATATCAATCAAGTAATTTTTTTATTAAATCGTTAAATCAAAACGTCAAATCTTATGTAGTTAATAAATTTAAAATAATTTTTTTATATAAATTATTGCAAGTGAAAACTAAAAATAAAGTAAAATTTTATTTTAGATTATATCGTATAAGATATAAAGTATTAAATTAACGATTTTTATAAAGAAATACATCTATAGTTTGAATATACCTGTGGGATTCAAGTCGTTGTATCTCTGTGTTTGTGTGTTTATATGTATATAGGTGTAAAGATATTACCATGATGATAGCTTTGATGTTATCTTTGGTGAGCTGAATGGAAGAATTGGAGGACTCATTATAATCTCCTTCGAAAACATTTTCGCTGTAAAATGCCATTAATTCGTCCACCATGTCGTCGTCATCGTATTTGGCTGCTGCATCATCACCCGTCTTCCTCCTCTCCCTCGTCACCAAATGTTCATCGATAATATGATCGATGAACCCATCCAGCGATGCCCGAGCCTTCACCAACCTCTTCTGAAACTCTCCCCCATGGATCCATCCCATCCATGGAAAAAAATCCGCTATGTTGAATGCCCCAAATAGCTTCGAAAACTCCTGCAATATCTTCACCAGCTCCTCTTGCCCGTCACGCGAAAACGACCCGAACGCTGCTCTGTAAGTAATGTTCCTCGTCAAAGCGAATACCAACTCCCCGACGTTGAGAGGCGAACCCAGGCTTTTCATCACTGTTCGAACCGTCGAGCCGACTTCTTCACGGACGGAGGCCCATGACTCCGCTCGTTTCCGGCTGAACACCTTCATGACACAGATTTTACGCATTTGACGCCAAAATGGACCGTAGTTGGCAAAGGCCATATCAGCTCTATCGTAGGTTAAATACACTATCGCATCATTTGCGGGTCGGTTCGAGTATATGCTGTCTTGGGTGAGTAGGACCTCTCTCGCCATCTCCGGCGTCGATACAGCCACTATGTGGAGCTTCCCCATGGTTAGGTGGAGGAGACCGGCGTGACCGTACTGTCGAGATAGGAGAGCTAGGCCCCGGTGAGTCAATTGGTCCATCATCATCATGTTGCCGATGATGGGGTAGCCCTTGGGACCTGGAGGGTATGGGGTTTTCCTAGGGAGCCCGAACATGAAAACAAAGGAAACCAACAGTGCTGAAACAAGGAAGAATATGGGTGCTGATTGAGGAGATAACAGAGTTTGCAAAGAATCCATTAGATTATTCATGAAATTTAGATACAGATAATCGCTGGTTTATTTTAGAGCTTGAGAGGGGTAGCCTTTAACAGAGGGCTAAAGTCTAAACACTCTAATAGTTCAAGACATAAGACTTAAAAGGTTGAGGGCTTATAAGGAGGTGACAGCTAATGCTACATTTTACTTCTATAGTTAGAGGGTTGGTTTTTTCTTCTTAATTTGATTTTCGGTATAATTATTATTTTAGTCCCTTTTGGGATTTAAAATGTGTTTGGACACCATGAAATAATAACAATAACATATAATATTATACACTAAAATAATAATTACGTAATTACAAGAAATTTTATTTATTTTAAATAAAAATTAATTTAAAAGACATAACTAAATATCCTAGTGTGATTTTCTCATTTACTACAATAATTATTCAAAATGTCACATTATTAATGTTATAGTAGGTTCAAATTGATTTTCCAAACACGCCCTTTTATCCTTTTTTTTCTTTTTGTAATCAATATCTTTTATATTTATTTTACAGTTTATAAAGACTAGTTCTTTCGAGGCTCACGGCTACTGCTGTCAAAAATATTGTTTCTAGGGTTCAAATATGAATTCTTTCTTTATGAGTGCAATACTATTACAGCCGAAACTTGTTATTTTAATCTTTCTACTCAGGGATGGACCGCCCCCTTGGAATTTTCAATTTTTTAATTTTATATATAAATTATCATGTATTTTAGATTTTGTGTCCATATTGTATAACATTCGTCCCTTTTGGTTAAGTTGTATTTCATATAATTTGTCCCATTAAGCCATAAAGTTATATATACTTTATATTAACAAAGTATTTTTCAGTTTTTAATTATATAACTTTAATAATAATCAAATATTAATTTATAATGTGCCTTGAAAGACTAAGCTTAGAGGCCCAATATGGACTTTAAAGCCAAATTCCAGAATTAATTAATTTGACCCATATCCATAAATATACTCGTGTCAACTATAACAACCGAACGAACATTTTCAACCATGAAAATTGTGAAGACAAGGCTTCGCAATAGAATGGGGGATGATTTTCTTTCAACTTACTTGGTGACATACATCGAAAATGAGATAGCTCAAGAATTTTCAACAGATTCCATCATTGATGAGTTCGATCTTATAAAAACCGAATGGTGATGTCTAGTAGTATTGAGAAATAGGACTAAGACCAAGTTGTTTTAATTCAAAATTTGAAATTATAATGATATTTATGAAATTTTTAGTATAGTATTAGTTATTCTTTTTGCATATTGGAAATTAAAGAAATATTTAATTTGGTATAATTTGACTTTTTGTTTTTATAACGTTATCAATAGGTTCGATTGATAACAATGTTAGTGTTGTTAAACCGATAATGTAGAATTTTTTAATTAACCTAAAGTTTGACATATAAATTTATTATTTGTTAAACACGATTAATTAGATTTGCAAATAACTCCAATCATGCGACCGACTTAAAATACAAAAATTAGGCACTAAAACTATAACTTTAATTAGTCTCTACTAGGTAATTGATTAATCATTTCTTCCTTTACCTTCTACCCAAATATCATGAATGGAAAGTTAATAAATTTCATTAATAAAACATTGTATTTTTTTCATAATTTTTACGGTAAAAATAAAATGTGAAAATTTTCTTCCCAAAATACAGAATAGGATAAAACCAATTTTAGGTATTTTTAAGTACCAAGAGAGAATTTGCCAATACCCAAATATAAAATAAATTCATACTATAATGAATTTGAATTACAAGAGGAGGGTAAAGCTCTAATAGTAACGCGATTAGCGCGACTCAAACCCAGACTACACTTAAAGCGGTAAACACCCTAAATATCAGGGTGGCCAAGACATAAGATTCTTACCAAAATATTGTTTTTCAATCCAACATGAATTAATTATGTGCTGATATATTCAAATTTTCATTTTCTTTGATTAAGTATTACGACTTCTAACTCATAATTCTTCTCCAACCTTAAATAAGAGGATAATGTGCTTCAACACACTCGATCTCACGTCCTCTTACACTAGTAACAATACCGATATGCCAACTGAATTAAGACTCAATCGACAATTGTCATTTGTTTAAATGAATGAGTTTATTGTTTTTCTCTTGTATTCAAATTTTTTTATACAGGAGGAAATTTTAATTATTTAGATTCGAAATTTTTTTAGCTATAATAAAATCTAGGTATTTCATTTTGTTGTTAAAAAACTAATCTTTAATTTCATTTTGGTCCTATAATTGTTAATTACAGCAGTAAGCACAAATTGGGGTTAAGAGATTTATCTACATCTGCAAAAATAATGGTTACATTATTATCATTTTAGTAAAAAAATATATATTTTTTTAATTATTTCAAATATTTGAGAATTTTCTTTTATTATGACCGACATTGATAATGTGAACTACCATGTAAACTGTCATATTAGTATAGTATAATTTTTAATGGTTCATTGTAACAAAATTGTCCAATTTGACAAAATAAAAGTTTTAAAGTCAAATATAATAAAAAAAAAATGGGGTCAAATTGACAATAGTTATAAGGATTGAAGATTATATTTGTGATTATATCTAATTTTAAATGAAGTATAAGGAAGAAAAAAAAGTTAACCAAATAGGTGAAAATGTACAATTCGAAAAATAGAAGGATCAATTTTGAACAAATAAATATAAAAGGATTGAATCCATATAAATCGATAAGTTTGTGGACTATCTTTCAAATTTAACCTATTTATAAAACAACAGTGATTAGACACTGTTTATTTTATAATTTTAAATTTAGAGATTTTTTTTTTGAGAAGTGGATGAATGAATTTTTTTTTGGACAGTGGGTATGTAGCAATAATCGTAATTGCTTACCGTCCTACCCCAATCCACTATATGAAATTACAATTTTATCTTTGTACATATAATTATTGAAAGGATAAAATGTAATACCATATTATAAAAAAAATCAATGCATTTTATTTAAATATTTACATGACTTTAAAAAGGTTAAAAATATTAAAAATAAGTAACAAAAATTAAATTGAAGCAGAGCTCGATGGGACGGAGATAAATGTATCTAACATCCATAGGGTAACGGGACAAGTGGTGAAGTAGAGCATGTCAACTATAGTGCGGTGGTGACTTTAATAACACTCACCTTCGTCCTACTCTATTGCCATCATTAATATAATTGTGTAGAGGAAAAGTCAAGGTTGCGAAGAGCTTTGATCCATTGGTTAAATAATTAATCTTAATAAGAATTTAGTTTAATTTTTTAATCTTTTATCAAATGAATTTTTTAATTTTAAACCCTCTCAAAATTAATAATTCAGTTTAAATTATTTTAACTCAAAACATTTAATATATAATTTTTTTTAAACAATCTTATTATAAGTTCTAATTATATTTGTTCTTTTTAAGACAATAACTAAAACTACTTATAACCCCTCCCTAGCCCTTAAATAGAAGGATAATGAGCTTTAACGCACTCAAACACACGTCCTATTGCACTGCCAACAATGCTCATACCAATCGTGTTAAGACTTAATTAGTAATTAATATTGTTAATTTCATTGTTACTATTAATGGTAAATCTTTAAGGTTTATGGTAACTTAATTACTATTAAGATTTAGTAGCTTAATTACTTAATATTAAGGATATATTTGGTAAATGCGTATAAATAAGGGAAGTCTACAGCTCAAGTATTTACTCTCTTGTCATATTTCGACCAATATTTCCTTTTATACCCAAAAAATAAAATAAAAAACAATCTTATCAAAATAGTGTAATTTTTTATTATTGAAATTCGATTTTTGATTATTTCAATTATTTTTGTTTTTAATACAGGTTATGATTCTCACTCATAGGAATGAAATACATTTTATGATTAATTGTCATTTTTTTAAAATGTATTAATGAGAAAAGATTTGTCTTCGGGGTAAGTCGTCATGGCATGGGCCCGACCCCCCCTAAAATGTAAAATTATTATTTAGGCCGTTAATTTTTTTTAAAAAATTTTAAATTAGTAAAATAAAATTATACTTTGACCCCCTAAAATTATAAAATTTAATTTAATCATTTACTGATTATAAAGATATAAACTATAAAATATTAAAATTTCATCCGCCCCTAAAAATTGTTCTCTTTCACTGCTTGTCTTTGTTATTGACAATGAGTATCATGATTAGAACTAAAAAAATATTATTGGAGGTACCGAATGTAATAAGAATATGATTAATTTTTATTTCTAAATACATTTCAAATTGGAAGAGAAGACTTTTCTTTTAAAATTTAATTTTGAATTTTTTTGAACAATCTCATTAAGTTCTGATCTTATCTGTTTTTTTTTTAACACAATGCCTAAAAGAGAAAGAATTGTATGAATGGTGACGTCACGTCATCTGTATTCCGTTCCAATAGTTTTATGCCACATCTGTATTCTTATCCTAAATTTCAGTATTTTAATTTGGATTTAATTTTTTTCAGGATAAAACGCTGAAATTTAGGATGAAAATGTTGGTGTGGCATAAAACTATTGGAAAAAGAGATACAAATGACGTGGCGTCATTATTTCATACAATCATTTCCATGCCTAAAATTATCTATAGTCTCTCTCAAGCCCATAAATAAGAAGATAATGTGTTTCAACACACTCAAATTCACATCTTCCTATATTAATAATAATGCACACACTAATCAAATTAACACGACAAAACTTATTTTTAATTTTAAATTTCAGCTTACCACAATTTTTGTGACTACAATTGTAGTTTTATTCATAAAAAAATTATATGGAAGACAAGATGGTTGTTTTGAGAGGGCTTTACCGCATCCACAAGCCCATGTGTCCTCAAATGAAGACCCACTACTTATATAATTAACAATATTTATGTCGGCCTAACTATTAAATTAATCTTCCACGCATCGATAAATTGTTTGTGAAAAAAAAAAGCACAGTTAATTAGAGGTGATTATGGGTTGAGTTATTCGATAGGCGTGAAAAATGGGAGGATTTGGGTAAAAATATAAGCTCGAAATATGGGTTTGGGCAAAAAAATAGGCCCGTTTAAAAAAATGGGCCAGGCATCGGGTAAATTTTTTTGTCCGAGCCCAGCCCGAATTATATATTAAATATACTTTTTAAATTTACATATTTTTACATATTTTTTTGTTTAAAATTTTTATTTAATGAAAAAGCTAAAAAATTAATATGGGTATGGCATAATGCTGCTCAGTTTATCAATTTTCTTTCGGTCGGGCTTGGATAAATTTTTATGCCCATGTTTCGGGCCTGGCCAAACTCGAGCCTAGAAAACATGCCTAAATTTTTTGTCTGGGCCCAGCCCGAACTCGAGCCTAGAAAACATGCCTAAATTTTTTATCTGGGTCCAGCCCAAACCTGGCTCGGCCCGGCCCATGATCACCTCTACCGTTAATGTACTAAATATTGACCCATATAAATAAGAATAAAGGATTGTTAGGTTAGATAAATAAGTATTATGTTCAAGCTAGTTTCGGGTTCATCTTATTTTTAGTTTCGGGTTAAAGTCATTTGCTTTTGTGAGTTTGGATGGATTTTGACCGCTCCAAATTCTATCATTTCAAATTACTTTTCAAATCATTTTAAATTCTAATTAATTCAAGTTGATATCAATTGGATGAATTTAACTCGTAACTTTTAATAATCAAATCAAGAATTCCAACCAATTGAATCGAGACATAAAAAGAAGAAATGAAAAGTTTATAATCGGATCAAGAATTCCAACCAATTGGGTTGAGACATAAACAGAAGAAATGAAGAGTTTATAATCAAACTCTAAGAAGAAAGGGAGAAATTTCAACATTTGTTTAAAACAAATATCTAAATCAAGTCTATTGAATCTTAGTTTATTTGAGTTAATCGAATAGTTATTCGAATTATTCAAGTCAACTTGAATAAGTAATTTGAGTTTCGAGTTCGAATCGTGTTGAATTTTATAATTCGAATAACAAATTTATGTAAATACCTTTTTGGTCCTTGTCAAGTTTGAAAATGAACAGGTTGGTCTCTTTCTCAACAAAACTCACAAAAAAAAAATCAAATATATTTTTAAAATTAAAATATTTATAAAAATTCTAAAATTTATATTTTGAAAAAAAATTAAAATTAAAAAAATATCTAATATATATATAAATAAAATTTAAAATTTTTTAAAATAATAATTTTGGGACCTAAATAAGTTAATTAATTATTTAAATTTAAAGATTATTATATATATATATATATATATCTAAACCAAACAAGGGGTAATTTAGAATTCCCAATCGGAATGAAATGTAGATAGAGTAGTTGGGCCTACCAGATATACCATTTTGTAATCATAAAAGTGGTTCAGTTCAATGTTGTTAGGACTTTGCAGACACATGGTCTTGACCTCTTGCTTCTTCTTCAGGCCACTCTGTCTCCGACCCCACCCCTTCCCCATTTTTCTTTTTACTCCATGAATTCCAACCACTTGGCCACCTTTCATTTCTCCCTCTCGAAAAATCACATCTCTATTATTTTTCAAAGTTTTCGTACCTTTAAAAATAAAAAATTTAATTTCATCCAACATTTTAAATTATTCTCTAAATTTTAATAATATTCTAATTAAAATTTCAAAATATCAATCACTAAATTTTTTCGTCCATTCCAATTTTATTTTAAATATTAAATGTTAACTTGAATATAACATAAAACGTAATTATATATTGATAAATATTTTGTTGTCTTCTGATGATGATGGGAGAGATTCGATATTTATAAGATATAATTATTGTTCATCGAAATGACATCTTAAGTAGATTCCATGCAAACAAATATGTATATTATCTTAAACTTAACACGTCGTTTGACTTTACATTCTATACCCTTAATGTTTTTACGAGTCGATATTTCGAGTTGTATTCAAGTCTTGGATCAATAATGAAAAATATCATAATATATATGTATTTACGGCATAAACAATTTTGAAAATCAATTCTCAAGCCAAGTGAATCATTTTGAATCCACAAAAATATCAAAAACATAAAAGTCGGGCTCGTAAATAAATTGACCAAAAAAAAATCTAAAAGTAAGAGTATAATAAACCCTAAAAATATTTAATCCAATAACAATTAAAACCGGTTCAATTTTAAACCTATCCTAGTATACCTAACTTCAAAATCTCGGAACCAACCGGGTTGACTCGACTGAATCGTTCAATGCCAGTTCTTTCCTTTTCCTCATTTCCAAAACTTTCCTATGGCTATTGGAGTGCAAATCACCGGAAAATGTGGGACTACAAGCCGGTCTATATTCAGGAAAAAGTCGACCGGACTTGTAACGAACCCCACAAGCGTTGCACAAGGTTTTGGCACCAAGAGGACCGGTTCGCCACTGTGGAGTCTTCTGCACTTGGCAATGACTGCATCGCCGTTGAAAAGGGTTCCCACTTGACAACCCACTACCTTGAACCGCCACCGGTTTTTTCTTATGTTTCTTTGTCGGCGGTACTCTGAAACCATTAGCCAACTCCGTAGAAGTCATGGAAGACCCCGAGCAAGCACTCGAAGATGAGGCTGTCGAAGACGATGACTCGGAAATAGGCAGTGACCCAACCGACCATGTCGGGACTGTCGGTTTAGACCTCTTGCTCCTCGCTTTACTTGGAACCGAAGATGAAAAAGACTGCGTTTTCACAAAAACCGGGCCGGTTTCCGCTTCAAACCGAGTTCCTGCATGGTTATCAGTTTCCTGCTTAAAAACAGGGCATGGCAAAGGAATCTCCGGTACCGAATCGTCCACAAAGTGAGACACCCATTCAAGCCCTGCTATTTCATCATCCTAAAGAAAAAGAAAAAAAAATTCAAAATTTTGAATTCAAAAAGAGGAGGGATTTTTTTTAAATTACTTAAAATTAATGAAAAATTACCGGTACGGAGAGTGTAAAACCGGTGGAATTAGAGTTACTATCATCATCTGCAACACGTTGTTGATGTGAAGTAGAAACAGAGTTTTTTTCTTCTTCTTCAACGGAACCTTCTTCAAATTCTCCGTTATCGAAATCAAGGAAGCAATCGATGGAGAAATCTTCACCGGCAACGGCGCCGTTCATAACATTCACGACCAAGAAATCATCGAAAACGTGGTGGGTGTTTTGCATGGTCAGTTCTCTTACACTCGATTTCAAAGCTCTCAAATCCATGCAGCACTCGGTTTCTATTCCCAAAACCAAATCAAATTCAACATCAATTTTCAGTTAAACCCCATAAATTATATATATATATATATATATGTGAAATTATGATTTACCTGGTAAAGAAAATAAAGAACAAATGTAGGAACAAGACTAAACTGCTGGAAAAGGTGAGCAAATGGTTGAAGGCTTGTTCGTGGGCGAAACTAATGCTGGAGTTAATGGGTTTATCCTTTTTTATGTCTCTCCACCAGAATTTCCACTTAGGTCTAATTTTCATTTTAGTCGCTCTTTCACTGAAATTTAATTATTTAATCCTTTTACTTTTATAATATCAAACAGCCACCTTTAATAATTAAAAATTCAATTATGTGAATTTTTTACTACTATTCAATCATACAATTAAAGCCATAAACTGAATGTTTACATGTCATTATTTAATGAAAACAGCTATTGATTTTATCAACTTAGACCTACTGATAATAATATTATAAAAATAAAAGATCGAATTATGTGAAATTAAAATAGAAAAATTAAACCAAAATTTCAGCATGGTAGAGGGACTAAAACCACAAGTAAGCCTTTTTGATTAATGGTCAAAGTTGGTTAATTTGCTGTTGATGATTGGTCTGTGTCTGTGAGCGGGAGATTGTGACAGGCGCTTACTGGCGCTATGATAAGTTCAAAACACTAAAAAACGTATAATGAACAATCCTCGAAACCGCCGTCATTTTGATTTTTCTTGGGAGGTTTGAAATTTCCGAACTTAGCACACGAATTTAAGGTTATTTACAATATTAGGATACCTTTGCTTTGCCGCGTTAATCTCGGCCTTTACGCAAATTGCCGCTCTTTCTTTTTCCTAATTTTGGAAGGTTTTATTAGCACGCGCCAAGGATCAGGCTTTCTTTATCTGACGGAAACTAGGGGCTTAAGATTTAAATCGGACGGCTTCTGTGACGAGTGGAATCACGTGCTGGGTTTTATTAGTGTAGAAAATTGGCGCATACAAAGCGTGTTGAGCTACGGCCTTCGATCTATCCGTATCATTTCTAAAAATAAAGATCTAATTCCAAATTTTATCCCTCTACTTTGTAAAATTTTTATTATTAATTTTCTATTTTAATTTCTTCTATTTTATGAAAACTGAAAAGTCAAACTATTGGTATTTTCTAATTTGTTGTATATAAATTACTAATTTTCATAAAATATGAAAATAAAATATTGAGATATTAAAATAAAGGGATTCACTTTTTAATTTTAATAAATAGAAGGATAAAATTTAAAATATGCTAAAACGTAGATTTTAAATAATAATAAAGTTTTTGTTTTTTTAATTCTTAGATAAGTATTTATACTTTTATAAAATTTAAATAAATTTTAAAACTTAAAAAGAAAAGATAATCGCATCTGTTAAAGTCAAGGTATAGTCTTACTCACTTTTTCGAAGCTGATAGTCGTGATATTTTTTTATTTTTTAAATTTGATTTTTGCTCACACACTTGACATTTGTAACCAATAATAACTTCCACGTCACCCCTATAATAATATCAGACGGAAATTTTCATCTAAATATAATTTCTTATTATTTTTTTAGGTATTATTTGACTTAGATTATATTTTAGTCATTTATGTTTAAAAATATTATATTTTAGTTAGTTACATTACCGTTTTATTATAAAATGGTCACTCTGTTATTAAATTCCGTTACCTTCCTAATGGCAATCTTACGTGATAGTCCAAATGATTTTTAAATGTCAACTTAGATATCCAATTAGGACGAGAATAGGTTTTTAATTAAATAAATTTAATTAATTCAAATTTTTAAATTAATTACACATTGAATTGAAAAAGAAAAACCATTCGTCTCATTTTTCTTTTAATTTTTTTTCTATTTTGACTAAAAAAATATTTCATTTCAATTGGATATTCAAGTTGGCATTTAAAACTCATTTGAAATGCCACGTAAGATTGTCGTTAGGGAGGTAACGGAGCTTAATGGTAGAGTGACTACCTTGTAACAAAACGTTAACATAAGTAATTAAAACGTAATATTTTAAACATAAGTGACTAAAATATAATCAGAGGCAAACAAAAGTGACTATTTTGATAGTTTATTTACCCTTTTTTAATATTCCGTTGGGGGTAAGAAAAGAAATCAGGGTGGCTGACAATGGCTCCAACTCCTCTTAAAATGATTTTTTTTTATTTAAGTTATTTTATAGTTTATAAAATTTTAAATTAATAATGGTAAAATTATACTTTAAATCTAAAATGATAAAATTTTAATTTAATATTTCAAAATTTTAAATATATATATTATTAAAAAATAATTTAAACTGACTTTTCATATGCTTAGTTTTTTTTTTTTTCATTTTTTTAATTTTGGCCAACATTTGCCTGGTCTAATTTCGAGTACAATTTTTTTGACTAATTGACTTTATTTCATTAGTTCACTGGCTACTGAGTTTGCAGCTCTGCATTTCATGTTGGGTAAATTAATTGTTTAACTTTATCGTTGTAAACTGAAGGTTTATTTTGTTATTATTTATTTGTGTTTATTAAAATATTATAAGAATATTTTTAAAATTGATTGAGTCTTAGTTGGATTTGTATAAACATTATTGTTAATGTAGAAAAACATAGCTTCGAGTGTACTAAAACGCATTATCCTTGTATTAATGGATTGAGGAGGAGTTATAAGTAGTTCTAGGCATTATGTCAAAAAGAATAAATATAATCAGAATTTATAAAATAATTTTCATCCAAATAAAAGTAAATTGTCTAGAATTTAAAGATTAAAATCCAAAATAAAACTAAAATAATAAAATACAAATGTTACAGACTAAATTTATTTTTAAAATATTGATAGCAACTTGTATTGAAATATTAAGGCTTAAAGATAAATTTAGCTACTAGCGTTTACATGTTTTGTCAAAATGGACCTAATTGTATTTTTGAACCTTTATTGGCCATCAACCTTTGTTCTTTTTTTTTATCTACTTTTTCTAACAGTTTTAATGAAAGCACTGTTAAAAAATTAACGAGAATGATGTGGAATTTCATATGTAGAATATTTTTAATATTTGGATAACTCGATAAAATAAGTTTTATTTAGGTAACCCAATAAGATAAATGCACGTGAAAAATAATAAAATAAATAATACATTAATTTTTAAAAATAACTCTTAATTTAAAAAAATAAACATAATTATCTAAAAAAATTAACTCAGTAGAAAAACTTCTCAATAAATAAACTGTGAAAGATTGAAATCTTTTGAAAGAAAAGAAAGATTGAAACCTTGAATTTATTCATTAAATCTCCGGATTTATTTATTAAATCTGATAGAAAATGCAGTTTGAAAAAAAAATCAAAGGTTGATTGCAAAAAAAAGACTCAAAAAAATAATTAAGACCATTTTGACAAAACATGCAGACGTTAGTGGCCAAATTTATTATTAAACCAAATATTAATTGAGGTTAGGAAGAATATTTAATGCACTGTCAATGCATACGTCACGTGCACAGTCATTGAATAAAAACATGATCTCTCGTCATCAAATAAAACAAAGAAAAATGGAGGACTTATAAAAAAATCCTGATAACTTATTTAAACATAATTGAATAATAATTAATTATAAATAAATATTAAAATTTTAAACTTGAGATTTTAAACTCTAAATTTAAGATTTTAAATTTGAGAGTTATTGATATTTATTTATAATATTTATTATTAATATTTAATTATATTTAAATAAAATAATTAGTATATTTTTTATTTAATTTAATGATGATATGTTATATTTTTATTTATTGATAGTGCATAAATTTATATAATTTATATTATTTTGTTGTCCATGCCTAAACCCCAAATCCACTTGAAGTGATGAACCCACCCCACTTCTAGAGTCCACGTGGACATGCAGGTGACCCAACCTTGACAAATTACGCTCTCAAAATTAAAATCCCAAATCAAATCATTGTTTTATGTATTATATGATAATTTTTTGAATCTTAATTTATATATTTATTTGAATTATGATGTTTTAAATTTTCATTTAAATGATTGAATAAGTAAATTCGTTAGGATGAAATTTTTAATATGATTATTTTTTGTCTTAATTGTTAGAAAAATAAATAAAATAAAAATTGAAATAAGAAAAATAAAATAATATTATCAAAATATAATGGTTTCAAGATACAAAAAAATCTTATGCATTCCAAACAGAACAGTAAAAATGAGTGGATGAGCAAAGAAATCAAGAAGACAGATTCGAATTGATGCATTCGGTTTGGTTCGAGTTTTGTATTGTTCAGTTTTAAGTTGGTGTTATCATTTAAATTGCACAATTCAGTTTGTATTCGATTTTTTCACATGAAATCCGTTTTATTTAAATCAAACTGAATGAAAAAGAAAATTTATGTTTAAAGGAATATTATTATTATAAACAACTAGATAGGATCGTTCAAAAGATAAAGTTATGAAAATTTTTCATAAAAAATTGTCAAAGTGTAGTTTTATATTAGAGTAAGTGAATCATTTCTTAAATATAATAATTATAATATTAGGAAAATAATTTATTAATTTTATTTATAAAAGAAACAAATTTTCACACTTTTTGTATTTGATAGTTATGAATGTTATAATCACTAGATTAACTAATGCTTTATGTATTAGCTTTTTTTAACAACTTTGAATGATTTATCAATTTAATAACTTAATTTAAAATGATTTTTAAATAGTCTTATTGACGAATACGATTTTAATTAGTTATTTAATTCACTTTATAAATGAATCTAGAGCATATATTATGATTGTTTCGAAAAAATCAAATTTTTTTGGGCTCAAAACGAGGTGATATTGTTTTTTTTTTTTTACAAAGCCCAAATTTGTTAAAAATCGCCGAACCGAACTGTGATTATCGGTTTCGGATATTTCGGTTTTTATTCTATACTGTTTCAATTTCAAAAGTGAAAAGCTGAATGTAATGGTTCGGTTCAATTTTTGTCCAAAAATCGAATTAAACTGAATACACCCCTAAAAAGGACCGATAGAAAAGACTTTTACACAGACAACGAATAGGTGTATATTTCCACGAGATACCCTTTTCTACGGATATATCTTTTAATGAGATACCCTTTCATAGAATTATATTATTTTATAAGACAAATTAACGTAAAATTATATCTTTATAAAATAACTTTACGTGCAAAAGTTATGTATTTACAAGACAATTACTTGGTCAATAATTATAATTTATTAGACTTTTCTATATGATAAAATATTTTACTATCAACATCATAAACTACTAATATTTATACCTTTTAAATTTTGAAATTTTCGTCACGACTTAAATGATTATCACTAAATCCATTAATTAAAATAACGTGACATTTTTATAAATATTTTGAAAAATAAAAATTAATATAACATTACATATACGATAATATATATATTTTCCACATAATATTTATAAACAACGAGATTTAACTTCAAGAAATTAATTCTAGCATTTGGGTCAAGTCCAGATTTCCAAAATTTGCAAAGTTGAAGAACAAAAAAATGTCAAAATAAAGTACATTAATTAAATCTACCACTTAATCTATTTTATAAAAGTAGCATTGTTATGGTCCCATAAAGACAAATGAATAATGGAAGAAAAATGGTAGTTTTAGGGTTAACCTAATAATTAATATTTAATTGGACAATTAAGAACACTAACCCAAATTTGGGGATGATTAATATTTATTAATATCCCAACTCACGAGCCTTTAAATGTAATTAGGTCAGAAGTTGCTAAGCAATTTATTTGTCGTTACTGTATATGAAAGCTTTCGATATTAAGGTGTTATTAGAGGTGATCATGGCCGGGTCGAGTAATAATAAAATTTTAGGTTCAGTTCGAAAAATACGTTTAAAATTGTATTCAAGTTTGATCTGGATAAAAAAGAAAAATTTGAGCCCATCCTGGCTCGTTCGTATTAAAAAATTTTATATTATTTTTTATATAAAAAATAAAAAAATATAATATATCAAATACACTAAAATATTAAAATAAATGTTTCCCAATAAATTGAAAAAAAAAGTCTTTATATTTAAATAACACTAAGATAAATGTAACTTAATAAACAAATGCCTCTAAAATAGTAGTAAGATTAACAATAAAATAAGAATTATACAATATTTAAACGATAACAACAAAATAGTAGAAACATAATAGTGAAATGGCAATGAGACAACGGCAAAACAATGGAAAAGCAACAACAATTGTTTTTTTGCAAATTTGGTCCAGACTAGGGCTGGGCCAAAAAAAACTTACTTGAGGTTCGACTCATTTTCTAAATAAGTCTTTTTTTTTTTTTCAAACTCATTTTTTAGACCTATATTTTTATCTAAATTCTCTCACTTTCCGAGCGGGTCTTCGAGAAAGTCTACGTGTGACTTGAACTGTGAGTACTTTAACATAAATGCATAAATAATAATACAATTACGAATTATTATAATGAATGATAAAAACTAAAACAAAGTGAGATATAAATCGAAATAAACTCTAGAAAATAGAAAATAGAAAATTATTATAATTTTGCCATAAAACAAAGTTTCAATGAAAATAGAAAATTTAAATTTAAATACGATGAGATGAATAATACTAGATTATCTCGATATACTAATAATAATTATTTATGTATTTTTTTTGGTTTTTGTTTTTAAATCTAATTCAATTGTAAAAATATTTAAAAGTATTTAAGTTAATACAATGCTTAAAACTACACATAATTAGAGTTGTTCATGGGCCGGACTGAATCCTAACAAAATTCTAGGCCTGATTATAAGCCCTGCCCAAATTTCACCCGACCAGTATTAATTTTATTTTTATCTAAAAAAATTAAAAACATAATATTTCAAAAACAATGAATATATTAAATTAAATGTTTACTAACAAATTGAAAATAAATTTAAAAAAGTCTTTATACTTAAATAATATGTTCAATTTAACAAGCAAATACCTAAAAAATAATAGCAAAATTAATATTAAAATAAGATATACAATATCCAAATAATAGCAACAAAATAGTAACAATATAATAGTAAAATTGTAGCAAAACAGTGAAAAAACAATAGAAAAACAACAATAAAACAAAACAGTGGGAAAACAGCAATAAAACAACAATTTTTATTACAAAATCAGGCTGGGCTAGGCCCGGGGTCAAAAAACCTTACTTGAGATTAAAAAACTTTACTTGAGGCTCGACCCGTTTTCTAAACGGGTTTTATTTTTTTGTCCAAGCTCATTTTTTAAGCTTATATATTTTTTTAAAATCCTCCCATTTTTTGAACGATCTTTTGGGTTGGGCCATGGACAAGTCTACCCATAACTCAGCCCTTAAATGAAAAGATAGATGCATTTCAATATGCTCAAACTCACGTCCTCATATACTGACAATAATATTAATTAAAAATTATCCATCTATTTTTAATTTAAACGTCTGCCTATCTTATTTTATTTTTTTGAACCTTTTAGATGTAGCTTATTCCATGAGTCCATGAAACATGCAATTTGCAATCACACTTAAATTCATGTGATTTTTTTGAAAAAGTAAATCTTAAAATAAATTTAATTATAATAAATATCTAAATTATTATAAATTCTCGTTACATCAAATATTTAATTATTTAAAAAATTATAAATATATTAATATTTGTAAGTACAAATATACATTCCAATTAATATATCACCCTTGACCATTATAAAATATAATTCAAATCTAAATTAAAATAAATTTAGATAGAATTAACACAAAATAATATTAAACTAAACTAAAATATATATATATATATATATATATATTTACCCACTACATAATTCAAATTTAAAAATAAAAAATTATCGTCAATTGAGTCTTAGCTTAATTAGTATCGATATTATTGTTAGTGCAATAGGGACGTGGGTTCAAGTGCGTTAAAGCCCATTATCCTCCTATTTTATCAAAAAGAGCAGATATGATAAGAACCTATAATGAGATAAATTATCGACTTTGATCTTACCATTAACCCGAGCTTGAATGAGTTGGTTGTTTACCAAATTTTGAACTATGATGACAATAGCAAGTAGCAAAATTGTTTCAAACCAGTGACTAATATAATATCTCAATTAAACTTAAACTTGCCATACCTAATTTTGTTTCTATTTCTAATCTTTTTCCACCAAACAAATAAACATTTAGTCTCAAAGATGAAAACAAAATCCTCAAATTAGTGCTCAATACTACTAATAAATATAGCTAATTTGGGTTTAAAATACTAAACAATCTAAAATTTGATATATCATACAATGAACTAGCTAGGAGGGAAGCATAATTGAAGAATGTCAGGACCCACAGTCCATACATAGTTTTTTCACCCTTATCTAATTTGGGTGCTTAGCTACTTTATCATCACTCACATAAAGGCCACTACCTAGTTTTTGCAACATGTTCAGTGCATCAAATCCAAAAAGAAAAGTCTCTCCCATTTGTCATTGAACACATGTACATTAACTCCCTTGGCTCAATGACCCTCATCCACAAACTCACAATGGACCCCTACAATGGTCAAAAAGGAACCACCATTTAACTTTGTTGCCTCGTCTGTGTGCTTTGAATCTGATACATCAAGTACATCTTCAAAGATTGCAGCAACCAGACAAAGTAACTATTATATTTGATTTACTAAGTTTATTTGTTCATTGATGCAGATTTTTAGCTATGGCATTGGCATCTCTAAGTCATGTTTCTGAGTAGAAGTGATTGTTAATGACAATTCTAACAACCACAGGAATTCTTACAACATGAATGCCATCTTCCCAATATAGGTTTCCGAACGAGTATCTTCCTTGAACTTTTAGTTGAGAACAAAAGGTTACCTTGAACTTCAGCTTCTTTGTTGTTGAATTGAATGTCAAAATCCATGGCTCGACACTCACGTCAATGCCTGCAGGAGCTTGAACGCGGGCTATGTAAATGGAGTTCACTGGACCGACATTTGTAACGGTTCTTGAGACGGTCATACGTTGCTTAAGCTCGGGTAATGTTATAGAAGGCAAATTTAGATTTCGGAGGAACTTGGCTGATTTATGACATGGGGTGTGAATCCTAGTCATTAACCTGATGGCAGTGCTGTTATAACCCATTGCACAAAGGAAGCAAACATAATCTGAGGGTTTAATGTCATAAATGAGACCTGGGTCTAGAGCTTTATTTGGATCTACATGGCCACCTCCATAATCAAATGGGTCAGCTTGCTTGTGGGGTGCTCCCTCAGCTACTATATTTTGGCCATACTCATCCTTCATAGAAGCTTCTCGAACCGAAAAAGAAAAAAAGAACGTTGCATTAACAAGTTGTAAAAGCAAACCAGAACTAAAAAAATTGTGTTTTCTTACCTGTTGTTACTAGTGCAGACTTAATTGCTGCAGGGCTCCACTTGGGATGGATTCCTTTGAGAAGTGCAACAATGCCGGATATATGGGGACAAGCCATGGAAGTTCCCGAATCAAGTTTAAAGTTAAATAGAGATGCTTTAGTTTGAGGTGAATTGAGTAGCTTGTATGAAGAAGCAGGTGACCAGGAGGCCAATATATCAACTCCTGGAGCAGCAATGTCTGGCTGGAAATGCATTGACATATGTTAAAACAGAAAGCTATGTAACTTCTCTATGAAAAAAGATTGCTAATACCTTCAACACTGATGGTGAAAGGGAACTAGGTCCTCGTGATGAAAAATACGCTATTTCTGGGGCTAGCTGTTGTCCGATAACCGTCTTTGAGAAGCTGAACTTGACGGCTGGCTTTCTGTTACATGAAAGAGTTCATTAATATATCATCAGAGACCTTCTGATGGAATCTCAAGACATAGGGTTCAACTCATATCTGATGCAAATGACCTGCTTGCAGCCATGTAGGTCAGCAGAGATGTCCCAGCTTCAAAGTCCACTTGAACACAGGGAAAACTCCATGGACAAGAGACATCTTTAGTAGGAAACTGTGCAAATATAACCCCTGCACCCTTGAGCTCAAGTACAGATTTCGAAGCAATGGCAGCCGACCTCTGCCACCGAGATTGGAAACAAAGAATTACTTTTCCTCTTGCTAGAGTGGCATTCAGAGTTTCCAAATCACAACTTCTGCAAAAGTAAACAATACCAAAATATTTAATCGTAGTCCGTATCTAGATCGCAAAGATTCATGTGAACAAGAACCTAAGTACCAGTCTTACCCTGCACTGGTTCCATCAATATTAGAGGCTGCAATATCTGCTCCATATACAATAGGATGAAACTTGTTCAAGCCCCTTCCTGTATAGAAAGACTGGCCCTGTATGAAAAACGTAAAAGTCATAGCTAAATAAACAAAGAATACAATTGTATTTTTCTATCAATGACTTGCAGTTCAGAATCAAATATCTACCAGTAGATGGTAGTTCCATCACGAGCAAAACATGTCAGTAAAACTTTGCAAAATTTTTTTGATCATTGAGAAGAAAATTATGAATTACCACTACAGTTTGGTTGTTCCCCAGGGTGATCACTGCAGGGAAATCTCGATCAATAGTGCTTGCAGCAACAGTCATAACCCAAGGAGCAGCATTAATGACAGTTTGAGGATAAGGACCACTGTTGCCTGCAGAGCATACAACAGATATTCCTCTTGCTACAGCGTGGAAAGAACCAATAGCCAGCGCATCATCAAGGTAAGTTGAAAGTGGAGGTGGTGAGCCCAAAGATGCCGAAATAATATCCACACCATCAAAGATAGCATCATCATATGCGGCCAGAAGGTCAGCTGAGCTACAGCCACCAGTAGCCCAACAAACTTTGTAGATAGCTAACCATGATGAAGGAGCACCTCCTCTGGCTATTCCTTGGGCTAGTCCCCTAAAGTTTGCATTTTTTACTTCAGCACCACTTGCAGTAGATGAGGTGTGAGTACCATGGCCCACGGCATCTCGAGGAGACAAGAACTCAACCCCATCACTTGGGGAAAGCTTTCCAAATTCAGCTTCATACCCTTTAATGTACCAACGTGCGCCGATAATTTTCCTGCTTCAAATACCCTAGAGTTAGACACCTTATACTTCAGCCAACCAGAACACCAAACACAACATACAGTTCATTTGAACTTCGAAATGTTCCCTTTTAACAAATTTATTAGATATTACTTTGACAATGAACTTTGAAAAATAAAAGAAAATTTGGTCTTGATACATAAGCTATATGAATTCGGCAGCATAGTACTAACAATGGAATAGTAATTGTCAACAGACAGCAGATCTTCATAAACTTAAGCCAAATATGGCATCAAACTGCATTCATTCTTGAAAATCTGGGATTAAACAAATGTGAAAAAGAAAGGAGATTGCTTCTTAATAAAGGAATATTAATGGATTCTTGTAAATTTTAACCTGAAACAAACTGCACGTGTTAAGAAGTAAACTCTCCTATTTTGAAACTCATTAGATAAAAATTCCAGTGGTAACCCCTAAATTCAAGAGTGGACAGATATGAATTCCTTATGCTTATTTGAAATTATTCAACAAGTTGTTGCCTGCAACATGATGCACATAATCTTGACATTGATTTGATAAAGGATAGCAAAAAAAAATGTTAGAGCAAGAAATGTTAAGAGTATTGATCAAAGCAATTATACCTATTGCAATGCGAACGGTTAAATCTGTTTCCTTCCTGGCATATCCCTTTCCATCGAGATGGAAAGTTTCCGATGCCATCATCTTTGAAGCTTTCGGACTCAGGCCATATACCTTCTCAGGAAAAAATGTATGATTAATGTCAAATTCCTAGAACAACAAAGTTATATAGCTTTCAAAAAGAAGTTGTAGGCTGACCAGTATCAATGACACCAATAATAGTCCCCAAACCTGAATGGCCTTCTGAAAGAATACCATCCACAATTTGAGGCTTTACTTGCAGGAAATCCCAGCTTCTAGTAGTGTGCAGGTTTAGGATTCTATTTGGAACTACATGAACAACTCCAGGGACATCTGCATAGGCGACAAAAAAATAATCTAAACGACTAGTTTGAGATAAATATGAAGGAGAACAGAACAGAGTTTACAGTTCACCAACATTGTTACACCTGCAATAAGCTTAGCTTGAGACTGACTGAGGACTGCAGCAAACCCTGAAAACCCATGTTTGTAGCTGTATAAAATGGATTCCTTGGCAGATTCTTTGCTGTGTTCAATTAAGATCATAGCATTTTTACTATTTTCCATGTTTCAATCAACTTGTCAAAAACAAAATTTGTTAATTCTTGTAAGCAAAAGTACAAACATAACCAAGACGCATTTCCTTCTTGAATGATATAATTAAGGATAAAACTGTACCAATGGAATATAAGTGTATACATATTTATAGCAAATCAAATCTTATTTATCAGTAATGAACTTTTTGCTACTAGTTCCATAATTGAACAACTCTTAACTATATAATGAGTTAGGGCCTATTTTTTTTAAAAAAATTCAGTGCGAAGTGCGTTAGGGGTCCTCTGGCTCGAGAGCTAGCATATCAATCATCTATACGCCATAGGTTATGGGGTCAATTCAAACCATAATATGAATAAAGATGCAGAAAAGAAAAGCTATTGAATAACTAGTGGTGATTGGGAAGAGAGTTGAAATTGAAACCTTCCAAGAATGTCTGAAAGAATCTGATGATGAGAATCTTCCAGTAGATTTGGCTCATCAGTGTGTCTCTCCCCCATATATACAATATAAACCTGTGAAAAAAAAAAAAGATTCTTATATTAAAGGCAAAGAATGATGATGAAGTGAAGCAAGAAACAAATAATGAAGAAAAACCCACATTGCTGGAAGCAAGCCCGAGAAGAAACAATGAACATAACAAAGCGAGCACAACACCACACGCCCATGAAGAAGGAAAAGAAGCCATAAGAGAGAAAAGAAAATGATAATCAAAAAGAGAAGGAAATGAAAGAAGATTTACAGTACACAGTGATTTATATGATGAGCTGCTTGCTAGGTAAAAGTTGAGAATTTGATCGTATATAGACAAAGCATTGCGGGGACCGCATTTGATACCTGTTCCACTGCACTGCTACCGCCATTTACGTTTAAAAGGCGCTTTTGGTGCTCCATGGATCAGTCGTTTGTCCGATCATGGCCATTGTTTTGTTTGCAATCTTCAGTGTCATCATGATTTGGAGATGAGGGTCTAATTCTGGTTTTAGTCCCTCTATTATATCAAAATTTGAGATTTAATTTTTTTTGCTGTTTTTATATATGGTTTTAGTCCCTCTATTTTACTATATATGTTTGGGGTTTGTGGACAGTGGGGAATCTATAAATAATTTCATGAGGGGCTGGAATTGAATTATAAACTTTTGAGAGGTCGAAATATAATTTTATCATGTATTAATTTATGATTTCATCATTTTTAAAAAGGACTAAACATTTTTTTTTTTTTGGGGTCATGGCTCCTACTTGCATTCCCCCTTATTCATGGATGTCTCTCTTAACAAAATCGTCTCCTAGGGACGAAGTCAAAATTTTTTAAAGGGGTTGAATTTGAGTTATAAATTTCAGAGAGAGCTAAAAATGCAATTTAGCCATTGTATTGATGTAAAATCTTACAATTTTCAAGGGATTAAACTATAAACTTTATTTTTTGGACAGGGCATAATTTAATTTAAAATTTTAGGAGGGTCTAAAATATAATTTTATGATTATTAACTTAAAACTTTGCAAATACTCAAGGACTAAACTGATCATATTATCACTTTAACATCAGCAACCGGTCATGTTAATCAATTTAAAGTTGAGGATTAAATTATATCAAATTGAAATAAAAAGATAAAATCTGAAATTTTAACATAGTTAAGGGACTAGAACCATAATAAGAGCAATACAAAGTTTGTGTGTGTGCTGGTTTTTTCTTCGTTTTAAGTTGAAATTTCGTAGTGGAAGAAGAAACGTTGACTTAATTTTGGTTGGCTGAATATTTTAGTAAACGAAAGGAGTTATGATGATATTTGATAGAAAATTTTGATTTAAAAGATTAATGTTTTACTTATAAAAAAAAAATTGTTTTAAATTTTATATAATATAAATTATTAGTCCTATCTAATTTGGATACGTGGCAACATGAGAAGCGACTTGAGAAGCACCTATAGACGATCCTTCACCTTTCACTACCTAGTTGGTCATCTAGTGACCAGCCACCCGCATGCCTCCGATTTTCTATAAGGCCAATCATCTTAGGCTACTAATTATCAGCGAATCCTCCATAAGGCCATCTGTTAATAGTGGGTACGCACTTATCCCCAAAAAGAGATCACTGAAGCACAAAAATCTCGTAATATCTCAGTAAAGGGAATGTCAGAGTAGACTCCCACTTGATGACAACCAACGTGTAAAGAACTTGCCACCTGGGCGGCCACATAAGCTGGCTGCAACTCGTGTACTATGGATGCCATAGCACCACCTGGCATGGGTGCCTTCCCTCTATAAATATCTTAGGGCACGATGATAAAAGGATTTTTTTTTTTCCTTGTTCATTCATTTCTTCAACAATCTTAAGCATATTGCTTAGTACACAACCTCCCTTTCCTCTCCTTAACTCCCTTTGCATGCACCGGCTCTTCGCCTAACTCAAGTGAACCAACGTCCTTTTCTCCACCACAATCTCTTCCTTGTCTCCTCCATCAATATTAACATATTCTAAATTTTTTTCTTTTCTTATAACAAAAAAGCTATGTTGAGAAAAAAATGTAAAAAAAATTGCTTAATGTTTTTATTTATTTTCTATATATTTTTTTAAAAAATAGGTATTCAATATTTCTATAAAAATAATATAGAGAGAAATTTTGGATGGTTTAAAACAATTTGTCCTCTTTTTCTCTCACTTCATCTATTTTTGAAATTTTTATCTATTTTTATTTTTATTTTTACAATTTTTACAATTTTCAAAATTTTAAAATTTCATTCCTTATATTATTTATTATTTTATATATAATTAGGAAAAATATGGCATAAAGTATAAAAATTAAGGAATAAAATTATTATTATACTAGCTAAAAATTCCACTTTATCATTTTCAATTCTCTCAAAGACTCTAAATTATGCCTCAATAATTTTGTAGTACATATTTTAGAGATGGAATTGAATTGATAATGTCTACGCAATCTAGCGTTTAGTTGTCGTTGTTGTTGTTGTTAGGGTTGTTTTTGTTTACTCGGATGTTGGTTCTTGAGTTATGTATAGAGGTTGGTTATACTCTGAGTGATCTCCCTGTGAGCGAGCTTATGGGAATGATTTTAACCAAGCAACTGGAAGCGACCAGTTCCAATCAACAAAGAATACAATAATTAGGAAAAAAACGATACAACTTTTTTATTTTTAGTTGTATTTGGATATTCTTTATTGTTTTAGTTTGCTTTAGTTTTAAGAATATTATTTTCATTTAATTTTTCTTAATTTAATAAATTTAATGAATATTAAAAATTAATAAAATAGAAAATTAGAAAATATAGGGCTATACGGACTCGAACCGTAGACCTTCTCGATAAAACAGATCGAATCGATTATTATCAAAATGATTCGCCTATTTCAAAGACCCAACATGCATTTTTTTTTTTGCATTGGGCTCTTTCATTAATCGATAGAAATATCGCTTAGTCTATCAGATATATATTTTTTCTAATGAAAAAAAGAAGACGGTTCCGTGTGCTCGATTCATTGTGCTCGATTCATTATCGATACAGAGCACTTCCAAAGTGTTTCAAAGAGGGGAAGGGTTATCTTGACGTAGGTCTGCTTCTGGCTTGCAAGATGTCGAGGGTTTTGAAGTTTGATTGGATTTTCGATGGACTTGTGAGAGAAAAGTGAGGTAGGTGTCAAAATAGGTACTCTAAGACGCTTTCTAACAATGAAATATTTAAGGTGGGTTTGGATAAATGGTACGTTTGTCTACGGTTAGTGTAAAAACAGCAGTGACAATTTGATTAGATTAAATACTGTAGCGATATTGTAGTATGAGGTAAAAAGTAAGTTAAACGCATCACGCCCCACCCAATTGCACATCCAAACCCACCCTTAAGATAAATTAAGAAATTTAGAGAAGAGAAAGCTAAATAACGATTAGATGGAGAAGATGACGAGAATCGAAAAAAATACTTAGAGATTAATCTGAGCCTCAAGGCATAGGTGAAGTATTTTTGTCTTTCGTCAACAACTTTGGTAGGACAATGTGCACTATGGGCAATGCATCAACGTTGTTATTGAAAACTATAATTTGGACCCAAGGATGAATCTAAGAAATTTTTTAGTGGGTCAAAATTAAATTAAAAAATTTTAAGAGGTTAAAAATATAATTTTATCATTTGTTAATTTTTTTTATCATTTTCAAAGGACTAAATATAATTTTTTTCATTTTTTGAGAGGTTAAAGTATAATTTTATCATATATTAACTTAAATTTTTATCATTTATAAAAGAACTAAATTGTGTGATTTTCATTTTTAGGGGCAGGGCCTCCATTAAAATCGCCCCTGCTTGGAGGTTAACTTAGTGTTACTTGTTAGTTGTCAATATATTAAGCCTTTTGGTTGTATAATTCTTAGGTTGGCCTGTTCAAAATACCTATTTCACGGTTTAAATAATAATAAAAATGTTTTTAATTGATATTTTATATATTTTATAATTAAATTCAAATAATATTATTTTTATTATTTAAATTAAATTCAGATCAAGGTGTAAAAATTATTGTCCAAGTCCAGCCCAAGTTAGATTGGGTCTATCGGGTTGGGCAAGTTACTCGACCATTAGACAAGTCTAGTTGGCCTACCACCGTTTAAATTAAATATTTCAACGAATTTCACGTCTATACTATTATTTAAGAGTTTGTCTTAATTAATGTTGCCCGTCAATCAGATCCAACTCAATTGTAAAATTACTAAAAACTCGTTATTTTTATAAAGAAACAAATATTATTTTGAGGGTATTTTTATTTTCTTCTTCTTTTTTATATTTTTATATAAAATCTAAAAAATGCATGCATATAATGTGATTTAAGCCCAATCCATCGTGATCTTCATGATCTCAACTTTACTATTTTGACCAAAGTTACATTCAATTTTCATATATATATTTTTATTCTTTACATTTTTTCCACCTATATCGTGGAAATTGATAAGGCCATTAGTTGTTGACATTAAAGAGATGGCATAGGATTCTTTTACTATCATTTGGTTACTCAATCCGAGCCAAAAGAAAATTCAACCAACCACATTCAACCAATAATAAATTTATATCTCAGTTGAATATTTAAGAGTGTTTTAAGAAAAATTCATATCATCACTTTAAGATCAATATCTAATAGTATTATCATTTTGGATCGAGTCATAACATTATAAAAGTAGAGGCACCAAATTATATCAAATTAAAATAAAAGGACTAAAACCAGAATTAGACCTTTTTATCGCCAAGCATTGATCAATCACAAAATGATGTCTCAAGTTCATTGCTTTGGCGTGTACCAGGTTTTCTTGGTAAAACAGGTAGCTGAAATTACCTTGACATGGCTCCTAAAATACAAAAAGGGAATGAGATGAAGAAATTAAAACTGATTATGCAATGCTAAATAGGCACATAATCATAAACTTAATTCACCAAAAATAATGACTCTATACACACTCACTAGCCACACTGTATCTATTGGCAACCCTTCAAAGCCAACAATGCAGCTCCATAGGCAGCCTCGGTTTGAGTTGCTCGACTCACAGGTAGACCGAGTACTCTCTCTCGAATCTTTGTCCATTTGTCGTTCTTTGCACCGCCTCCGGCGGTGAACACTTCATCGACTTGGGTCGCGCCTAGATCCTTCAACAACATGTATGCCTTTGCCTAATGTATATCTCACCAAATTAAGGTGTAATTTAGAGTTAGCTTTCATCTGTACTAGCAAATAGAATGTTCAACAAGGAGCTATTTCTTTGTACCTCTATACGGGCGATTGATTCCAAAATGCCATGCAAGTACTCCACATCACTTTCCGGTCGTGGATGTAACCTGAACAAAATCGAAAACTCGATAGCATTTTGATCCAAACGCAATGTTTGTAAAAGCTATGTTGATCTCTGACTCTTCCTTTTTTTCTTTTAGTGTCCATGTATAATGTATACCCGTACATGGGTGTGGGGATATAACTCTCTAAGACCCTCCAAATATAAGGAATAACTTAGAAAACTAAAAATACCTATGTAAGATATATATCCTTATCCAACACTGACACACCCGAGTCCAAATAACATGGTTCCCCCTCTTCCATGTTCCAAACAAGCATTCTCACAATTCACCTAATGAATATGCCAGTCACTAGATTTCTTATGCAGTCAACTAACTTCAAAATCCTAAACAGTTCTCAATAACGCATCGTTATTGAGAACTGTAGAGTATCCTATAACAATGTTCTAATGTGGAGAGAGAGATTAAATACCTAGGCTCCATCTTCGGATTCGCCACGGGAAACCTCTCTCCAACTGATTTTAGGGGATAGTAGTCTAAGGGAGAGGCCTCCATGGGATTAATATGTTCACTCAGTTTTTCCAATTGCTCATCACTGAAATTTTCCTTTAAAACTGCTCCGCCAGTATTCGAAGCTCCTCCGACAAGCCACTTATCGTCAAGGCGATGACTGTACACTCCGTATCTTGCATCCTCTATCCTAGTAGTACTTAGTAGTTTAATTGCAAGGGTTGAACCCAAAGAGGTAACCTACATAAAAATAATAACCAAAATTGCTGTTGAGGTCCCCAAAAAACAGCTGCAAAATGCACCATAGCAGTCAATTGACAAGAGCCTTATAATTTTACAAACAGAATTATAGCAGAAAGATGCTTGTCTATTGTTACTTTGGCAATAATGAACCCCATATGACACAGCCTGATGAATATATGTATGACAACCAAAAACAAAGACGCTTCCCATTTCCTGATAAAACACAAACTAAAGTGTAAGTCAGAAAAAAAAAAATACAAACCGCTTTCCCGGGTTTTGTTGCTCGTGCTGCAAGAAAGGCCGCTATGCTATCAGTGGTCCCGGTACATACAATACAATCTTCTGAAAAACCTGCTATGAAAGTGTTAGTAAAATATTAATGGCAGTTTCAGCGGCTTAGGGCAGGTTTAACTTGCAATCAAAGAATCAACAACAATCAGAACAAATAAATATAAAACTCAGAGCTATCATCACTTCATAATTCTTAACTCTTTAACAGGTGCTAATTCTCAAATTGAACTACTCCCAATGTAAAAGCAAAATCTTACATTCTGAGGAGTGAAAAGTATAATGCTTAAACCCCGAAATTTCCTGCCCTTTGAACCATCTACGGAGACAGAAAGATATTTAATGGAACAAATTCGTACCAAATTGTGTTCTAATATCGCCTTTCAAATGGCCGATAGAAGTTCCCGGCGCCTTGACCGTAGGTAAAAGATGAGCATAAGGCTGAGATAACAACCAATCTGGATAGGAGTCAGCTTCGGGATCATAACCAACCTAGACACACATGAAGCAATATCTTAGCCATTTATTGCTTAAATTTGTTCTAGCCTGTAGATTACCAGTTAGGAATCAAAATCCTATACAGTGACTAACGAGTTATTGCATGCAAGACCTTCAGAGCGTTGTTATAATCAGAAACTCCAAGCTGACCATGAAGAAGCCACAACAACCAATCAGCTTGGTGTAATAACATTGTGGATTTTTTGTCTGAATCGTCATTGTTCCACCATGAAACAAGCTTGCACAGAGTAGATGAACCAGAGCACACTGTATGGTTTATAGGAGCAATGCACTTTACCAATGGTAAAGCGTCAGGACAACTCTCATTGTAGAGGTAAGGTCTGGCTAATGGTTCTCCTGTTTTGCTGCAGGTGATAAAATTCATACACCATATTGAAATTCAATCCAGTAATTCAGGAGGAAAATGCCACATAGATCAGCAAATGGTAATGTTTAGTTCTTTTAGATAATCACCTGTCAATGATCAGCGTAGTGGCAGAAGTCCCATCGAGAGAAATGGAAGCAACAAGAGGCCGGAGATGAACCGGAACATTTTCAAGCAATGAGAAAAGAGTTGTTTTCCATGACAGCGCCCAATCCAGGGAGTCTTCCTTCTTTCTAGACAAAGAGAAACAGCTTCATCAAATATGATCACAAATCCAAATTTTCAAACTCTTAAACACATGCAATTTGTAAGGAACAATTTAAATCATCCAAGCAACTTAAAAACTAGCGTGAAACATTATATCAAGGGTTTTTTTTCTTTTTAATTCTTACCATGTAATTAGGGTACTCTCTCTTTCCTTCAGCATGAATTGTCCCTTGCTTGTCAATCAAAGCATACCTAGCACCAGATGTACCGAAATCCATTCCAAGGTAAAGCCTTTCACTAGCTTGAAAACCCATTTCTTGATTCTCAATCTTACATACAACAACCATAGTTCTCAGCTTTACTGATTTCTCTACACTCTTCTCCCATGGCCGAGTTCTTACATTCAACTTCCTTGAACTACAACATCCTGGAGGAAGGGTGCAAACGATTACTCAGTCAACCCTTGGCAATAGACATCATGTTATATACACCGTTTAAATCAGTGAATGACCATTAGACCCGAATTTTATGGATGTCAAAGAGATTTACAGTGACATCTTAATATGCAGAACATATACGAATTAAGAGAGATTTGAGAGGGAAAAAAATACCTGGTTTTGGGGACAATGGATAAAGCAGAATGGAGACGGTGGATGAATGGGTAATAGAGCCAAGCATGTTTTGGCACCTTTGTTGTGTTGGCTTTCCTGTCTTTCACACTGTGAGCTTGTAACGGATAATAGGGAAATTTATTGAATACCGTTGCTGGAACTTGGATTATTGGACCGATTGATTGTGTGTGCTTTAAGCTCCACCCTTTAATTGGACTGGGCTATAGATAAACAGGCTTCACCCACTTTGGTTCAATTCATTGTTTTTTCATTGATTAAGTTTTAAATCGATTGGCATGAATATTATTATTAATGTAAGAGGACATAGGTTATAAGTAGTTGACATAATGCTTAAAATTATTCATTGCCCTTCCCAACACATAAATAGAACTTGAACTCACTACTCCTGTATAAATAATAATGTCTATATCAATTGAATTAAGACTCAATCGAATTTTTTAATTTTAAAAAATATATTTTAAGTTATTTTCACAAATTTATATATAAATATTTGTTTTATATTATAAATATTAAAACTAATTATGAATTAAATAAAATTTTGGTTTGATTTGATTAATAACTTGTTTTAATCAAATTAAATTTAAGTAAATGATTTTATGTACTTTTCTCAATCCTATAATAAACCTTTGAAATTATACATCTCTAGCTTTTTTTTTTTTTTTTTTTTTTTTTTTTTTTTTTGCATATCTACTAACATGTCCAATATTTCCGGTGATTGATAAAGAAAAACCTGAATAAAAATTTTATTAAAAATAAAACCTATTTGTTGACTACTTTTGAAAATAATTAAATATTCTCACCTGTTAATTAGTATAATTTTACAAGGCTTGTGGAGTTATGTTTCAGATTTTCAATCAAACAGTGTGACATCGTAATGAATAAGTGTTTTTTGTCCCGACAACGCGATGCCACGTCACGACGTGACGATGTGCATCTCAAGTTTTTTTGATATTTTTCTCCTAATTAAACTTTATATTTAATTTCTCACTTAAATTATGGTTAACCAAGGGGTGTCGTAATCATATGTGCTATAAATTTCAGCCTATAAATAGACTTTAGTTGTTCGATATTTTACACAACAGAAATATTTATATTGAGAGAATTGTATTCTTTATTTTCGAAAGGTTTATTTTTTTGGGGCTTCGAGTTTTCCTTTAATTCTCTCTATCTTTGTATTCTTATTTATTACAATGAAATATCCTTTTGTCCGTGATTTTTCTTCTTCTTTTAAGGAATTTTTCACATAAAATTTACTTATTCTATATTTTTATTATAGTTTATTTACTTGCTTGTTGCATAACCCGGTTAATCCCAACAAAGCTTTTAAATGAATTTTTTATTAAAATAAAATTTTTAAATAAATTGATTGATTGAGTTGATTTTTATATACAAACTCAATAACCCTTTAAATATTTTGAAAACGATTCAATCTATTTAGGTGAAATAAATGATTTTAAAATATTTTAATTTAAACAGTTGTATTAATAATTTCTTAATCTTATTAATGGTTATTTAAAGAGTAAAAATAATAGTTTTGTTTTTAATCAAATCATTAATACTAAATTTATAATTAAACATTGAATTAAATGATTAATGTCGCTACACTTTTATATGCTTTGCAGTGGGTCTTTTGGGATTACTCTTTTGTCTACCTACGGGCTTTATGCTGATTCTTTTTGGATGATAGGATTAAAGGTGATCTAAAAGGTTGTTTACTTTTGCAAATATTAAAAAATAAAAAAAAGTTGAAATACACCGTGTTCTATTCGAGTAAATTGTAAGTAAGATCTCGAGTTCAAATATTATAGATAAAGAAAATAACATTTCGAGAGCTTCGTCACTCGTTTATAAATTTAATCTCATTCGACTTTATATTTAATCGAAATTTAATGTGGTTACTAAATATCGAAAATAGATGTCGAAAGAGACTTTAGAGGTTAGTTTTTTAATAGGTAGGGTTTGATGTTTTTAGTACTGTTTTGGGTTGTAGCTAGGTGTTAACATCTTTTCCTTCTCAATGAATATAACATAAGAGAAGAAAGTAGTAAGGTGGTTGATTTAGCCAATTCAAGGCAACAAACCAAACTTGATATATCAGAATTCCTACTGACAAATTGATTGGGAAATGATACTTGTAACCCTATGAAGTACTCTATATGAGATATTATATAAATCAGATATGAAAAAATATATAGACTATACATCAAAAGTGGAACCCCCCCTCCCCCCCAACATGTGAAACGAGACAGGTAAGGTCTAGCATGTGAGCCATTGCTGTTAGCAACTCAAAAGCAAAGAGAAAAATAGAGAGAGGTGACAGGTATGAGGGTTATGCTCTCTCACAGGGCTCACAATGCCAGCACTTAAAGTTCACATTTCGAAATCATTAGGCCACCAAGAGGACCCCCCCCCCCTTCCTAGACGAAGCCCCTCTATGCACATGCTCATCAGCAAAATGGAAATGATAACCTCACACAGGTCTCACCCTTTTACCATTATTCCCCATTCTTTGCTTGCACTTCTTTCAATGGCATCATCAAAAAGTTTTTGCACACGAGAGGATTGATTTTATCTTGTACGAAGTTTACGAATGGTGGAAAAGCAAAGCCAAAATTGGGTTGGAACTAGGGTTTTAAATAAAGAGCGCCACCTTTATTCATGTTTATTTTTTTATTTGTTCATGTTTGATTTGTGTTCATTAAATTTATAAAATTAAACGTGAATAATGGCGATAAAAAAACTTCGGATAGAAGAGGAGAAATTTACTAATATTGAAAAAAGAATGATACAATAGAAGTTTCAACTACATATATTTAAATGTTGAAAAATACTATTATAATAAAAGTCAAATAAAAAAATAGTTCTATACGGATTCAATTTGTGTTGTATGGTTTGTACTGCGCGCCGGGGCTCCACCCCACAACCCTAATCCAACTTTGTGGCTAATGGAGATATGTGGCAAGCTACGGCCTTTTGCCCCCACAGGTATCCTTATTTTGTCATTGTATTTATTTCTTCAACAAGTGACGAGATTCGGGTCACGCAATCTTTAACAAAAATTTTTAAATCTATATTTATGTTCGAACATTCAATGAACATATTCATGAATATATAATTAAATGTGTTTAGCAACATTAAAAATGTTAATAGGAATCGTGTCCAAAATAAAATTTACCGTGAACTATATATATAAAGAGAGATAAACATCTTTTTTTTAGATATAAATAAAATAAAAATAGTAATAGTAATACTAATAGTAATAAATGAACTGGTCATATTTTGCTCGTATTTCTTTTAATAAATAAGTTTCAAAATTTTTTCGTGTTCATTTGTTTAACTTGATAAACATACATAAATAAATAGAAAACGAGATGATTTGTTCATTTACAACCTTAAAGTATTAGATAGCAAGTTGAAATTTAGGTAAATTTTTAAATTTATTTTACTTGATTCGAAATAATATAAAATAATAAATATTTTATTTAAATTTAATTATTAAATATATAAATAAAACCAATAAATAATAAAATCGAATTACGAATATTTTATCTTTGACGTTTTAATTCAAGATTTAAGTTTAAAAAATCTTGGTCAAAGCTTTTGATTTTCTTTTACATATTTGTCTGCTTTTAACTCGCAATGGGTTTTTATCCCTAAGTGGTTGGTCAGTTCAAAGGAACCCACCTTTTAGCCCAGTCTTAATTTTGGACCCACATATATTGTCTTTTGTATATTTACTATTTTTGGGGTTCAATAATGTGCATGATTATGTTTAAATTTGGATAAATTTAGTTAGGCCTTAATCTTAAATAGAAGAAATAAAAAAGAAATTGCACCAATTCCATTTTAATTTTGTCCTTACGTCACGGGTCACGGAATAAAGCTCGTGATTATTGTATCAGTAAAGTTCTATAGAGATCTATTAATTAGATGGGGGCTTATTTGGAGATCTACTAATTAGATGGGGGCTTATTTGATATGTTTAAACTGATCCGACTTGTGAAATATATGGAGAAGCCCATATACTTAAAGTTCTTGGTGGTCTAGTAAAACACTCCACTAAAATTAAGATTATCAGAGTAATTGATGTAAATACTAAGGAATAGAGATGTATAGAATTTAAATACCTTAAGTCTCTCATACTGTATATATGCATAAATATTGACCATCGATGTAACTTAATCTGTACCATTGAATTTGGGAGAGCTCAACTATAAACAGAGGCATTCTCCATCATTTTTAAGCACTCGATTGTAAACTTTTAAAATAATATAATACTTTTGAGAGCATTTACTCATATATTTAATTTATGGCTTATTTCTTTTTTAGTTTGCTTCGCTATATTTTTCAATGCCTTCAAGTATTTTCGAAAAAAATTGCTTTTTTTGAAAATTAGACTGAATTAAACGAATTTGAAGTGAAGAAATTGACTGCATAAATTGTAAGACAAAAGTTCTAAAATGGTGGCATTACACCAAAAGTTCAGCCTTTTTGTTTTCTCTATTTACTCCAATTCCTGTCATTTTCAGTTCTTTATCTTGCTTTTAAGCCTGAGGTTTTCATTGTTGTCACAGACACCATCTCTAAGTTTCCCTTCACATAAATATTGCATCACATATTTGATTTTAAAGCAATACTCATGAAAGCATTGGCTTTTTTTTTTTTTTCCATCCAAACAATCAAATACTTATACCTTTATTTTCTCCTTTTTCTAACATCAGCTCATTACTATTATTGTGTTTCCCGTCCTCGTCTTATGCGTATATATAAAAAATGATAATTTATTAACAAGTGATTAGTTGTAATGATAAAGTTCATTGTACTTTTAATGGAAAGATTTAGGTTCGAATATTAAAGACGACATTGTTGAAAGGAGCAGTTACGAACCTCAAAACGAACATAAATAATATTTTTAAAAATAAAAGTAGAGTGAAAGTTGACCACCTAAACAAATTTTTAATGTTATCGATTTTTATTATAGGTTTTGATCATATCTAATTTTTTTACACAGTCAAAAAATGCTTAGAACTAATTATAGCCCCTCCCCAACCTAATAATATAGGAGTATAATGCGCTTTAACACACTCAAACTCACGTCCTCCTGCATTGACAATAATATCCATACAAATCGAGCTAAAACTTACTCAATTAAACTTCAATTATTAAATTAAAATAATAAAGAGATTTAAATCTTAAAAATAAAATAAAATATTAATTTTCAAACATACAATATCATCAAGAGCATACCTAAACAAATCAAAACGTATAAAAATAAATTTATGCTCAATATTACATTTTTGTTAGCCATTTTAAATCTTGTTAGCATTCACTTTAATTTTTTTATTTTTCATTTTATTTTAATACTAATATTAGAACCTAAACCCTAAACATTTACTTTGGTCAAAGATAGATTTTATTTTTTTACGAAGACATCCACTGAAAAATAAATTAATTATGAAATTATTCATGATTGTGAGTATGATCCAAGAATGATAAAACCAAATATGCAATAATATATATATATATATATATATAATTTTAATTCTTCTAGGACCATAGCTTACGGATGAAGTTATAGGTAATGAAAGTTTATTAGTCTACCAGCAGTACTATTAGACCATAAATAAAGGGTTTTGACTTTACTATATTCTTTATTTATAATTTTATTTTTTTTATTTTCACTTAATAGTATTTTATTAGGAAGAAATTATTTTATAAACCTGTTCCATCGCATTATTCACGGTCCCTTTTCAATTATTTAATGATATTTCAATAAGTTTTCTATGTCATTAATATATAATTTTGGTAAATTTTTATCTCGAACTTAGAATTATGATTCTTGAACCATGAATACTAAACCTTGAAGTTGAACTCAAACCTTGAATCCTAAGTTTGAACATGAACACAAACCCTAAACTGTAAGGTTCATGGTCGGGGTTTGTGGTTCAAGAATCAATGGTTAGGGTTCATTGTTCATAATTTGATGTTTGGGGTTTGGGGTTCAGAATTTAGTGTTTACGGTCTAGAGTTTAGTGTTTAGTGTTCAATGGTCGGGTTATTGGTTTAAGGTTTAGAGTTTAATGTAAAAAAATTTATCAAAATTATGTATCAATGATATAAAAAAAATTAATGAAATGTCATTAAATAATTAAAAAAGACCACAAATTTTACAGTGAAAAGAGTCCCTAAAATAAATTTCCATTATCAGAATATCAAACCTATTCAGCAATCACCCAAATTTTAAATTAATCCTAAACATCAAAACATTATATATAAAAATATTAATATTACTAGTTTTCTTTCTCAAGTGATGCACAGATTTACTGTGGGTATAAAACTATTTAGAATATAATATATCGAATTAATCCCCTTGATATTTTATCTACTGACTTGTATTCATATGCATTAGTAATTAGATGTAGTGCATGCCTTAAAGCGTGGTTTTTGTTGTTGGACAAATTAAAATATATGCAAGATAATGGTTAATTATGGGGATCAAGATTTTAATGTTTTGCATGTGGTTGAGATTAGGGGTGTTCAATTGGTTAACTGACTGGTTAACCTATCCGAAATAACATTAACTAAATTAATCGATCTTTCAAAATTTTTAATCGTTAATCGAACCGAAATTTTTTCAAAAAAATTAACCGAACCGAAATTTTTTTCTGTTAATTCGGTCGGTTAACCGAATTAACCGAAAATTATATGTTTTTTATTTTTGGTTAAAAATTAACCGAATTAATCAAATTACTCGAAATGAATCACTACATAATTAAAAAATTTACATAAGTTTAGTTTTAGTTTTAGAATTTTATTTTTATTTATTGAATTATTTGTAATTTTTATAATTAGGTAATTAGGTTGGGTTGGATATTTAGGTTTGGATTGAGTTTAGATGAATAGTGGGCCTATTTATATATTATAATTTTATTTATTAATTTTTTCGGTTAAACTGAAAAATTTCGGTTAACCGACCGGTTTCGAACCGAATTAACCGTTAACCGAAAAATCACAAAATAATTAATCGACCCCCGACCGAAAAAATTTGGTTAACCGACAGATTAACCGAATTCGGTCAGTTAACCGATTTTTTTCGATTTTATCCGATTTTTGCACACCGCTAGTTGAGATCATATATATGGTATGATAGTTATTATATTTATATGTTTGATATGATGTTATGTCGGGAGACTTAAAATCATTTGCATTTAGTCAATTGAGTCTTAATTCAGTTGATATTGTTAATACAAGAAAATATAAATTCGAATATGTTGAAATGTATTATCTTCTTATTTAAGGGATAAAAAAATAATTCTAGACATAATATAAAAAAATTAAAAATCGTAATGTAATGTTGAAATTATTGAAAGCATTAAATACGGAAGCCAGTTGCGGGAGTGGAGGACAGTAACGCCCACCTCGAAATGAAGTTATTTGAACACAATAATGCCAGGCTAGGGATGTGGAGCCGTAATAGTTGGGCACGAATAGGCTGTTACAGCGGAATGCTCGCCAAAATGCAAACTATATTATCTGCGGATGCGCCTACGCAACTGGGTAACTTGGGTTATAAAACTATACTAAAAATATGGGGGTTGCTTTTACTAGTAATATAAAATTGTAGGCCTTGGATACCGTCTAATACAATGTATCATATAATATCATTGTAAAACTTTGGTTTACTAAAACTATACCATAAGGTCTAAATTTATGTGACATTCAACGTTAAATCAAAAGACTTGTCAGACAATGACAGTTCAGTTATATGGGAAAAGTAAATGAAATATGAAAAATATAAAAGTGTGAAGAGAACGAAAATGAAGGCTTTGTAGTTATTTAAGAGGTATCCAAACCATAAACATCGTTAAAAGGATAAAAGAGAGAATCAAGTAAATTACTTTATATACATTAGAGTAAAGAATAATTTAGTTTTTTTTTTAAATTTATCCGTTTTTATTATTAAAAACTGAGGTGGTTAATTATATAACCAGATAGTTACACGCAAAAAGAGGGTGAAGCCAAAAATTTTTAGAAATGCATGAAATTTTAATTTTTTATAATCTATATATTTATAATTTTTAAAGGATTAAATCGAATTTTTATAATTTTAGGAGGCAATGTACAATTTTACATTTACTAATTTAATTTTTTTTAAAATTAGAGGGCCTAAATAGTAATTTTTCATTTTAGAGGGACCAGAGCCCATGCCAGCCCCTTAGATCCGCCTCTAGTGGTGTGGCACGTGTACTTTATGCTGATTTACAATGACTAGTTTTTAACAGTAAAAATTGATAGAATTTTTAATAAAATGACCAATCTGTTCTTTGAATTGATGTACAATAATTAATTTGTCCATGTTTTGAGTACAAGGGACAATTTGCAATCAGACTTATAGTACAAAGGACCTCCATGTTAATTTTACCGACTCTTATCCTATCCTTAAAATTTACCAGCATTGTTAGAATTGAACTAGATAAATTGAATTGGGAATTAATTGGTATATAATTTCAAACAAATAAAGTTGAATTGATTTCTAAACGAATTGTTTGAAGCCGGTTAAAATAGAAAACCAATATAAAAAATAATAATTATTGAGTCGGTTTTATAATTATATAATTATTTATTTAATTATTACTCAATTGGTAATTAAATTAACGATTTGATCGATTTAATTATTGGCCTAATTATTAAAATATTAGATTAGATTAAAACAACAACAAAAAAACAAAATAGGAAAGGAGAGTGGGAGAACGCTACACCATTTCCCTTGTTTGGATTTTTTTTATTATTATTTAAGCAAAGAAGTTAAAGGGTGTTGAATATTCAATGCTCTGTCTTGAATTATTTAATTTTTGTTTACTCTGATTTGTGGAAAATTAAAAAAAAAAAATGCAAGGTGAAATATCATTTTTATCTTGTTAATCTTGTACATAAATTATAATTATTGAAAAAAAATAATTATAATTATTTTTTATTGCAATTATTACTCTTCAAGTATTACTCCTCGAGAAGACCCCACGAATACCACTTATTGAAAATTCAAACCCACCTGCAGGAGCAACCACAAACATTTGAGAGACCTCTCGAAACACCAACTCTCGAGACACCAAATACACGAACTCCTTGAACCAAACATGTTTATACATAAATCATACTAAAGTCCCACTAATCGTTACCCTAGTAATCACAGTTAGGCCTAGAGTTTCCAAAGCAGGCCAACTAACATAATCACCCTCGATCACCAATAACTTGAGAGCATATGATATCTCGAGATTATAATCTGCCGTATATAAATCATCCCAGATCCCACTCTCTATCACAACTGCCTACATCGTTGGACCTTTTTCGATCATCATTCCCAACAACTCTTCGCCATGCCTCAAGCCAGGCGAACTGCCGATTACTTCCGTATTATCACTTTATTGGATCTTTGCATTAACAACTTCCACAAATTAATCGAACAAAATTTGTGAGAATTCTTATACTTTCCATCCATTTACTAGTCTTAACTATAGAAACATATACACATATATAATTTCCTTTTCTTTTTCTTTATAATTTATTTATTCAAATTTAGTATTAAATTACAATATCAATAAATTGACTTTTTCATAAATAACTTAAATAAATTAATTATTTACGAAAATGACTCACTTATAAAATTATATACGAAAATAAATTCGTTTAGAACAGTGAACTTCAAGACCGCTATTGCCATTGACAGCACCACCCTTTCTAATGGGCGAATCATTGGTTGGTTTTAAAAAATAATAAATTTATTGAATGTCACTAGAAAATATTTTCATAATTAACTTAAGTTATTTTTGAAAAAAAGCCGAATAATTTTTTAGAAGCAACTGTAACTTGGGATGTCCTGGAAGGAATTATTTTGCCTTTTATTTTTCTCATAAGCTTTCACCTCGGTGGAAGGATATGCTGGTTGTTGGATGGAACTAGAGGCAAACAAAAACAATTAAAAAAAGAACAATTAAGAAGATGGCATTATTACTAATAAACCACTTTAATGAATACAAATTATAACGCTCCACTTGAAAACCAGTCTCACTCAGAATGCACAGTTTGATTTGTGAGTGTTGATTAATTGATCTGAAATTGGCCTATAAATACTGCCATAAATACTTCGCTATATGAACGGTAACGATCTTGATTCTATGGTGGATGTGGTTGTACTGGAATAATCGCTTCCTATATGCAATACATCCAACTCTGCTGCATCCTTATTCACACAAAGCTTAAATGGATGAAAGTGGCTGTGGCGAGGGGCCTCGAATCACCACTGATTTAAATCCTACGCGTAACGCGTAACGGGTAAAGACAAACATCACATGGGAGAATATCTCTCGTCGCCACATCTCCACCGTTTATTATTATTTTTTATAAAAAAATTTTATTACCATATAATATTTGATGTATTATCGATGCATCATTAATTATTAAATAAAATAAAATAATGATTTAAAATTTATATGGAGTTTTAGAGTTTAAAATTTAAAATTATATTTAAAAATATTATTAATATTTATTTATAAGTGAAATGTCGTGTTGGTTTTTTATCATGCATGATATTCGTACATAAGGCTGCACGTTAAATATTTCACTATATACATAAACCTTAAATTTTACAATAAAACTGTCAATATTTTTCTGAGCTAGATAGATGATCTGAGTTAATCAATAAATTAAAATTAAAATAATAATTTCATCGTATTAAAAAACCAAATGTAAAAATAAAATTTGAAAACACACTCATTCCACAATATATATACATAATAAATCTTCACTTAAAGTTGATTAAGCTTAAGTTAAATTAACCTACTTAAGCATGTAATATATTCCTCTTTAATATGAAAGAGTTACGAATAGTTTAAATATTATACAGAAAACTCTTCAAAAAATTACTTTTATATTTTTAAATTTTTCAATTGTACATTTTATTACCTTATTACCAATAATTAATAATTTTCGAAATAATAATTATCTATTAAAATTCCTTGGTATTAATTAATTATGCTTAAAATATTTGTAAGTAAAAATACTATAGAGGTTTTTGTATTACAAGTTGGATTGCATTTATCCTCTCTACTTAAAAATAGCTAAACTAGTTATTGTACATTAGATCAAAGAGTAAATTAATCATTCATTAAAAAATTATCTATTATTATTAGTTAAAATTCTGCATATCGAATGAAATACACGTGACACATTAAGTTAGAATCACAAATTATTCTATTAGTCATATCAGTTTTCAACCATATAAATAATAAATTTACTATTTGATTTAATATTTAAGAATTATTTTACTTATTTTTAAATAAAAAATACAAATTTGCCATTTATTTTCCAAATTGTCTTACTCCTAATCTCAGCCCCGCGGTTATTCCCGCTCATTTTGGTCACTTAGTTTTTATTCAAAAATCTCTCAACTAATCCTTCAGGGGTCCATTAAACTCCCAGCTACTCTCTCACCTTCCACGTCACCATCAACCTCCACGTCACTTACTCACTTTTTTTAGGAAAACTAACAATTTCAAAATTGTAAAAATTTCAAAATCAGAAAAATTACGTTAAAACACACACACAGAGACACACAAGCCCATCGTCCTCTTTCTCCCACCAGTGGGTCCTTTGGATTGGAATCCCTTCATTTAAATTTCATGTCTTCAACTCATTTTTAAAAATATTTTCGTCTCCCTGCAACTCATTTTTTTTGTCATAAAGTCACTAGAAGAAACCATCTCCCGTCTTCTTGCTTTCTATTATCTTTGCAAGCAATAAAGCGTTAAATAAATTTTCTCTTTAAAGAAAAAAAAGGAAAGAAAAGGAAATGCTATTCGCTTTTGTGTGTCAAGACATGTGAACTTACTGACACATTCGCTTCTTGTTCTTCGTTCTTCATATTCTCACGCATTCTCTTTACCGAATTACCGACTCAGTGAGCGCTTCTTAAATGGCCTCTTCTTCTCGAGCAAGGAGCAATTCGCCGTTTTCGTATCGGAAAACTCCCAGTCCGTTCTCTTCAACTTCTTCAACTTCTTCGTTTATGAGCAACAAACTAATGCCTCGTACGTGCTCTTCGTCGGCGTCTTCCTATTTCAATTCGGGAGGTGGATATGGTACTCGATCCATGACGCCGAGTAGGTCCAGGTATGATTCGACGTACCAGGGTTCACGCGGTTACAATGCTCACTCACCGGTGGCTTACGCCCCGGAGGAGATAGTTGGCGAGCCGATGGAAGCGTCGAGATCGGGAGATAGTATTTCAGTTACGATTCGGTTTCGGCCATTGAAGTAAGTGTAGATCTGAGTGTAGCTGGTGAGATCTATGTAGTGGATTCTTTTTCGATTATATTGCTGTCAGTGTTTTATGTTCAGGTAATGTATGTGTTTTTGATTTATTTACTCATTTTTATTTTGTCTGGTTATAGTGAAAGGGAATTTCAGAGAGGGGACGAGATCGCGTGGTATGCGGACGGGGACAAGATTGTGAGAAATGAGTATAATCCAGCTACAGCTTACGCATTTGGTAATTTCCTAATTGCTTTTCACTTTTACTGTTGAAACTTACTGCCGATAGTTTCCCCAACTTTTTAGTGTCAGTTTCGAAATTGATTAACTATCCCTTTGAAAAGTACTGCAATTAAATGAAGTGATTTATATTATTTGTTGGGCGATTTGGTGGTGTTACATTAGGTAAATCAAAGTTTAATTTATAAAGATTTTATAATTTTGTTAAAACTGATTTAGTATGAATACGATGTTTAACCCTTGCAATGATGTGGATTGCGAATGAAGGTTATTGTTTTTTCTTTTTTTTTGATAGACAGAGTATTTGGACCTCATGCAACTTCTCAAGAGGTTTATGAAATAGCTGCTAAACCAGTAGTGAAGGCTGCAATGGAAGGTGTTAATGGTATGAAAATGAATTAAATATTGATTTGTTTAAGTTAATTTCTAATTGAAGTTTGAAACAAAACCTAAAAGATTAATTGATTGGAAGTCACTTATTGTCATGTTGCTCAATCTTGTTGGTTTGCGTCAATTCTGAAATTATATTACGTTCTCAATTGAAGCTAATATTGGCTTGTTGGAATTATAGGAACTGTTTTTGCTTATGGTGTTACAAGTAGTGGGAAGACGCACACCATGCATGTAAGCTTCGCACCAAACTTCTTTCATCTACTGTTTCCTATTTTTCATGGGAGTGTCATCAGAATTCTTATAATCTGGTCGTGTCAACTTTTGTTGCTTTGTATGAAGTAGATATCGTTTTTTATTATAGCATCGAATTCGGTTGTAAAACTGTACACATAGTATTTTAGCTGTAGCAAAGTTACAAGTTTATGTTACATTTTATTGGATTTTCTTGATAGGGAAGTTGCGGAAGGGAACTCCTAAGATAAATAACCATAATATGGATTTTCTTCCCCAAATGGTACCTTTAAAGTATACAATCTAAAATCTATTGGCAATAAATATGGGATAGCACCACTTAAGACTTCCTTGAGGTGGACAACCTCAAATGGGGCTGGGAGAACAGCATAACAAATCTTGTGCTTTGATATCATCTTAAGGATCTTGTCTATAAATAATTTGTAATAGGTGGAAGGTCCAATTTTGATATAAGTCCACAGGAAATTCAATAATTAGCAGATAGGTCATGACACCACTTAACAATACAAATATCGAGTTGCAAACAGTAGATATATTACACAATGCAAATTTGCAACACCTCTTTCTGGGCATACCCACTGCCTTTGAGTTTTTTAAAAGCACTCTGTTCTTTTGTCACTTTGTGCTTAGTAATTTGAGAACCTTAATCCAACTCCTAAATTTTCTTTCATCATGTTGTTCATTGATCAGAATATCTTTTACTTAAATACAAGTACTAAAGAACTGAACCATGTCTTCATTGTCAGCTTAAAATTTTATACTGTCTGCATCTCTTATGCACCATGAGAAATGAAACTAAAAAGGAATTTTGAATTCGTGTTTCAAGTCATGTTTACCGTCTAACTTTTGCAATAGAGCTGTATGCTCATTTGGACACCGTTTTTCTGAAAAAAAGGAAAGAATGATTTTAGTAGTATACTCTTGAGGATTTTTATTTATATTACTATTCCAATCCAATTAATATTAACAAGCTTGGCATGATACATCATTAAAAATTTCAATATTTCCTATGTTCTTCAGTATGGGCCTTATGTGTGTGATCCTATCACATAAATATATGATCATTCCTGTCATCTTACTTGTTTCTTTGATCATATATATACACAGGGAGACCATACTGCTCCTGGCGTTATACCATTGGCAATAAAGGATGTGTTCAGCATTATCCAAGATGTAAGTGTTATAACATCATTTATTAGGCCTAACTAGAGAACTGCAAGATTGATGCCATTTTTCCATTCCTTTTCATCAAGTATTGACCAACTCTGCTTATCATTCAGACTCCAGGGCGAGAATTCTTGCTACGTGTGTCATATCTTGAAATCTACAACGAGGTAAGTTGCACTTTTAAGTTTTTGATTATATTTATGAAATGGCCTTGAAGTTAGAATTTCAGTTTTCACATATGTTACTGCTGTTTATTTTTTGGCTTAGTGAGATGTGAGGATGGTTTTGTTCAATTATTAATTGTATAACCTATGTGGTTCAATATTGGGCCTTCAGTTCCTTTCCTTCTAAGCACCAACTGTTTTGGTTTGATTTTGTGGTATTTGGTTCTTATATCAGGTGATAAATGACTTACTTGATCCAACTGGTCAAAATTTGCGTGTTAGAGAAGATGCCCAGGTCTTTTGCTCAACTTTTTAAAAAATTTTGCATTGTTGTTTGGCTTATGACTTCGGTCTTATTTTCTCAAAAAGTGACATGCAACGCAAAGACACTATTTTGTCACATGTAATATCAATCTAAAGGATCCCGAGTGGCTCCAGGTTGAGATTGTCAATGATACAATAAAGTTGCTGATTTAAATGCTTGCAATCAATGTAATCAGTTTTGTACTTCTGCTTATGCTAGCATTATTTTTTTAGGGAACATACGTTGAGGGCATAAAAGAAGAAGTGGTTTTGTCTCCTGGGCATGCCCTTTCTTTTATTGCTGCAGGGGAAGGTGCTTTCTGGGGTTCCTATTGCTATTTTCCCGCCTATTATATGAAATGAATGATCTATTTGTGAGAGTTTTTCTACTAATTTCCAATTTGTTTCTTTGTGGGCAGAGCATCGTCATGTTGGTTCAAATAACTTCAATCTGTTCAGTAGCCGAAGTCACACCATATTCACATTGGTAAACATTCTTGATTTAGGAACTTACTCATTTCCCTATCAAAATTTTGGATAAATCTCAAAATTGGCTTGTTCATTTAGTTTATCTTAGGGAATTTGGATGTCTGGTTTTTTGTTGTTTCGCCACGATAGATACTTATGTTGCATATGCCTTTTTTAACTCTTGGCAAATTTGCAGATGATTGAGAGTAGTGCTCACGGTGATGAATATGATGGAGTGGTCTTCTCTCAGCTTGTATGATTTAATTCATCTGTCAATTTTCAAGAAAGAATATTGCTCTCTGATAAATGGCTTGACTTGCTACTTTCCTGGTTCCTTTGTCCAGAACTTGATTGATTTAGCCGGATCTGAGAGTTCAAAAACTGAGACAACTGGGTTAAGGAGAAAGGAAGGATCTTACATAAACAAAAGTCTTCTGACTCTTGGAACTGTAGGTGCCTTGTATAAGCTTTGAATTGATGAATGTTTATTATCTCCCCATCCTGCATCTGCACTGTAGTCTAAGGGCAAACTATAGAAAGCCATGAGTATGTCCCTTAAACAGCACTGTAGGATTACAGTTTCTGTTAAGTTGGTAGGAAAAGGATGAACAGCATCTTCAAATTTATTTTCTCCAACAGTTTCAATTAATTACTGATGGCATTAACATCCTGGAGTGGATAGAAGTTTCTGGTCAAAGAAGTCATTGCGGACTTGTTTTGCGTGGTTGGTATCTATGACTATTATATTTAGTTTTATAAAATCATCTTGTTTCAATCTGCAGGTAATTGGAAAGTTAAGTGAAGGAAAAGCATCCCATGTTCCTTATCGAGACTCAAAGCTTACCCGCCTTTTGCAATCTTCACTTAGTGGGCATGGACATGTTTCTGTGAGTTGTTCATTTTATTTGAACTTTTTTTAATAATTATTTAGGTTTATTTGATTTTACCTCCCTCCAACAGAAAAACGAATTTTTTTTCTTGCATCTTTAAATTATTTTTCTAATTTCGATATGTAATTTTGATATGCAATTATATCATCCTTATCAATACTTGACAAAAAGTTATTCATCTATTTTACCTTTTTTCCCCTTTAAATTACAGCTTATTTGCACAGTTACACCTGCTTCTAGTAATATGGAAGAAACTCATAATACCCTGAAGTTTGCTAGCAGGGCAAAGCATGTCGAAATCTACGCTTCTCGTAATAAGGTTTCTATAGCCTGTGTTATTTCTATTGGCTAGTTACACACATATATATTTAGGACCTAATCTCATGCTACTTTCAAAACTAAATCATTTCCAGATTATTGATGAAAAATCATTGATTAAGAAGTATCAAAAGGAAATTTCAGTCCTCAAACAGGAACTTGATCAGCTAAGGCAGGGAATGGTTGTTGGAGTTAATCATGAAGAACTTATGATCCTAAGGCAACAGGTTTGGCATTTTCGTTCCATTGTCATATTGTTCTATTTGATGGCACAACTATTTACTGTATTCTTTATGCTATGTATTGCATGGGACAGTTGGAAGAAGGTCAGGTGAAAATGCAGTCAAGACTAGAGGAAGAAGAGGAAGCCAAAGCTGCTTTGATGAGCAGAATTCAAAGGCTTACCAAGCTTATACTTGTTTCTTCCAAAAATACAATTCCTGGATGTTTGAGTGATTTACCAACTCAACGGAGTCTTTCTGTTTGTGAGGATGATGTAAGTTTTTATTATAAATAGGCCAAACAAAAATGTGATTCTTTTATACTGATGGTTGATGAAGTAAGACTACACAAAGAGCAGGCACACACGTCTGTATATATATCCATATCTTTTTTTTTGAACAAAATATATATATCCACATCTATTTCCAAGAAAAGGGTATGTATATCTTTATCTATTTCACAGAAAAGGGAAATGCTCTAATGAATAAGATGAAACAAATTATGTTCTATAACCAGGAAATTTTGAGTGTTGATACTCACCTATGCATCTGTCTCTCTAAACCTATATCTCGTTTACTGAGTTTACAGCTATCCCTGTCTGATTTTCAGTAGTGACTGGATTATCTAGCCATGAGAACTTTTTGTAGGTCGTGTTTCACTCTTGTAACATGATTGTGATGCTCACTTTTGGCACTTTTCCTTGACCAGAAACTGGATGTACAGGATGATGGTACCATACTCATAGATAGTGAGAATAAAAAGGTTCTCTATCTTCTCTTGAGGCACTTGCTTCTGATCCATCTTATGAGTTTAAACACCGAAGATCCTCCAGCAGGAGGAATAATGAGCTCTCACCAACTAGCAGTTCTATCACTGAGGCCACTCAATCGGGTGATCTTATTAGTGGGACTAAACTGCTGGCAGTAAGCTTCACTTGTTTCAGTTATTTCTACATTTTAAAATCTCACTTTGCGAAGTTTTATCAAAAGGATTCCTTTTATTTCCTTATTGAAGTTCTCTCCTTCTAACTTGACATTTGGATGGGCTGAAACCCTCTTAATTATGCCTTAAAAAAAATATTTTTATAACGGTATTAAGTCTCTTTTATTTTTGTTTAGTAGCCTCCAGAAATATGCGCCCTTAGACCTATTAGGTTAATTTTGGGGGGGTATATACAAATGAGCTATAAATGGATCTTGCTAACATTAGGCAATATAACGTGTGAAAATCATCAGGCACTTAAGTTTGCCATTTTAGACATTTGCTTTTTGGTGGAGGAGCATCATTTCAGCAAGGAGCTGATAGTAGTTTGATTCTATTACTGTATTCCTTTTCTAGTTTAGCTGCAGCTGAAATTTGGCATCCCCTGGCCATCAACACAAACAGATTTGTGTGAAGATTCTTGTAAATCTAGATATAATAACATACCATCCTCCATCATTGCTTCATTGTATCACAAATCAGTGCTGCCTTCACCATTGGTTCAATCTTTCTAGTTTTCCTCAATTGTTGATTCTGTAATGATAAAATAAAACTCTTCTGTGGTTATAGGGTGGGATGACATCAGATCAGATGGACCTTCTTGTTGAGCAAGTTAAGATGCTTGCTGGAGAGATTGCATTTAGCACCAGTACCCTGAAACGCCTGGTGGACCAGTCTGTAAATGATCCTGATAGCTCAAAAACTCAGGTACTTACTCTGTCTTACATTTATTGCACATCTTAATTCAGAGGCAAAACCAATAGATGTTCTTGTAGCTGGATGAATTAGTGCGTTTTGTTGGTATTCTAGGTGCAAGTGCGTCTTATATTTCTGTGGCAAAAAGGAAAGATTGTACTAATCTATTATTATTTATTAATACCTACTCTAGTGGCTGTTTATAAATTTTAATATTATCTGGATGTACATGAGGTTTTAAGATTAAGTTTGAAGCTAATAATGCAAAAGGAGTGTTATCATTTCTAGTATTTCTGTATCTATCTACTCGATGGTAAATTTGCATATTTCTTTTAAGGTCCTTAGTGTTTTTCTACATATAGATTCAGAATTTGGAAAGAGAGATTCAGGAGAAGAGAAGGCAAATGAGGGTGTTAGAGCAGCGTATAATTGAGAGTGGTGAAGCTTCAATCGCTAATGCTTCATTTGTGGATATGCAGCAGGTAGTTTTGCGACCTGTTTATTATGTTTTCCATAGTAATATTTCAATGTTAATTTGTTAGGGAACTAATGCCATTGGCATTGGGTTAACAAATTCTAAATACTTTTTTGTTGCAACAGACAGTTATGAGATTGATGACACAATGTAACGAAAAGAGTTTTGAGCTGGAGGTGAGTGATTTGGTTTCATTCTTCTCATTTATGGAGTTGAAAGCATTTGATGGGCACTGTTCTGCGATTGATTAGGCTTGTTAAACAGTGATTCTTTATGTTAATTGTGTTATCATGTTGATTCTTCTCCTTGATACAGATAAAATCAGCAGACAATCGTATCCTCCAAGAACAATTGCAGAAGAAGGTGAAAGCTTTGTGCTTGATGTCTTTTTTTCCTCCATTCACAAAATGACATTATTTCTCTAATATAAATTTTAGAGTATAATTTGGTCAATCTTTAGAAGGTGCTAGCTTCTCTATTAAAGCAAACATATGTTTTTGACTTGCGGTTCTGGATGTTGGCAGTGTTCTGAGAACGAGGAATGGCAGAATAAGGTGAATCTCCTGGAGCAGCGGTTGGCATCTTTGTCTGGCGACAAATTATCCTTGTCCTCTGAACAAGGAATATCTGAAGAATATGCTGATGAGTTAAGAAAAAAGGTTCAATATCAGGTAAACACTTATTGCTGGGATTGTCCAACTCCTAATGGCTTTAGTTTTCTGTTGTCACAAATTTTGGGCTTCAACTGCTTTATTTTCATTTAGTAGTATTTCCTCTTCTTATATGATTTCATGAAAAATTGTCAACATGCTTCTGCCAGAACTCATCATTATGATAATTGCGAAGAATATAATTTTAATCATGTGTCAATCAATTGCTTGTTTCTTTTGTTTCATATACCTTGGGAATGTTTTACACAATAAGTTGCAAGTAGCAATTAAAGTTTTGCAACGCCATTTGATAACTTAGTGCAGCACGGCAATATCTTTAGACATTTATCTGCTTTTTTCGCCTATCGAATGTTGATTCTACTTCCTACCTGTAAATCAATTGCATTTTTTGGTTGATTTTAAGACCCTTGCTATGAAATTCTAAGGTACACAAATGTTGGGCTTTACCCTGTTCTTAAATATTTCTTCACAATTTAAAATTGGATGAATTTTTATATTAAGATGGTTCATTAGTTTGTCTTTTCATGTTAATAATTGTGTTATAACTTCCACGGGTTAAGAGAAAGATTTGCTTGTCTTTAGCATGGTCTTTTGTCTTCCTTGCACCTTTGAACTGATTAAGACTAAGTTGTGCTTATCTATGCAGGGGACTGAGAATGAAAAACTAAAACTAGAACAGGTACAGCTTTCAGAGGAGAACAGTGGGTTGCGTGTCCAAAACCAAAAACTGGCTGAAGAAGCTTCATATGCGAAAGAATTGGCGTCTGCTGCTGCTGTTGAGTTAAAGAATTTGGCTAGTGAGGTGACAAAGCTCTCAGTACAGAATGCAAAACTGGAGAAGGAATTATTGGTTGCTCGAGAGTCGGCAAACACTAGAGCTTCTTCTAATCAGGCTGTCAATGGTTTCAACCGCAAGTACAGTGACAGTGGGAGACCTGGGAGGAAGGGGCGGCTCTCTGGCCGCCCTCATGACCTATCTGGAGCAGCTGGTGATGATTTTGAGTCGTGGAATCTTGATCTAGATGATCTAAAGATGGAACTGCAGGCTAGGAAACAACTGGAGGCAGCTCTTGAAGCTGCACTAGCTGAGAGGGAATTCATAGAAGATGAATACAGGAAAAAGATTGAAGAAGCAAAGAAGAAGGAGGAATCTCTTGAGAACGACTTAGCTAACATGTGGGTGCTTGTTGCTAAGTTGAAGAAAGAGGTATCTGCTACACTTGAGAGTAATACAGATAAGCAAAATAGTCATGGAATGGATAATGTTGAAGATCCAAAAGCAAACAACACTGAGAGTAACAATGTCCTGAAAGAGCGACAAGTTTCAGAAGTGTCATCAAAACCAGCCAATGAAATACCCAAGGAAGAACCCCTGGTTGTTCGGCTAAAGGTTTGTTCTCATTTCCCATGTACCGCCCTAGCTCATTTCCTTCACTCTGCTACTCACTTATAGGCTGTTTTAAGACTCTCTGATATATAGCATGTTTGCCTCTCTTTTTGAGCTTAACTCAGTCATACTAACATGCAGCACATCTAGCCATAGGCTCATTTTTCCTTACGTTAATTCTTTCATGCTTATTTAGTAGTTATTGTGCTTTGTTTTTTTCTTAATCTTGTCAAATCATGCATTTTAGTATTCTGAGTATATTTTGCATTATTGAATAATATTTCTAATGTCGATAGTGTTAGGAACTTGTGATCGATTCATTACTGAGAATTTTTTGAAAGAGCTTGCTGTGTATGATTATTCCAATGCCATAATGGTTTCACATACACCACTGCAACTTAATATCTTTACTACTTGTAGGCCCGAATGCAAGAGATGAAGGAAAAAGAGCTCAAATCCCTGGGAAATGGAGATGCCAATTCCCATATGTGTAAAGTATGCTTCGAGTCACCAACTGCAGCAATTCTTCTCCCTTGCCGGCATTTCTGTTGTAAGTCCCTTTCTAATTCCATAACTAAATTCTCACCCCTTAATCAACTATTTTCTGAAAATGCATCCATTTTGACGTTGGCAGTATGTAAATCTTGCTCGCTTGCTTGTTCCGAGTGTCCAATATGTCGCACAAAGATATCAGATAGGCTTTTTGCATTCCCTTCTTGATACACAACCTATTTCTACCCTCCTAATGAAGGTAATGTAAATCACTCTTTTTTTTCATTTCTATTTTTCAGTTTCTCATATGAAATGTTGACATTTTTCTTTACCTATCTGCAGGGGTTCGTGACCACCTGTTTGATATTTTCAATGTGAGAAGCGGATGCAATTCTTTCATTAGTCTGTATGTAAACAGTCTAAAAAGGTATATCCATATCAATAGAGTGTTCCCTAGTCTCTACTCATTAGAAGGCTGTAAAAATAAGAACGAGATTAAAGGTTAAAAAGAAAGGAAGAAAAAAGAAAAGAAAAGTAAATTCACTATTATATCCAAAAGTTCAGAAACAAGATGTTGCTCTGTTTTGCAAGGGTATCCGTCTTTTCGAACTTTCAATTGTTTAATCACCACTGAGCATTGAGGATTTATAAATAAATATTAATAATTTTATTTAAATATTAATTATAATTCCTTTCCCTTTTTTCCTTTCTTTTATTACAGCAAAAATTTTAAATCTTTAAGCTCTAAACTCAAAAAAAAAAAATTCTAAACTTAAATAATAATTTTAATGAATTTTAATTACGTAAAAATAATATTATTAATATTTATTTAGAAGTTTTAATTTTGGTTGTAATGATGAATATATTTATTATGTAGGAGAATTATATATTAATAGTGCAGCAAATATTAAATTTAGAATATCAATGCATACTTAGGAAAAAAAATTGCACGTCTTTTAGTACAATTTTTTGGTAAAACTTTGATAATGTATCATTAGTTAGTGGGTGAAAAATTAATCTTATTATACACATTACATGAGTGAAAGAAACTAAAAGAATATTTAAGAAATATATTTTTAAAAATTAATAATTATTGATAAGATAATAAAAATATAATTTGTTTTTTATGGAAAAAGATAAAATATTTTTGGTTAAAGAGTAAAAACAGGAGAGTAGTTTTTATTTTATGTTTTTTTAAAAATAAATTATCTATATAACATTATTAGTAAATCACTTTTTTATTATAACTTTTTATTTATTTTCTAATTAAATTGATGTCATGTTAATATATTACATCAATTAAGTGTTTTAGTATAGATAAAAATAATGATTTAAATGTAATTAATATATATTTTATCAATTGAACTTCGATTAAATTTGAATTATTATTATTGTAATAATAATAAAAATTAAGTTTGAATATGCCAAAATGGATTAGTAGTCATTGAATATTAATAATTATTGTTTTTGTAATAATATTCCAAAATGATCAAATATCAATTTTACTGTTAATATAAAAATATAAACAACCTCTATACAAATTATTAAATTTATAATTGAAGAGTAATTCGCTTATAGTGATATAAATAATTTTATATCTTTTCATATTTCTTTATATAATAAATATTTTGTAAGTGAATCCTTTTATATATATATATATATTAGCAATTACTCTGAAAGATATTGATAAATTACATAAAATAGCAAAACAAAACAAACTAAAGGCCGAAAAATAGGGCGAAACAGAGCACTACGTTGATATCCAAAGAAAAATGAATTAAACATTCCACATTCACCCTCTCTATTTATTATTGTTTCAATAATCTCATTATAAGTTTTGGTTATGTTAGTTCTTTTTAATTTTTTAATTTATAAATAAAAAGATAATACATTTTAACGCACTCAAGCTCACGTCTTCCTGTATTAACAACAATATTCATACTAATTAAACTAAGACTCAATCGATTTGCTAATTTAATTATTAACACGAGTATTAAATAAAAACTCAAATAAGTGAAATAAATTTAAAGCATGTGGAAGAAATAATAAACATTCAACTATTTGAATATCACATATTAAAATAAAAGTAAACTATACCAATAATTACTTTAAAATAAAGTTTTTCTTATTTTCGTCATATTAATTTTTAATTCAATACTTTTAATTAAAATAATTTTTAAATTAATCACTTTCATTAAAATTACTGTTAATCACTAACGGATTGTTAACTCAGCAATTCATCTAATATTTTTTAAATATTAAATAATATTTCTTCTTTTTTCTCTCTCTCTCTCTCTCAGGTTGACTACCATCATTGACTAAAATAAAGAAAAGAAAAAAATGGATATTATACTCTCTACCATCTTCTTCCTCGTATCGTTGCCGCTTTTGTTTCTCTTGCTGATCTTCTCATTCCTCGCCATCAAAGTCGTCGCCGGAAAATCGATCGACGATCCCGATTACCCTCCGGTGAAGGGCTCCGTTTACAATCAGCCTTTATATCTAAATTATCTCTACGACTACCAAGCGGAAGCAGCTAAAGAACGATCATCAACTTACAGGCTACTGGCTTTAGAACAGGGTAAATACTTCATCTTTCAAATGCTCAACCTTAAACTCACACACTTTTAACAGGTTTTGTAGAGGAAGACAATCCTTATTCCACAGAAGGTCAGAAAGGAACATATTATTTCGAGTTCGCTAAGCCACTGAGAACCATGGATCATTTACAAAAGGTTATATAATATAATCTTCTTCTACCTTTGACCTTTTAGTGTACTTGCTTCTAGTTCTTTTTTGATGTGTAATGTCCAGACAATTAGTAAACAAACATATAAACCTACTGCAAGAAAATTTGGCTCTCCCATGTCAACCACATAATGTCATACAGAGGTATGTGTTAGATTTTTCATCATTACAAAGTAACTTCTTTGTTCGGGATTGCAGGATGTTCAGTTCACAGTTGATGGATCGAGCAAGATGTAATCGATGGGTCGGGTCACATTATACCATCAACTGTGATTGGGTTCCATTGGATATTGCTTCAGGTGGTTCTATGTTAATCGAGTCTGCATCAAGCAGTGCCTGGGACATGGCCAGCGCCTTCGCTGGTAGCCTGTAAGCTGCCGGTTCTTTGGCTGCTTCCGCGTGGTAGTTGTAAATATAGTTTAGATATAAAAACTGATCGAAAACGGAGCCCTTCACCGGCGGGCAATCGGGATTGTTGATCGATTTTCCGGCGACGGTTTTGATGGCGAGGAATGAGAAGATCGAACAAGAGAAACAATGGCGGCAATGATATGAGGAAGAAGATGGTAGAGAGTATAATATCCATTTTTTCTTTCTTTTGCAAATGGGAGTAGTCAACCGAAGAGAGAGAGAAAGCAGACATATTATTTAATATTAACGGTAATTTTGTCGATTCTTATAACTATTTTAATTAGTGGATTAAATTGAGAAAAATATTAGATTGATTAAAGTAAGAAAAAAATTATTTTAGAGTGATTATTTTAGTGTATGTAAAATTAGATCCGATTCGAAAAAATCGAAAAAAATTGAATTTCGAGTTATTCGAATTATTCGAGTCGAGTTTCCACTTTGAATCGAGTTGAATTTTATAATTAAAGTAATTCAAATAACAGATTGGTGTAAATATTTTTTTAGTTTCTAGTAAGTTTGAAAATGAGCAAATTGGTCTCTCTCTCAACAAAATTACAAAAATTCAAAATAATTTTAAAATTTAAAATATTTATAAAAATTTTAAAAATATATAAAGAAAGTTAAAATTTTAAAAGTTCTAGAATAATAATTCTTGAGAGTTAAATAAGTTAATTAATGATTCAAGTTTATCAAACTAAAGTATTTTTTTATTATTTTGCTTTGAAAAGTTTTCAAATATATATAGTTTCAATTTTATGTGTTCCATTACGAGATTAGTTATCTTTGTAACAATATTTTAATTTGACATGTTTAAATTTTTAATTTAACTCGAACATTTCACTCAAATTGATTCGAAAAAATTCCAAATCGAGTTAGGATTATAAAATAGAACTTGTCAACTCGATTAACTAGAAATTTTTTTACTCGATTCGATCGAACGCTCGCCCCTACTGATATGTCTTTTTTTAGCATGTCATATGATCATATCCAAATTATTATTGCATTAAGTACACACATATTTACAAATTGATTAACGTCTATACCAGATTTGAATTAATATCTAACACCTAAATTTTCAGCTAAATTGATGAAAGGAACTGATTAATTTATTACTGATAATTTGAAGACACAATCAGAACATTTTGAAATTCAGGGACCAATTTTAAAATCTGAACAATAAGTTAGGGAGGTTTAGTGAAATTAACCGAAAGAGAGATGGAAAAAAATTTGGTCGCCCTTGTCCATCCGCAAACTATAAACTTCAAATACCCAGATTTCTTCGGATGACGAAAATGGAGCCAATTCTCCAAATAATCTCCTTTCCTTGCTTAAAAGTCTGCTCACACAAACAAAACATTATTATTCAAAAAAATGGGTCCTTCCTTGATAAGATCAAAACCATGTTCTTAAATCTCAATTCAAGATCTAAAATTCTAAACCTTACAGAAACCATTAGCATCACCACCAGATGAAGGGTCGGGAAAATCATCCACATTCCAACCTGGTAACTTTTCCATCAAGTACTCCGATATATTATTGCTCGTCGAAATGGAAGCATTATCTTGGAGCCTGTAAGTGGTTGAAGTGGAAGCCAATGGTTTGTCCATTGGAGGAGGAGAAGTGAAGTTTTTGTTATTAGGAAGTGAAAAACGGGACCTCTTGGAAGAGTGGGATGAAGAGCTTTTGGTTTCAGAGGACGATGAAGTTGGGTTCAACGAAAGGGAAGGAGAGAGCTTAACGCCGGCGAGAAGAAACCTGTTATGTTTCTGGGTAATTTCATTGGCTCTGTGAATCGAAAGGCCGCATTCTCTGCAAAACATTGCTCTATCTTCTTGACAAAATAGGAACGCGCGTCTCTCCTGCAACATTTCGTACAAAAAAAAAGGTCAAATTCTGGTTTTGCTACCTCTATTATGCTCAAATTTGTGATTTAGTTTATATATTTTGATTTGCTACAATTTAGTCATCTATTTTTATATTTAATTTAAACATATAACACAGATTAACCACTCCAAATAAAATGGTGGTGTAGAGTTTTTCTATTAAATACCCTTTGCTTACATCGGCATTTTAGTCGAAATTGTTAAGGATTTTATTATTTGGATTAAAGTCTAGTTTAGCATTATTATCGCGATTAAAATTATTGTTCGAAATTTTCGTGTAACATTTTAACTGTTTAGCACTGTTATTAAAAAATTAAAAATTAAAATATTTATTTTAGATATAATATTGAATAATAAAATAAATTAATGTAAATAAATAACTAATAAATTTTTTAATTTGTAAATTATAATTTGAATATAAAATTTTAAAAAATTCATATCTTTAAGCAAAGGGTAAAAATGTCTAACTTAACAATATTATAAAAGTAAAGGGTAAATTTATATAAAATTAAAATATTGAGACTAAGTCTCGAATTAACCATAATAGATAGACCAAATTGTAACTCAAGCACTATAAAACTACCCATACATGTATTTTTGATAATTTGAGCAGGGAACGGAATTACTTGAATTTTCGGTAGAAAATGAGATTGCATGAGATTAACTCAAAACATAATGTTCTTGCTACTACAAAACTACCCGTATTAATTTTAAGGTGAAATTACCTGACAAATATCACAAAGTGGGAATTCATTGGAAGAAGGGTGAAGGAGAGAAAACGAGAGTGTTTGGTAGCAAGCTTGTTGGCATGGTGAACTCCAGCATCACACCCTTCACAAAGAGCAGCTTCATCCGCACTGCAAAACACTGTGGCTTCTTCTTTGTCGCAGACATCACACCAAATCTTCATCCTTTCTTTTCTTTTCTTTTCTGGGTTTGCCTTTTTCTGATTTGGTCGTAGGGTTTTTAATATCTATAAAAATGAGTTGATGAAAGGCTGAAAATGGGGAATAGAGACAAAGGTTTTATGGGCATATGGGGGGGTGGGCATTGATTTGAACTGCCAACTTTCATGTTCAACCATCTTCTACCTCTTTTCCTTTATATCTTTTTTTTACTATTATTATATATTTTATATAAAATATTGCTACCCAATGTGAAATTTTGTAGAAATATCCCTATACTATACTTCTTGGTTGATTTAGTTTTTTTTTTTAATTTAATTTAATCATTTTTAATTTATTTATTTTTTGAAATATGTTATTTCAATTTCGAGTACAACTTTTTGTGTGCGTTAATTTCATCAAATATTTTGACTGTGATTTCTTCTATTATTTGTTTACATGGGTTAAATTGACCAAATATGTTAGTAAATGGTTATATAGGTCGATTTTTTGAAATTTTAGGAAAATAAACTATTTTCAAAGAGAGTGTGTGAACACGTTTTCCAGTCGACATGTTAAGAAAATTACGCCCAGTTGAAAGTGCTTTCCAATAATAACAAAGAAAGCGTGTCTAACTGGGCAGGCTTTCCTAACATGTCAGTAGGAAAACTCGTCAAATTGGAGGTGTTTTCCTACCAATTGTGCTAGACGGGTTTTTTTGTAATTATTGAAGAATGTTTCTTAATAGGCACGCCCAGTTATATTCGCTTTCACACAATTTCTCTAAAAGCGACATATTTTCTTAAATTTTTAAAAAATTGAATTATTTAATCAATTAACTTTTTTGGCATGTTAGATTTTTTCATATTATATTCTTTTTTTAAATATGTAATTAATTTGTCTAACTATAAAAAAATTGAAGATGCATATACCATTTTACCACATGTTTAAATAAAAACCATTATTACTGATAATTTGAAGACACAATCAGAACATTTTGAAATTCAGGGACCAATTTTAAAATCTGAACAATAAGTTAGGGAGGTTTAGTGAAATTAACCGAAAGAGAGATGGAAAAAAATTTGGTCGCCCTTGTCCATCCGCAAACTATAAACTTCAAATACCCAGATTTCTTCGGATGACGAAAATGGAGCCAATTCTCCAAATAATCTCCCTTTCCTTGCTTAAAAGTCTGCTCACACAAACAAAACATTATTATTCAAAAAAAAATGGGTCCTTCCTTGATAAGATCAAAACCATGTTCTTAAATCTCAATTCAAGATCTAAAATTCTAAACCTTACAGAAACCATTAGCATCACCACCAGATGAAGGGTCGGGAAAATCATCCACATTCCAACCTGGTAACTTTTCCATCAAGTACTCCGATATATTATTGCTCGTCGAAATGGAAGCATTATCTTGGAGCCTGTAAGTGGTTGAAGTGGAAGCCAATGGTTTGTCCATTGGAGGAGGAGAAGTGAAGTTTTTGTTATTAGGAAGTGAAAAACGGGACCTCTTGGAAGAGTGGGATGAAGAGCTTTTGGTTTCAGAGGACGATGAAGTTGGGTTCAACGAAAGGGAAGGAGAGAGCTTAACGCCGGCGAGAAGAAACCTGTTATGTTTCTGGGTAATTTCATTGGCTCTGTGAATCGAAAGGCCGCATTCTCTGCAAAACATTGCTCTATCTTCTTGACAAAATAGGAACGCGCGTCTCTCCTGCAACATTTCGTACAAAAAAAGGTCAAATTCTGGTTTTGCTACCTCTATTATGCTCAAATTTGTGATTTAGTTTATATATTTTGATTTGCTACAATTTAGTCATCTATTTTTATATTTAATTTAAACATATAACACAGATTAACCACTCCAAATAAAATGGTGGTGTAGAGTTTTTCTATTAAATACCCTTTGCTTACATCGGCATTTTAGTCGAAATTGTTAAGGATTTTTATTATTTGGATTAAAGTCTAGTTTAGCATTATTATCGCGATTAAAATTATTGTTCGAAATTTTCGTGTAACATTTTAACTGTTTAGCACTGTTATTAAAAAATTAAAAATTAAAATATTTATTTTAGATATAATATTGAATAATAAAATAAATTAATGTAAATAAATAACTAATAAATTTTTTAATTTGTAAATTATAATTTGAATATAAAATTTTAAAAAAATTCATATCTTTAAGCAAAGGGTAAAAATGTCTAACTTAACAATATTATAAAAGTAAAGGGTAAATTTATATAAAATTAAAATATTGAGACTAAGTCTCGAATTAACCATAATAGATAGACCAAATTGTAACTCAAGCACTATAAAAACTACCCATACATGTATTTTTGATAATTTGAGCAGGGAACGGAATTACTTGAATTTTCGGTAGAAAATGAGATTGCATGAGATTAACTCAAAACATAATGTTCTTGCTACTACAAAACTACCCGTATTAATTTTAAGGTGAAATTACCTGACAAATATCACAAAGTGGGAATTCATTGGAAGAAGGGTGAAGGAGAGAGAAACGAGAGTGTTTGGTAGCAAGCTTGTTGGCATGGTGAACTCCAGCATCACACCCTTCACAAAGAGCAGCTTCATCCGCACTGCAAAACACTGTGGCTTCTTCTTTGTCGCAGACATCACACCAAATCTTCATCCTTTCTTTTCTTTTCTGGGTTTGCCTTTTTCTGATTTGGTCGTAGGGTTTTTAATATCTATAAAAATGAGTTGATGAAAGGCTGAAAATGGGGAATAGAGACAAAGGTTTTATGGGCATATGGGGCGGTGGGCATTGATTTGAACTGCCAACTTCATGTTCAACCATCTTCTACCTCTTCTCCTTTATATCTTTTTTACTATTATTATATATTTTATATAAAATATTGCTACCCAATGTGAAATTTTCTAGAAATATCCCTATACTATACTTCTTGGTTGATTTAGTTTTTTTTTAATTTAATTTAATCATTTTAATTTATTTATTTTTTGAAATATGTTATTTTAATTTCGAGTACAACTTTTTGTGTGCGTTAATTTCATAAAATATTTTGACTGTGATTTCTTCTATTATTTGTTTGCATGGGTTAAATTGACCAAATATGTTAGTAAATGGTTATATAGGTCGATTTTTTTAAATTTTAGGAAAATAAACTATTTTCAAAGAGAGTGTGTGAACACGTTTTTCAGTCGACATGTAAAGAAAATTACGCCCAGTTGAAAGTGCTTTCCAATAATTACAAAGAAAGCGTGTCCAACTGGGCAAGCTTTCCCTAACATGTCAGTAGGAAAACTCGCCAAATTGGAGGTGTTTTCCTACCAATTGTGCTAGACGGGTTTTCTTTGTAATTATTGAAGAACGTTTCTTAATAGGCACGTCCAGTTAAATTCGCTTTCACACAATCTCTCTAAAAACGACATATTTTCTTAAATTTTTTAAAAAAATCGACTTATTTAATCAATTAACTTTTTTGGCATGTTAGATTTTTTCATATTATATTCTTTTTTAAATATGTAATTAATTTGTCTAACTATAAAAAAATTGAAGATGCATATACCATTTTACCACATGTTTAAATAAAAAACCATTAAATTATTTATCAAAATTAACGGGAGAATTAAATTCAATATTGAAAATATATATTTCAAAAGTAAAAGACTAAAAATTTGACAAATATAAAATAATATATAGTCAAAGAGAGTTATATATATATAATTTAAAATTTTATCATATATTTATGTTATATACAAAATTAAGGGATATGGTCTAGATACTTGCCTATCTCTTTTTCTCACATTCTCTTTACATTGAATAAAAGTGCAAGTGGGAAGTTTGGGGGTTGTGGAGTTTTAATTACCAGTGTTCTTTTTTGCTGAAGCTTTCACTCTCACTCTGAAATTATGGTCTCTAAGTTTTGGCCATTGGGGCCATTGCCCTGCATGCCCAGCATTTATCTTAACCCCCTTTTCCCCACCTTTTATTCTTTAAAGAACAAACTGGGTTAAGTGCACTTCAATGTCTTTAAATAGATTATTGTATTTTGGTAAGATATTTAACATCCCAATTATTGATTAGGTAAATTGAAAAATTGAATTAATAAAATATTGATATTTTAAAAACTCAATTAAAGTATCGGAGTTTGCCTCATTTTCAGTTTCTGTCTTTTTTATTTTATTATTATTTTGTCTAAATTCTTGAGCCGGACAATATGTTATTGTGTTGAATGTAAACTTGATTATGGATCGGGTTATACGTCCAAACTCAAAAGGTTCGTCCGAAACATGAGAAGATTTGGATAAAAATTTAGATCTGAAAAATGGGCTTGGATGAAAAATAAAACTCGTTTTTTAAATGGGTCAAGTCTCGATAGGATTTTTTGGCCCGAATCAGTTATTTTATTATTATTATTTAGATATTGTATAATTTTTGTTTTGTTGTTAATTTTATTATTATTTTAAAATATTTACTTGCTAAGTTGCAACTATTTTAATGTTATTTATATATAAAAATTTAAATGTACTTTTAATTTATTGAGAAATATTTATTTTAATATTTTAATGTATTTAATATATTATATTTTTAAATTTATTTTTTAAACCAAACTCAAACTTAAACCTAACTCAAAATTTTATATTGATCCAACCGATTTTGAACCAATTAATGATTAGGTCTATTCCATACACAAAATACTTTTAAATTACTAAATTTAAAAAGGGTATAACAAAATTTAATAAGTAGGAAAGCCAGAAATGGAGGCTCCTCACGTCTAGGCTCCAGTCCAGTAGGTAGATGAAATCTGCCACTAAATTTAATACTTCCTTCCCCTATGCAGAAATATACATTAGGTTAAATATGCTTTTAAACTGTGTACTATTCTTAAATTTGTATTTTTTTTCTAATTTAATTCCTCTAATTTTTAAATTTAAATATATAAATTTAATTGTTAATATAATTATATTTTTATTAAATTTAAATTCATTATAACATCTTTTTTTTCAATTATATATCTATCAAATAAGTATTCTTTTATTTCAAAAAATATCACACTAATAAAAATTAACAATATCAATAATTAAATCTGAATTTTAAGACAATTTATTTTGGAAATAAAAACAAAGGGATTAAATTCTAAATTTATAAAGAGTACAAAAATTAGAAACGGTTAAAATGTGTTACAAGTTCTTGTATTTTTGAAAATTATAAATTTAGTCCCTATACATTTATTTTATGGAATTTAGTCACTATTTTACAAAATTTAAAATTCAGGCCCAACTATTAACATAGTTATTTTTTGGTCAATTACAAAGTTTTTTTAATTACATGGCTACCAAGTGATTTTTTTATTTAAAAAATGTCACAAGAAAAATTTAATAAAAATTAATGTGTTAATAATTGGACCTAAATTTTGAAATATGAAAAGTACAAGAACTAGATTCCATGAAATAAAAGCATAAGGACTCAATTCCTAATTTTCAAAAAGTACAAGGACTTATAGCATATTATATTTTATAACAAATGACTATGGGTGAAGTGGTAAAGAGATTTCTATTTAAATTTGTTGATCTTTGATTCTTAAATAATGTTTTTCAGTTGTTTTATTTAAAATATTATATAAAAGTACAAAATAATAAAAATATATTTATAATAATATTAATTATCTTCAAAGTAATGGTATTTTAGTAATTTCATAATCGAGTTGATGTGGAGTTAACTCATGACATCAATTTAGTCATCCATTTTATACATATTAAATTTTATCACACTCACGTTTTGGATGTACGGAAATATTTTATATTAAAAGGATATATTTATAAAATATATTAACAAATGATTATTAGTAGAGTGGCAATGGTTTTTTTACGGATGTGTTGTTATTGTGTTTGATTCTTAAATAATATTTTTTCAGTTGTTTTATTGAAAATTATAAAAAAAGTATGAAAAAGATGAAAATACCCTTGTAATAATATTAATTGCCCTTTAAAGCAATGGCGAAGCTAGAAAATGTTTGGTAGAATTAATTTGTATATTTTTACGATAGTAAAATGTAAATTTATCATTTTAATAGTCTTTTATCTTTATAAATTTTAAAGAATTAAATCAAATTTATCATTTTGGGAGGGCAAAATGTAATTTTACTATTACTAATTTAAAATTTTATAAACTATATAAAGTTTAAATAGAAATTTTTCATTTTAAGGAGGACCGAGACCTTTGCAAGCCTCTAGATTCACCATTACTTTTAAAAGATATGGCGTATTTGTGTTCTTAGGTAGAAATAGAATGCTTTTTGTAGTGGTCATGGACTCACCCTTTGCATGGAAATAGTTTATTATAAGAAAGAATTATTTATTTATATTAACGAGGGGATATATAAGAGGATCAACTTTCTGAAGAGAAGCTTTTGAAGTATTGTTTGTCGAGTAGTTGATATGGTACGCAACAATCGTAGGTATAATCTCGGGATCCAAGTTTTGTCTCCAAATTTTGCGAAAAATCTTGAAACTTCACATAATTTGAGATATTTTTACTATATTCAAATTTGAGATTTAGCTCATGTAATTTTAATATAATTCAATTATCTATTTTTATAATATAATTAATTAGTCTAATTAAATGTTAGCATGATGAGTTAAAAAGGTGCTTTTATATGCATTTCAATTGAAAATATTAATGGTCTAAAACATATAAACAAATTAATGAAATTATAAAATAAATAAATTAAATTATATCAAAATTAAAAAGAATAACTAATTTCAAATTTTGAGCATAGTAGAAAAATGGAAACTACAAATTAATCGCTAAAATCTTCAAATAAAAACAGTAAAAGCCCAAACTCTTATTCAACGTAAGCCCAAATTTGTGCCCCCAAAATACCCCGAAGCAGCCCATTAATTGGCCCGTCGTGTATGAAACAAGCCAACTTCCTCTGAAAGAGCATTTAGTTTAAAAATCTCAACAAAACGACCAGAGGTTCATGGTCTTCTGAATTTCACCTGTATTAATTTGATATATGCAAGATGATATATCAGAAGCTATCTCGATTGCTCACTCTATAGTGGATCTTGGGATTAAATTTTGAGGTATCTCGTAAAATTTTTATAAATTTAAGAGAATAATGGAATTTAAAAAAAAATTGAGGGTTTAATTAAAAAATTAAAATTTTTGTGAAATTAATGAGAATTTCTAAAATTTTAAGGGATAAATGATAACTTTAAAAAATAGACCTAATTAAAATTTCTCATTTCCCAAATTTGAAGGCCACCATTTGCCTTCGCTTCTGCGCTCACTCATTGCCTAGGGCAACTTTATTGCATGCACGTCGTGTTACTTGAGATCATTTCACGCCTCTATGTTTTGTCTTTGTTTTGCATTCTAATTATATATTCATGCTGATATTGGATTTAGGAGGACTGTTAAAACCGGGTGTACGGGGTAAACTTGTAGGCTAGAGATTAGTTTACATGTTGATAATGTTCTGCTTCATTCATTCTTTTGATATACTATTCTTCTATAATATATATACGATTATAATTGGTGTTGTGGTATTATCTTAACTATCGTTGTAATATTATGAGTACTAATTTATCGCTCTATTTAGAAGTTGACAATTTTAGTTATATGATTTATTATTTGAGATTATGCAATAAATATAAGGATTTTCTTGTAAGTCCATAAACAGTGGGAGGTATGCTTAGAGTTGGAGATATTCACTTTCATCCTCCTGCTAGGAGAAAAAGAAGGTGATTTAGGGATTTGGTTTTCAATCAAATTTCATCATTATTTGGAGGACTTATCCTGAAATAGGGGCAAATTTTAAGGGGTGAGCAGGCCTCCCATGCCCTTAAACTTTTCAGATTATATTTTAGGTCTTATAAATTTTGAATATTTTTTGTTTTAATCCTTATAATTAATATTTTATGTTTCGTCCCTCTAAAGTTTTTAAATTGACTTTATTTTGTTTTTGGTTTCCAATGTTTTTACATTGGACTTTTTCGTAGATTTTGTACTTTTCTGTAATAAAATTGGTAACATTTTTAGTTCAAATCTCATTAATTTTATTATTTTAATATTTATATTATATTTTCATTCAATTAAAAAATATTTTTAATTATATGTAAAAGTTAAAGTAAAAAAATCTCAAATTTGCACATGAATGGTCAAAAGCCTAGAAAAATACACAATAGAAAGCCCAATGGTTAAGCCCAACCGAAAATCAATTTCCGAAAAAAACCCTAGCAGCTACTTGATGATAGAATATGGCTACACATTTTAGGCCATAATTCACTCACATTTGGATTGTTTTTTTGGTAATTTTGTTTAGTTGTAGTTCGAGTTTGTTTTACAACTATTTATTGTAAAATGAGTTTTGAATTATTTCTAATGTTTTTATGTTTTTCTAGTGCTTTTGAATAAATAAGTTTTTGTAATATCTTTTTGTAAGCATTGAATCGAGTTCGAGAGAGAAAAATTTGACTTAGAAAATGTGAAATAAGGAAAAAGCTAAAAAAAAAATGATGAAATCTCATCCTATCCAAGAAGACCATGACATTGGACTTTTCTAGAATTATTTTTATTCTTATTTTGATGGCTTTTTTAGTCTTTTTACACCTAACTCGAGATTTTATCCTAGAAAAAGCCTTGTAAACAACAAAAGCAAGTAAACTTCCTTAGCTTTTTAGTATAGTTTTCAAATTTAGAGCTTTCTTAGTCATTTTTACATCTAATGTAACACCTTTCACTTGGGTCATCAATGACTTCAGCTAAACAATGTTACACCGAATGCCATACAGAATTATAGTTATTAAGAAATATGTTTTGACAATAAACAACCAATAAAAACCATTTTCCATAGTCAAACAATTCATTTACAAAACTCGTTCAATGATCGTGTAAAAAGAATTAAGACAATCATTTGTCTACTCACATTAAAAGGGTTGTTATATACAATATTAACCTATGTACATGCCTTGTTGATAACAAATTGTAAAAGACTTTGACATAATTACATTTCTGACTAATATGACTTGACTCGTGTAGAACTCCAGCGACTATCTTCTCTCATCCAATCTGTAACAGTCCGCCCGACGAATCTTAGTATTCTATTATGGTTCGACGTATAGTTAGTAAAGTTAAGGGTAGAATCGAGTAATTAAAGTATCTTGTTATGGCTAAATAGGGTTTTCTGCGTGTTTTGCCACTTAGCAAACTCCTAGCTTTGGCGAACACTAGGGTTTGGCGGACTTTTCTGTTAACTATCCGCCCACCCCGGATGTTTAGTTGAGACTTAAATAGTCATGTTGGGATTTAGTTGAGACTTAGTTAGAATTGAATTAGACAACAAACTTAAAACTTATTAAGTGCGATTAATAACGAGAATCAAGAGAGTTAGTGGGATTAGTTGATTTCTCCACTAAACCTTGTCTCTGTTGCCTAGAATATAAGAGTATTGATGGCTATCATGAGTCATATTTACATATTCTTCTTTCTTGATTTTTTCTGTAATTCTCTAGAAAACATAAGTCTAAAAAAACTTCACCGAAAGGAAAGTTCGCAGTGTTTAGCTATCATCTACATTAGTACCAACTCATTGATAATTACTAATGAACCCTTAGGTTAATATCAAGTAATTTACGTATTTATTGTACTACATGCATAGACGTTGGAATTTTTTGTGATGAAAGAAACTTCCTAATTCTGGATTGTGTGTTACTGGTTCTTGTATGCATTGTTAGAGTTGTTGACCCAAATTCTAAGAGATTGTTTGCAGGTCAAGTTAAACAAAATATATTTTCTTTCTAAAAGATTTAGTATTTATTAGTATAATATATTTAGCATTTATTAGCACAATTTATTTAACTTACTAATTTAGCCTATAAATAGGTTATTTTACAACCTTAAAAAAATACACCTATTAGATATTAGAACTCATAACACATTTAGAGAATTTTGTGTTTACGTGTTGAGGGTTCTTTGTTTTTAGGTTTTCGAGGTTTAGTTTTTTATCTCCATATTTTGTACTCCTCGTTCTTTTATCATTATAGTAAAATTATCTTTACCCGTGATTTTTTATCCTCTTTGGAGGGGTTTTTCCACGTTAAATTTGTGTGTTCAATTTCTCAACTTATTCTCATTATTTTTTCTTGTTGCTTAATCGAGTCGATCCTAACAAGTGGTATCAGAGCTAGTTCAATTTTCATAGATTAGCCCATTTAAAGATGGCAACAAAAAGGTTTGAAATTGAGAAATTCGATGGTGAGACAAGTTTCAATCTGTGACAAGTTTGGATTATGGAAATTCTAGTTCAAACCAGCTTGAAAAGGTTGTTACCAGAAAAAAGCATGAGAATATAAATTAAACAGAATGGGAAGAGCTTGATGAAAAGGCATTGTCTGCAATCCAATTGTGCCTTGCGAATACGATATTGCAGAAGGTATTGATGGAGAAGACCTCATCCGCCTTGTGGAAAAGGTTAGAAACTCTTTATGCAACTAAGTTTCTCGCTAACCGCTTAATGTTGAAACAACGTCTATTTACATTTTGCATAAACGAAGGTGAGCTTCTTAGAGATCGCATCAGTCAATTCATTACTCTTTTAAATGATTTAAAGAATGTTGAGGTTCATATTGACGATGAAGATCAGGCTATGCTATTATTTTGTTCTTTACCCCATTCATACAAGTCTTTGAGGGAGACCCTGATTTATGGCAGAGATAACTTCCGTTCAAAGATGTAAAGGGTCATTTGTTGAGTAGAGACAAACTCCACAATGAGGTTGGTTTGGATAGCAAGGCAGATAGGCAAGCTTCTGTAACACCCCTACTCGTATTCGTTGTCAGAATAAGGTACGAGGCATTACTAGAGTTTACGAATTTTTTTTTATATAACCCCTTTATAATTATCTAGCCTTCCCTGCAAATTTTGAATCGGGACCATTCCAATTCAACACATTTTCAAAATAATTCATGCATATTTATAAGATAATTTTAACACACAAGTCATACCAATGGCTGACCTTACATTCATTTCATATTAACATTTATTTTATTAGCTTATACATGCCATTCATTTCCAAACTAAAGTTTCTTTAAATACAGAAATATTGGGGTTGATAGTGTGATGAGTCTCCCACCAATCCAACCTCCGAGCTCTTAATACTACAAAACAGGGGAAAAAATGAAATAGAGTAAGCACTTTGTGCTTAATAAGCCCATGTAACAAGAATTTTACTTATCTAGTATTTTCAATATAAGCAATAAACATTCATATACTCATTCGATACATTATTACCCTAACATTCACAAACTCAACATTCAAGTTAGTCCATTAATTTCCATATATCAATAATATACACACCATGATTGATGAGCTCATCAATACCATGATTTTCGTTTCTTTGTTATATTTCCATATTTATCCCGTTGAATTACTCAGAATTTCGATGGATTTTCAGAGGTACACTTTAGTGTACAAATCCGAGCCCGTCAATTCATATTCATGTGCGCACATTTTCATTTCAAAGAGCACACTCCCGCGAACCTCATCCTTATAGCGGGATAAATCCTCAGAATATAAACTCATAGAGTATTGTCGGGATTACCGGTCAAAGCTAAATCCTAACGACAATTACTCTAATGAGCTTGGATCTGAATTACAGTCCAGCTAAACTCGACCCTAATTCGGATTACACAGGCTAAATCCATTTTACACATATTCTTCGGGAGGGCTATATCAGGATAGGATCACCCGTCCGGGCTAAATCCCTTTTTACCGTCAATTCCTTTTCAGAGATCCATCGAAATTTCCTTTCATTCAACCGGAATTTCTTTCCCCTTTTTATCAAATATATTCAATCTTCATACAATGAACATTCAAATTATATTCATATCAATAACATACATTTCAAGCATTTAAGAATATAATTCAAGTTACACGAACTTACCTCGATTATTGTTCGTACACAAAATCTACTACTCCGGGACTTTTTCCTTTCCTCGATCTAGCTTTGTATTTGAGTTTTCCGGATCTAAATAAATAAATTCAATCATCCATTCAATACTTTTCATGTTCACATGTTAGCATTCACTATAATTTTTATTATTTATAGTTTATTCAAATCTGTCTACTTGAGTCATAGTTACTAAATTATTTATTTCTCGAACTACAGAACTCCAAATGAAGAACTGTTAATTCTCCCTAAAACTAGACTCACATATCTTATTCCCATAAAATTTTCAGAATTTTCGGTTTAGCCAATAAGTACAGTTTATTCTTTAAAGTTACCCTTGTTCTGCTGTTTGACAGTTCTGACCCTTCTTCACTAAAAATTAATTATCTCTTCATACAGGATTCGGATGATGTTCCTGTTTATTTTATTGAAAATAGACTCATTAATAATTCTAAACATATAAATTTAAGCCCTAATTATTTTTATCCAATTTTTGATGATTTTCTAAAATTAAAACAGGGGAACCCGAATTCATTCTGAACCAGTCTTACACAAATCTAAATATCTCAAAATACAGAATTTCTTTTCTTTCCCTGTTTCTTTCATATGAAAATAGACTCAATAAGATTTAATTTAATATCTCACTCAACTTCTAATTCCACTTCTACAATTTTTGGTGAATTTTCAAACTTACTCTACTGCTGCTGTCCCAAAACTGTTTTCTTATAGCTTGTTTTGCAATTAAGTCCTTTATCCAATTCTAACTTCAAATTCTTTCAATTAAACCACTAATTCATCATTTTATTCATCATATGCTGTATTCAACAACTTTAAAACTTCAAAACTTCAACTTAAATTCATCAAAATTTTGTTCTAAAACTTATAAACCATCAAAATTAAAAGAAAAGGACTAAATTAACTTACCAAATTAAACTCCAAGCTTTAAAAACTCTGTTCTCCTTTTTCTTTATTTCTCCCTATTTCTTCTCTGTTTCGTCTTTACTCTCAGTTTTTTTTTTTTTTTCTGTTCTTTCTTTTACTTTCTCTTTATAATATATATAATAACAACATAATATAATATATTAAAACATCTTTATTATATAATAATATAATAATATATATTAAACATAAAAATCTTAGATTTTCTTCACATAAACCGCCTCAACTAGACAAAATAACTTAATTGCCATTTTGGTCCTTTATACTTTCTTTTAATCTATAATTAAACTTTTACACCTTTTTCAATTTAGTCTTTATCATTTAATTACCTACCAGACGTTAAAATTTTCTAACTAAATTTTAATACCACATTACTAACATTTTATAAATATTTATAAAAATATTTCACGTCATATAAATATTCATGCAAATATATTGAAATAAATTTCTCTTTAAATCGGATTTATGGTTCTTGAAACTATTGTTCGATAATCTTGATTTTAGGCCATTCTGACTTCCATGTTGTTAGCATAAAAGAAACGAGACAAAAGGTGTAATGTTGTAGAAAGTTAGGTCACGTAAACCAGATTGTTATAAATATTCGGATGCAGTTTTGAAAAGTGGATTTTAGTCTATTCGCATTTTATTTTCATTGTTTAATATTGCTTGTCTTTTTATATTTATTTTTCTTTTGAAATTGTTACAAACGGAAATAATAAAACAAGACAAGGAAATAGAAAGAGGACTTCGGTCCTTTCGTTTTTATTTTGCTGTTAAATTTTTTTATTTATTCCAGTATATAAAAACACGAGAGAAAGGGTAAAAAGTTTTTACCTTTTCGATGATCGAAGTTTCTTTGGGAAGCCGAAAGGATTGGCCCGATCTGTCTCGAATTTTGAAGGTTTTCGAGTGTTCTAACGTTAAAACGTTGTTTAGAGGGTTGAACGACTGAAATGGGCATTTTTAATACCTCCCAAGATACTTCAGGTGCTCAATTGAAACCCAACGGGCCTGATGGATCCAATGACTGACGGTGACCTACTTCAGTGGAGGAACTTGAGAGAATTTTCAAAGGTTTTTTATTTTTACAAGGCGGTAAAATGATTCTTTGGATGATTTTCGGTTAATATAATGATCAAACTCACGCTTTGTTGTCAGGTTCTAACGTTTATATAACTAGTCATCTTATGAGTAGTACTTGTTCTGAATACGAACCAGTGAAAAGGATTAAACAGTTTTTATAGCTTTAAGGCTTATTTAGTCAAAACAATCTTTCTAAATTTTTCCATTTTGTTTTAATTAGGCTCCTCAAATGTTTTTATTTAAATTTTCTTTTAATTTTAGCCTAAAATTTTAATAATGTTAAACGATTGAAAGGTCCTAATTCCTTTTTACTTTTTTTTAAATTTTGGTCATTCATTTGAACTTCTTCATATTCTAAATTTAAAAGTCGATTTTTTTCTTTCCGTTCAAAAAGGTAGACTCAATAGATTTAATTAAATCCGAATATTTATCACTTTACATTTTGATTTTCAACTCTCTACTGCGCTGTCCAAATGTTTCTCTACTGTTGCTTAAGTCTTTTCAATTTTACTAATTTTCACCTTTAAAATATTCATCTTTTTCATCTGATTTATCAACAAACTTTAATTCTTATGTTAAATTTGTCTTAAAACAAATAATTGTCTAACTCAAGAATTATATTTAAACTTATTCAATATCAATTTAATATCTTTTCTTATTATTATTTCTCCTATTTTTTCTTTTCGTTTTATTTTTTTTAACTTTTTATATACATTGTTTATTTTCAAATTTTTATATATATTATTTTAAAACTCTTTACTATATACATTATTTTTTATTTTATATTAAACTATTTTATTTTATATATAATATCTTTAAATTTCTTTCCATATTATTTACTTTAAACTTTGTATGTTATTATAAATTGTTACGTATATATCATTTATTTTAAGTTGTTTTGTATATTAACTATTTTAAATGGATTTATACTATTTACTTTAAATTGCTTTTTATAGTTTCTATTTTAAACTAGTTTTTTTATTTTATTTATTCAAAATTATCTTATTATTTATTTAAAATTATTTTATGTTATCTATTTCATTCTTTTGACTACTAATGCTAGTATTTAAATGGTGTATGTTGTGAGATTATTGCCATTGCATGTATTATGATTCGTTTATTTGTATTTTCATGTTATGTCATTTACTTGTGTAATATTTTGTTGTTTAATTATTATTCCATAGCTCATTATTACGTTATATTTCATGTAATCGCATTGCAAATTAAACCCCCAACATATTTATCCAAAATAGATCGTTGTATTTAGCTTTGAACAAAACAATGCATGTTATTTAAATATTGTACTAGTTATTTAAAAAGAAAATCTCCAAAAACAAATGCAATATTTCGTTTAGAGAATTCAAGAAGCGCGTTCTAACTTATAGGGTTTCGATTTTCTTGTTAAACCCAAAATAGCTAAATATCCTTTTAAATTTCAAAACATTAAGTTTCTAAAAATTTAAAGGTGAACTTGTTCTCGAGGGTTCAAATGTCGATCTAACTTACGGGATGTGACATTTTGTTATCTTGGGACGAGTTGGACCTTGAAGCTTGTTTCAATTTAATTCAAGCGTTTTCAACACTAATAAAAGGATCGTATTTTAAACTCGTTTCGGTTTTCAAGTTTTGACATTAAACACTAATTAATCAAATTGGTACCAATTTTAGGCGTGTGAGGTGCTAATCCTTCCTCGCACGTAACTCGACTCGAACCCTTTTTTGAATCTCGTAGACCAAAAACACTATTTTAGTAAACCAAACGTTTTATTAAAATAAAGGTGATCCGATCACACCTAATAAAGATCGGTGTTGACTCCCATTTTATATTCGTTTTAAACCCTAGTCGATTCTCGTTTTCAAAACAATTAGTTTCGACAATATATATTATAAAAAAATGGTGATGCCTATAAGAAAGGCTCCACCCAAAAAATATACTATTTTCGTAATTAATCCTGTTCACAATCCATTTTAAAAATTAAAATTTTTATATTATTTATGTAAATTAACCAATAGTTGTTTTATCAAACAATATTTTTACTCTTGTGGTGATGGCTTATGATTGAATATTGGAAACAATAGCATAACATCTCCCCATGAATATGCAGCTTCTAGATCCCGACAAAGGACATAACGTGTAAGAACCGTTGCTCTTTCAAGTTGTCCCTAGTTTCTGGTCCTGTTTATTTCGGAGCAATCTGACATATATAATCCACCCAAAGCTACTATGTAGACCAGTATCTTGATAGTCAATATTAATTAAATGCGTTATTTTGATTATGTAATTTAACCATATAGTTTTTCTGCAATTTGAAAATGTTAAAAATAGAATAAGGTTAGATTGGAATTTGCAAATCAGCCCTCTTGTTTTAAATTTTATATTATTTTAATCCAAATTTTAAAATAACTTAAAAACTTACTATAAATATAAATAACGTTTCGTCCTGAAAATTTAAAAATTATATATTAATATAAACTATACTAGATTTAATAGACCAGAATCTTGATATCAAATTAATTAAATAGGTTAATTATAAAAAAATTAATTTTTATAAAGATTTGAATTTGAAAATGAAAAAAAAAAATTTATTTTTTTGAATTCAGCTGTCCAGCCCTTTGTTTTAAAATTTTTAATAATTTAATAAATACTTTTAATTTAAAACTTAAATTATTTAAATATTAAGCCTAATTTTGGATTTATAATTTTAAATATCTTTAAATAATTTAACAAATGTATTAAAAAAAACACTTACCAAATTTAACGGAGATAGATAGTGTGTAGATAGTGTGACCTTGGCCGTTTGGATAAACGGCTTGAATTGCAGTTTTAACTCTTCTTATACTTAAATAACTCAATTCAAACATTTTTACTCTTTTGATAGAATATATATATATATATATATATTTCAACAATTAATAGTTAAATTTAAATTATTTTAACACAACTTTTAGCTTTGGTCCCAAATGTTTTTAATTTCATTCCACTCCCTACAAAATGATTGGTTTTACACTATAATCACTTTCTTTAGATTAAATTAGGGTCTAATTTGATTACTAGGCGTCAAGAATCTAGACTAAAAATTCACAATTTAGTCCCTTAATTCATTTAATTGTCATTTTTAAAATAATAATAATGTTTTCAGATTTGAATTAAAATAGAATTCACAACATCTTCCTCTATTCGTTATTATTAATTTTTTTTTTTCTTGGAAGAAAGATGGTAAATGGGAACAAAGATGGTATTTATTTTTACATGAAAAAACTATAATTAATATATATATATATAATATGTATGGTGTAGAAATTACGTAATTAGAATATAGATTTGTATTTTAAAATAAAATATAATAAATAATGAAATATATGGTTTGAAACTAATTAACAATAAACATGAAATATGTAAGATGTTAAAAATTAGATTAAATTGTAAGTAAAATGGAATTTAAACACATGAGTACGAAGAAAGAATACAAATACATAATTATTTATCATGGTGTTGTCATCAAACCTAAGTTGATGTCGAGTTAATTTATGACATTATCTCAACATAAAGCGGGAATATTTCTCGTTTAGCCTCTTGCCCTTCAGCCCTTTCATTTTACCCTACTTTGTTTATTTTATCATAGTTTTCACCTTTAATTTCATCTTTGTCTTGATTTAGTCCAATCTGTTTGATTTTGATTTGTCTTTACAAATTTGTTACTCATTTGTTTATTTTAAACTTTTCATATTTTATTTCAATTATTTTATCATTATGAATTTATATATATCTGTTTATTTTTTAACCTTTTTATATACATTGTTTATTTTCAAATTTTTATATACTGTTTATTTTAAAACTCTTTCTATATACATTATTTGTTTTATTTTTATATTAAACTATTTTTATTTTATATATATTATCATTTTAAATTTCTTTTCGCATATTATTTACTTTAAACTTTTGTATGTTATTATAAATTGTTACGTATATATCATTTATTTTAAGTTGTTTTGTATATTAACTATTTTAAATGGATTTATACTATTTACTTTAAATTGCTTTTTATAGTTTCTATTTTAAACTAGTTTTTTTATGTTTTATTTATTCAAAATTATCTTATTATTTATTTAAAATTATTTTATGTTATCTATTTCATTCTTTTGACTACTAATGCTAGTATTTAAATGGTGTATGTTGTGAGATTATTGCCATTGCATGTATTATGATTCGTTTATTTGTATTTTCATGTTATTGTCATTTACTTGTGTAATATTTTGTTGTTTTTATTATTATTCCATGCTCATTATTACGTTTTTATTTCATGTAATCGCATTGCAAATTAAACCCCCAACATATTTATCCAAAATAGATCGTTGTATTTCGTTTCGAACAAAACAATGCATGTTATTTAAATATTGTACTAGCTATTTAAAAAGAAAAATCTCCAAAAACAAATGCAATATTTCGTGTTTCGAGAATTCAAGAAAACGTGTCCTAACTTATAGGGTTTCGATTTTCTTGTTAAACCCAAAATAGCTAAATATCATTTTAAATTTCAAAACATTAAGTTTCTAAAAATTTAAAGGTGAACTTGTTCTCGAGGGTTCAAATGTCGTATCCTAACTTACGGGATGTGACATTTTGTTATCTTGGGACGAGTTGGACCTTGAAGCTTGTTTCAATTTAATTCAAGCGTTCTTCAACACTAATAAAAAGGATCGTATTTTAAACTCGTTATCGGTTTTCAAGTTTTGACATTAAAACACTAATTAATCAATTTGGTACCAATTTTAGGCGTGACGAGGGTGCTAATCCTTCCTCGCACGTAACCGACTCCCGAACCCGTTTTTTTTGAATCTCGTAGACCAAAAACACTATTTTAGTAAACCAAAACGTTTTATTAAAATAAAGGTGATCCGATCACACCTAATAAAGATCGGTGTTGACTCCCATTTTTATATTCGTTTTTAAACCCTAGTCGATTCTCGTTTTCAAAACAATTAGTTTCGACAATATATATTATAAAAAAAAAAGTGGTGATGCCTATAAGAAAGGCTCCACCCAAAAAATATGCTATTTTCGTAATTAATCCTGTTGACAATCCATTTTAAAAATTAAAATTTTTATATTATTTATGTAAATTAACCAATAGTTGTTTTTATGCCCAATAATTATTTTTTTTCTTCATTGTGGTGATGGCTTATGATTGAATATTGGAAACAATAGCATTAACATCTCCCCCATGAATATGCAGCTTCTAGATCCCGACAAAAGGACATAACGTGTAAGAGAACCGTTGCTCTTTCAAGTTGTCCCTAGTTTCTGGTCCTGGTTATTTCGAGCAATCTGACATATATAATCATAAACGTAGCTACTAGATTTGAAGTAGACCAGAATCTTGATAGTCAATATTAATTAAATGCAGGTTGAATTGTGTGATAAAAGATTTGATATTCTTTATATAAGATTCTGAATTTGAAAATGTGAAAAAAAAAGAAAAATAAGATTGAGAGAATTCTAGCCTGTCCAGCCCTCTTGTTTTAAAATTTTTATATTATTTTTATATAAAATAAATTTTAAAAATATAACACATTAAATATACTATAAATATAAAATAAACGTTTCTAAAAATTAAAAAATTATATTTAAATAATACTAATATATGTACAACTTAACAAACAAACATCTTTACAATAATAACAAAATTAACAATAAAAAGAATTATATAATATCAAACCAAAACAAAAAAAAATAATATAATAGTAATATAATAAGCGAAATAAGCAAAAAAAATACCCAATATCCGTCCTATTTAGAAAACATTATTTTTTATTTAAGCATTTTTGGATTTATAATTTTATCAATTTTTTTTTTTTTTACCAGTACCAAATTTACACGGGAGATAGATAGTGTGTAGATAGTATATATATATATCTTCTTATACTTAAATAACTCAACAAACATTAACTCTTTTGATAGTTCAATTAATAGTTAAATTTAAATTTTAACACAACTTTTAGCTTTGGTCCCAAATGTTTTTAATTTCATTCCACTCCCTACAAAAATGATTGGTTTTACACTATAATTCTACTTTGCTTTAGATTAAATTAGTGTCTAATTTGATTACTAGGCGTCAAGAATCTAGACTAAAAATTCACAATTTAGTCCCTTAATTAATTTAATTGTCATTTTTAAAATAATAATAATGTTTTCAGATTTGAATTAAAATAGTATTCACAACATCTTCATCTATTCGTTATTATTAATTTATTTTTTTATTTCTTGGAAGAAAGATGGTAAATGGGAACAAAGATGGTATTTATTTTTACATGAAAAAACTATAATTAATATATATATATATATATATATGTATGAGTGTAGAAATTACGTAATTAGAATATAGATTTGTATTTTAAAATAAAATATAATAAATAATGAAATATATGGTTTGAAACTAATTAACAATAACACATGAAATATGTAAGATGTTAAAAATTAGATTAAATTGTAAGTAAAATGGAATTTAAACACATGAGTACGAAGAAAGAATACAAATATATAATTATTTATCATGGTGTTGTCATCAAACCTAAGTTGATGTCGAGTTAATTTATGACATTATCTCAATAAACATTATTAATATATATATATATATATATATATATAGGCAATAAAGTGTGCATAATGAAAACAAAATCACAATAAAACTTTGGTTAAGTGGTAAATTTAAGATTTTACCAATGAAATTAGTGTACGTTCAAATCCTTCCATATCATAATTTTTTATTGTTTATAATAAGAATATTAAAATATTCTCGAATAATATAACTTATTTTAATTATGAAATGATATTTTAATAATTTTCTAACTAAATTGGTGCTCAATTGATCAAATTCAATTAAGCCTTAAATAATATATAGATATATATACAACTTAACCCCAAATTGTGACCTATTGACCAATTGTTCACCTACCAAGGAATAACCTATGTTCAAATCATCATTGTACCAAAAATCATATATATATATATATATATATATATAACCGATGGAGGTAATAAAATGTGCATATTAAAATAAAATGTACAAAAATTATATTAAAACTTTGATCGAGTTGTAAATTTAAGATTTTATTGATGTAATTAGCATGAGTTCAATTCTTATTATATGCAAATTTTATTGGTTTTTAATTTTTTATAAAAAACACTAAATTACCATCGAATAATATAATTTAATTACAGAATGATATTTCCATAATTTTCCTAACCGAGTTGTTGTCTCGTTCACTCGTGACACCAACTCAGTCATGGACTTAAATAGTAATGTCTATTAGATTATGGCACACTTACAATATATGTGAAAAATATGCATAATAAATATATTTATATTAAAAGTTAAAAGTTCATGTGTTCCACGTTCAAATACCATAATAAGTAGCGGAGCGTAGTGGAGATCCATGAGGCCATGACCCCTCTAAAATGATAAATTTTAATTTAGACTATTTATAATTTATAAAGTTTTAAATTAGTAATAGTAAAATTATACTTTTATCCCCAAAGATGATAAAAATTTGATTTAACCCTTTAAAAACTATTAAAATGATGAAATTACATTTTTTTATTATTGTAAAAATATATAATTTAATTCCGTCATTTCCAAAAAAATTTCAAGTTTCGCCACTGATAATAATATTGTTTTATTGTAAAAATGATAACACAAAGACATCATCTTATTTTAATAATTATTCGATTAAATTAATATCAAAATTGATTCATGATACTAATTCAATCCGATACTTAATATAAATATAAGCACCCTAGTTGGAGATGTGTGCAAGTGGTGGAAAGGGCTTGAAATGATGTTTGGTAGGAGGTCGTTTTCCTTTTATTTTTCTGATTTATGTGCATTTAGAAGGCTATTGTACGAGGCTTTGTCCTTTCTATAATTGTCACCATTTCCTTTTATTTCAACACTAAAATATTAGTAATTGATTGAAATGATGAATTTATAAGTTTAAATGTCTAAAGTTTGAAGACGAAAATATTATTATATTAATATTTATTATTTTGTATATGAAAAAATATTTCGGTCAAATTTTAATTAAGTTGTTGTCTAGTTGAAAATGTAAAGTAAACCAGCTTAATAATGTTTTGGCTTCAAATCTAATTAAGTGTATTTTTCTAAATTTTATATAATTTAAAATGATAAAATATCCCTATAATAATGTTTCTTATTTCATGAAAAGAATAGTTTTTGGTAATTGTTCAACTGAGTTGGAACTAATTGATGAGTGACACAAACTCTATTAATTTTTAAAAAATAGCATAGAGATTAAATTATAACTCACCTACAAGGTGCGTGAAAACATTTATATGACAAATATATAAAAAATTATATAAAAACCAAAAGAGGCTTTGATTAAAATAATAAAATCCCATGATTTTTTTTATGCGTGTATACTTTTTAAATTAATCAAAATTAAAAATAAGTAAATACTCTTAAAATATTATTTGTTGTTTTGTAATAATTTTCTGACTGAGTTGGGACTCAATTAATAGATTACATTAACTCAATCAACCTTATATCTATATGTAGTATTGATGGATAATGATTAGAAAATAAGAAAAATATTCCAAAAAAGTATAGCACTAGACTTAATCATGGATCGGTGTGATGCAGGATTTTAGGCTTGCTTTTTAGATTTGGGAAAAAATGGGCTTAAAATTTTATTCAAGTCCAACCCATATTAAAAATGTTAAACCCAAGCTCGACTCGACCCAACCATAATAATTTATTTATATAAAAATAAGCTTAAAAAATATAATACATCAAATACATTAAAAATATCAAAATAAATTATTTTCAACAAATTAAAAATACAAAAAAAATATAGACATGTGATTTTGGTCCGGCCAAGTTGGGCTCGAGCAAAAAATCTATTTGAGGCTCAATCTATTTAGAAAACGAGATTTATTTTTTGTTCAAGCATATTTTTTGAATTTATATTTTTATTTAAATTTCTTACTTTTCAAATGAACTTTCAGACCTAAACAAATAATTTAAAATGTGACGAAAGAATAATCCGAACTGAAAATTTTAGAAAGAAAGCAGGACCACCAGGAGAGTTGAAAGAAGGTCGAAAAGCCGAGTTTAGTGGGACGTGCAAAGGACGATTACAAAGTGGAAGGCTGTCATTTCTTTACCCATAGCCACGGCCACACTTCCAGATATGGCCTATTTTGAAAGAGGGTATTATGGCCAATTGAGGACGAATGGGGATGTCAATTTAAACCATCGGTTATAGAGATATTTAGACTAAGTTTGTGTTGGATCCGATTTTAAAAATGAATTTATTTATTTTATTCAAGTTTAGTTTAATTTAAGAAAAATAAATTTGGACTTTGATTCGATCAGCTCATATTCAATTTTTAAGATTAGTTTTTATTTAAAATTTTAAAAAATATATAATATACTAAATGCATTAAAATATTAAAATAATAATTTTTAATACATTAAAATTATTTTTTTAAAAATATAAATAATAAATAATTTATTATATTAAATATAATTTTTAAAATTTTATATTTTAGGTTGAGTTATTTAGTTGGATATGTTTATTTTTTTAAGTTTTGAATAATGAGTTTAATTATTGTTGAGTTAGTGGTTGAATATAAATATAAATATATATAATTAATTTAATAAATTTTTTATAACATAATATATTCTTGGGGCTCAAGCCAAAAAAATCTTACACAAGCCCCGACTTATATGGAAAATGAACCTTAAATTTTATCAAGCCCATTTTTCGAGTTTCTTTTATCTAAAATGTTCCATTTTTCAGATCAATTTTCAAGTTTAGACGAGTAATTCAACCTACGAATAGGTATAATTATGCATAAGTGTCTAGCTTCCAATTATTGGTAGGTTTAGGGCTATAAAAAGAATATTGGTTTCGTTGAACAAAGGATACTTTACTGTTCCCTAAGAGCAAACAAGACTATCGATTGTCCGAACAGAGGAGCCCTAAATGGTTGGGTTGAGAAAAGAAACTGAAATTCAACTTCAACACTAGTATTTTGGACGGTTTTGCTTCATAGAATCCAATTGAATTTTATTTTTTTGTGATTTAAAAAATAAATATTTTATATTTAAAACAGTAAAAATAACTTAAAAAATTATAAAATATTAATTTTCAATATATATAAAGTACTTATGGATTATTTTTATTTACTTGGAAAATAAAAAATAAAATAAACATGTTTATAAAAAGGATAAATTTTACTATTAGTCCTTATACTTTATAAAAGTTATGGATTTAATCTCTGTACCTTAATTTGGTAATTTTAGTTTCTCTATTTTTAAATTTTAAAATTTCAGTTCATCGAACAATAATGTTAAAAGTTAAGTTATGCTATTTCTAAAATCTAAGAATGTAAACATATTAGCATATATGTAATGTCATGTTTGTTTGTTATTTCTATATATTCACTCATTAAAAATCTAGTTAATGGAATAACGAATGTCATTTGCGTCAAGATTAAAATTTAAATTTCGAGAAGTATAAAAATTGAATTTAAGGGATACTTGCCAATGTCTCTCCCACTAACAATTTTCATTTGGTGAGGACTACGGCAAGGTTGCCCTCTTTTGCCTATCTAGTGCAAATGCCCTTATCCTAGTGCTCTCCAAAGCAATGTTTATTGGTTTATTTAAGGGAGTAGCAATGGGACTTCTTTGTGTAAAATAATGCAAAAAAGAGAGAAATTGTTTGAAGTGAGTGTATTTCTACTATTGATGAAGGAGAGTTTACAACATATTTATACAACGAGAAAGGATTGTATGAAACAGTGACGCCATGTCATCTGCATCCCTTTCCATAGATTTTGCCACATCAACATTCTTATCCTGAAATTGATTTTTTTCAGGATAAAAATGTTGAAATTCAGGATAAGAATGCTGATGTGGCATAAATCTATTGGAAAGGGATACAGACGACGTGGCGTCACTGTTTCATACAATCATTTCCCTTTATACAACTAGTGTAAAATATGAGATAAACACAAATGGTTACATCAAAGATATAGCTATAATAATTGTAAAAATAATCCTAAAAATAAATGGTATATATCTACTTTAACACCCCCTCAAACTAATGCCAATGTGCAATGGAGGCATGATTGCCTCTATGTAATTCAAACAAGGCAAGACCAAGGGGTTTGGTCATAATGACGTTTTGGTCATCTATGACCGTTATTGATGGTTTCTCCTTTTTCTCTTTTTACCCCGAGGGAGGAGGTTGCCCTCTTCTTATAGCCTATTTGATAGTGTTCCTCAAACTAAGGTAATCATTGGTGGTATCATTGTGATATAGGCATTATGCCGTGGGCTCCCTTACTCCTCACACTCCCTTCAGTTTGAGTTGTGGAAAATCATCTAATTTCCTTTTATGGGGATCACAGTTTTCAGGGGTAGAGACATACATTTTTTTACTTCATTTCTATAGATAATGTTAATTGTTACAATATAAACAATAAAATTACTTGCGATTGAGATTCACATCATAAGGGTTGCGAAGAGTCATCAATGTGAGGGTGATTTACAATGAGAGACGTGGAAAGATACTATTCTTAAAAGGCTAAAGAGATGGTGAAAAGAGATTTTAGTAGGGTAAAAGTCCAATGCCCCTTTCTTCTCTCTCGTCGGAGGTATTTATAGGAAAAGAAGGGTCGGTTGTGGGTCCCATCTATAGTGACCCGATAGTCGAGTAACCGAAAAATGTATTTTTGGGTCTCTGTTTTCATAAAACTGAATAGTAAATATTTATTAAAAATATTTACAAAATTAGTGGTGTGTCTAATTAGGTTTTGATTAGGTGAATTTGACTTAATTAGAAGTAATTAGGAAAAAGGATTAGATTGAAATAAGTGTAAAAGTTTAATTATAGATTAAAGAAAGTAAAAAGGACTAAATAGGCAAATATGCCATTATTATAAATTGAGGTGGTTTAACATTGAAAATTCTAAGATATTTTTAATTTAAAATATATATTATATTATATTTACTTAATTTATAAGTATGTTATTATATTATATTATATTATTATTATTATTATATATAAAACAAAAGAAATAATAGAAATGAGAATGAAACAGAATCGAAACAGAGAGAATAAGGAGAAAGAAATAAGAAAGAGAAAGAAAAAGAAAAAGAAAATTTAGGATTTCAAGGGTTCAAACTTAAATTGAGAAAGAAAAGAAATGAGAGGACCTAATTGAAGAACAAGGAAAAGAGAAACCTAAGGAGTGAAGGAAAACATCGTCTCAACTTTTTTGTTGTAAGTACTACAAGATTTTTAAATTTTTATTTAAATGCTTATATTGTAGTATAGAATTACTTAGAAATAAAAATGTAAAATATATATTTAAATTTGTAAATAATAATAATAATAATAATAATAATAATAATAATAGATTATGGAATTATGAAATTTGTAAAGAAAATTATAGATGGAGAATATAAGATGGTATATTTTTGAACATTAAGTAATAATGTTGTGACAAAAGTATATATGTGAAAAAGGTGTGATATTTGTGAATTGTGAAATGTGCACTAAATTGTAATGAGGGATAAATGAGAAATCTTTTTCGAAATATATATGTAAAGTATCTAAATGTATGAAATTTAGTTTTAATGCCCAAGTAATGGAATTTAGAACTACTAGGATATTAGTGGCATGCCGTTAAGGAACTTTAGCGCGCTCTCTGATTATTAGCACGTTAGTGCTCTCCGATTATTAGCACATTGGTGCTCTCTGTTTAGCACATCTGTGCTCTCTGTATAGCACTTTAGTGCTCTCTGTTCAATAGTGCATAACAATGCACCTTTGTATTTGTTCCGTATATCCGGTGTGTTCTATAAAATCTACTTTGGGATAAGAATATGAGTTGTGAACAAAAGTGAATCATCGATGTGTTAAGATAAGTTTGATATCTTACATTAAAAAAAAAGTTAATTTTATTAATGTAAGGCATGGTTGAAGAAACTTATATGTGAATAAATATGCAATAATTGAATAAGTTTAAAATACTTTGTTATGATTATTTACCTATTTATTCTTGTAGTGCTTAGTAAGCCTTCACCGACTTAACGCATTTATTTTTAACGCGTTGGTACAATTAGACTAGAAGAGATAGAATCGGGCTAGAAGATCTCTCATCTCATCACATCTTCAATAGCTTCAAGAGTAGGTACCATATTTTGTTTTAAAATGGCACGGACAAACGGTAGTCCAAATGTGTTTTTTTTTGTTTAGGACTAAATTGTAAACTCTTGAAATTCTATCGATTTTGGGTTACTTGAAGTATTTTGGTAAGTATATGAAATGAATTAGTGAAATTATAAATATAATTGCAAATGTGGTTGGTATGTTATAATACTATGTATAAAAAAATGTTTAAATTAAACAGTATCTAGCAATAACTGTTTTGGCACCAAATGTAATAGTCTTATACCGAGTTCGTATGATTGAACTTGGTATAGGGGTGTTAAACCATCTATCAACCTTAAGTGTCGTGGTTGGGTGGCGGGTGATAACCTAGGGTATAATTAGATTTAACTCTGAAAAGACCATATGAGGAATTCTCGGATGTGATAGATTGATGGGTGCCTTTGGAGGTTTCCCAATATATATGAATTATGTCGCCAAAGTTTTGGACAAGTTGTGGTGTTCATCCTTACAAGGTTAAACTTTTATATTAGTGGACATCTCATATAAAATACAACACAATAAAAAAAGAAAAGAAATAGATAGTATTAGAATTAAACTTTTCTTTATACAATGCTTAAAATTACTTATAATTCTCCATTCTTTAAATAAAATGATAAGTGTACTTGCCTTCCAATAGAGTTCCATGGGCGAGCTTGCCCAAAAATGGTAAGTCTTAGGCAAAAAATAAGACCCGTTTAGAAAACGGGTCAAGCCTCAGGTAATATTTTTTTGTCCAACCCCAACTCAAATTTGCAATAAAAAACTCTATGCTTTTTTGCTATTGTTTTCCCACTTTTTGCCACTATTTTGCTATAATTTTAATATTATGTTACTACTATTTTGTTGTTAATGTATGGATATTGTAAAACACTTATTCTATTGTTAATTTTGCTACTATTTTAGAGTTATTTGCTTGTTAAGTTGCACTTATCTTAATGTTATTTAAGTATAAAGATTTTTTAAAATTTATTTTCAATTTGTTAGAAAATATTTATTTTAAATTTTTTAGTGTATTTGGTATATTATATTTTTAAAATTTTTATATAAAAAATAAAAATTTAAAAAATTAATACGAATCAAGTTAGAGCTTTAATATTTTTATCCAAAACGAACTTAAGCAAAAATTTAAACCCATATTCGATCCAGTCCAGTCCAAACTAACGACCTAACCCATAAACAACTATACCTTGAAACCCATATCCTCGTTGAGTAACAATAATATTGATTTCGACTAAATTAAAAATCATTTAACTCCAAAAATTTGCCATTAAACCAATTGCATCACAACTTTTCTTTATGTATATCATTCTTGTGGAAAGTGGATAACAGTTGGAAAATAAAATTTACACCTTTTTTTTTTTTTAATTTTTCAGCAATTGCATTCTCTCTTTTGAATTTACTACCAAGAAAGTAAGCAAAATAGATGAGGACAGATCTAATCATATAATTGTTAAAACAACTTTTGCTGTGATAGATATATAGGATCATTATATGTAAAGATAAAAACAGTGAAAACTAAAAACTCCATTGTTGAGTGTTTTTCTCAATCTCAATGATAAGGTTGTATATTTATATGATATGGTTATTGTTCATTGATGTGATATTTTAGAGTAAATTTTATGCATATCAACACGTATCTTACTTTAGACTTATCATGTGTTTATATGGTCCATGCGTGATCTCACATGTGGCCTTGTAGGAGGATGCATGTACCCCACATGCAAACACTCAATACCATGTGAGCTCGCTGTGTGAGCCCAACAAGCGAGCTTAATATGAGATCCGTTCGGGTTAAGGGTCGGTAATTGTAAGTATCATAACAATAGAACTAAAAACTTATCATTTTTTGTTGATTTATATATATAGTGATATTATGATATTGATTGAATTTACTATTTTTAGGGATGAATTTATTCAAATTTTAATCTTTATTTGACTCGCTAAAAATAGTAACATTGAATTCTAGTAATAAGTACTAATAAATAATTAGAATTAGAATGTTATTTGAAAAATATATTTAATGTCGAGAGCTTTATTAATTTTTATTATCATGTCCTTACGATTTAAGGATGAAATTGATCGAATTCATTAAAGGTTGAGAGTAAAATTGATACAGTTCAATATAAAATTATATGGGCGTTAAGTTTATTCGTTATAGGAAAAATTTTATGAAACAAAATACTAAAATTCAAAGATAAAAATACTGATGTGACATTAAACTATTGACATATAATAGAAACCCAAAGGAAAAATGAAAGGTTAAGACATATTGATATTGCAATGAATTCATAATTTTAATATTGTTAATTATTGGATTTATATTTTCAAAATATATATTTTGAAATAAAAGAAGAGTGACTAAATTTTAAACGTACAGGGACTTGGTGCATCTTTTAACCAAAATCAAATCCTACTTTTACTGGTTTCACAGCTTTATAAAAACCACTCAAAAATCATGTCTAGAAAAACCCATAAACACAAACTAAATCAAGATAAAACACCACCTAGACACCATCTTCCCTAATTGTCCAAAAATAAGGCGAGCTAGAGGTTGAAGAAGATCCAAGATCAAATTTGTTTTTTTTTTGAAACTGGAAAAATGAAGTGGGTTTTAAGCAAGTGTTTTGAATGAATGAATGAAGGAGGATGAGGACTTTGAGGCAAGGCAGCACAAGGTGTGAAGACTGTGGCAACAAAGCCAAGAAAGAATGTAGTTTCATGAGGTGCCGGACTTGTTGTAGGAGCAAAGGGTTTCAGTGCCAAACTCATATCAAAAGCACTTGGGTTCCTGCCTATAGAAGGCATGGAACCCCCCACAGATCTCTCATTGCCCTAAAAGGCTTAGACAAAATCCTTCTTCAGGTACACACCTATACCTTTGCCTTTTCCATGTATACACATACATAGATCTATTTGTGCTGTGTTGACTGGTTGGAACCCTAGCAGCTGTTATATCTTTCTTTTCTTTTTATTGGTTGTCCTTGTTTAGGGTTAGAAGTGGGGAATCTTCCGGCGGAAGTGATTTCTCCGGCGACATTCCAGTGTGTTCGAGTGAGCTCCATGGAAGATGCAGATGATGAATATGCTTATAGGACAAGTGTGAACATTGAAGGACGTGTGTTCAAGGGCATTCTCTATGATCAAGGCCCTCACCACTCATTAGGCGAAAGCTCCTCTCGAGATCAGACACATTTGCAGCAACAGCAGCCGAATCAAATCATTGCTGCTGACCCTCTAACAATTGCTACTACAACAACTACTACTACTACTTCGGTTACTGTAGAAACTCTTCTTCCCTTCGCATATGCATCTCCCTTTAATGCTTTCATGTCACCTAGTATGCAGTTTTTCCTCCACCAACCAAAGCCTTGGTAACTGCGAGGGAAGAAGGGGAAAATTGCTTTAGGAAAAAAAGAACTTCTTGTTCTTGCAAACTTTACTCACTTTCAGTGAGTTGGAACTCCCATTTCCCTCTGCCTTCTTTGGTTATAGCAGGTGATCGCTTGTATTTGCCCTAATACAAATCTAATATTCATCACAGTTTTAAGAAAAAAAAAGGTTTAATTATATCCAGAGTCTTTGTAATCATCAGACTGTTGAAATTTAATCCACTTGTTTTTATTTTTCAGGAATTTAATCCTTATAATTAAACTACAATTCATAAAGCTATGAATGAATTTTCATTCAATATTCAATATGTACAAAATTTAGTTTACAATATTATTAGGTAGATTTTAATTTTTAAACCGGATAAATAGAAAGCTTAAATTTATAAAATTAAAAGTAAATAGATTAAATTTAAAAATTCAAAGAGTAAAAAAAAAAAAACAGCATAATTACACCAAATAAAAATTGTAAGGCCTTATTTCGACATATAAGTCGAGCCTACCCCACCGATGTGTTAGAAATGATACCTTGGGATGGATGTATAGCTAAGCAAATTGCTTCCGCTCCAAGAATAGAAGATTGTGTTGGTTGTAAGAGATGTGAATCCACTTGTCCAACGGATTTCTTGAGTGTTAGAGTTTGTTTATGGCATGAAACAACTCGAAGTATGGGTCTAGCTTATTGATACGGTCCAGAAAACCCTAGTTATTGAATACATTTTTAATTCATTTGATTTTTTTACTGAAAAAATCCGTGCTCAGCACGGATTTTTCTGGTTTAGGGAGGATAATGCACTTTAGTATACTTACGTCTACTTATATTAATAATGATGTCTATGACAATTAAACTAAAAACTCAATTAATAATTTTTATTTTGAAAGAATTTTAATTTTTAAATTACGATGACTTTTAACTTTTTTTTTTTGTTGTTGTAATAAAGACGCAATTACACTTACTAAAGGAAAAAAATTATGCCCTTTTGAATGAAAAAATTAGAATATATCATTTCTACTTTGGAAAAAGAATATTACAAAAAAGATATTGTATAAGAATAAACTTCATCAAAGGTTAGGTTATTTGTTTAACATCGAAATCCCATTTAATATTTAAAAAGGTTTTTAAAAAGGATTCATTGAGGAATGAGCACGATTCGATTCGAAAATTTTAAATTTTGAATTAAATAATTCAAGTTATTTGAGTTAATCGAGTTATTCGGATCAACTCGAATAAAAAAATCAAAATTTTCGGTTTAACTCGAATATGAATTACACAATTCGAGTTATCTAAAAATTCGAATAAGAAAAGGTAAAACTACGTCGTTTTGATAAATGTTTACTTTTCTAAAGTTAAAAGTCAAAACTATTAAATTATAAGGCAAAACTACATTATTTTGATAATTGTTTACCCGTTAAATTAAAAAGCAAAACTATTATATTGTTTATGTAATTAAATAATTTTATACTTTGCCTACTAGTTAAATAATCGTTCCATGCAAACGCAACATTGAGTATAAATAATAGGATTCGTTAACTCGACTCGAAAATTTCAACTCAATTTGATTCGATACGAAAAAATTTCAAATTGAGTTCGATTGTTAAAATAAGATTTATCAACTCAACTAACTCAAAATTTTTTGACTCGATTTGACTTGACTCGATCGAATACTCACCCCTAATTAAATGTACTAATACGTCAAAATAATTGGTTTTATTATTTACAAAATAATAAATATTTTATTTGAATTTAATTATGAAAATATATAAATATTAATATAAAATTATTTTTATTATTTTTAATTAATAAAGCTAGTTGGATCAAGGTTGAAAATTTTAGTTTAGAACTTGACCTATGTGTGTTAGGATAGGATGATTTTTAGAATTGGCTAAATAAGAATAGTCCTGTTTATGGATTGGGTTACACATCGAAAGCTAAAGGCTCACTCAAATTTTGGGAGGTTTGGGATTAAAATAGTAGGTCTGGAAAATGGGTTTTATCAAAAAAATTAGGCCTGTTTAAAATATGAGTTGGGCTCGAGTCTTGAATATCTCGACCAATTTTTAAGATAGTAATTTTTATATTATGTTATTTATAACACATAAAAATTAAAGATTAAAAAATGTTAAAATGACTATATAAAAAAGTTTAATAAATAAAAAATATATAAAATTAATAAATATTAAATTTAAAATAATATAAATATATTTTTTAAAATAATATGGGCAGGTCTAAAACGAGCTCGGGATAACTATTTACAAATATGGATGGGCTTGGACAAAATTTTGAACTCATTTTTCGGACCAAACTTAGACAAACATAAATGATTCTTTTTTACATATAAAAGATTTTACAAAAAATATTTTTGCATTTTCCTGTATTTGTTTCACAGAAAATAGTTTAGTCAAGGAAAATGAGTTACAAGTCAATGTAAAATATGCCAAAATGACTTACCATTTTGAAAAACATAAGTCATTTTCCGGAAAAGAGTTTTTCTATAGGTAATTTTATTTTATATAAAATTAACTTAAATCAAGCTTAATACTATTATATTATATTGATAATAAAATTTATTTTTAAAATATTATTAAAATAATATATTTTTCAATATTATTAAACATATATATTTAATTATTTATATTTAGTCATATAATAAATTATTAATATTTTAATAATAAATTTTAAAAATAATAATTTTAAATAATATTATTCACATATTATTAAAAATATTCAATAGTAATATTTTAATAATAGATGTTTTGTAGTGTAAAGATTAAAATATATTATAAGCTTATATACTCTTCACAAATTTAGTCCCTCTACTTTTTAGATTTGAAAATCAAGTTCAATTGTTGACATCGATAAATTTTTTGTCAATTTTGTTGATGTCATATTTTAAATAAAATATTCACTTGGTAATCATGTAACTAAAAATAACGTTGTAATAAACCTAAATTTAACAAAATAATTATAATATGCACAAAAGCAATGTAAAATATAAACTTATAGATATAAAATATGCTCAATTAAATAATGAAAAGATAAGAAATCTCAATTGAATGTCTATTTCATCAAAAACAGCTTTTATGAAATATTTTAAAAAATCATCAAACAACAAAAATATTTTATATAGATTCATCCAAACACCATAAAATATTTTTATATTTTTAATTTTTTTAAATTAATTAATTACTAAAATGGCTTCCATGTGGCAATACACGTATATGCCACGTTCAAAGTTAGCAAACATTAACTTTTCTATCAATTTTTGAGTGATTTGACAAACAACACAAGTTAAAATGTTAAGAAAGATGAAAAATTAAATAAAGGACTAAAATAAATTATTATTATGCCCAAAAATTATCTTTCCTTTTCTACGGTTAAAAATGGGTACATCACTCCATATGGAATAAGATTTTTATATTTTAAGTCTTCTTAATTATTGTTTTTATTGAATATATTAAGAACTAAAACATAATAACGAAGTTAGATTATTGAATCTAATTAATAATTATACATATTTATATACTTATAAATTATATTTGTATGTATATACAATATGTATTTTACGTTTAATGCTCTCAAGAATTATATTAATCATTGAGATTTGAAATTTTATCTAATTAAAAAATTAATTGATAATATTATTAATTAATTTTAATTAAATTTGAATATGTATTATCAATTGAATATTAATTTTAAATCAATCCTTTAAATATCATGTATTAATTTAATTTTTAAATTAAACAAAGGGACTAAAATTTAAGAGTTCAAAGAGTACGAGGATTGATTAGCTATTGAGCGCACTACTAACGGTGTGTGAATAATGGGCCATCAAGTCCAGCTTCCATACCCTAAGACTAGAAAATTTGAATGTACAACAAAGCCCAAACATAAGCTCATTTGCCCACATCAATTATGGCGCGAAAATCATCGATGATTTCCCGCCAAATGAGATCCCCTTTTCCCCATCAATGAGGCAGTACCGTTTGCATTTCTCACTTCAGTATCAGAGAAAAGTCTTTCCGTTGCTCTTTGCCTCTGTTCTTTAGCGTAGCCATGGCTTCCGATTCTTCTCCCGCTAATTTCAATAATGGTAATTCTCGTTCTCTCTTTGCAATTTACAGGGTTCTTTTGTTTTTAAGTTATTTTTTAATCAAGTATTTTTTTTTTATGCTTTTCAGGTCCTTCCTCTCCTGATGATTCCTTCTCCAGCCCCATAGCTAACACCTCTTCCCCAGCTCATCGTCGCCGGCGTGGCCGCAATCAAGCGTCCATTCCTTCATCCGCTGCCGCAACTCCACCTCCAAACCCTTCTCGTTTCGCCAACTCGGCATCTACCCCAACCCCAGCTCGTTCCACCAGGCGTGGTCGTCGCCCAGGCCCAGCCACGTCCCCATCTCCCGCTGTCGCCGCCACTCCATCCTCCACCGACGATTTCTCGATGCCCTCTTCCGAGGGGGGCGAGGATATGGAGGAGGCGACCCCTACCTTCGTTTGGGGTACCAATATTAGCGTCCAAGACGTGAAAAATGCAATCCAGATGTTCATCAAGCATTTCAGGGATCCCCAAGAATTAAGCAATGATATCTACGGGGAAGGAAAGTATACGAGGTTGATACATAGAGTTCTTGAAGTAGAAGGAGAGTGGATTGACGTTGATGCTCATGATGTTTTTAGTTATGACTCTGATCTGTATAACAAAATGATGAGGTATCCCCTTGAGGTTTTAGCGATTTTCGACATCGTTTTGATGGACATTGTTAGTGCGATTAATCCTTTGTTTGATAAACACGTTCAAGTTCGGATTCATAATCTGAAGTGCTCTACTTCCATGAGAAATCTCAACCCATCTGGTCAGTTTTTTTTCCTTAGGTTATTCTTTTTTGTTTTTCTGTGTGTTGGATTGATTTGGGGTTTATTTGTTTGAATGGTTTAGATATTGAGAAGATGGTGTCACTAAAGGGGATGGTTATTCGATGTAGTTCGATAATTCCTGAGATTAGGGAAGCAGTGTTTAGGTGTATTGTTTGTGGGTACCATTCTGAGCCTGTTGTTGTGGATAGAGGTAAGTGTCTTTTGTTATGTTCTTTTTTCAAGTTTGATTTTTGGAGTAATGTTGGTAATGGATTTGTTTGCTGTCCTTGATGCTATAAGGTCGAATTAGTGAGCCTACTTCCTGCTTGAAGCAAGAGTGTCTTGCCAAGAACTCGATGGCATTGGTTCATAATAGATGCAGGTAACTACATGTTTAAATTTCAGTAGGTTTTGTAAGTGAACTTGTTTAGCTGTAGTAATGTTAGGACCTGATTAAATGTTTAATTTCTTGTTTTATAGGTTTATTTAGTACAATTGAGTTCATTTTAACTTGATGCTGCTTATATAAGTTGGCTTGGTTACTTTGGCATCAAACTTTTATGCTTACTTGAGTTATTATGAGACCAAACTCAATTAGTTCTATTTCCCAAACATCAGGTTTGCTGATAAGCAGATTGTGAGGCTCCAGGAGACACCAGATGAGATTCCAGAAGGAGGGACACCACACACAGTGAGCTTGTTGATGCATGATAAGTTGGTGGATGCTGGAAAACCTGGGGACAGGGTTGAGGTTAGACACCTGTCAAATCGTGTTCTGTGATCACAAGTAGCCTGAGTTTCATTTGTTTGCTTAATGTTCTTGTCTATTTCTCTAGGTCACTGGCATTTACAGGGCTATGAGTGTCAGAGTTGGGCCTACACAAAGAACTGTGAAATCACTGTTCAAGGCACGTGTTCTCTAATGCTTTTATTAGATTTATAGAACTCTAAGCATTTCAATAAAGTTTTGTTTTAATTTTCCTTTGCTTGCAGACATACATAGATTGCCTTCACATCAAGAAAACTGATAAGTCAAGAATGACGGCTGAGGACCCTATGGAAGTTGATAAGGGGTCACAAAGGGTTGATGATGATGTCCAGTTTGATGAAGACAAGGTCTGATTGATAGCCTATCCTTCTCTCACAAAATTCAGTTATATTGGCTACTTGTCTCATGACCTTTTTTGAACTGCAGGTGGAAGAGTTAAAAGAGTTATCCAAGCAACCAGATATATATGAAAGATTAACAAGGTCATTGGCACCAAATATTTGGGAGCTGGATGATGTTAAGAAAGGTCTTCTTTGCCAGGTATTGTTTTTCGTATTGACATTCATATTTGCTCAGATACTAATAGATAGTTATTTGCCTTCATTGTAGCTTTTTGGCGGGAATGCTTTGAAATTGCTATCTGGTGCTAGCTTCCGTGGTGATATTAATATCCTTCTGGTTGGTGATCCTGGAACCAGCAAATCCCAGCTACTCCAATACATACACAAGCTTGCTCCACGTGGCATTTATACCAGTGGAAGGGGGAGCTCTGCTGTTGGATTGACTGCTTATGTTGCTAAGGACCCTGAAACAGGGGAAACTGTATGATATGCTTTTCTTATTTACCTTGGTATTAATTGGAATATTGGAAATTGATGATTGATTTTCATTTAATTTTGAATAACCTCCAGGTTTTGGAGAGTGGAGCCCTTGTTCTGAGTGACAGAGGCATCTGTTGTATTGATGAATTTGATAAAATGTCTGATAATGCAAGGAGCATGCTGCATGAGGTCGGTTATGCTTTGCCTTTCTTATTCCCTGTTAAGACATGATATGTGCATTGCTCCAATGCTGAAGATAAGAAAATTGTAGATGCTAAGAGTGCTTAAAATCCCAAGTCTTGGCGGTTGTAAATATTAGGCTATCTGCAATTTTGCATTATTAAGTTGCTATGTGCTTTCTCCTTTTGGGAGTAGTATTTCACCAGAATGAGGTGTCAAATATTTAAACTCAGGACCTAAACGCTTTCCATGTTTTAGCCATTTGTTTTCTTCTTAGACATGCTATGAAAGTTGACAACTGTTGATTCACTGTGCTTCAATTTTCCAGGTCATGGAACAACAGACTGTTTCAATAGCAAAAGCTGGTATAATTGCATCTCTTAATGCAAGGACTTCAGTCTTGGCTTGTGCAAATCCTAGTGGTTCACGCTATAATCCGCGTTTGTCTGTGATTGACAACATACACCTGCCTCCAACCTTGCTGTCCAGGTAAGATAATGCCTACCAACTTCCAAGTGCTGTGCAACTTTATGGTTTAGCAGGTTTAGAGGTCTTTTATACCATATTTAATTTTTATCTGGTCTAAAGGTCATTAATGCTATTGTATAAGTATTGCCTTGCCTGTGTTTCTTAATTTAGATGCTTAAAATGGTATATCTAGTTTCAAATGTAGTTGAAAGTGCTATTTTAATAGTCTGTGGTACTTATTGGCACTGTCTAGAAATTGATATGATATTGCTTGAAAAGTACAGGATCATTATTATGCGTTTTACAATTCCATCCTATTTGGTATTTGTTTCCCAGATTTGATTTAATCTACTTGATTCTCGACAAGGCTGATGAGCAGACAGATAGGCGTTTAGCTAAGCATATTGTTTCTTTACATTTTGAGGACACAGAGGTTTGGCGAACTCTTATGCTCTACCATGTTTAGGATTTCTTTATCCTGTGGTTTTTCAATTTAATCCCTTGCCTCTATTTGCAGATTGCTGAGCATGATGTCATAGATCTTGCTACATTAACAGCATATGTTAGCTATGCTCGCAAGAATATTCACCCAAAATTATCTGATGAAGCTGCTGAAGAGCTAACCCGAGGATATGTTGAAATGAGGAAAAGAGGAAATTTCCCAGGCAGCAGTAAAAAGGTGAGATGCATTTACTTTTTGTCTCCCCCATTCTTTTCTTTGTTAGTAATTTTTCTGTGTAATCATTGATTGCTAGATAGATAGAACCCTGAATTAATTAATTATGGATTAAGTACATGATCTAAGGCATACCAGCTTGCTAACTTTTTTCAATCCTTCTGCTGTGTTTTGATATGTCAACAGGTCATCACAGCAACACCAAGGCAAATTGAGAGTCTGATACGCCTTAGTGAAGCCTTGGCTCGTATTCGATTCTCGGAAACTGTTAGTCAGCTTAGATTTATCTTAACATCTAAATTGATTTCACTATGAACAGAATAATGACAACCCATTCTGATGTTTGTAGGTTGAAATGCAAGATGTAACTGAGGCATTCAGGCTTCTGGAAGTTGCTATGCAGCAATCAGCAACTGATCACTCCACAGGTAATGTTTCAGCCATGGTTCTTTATTGTGAATTCATTTTTCCCCATAAGAACAATCTAATAAATCCTTCCATTTTTTCTGTTTGTTCCTTTCTCTTTAAAGGGACTATTGATATGGATCTTATCACCACTGGAGTTTCTGCAAGTGAAAGGATGAGGAGGGAGAGTGTGTTATCAGCAACACGCAACATAATAATGGATAAGCTACAACTTGGGGGACCATCAAAACGATTGCTAGAGGTAAGCTGGTTTAGTAGATTTAAAGCTGGAAGCTTTCATTTAGTCCCCAAAGTTAACTTATGTCACATTGCTTGATTAATCCTGCAGTTACTGGATGAAATGAAGAAGCAAAACTCTGGCACTGAAATTCACCTTCATGATGTGAGAATCCAAGCCTCTTTCTTGCACACTCCATTATAAATGAATATGATCAAACTGATGAAAAACCCTTTTTTGTCATTTGTCTTTATTTGGCCAATTCAGCTAAGAACTGCAGTTGCAACTCTAGCCAGTGAGGGATTTGTTGTTCTTCATGGTGACAGCGTGAAGAGAATGTGAAAATGTGAAAGCTACAAAAAAGACCGAAACTATCAAAGTCGAACGAAATAGCCAGCCAATGTGCTAACCACCGTGAATGCTGCCTTGTGACTTCCGAGATACCCTCTGCGAAAGACATTTACTCTTAAGGTATCACTTGGCCTGTGGTGGACTTAAAGAAGAGAATTGAGTGTTAGGTATGTCATTTAATTTGTTGACTGTGACGTGTATCATATCCTTACCAGCTGCTAGTGTAATACCGGAGCTTATTCTTGTCCATGTCTCTCTTCTTTTAAGATGTCTAAATTAATGTTTTTAAACGATAACAATTAAGTACTAAGCAAAGGGTGTTTAATTTCCTTTTCATTGGCTACATCCAGAGAGGCTTTTATGAGGTGGATTAGATTGAATAGGAAAAAGTTTGTTCTTGAGGGTACGTGATATGGTGAAAACCTAAACCAGAATTTTAGGTTCAACCTAGGCAGATGGTATATATGGCTCAACTGTACTAGCTTTACAATACTTTAGATAGATAGAAATTTACCAAATGCTTTAAGTGCCATTTTAAATTATATTGATATGATAAATAAACGAGGGAAGTGGTTAAATTTTAAATTGTGATCTCTTAAAACTAAAGATCCATTTTGGGTTTTTCGAATCGGATGATATAAGTTAAAATTTGAATTATTTAAATAATTATTCTTAATGCGATTAATAAGGAATTTAGAGATTAAATTAATATTTGAATTTAAATTAATCTTATCATATTGGATGTGGATAAAATTGAATTTGTTGAAGGTTTATAAAATAATCATTTTACGCTATACAAGACTATCTTCATCCCAAAAGCTTTGTTATTGAAAAATTTTTAAAATGGAATAATTGTAATTATTTCTGCAAATATTATCAGAATATTTTGTGAAAAAATTTTGAAGAATGAGAAGTTCTTTCTATGAATTGAAATCATAATTGTAAATATTTAAATTTTAGATATTTCCCTTTTAGAAAACTCATTAAATAGCATTATAATCAACCTTTTCTATTCTTTTAAACAGATTATATTCATTAAATTGATTAAGGGCTTAGTTAAAATAATAAGCGGGTTGATTATTGAAATTCAAAATTAAATCGGATTTAAGCTGTTTAATATATATATTTACTTATTTTAAATATATTGTGTATAAATTAAATATATATTATTTTATATAATATATGTTATTTTTAATTTATTTCAAACAGGAAAAAAATCAATTAATCAACTTAAAATTAAATTGATTCAAATAAGGCAATTAAAAACAATATCAGATTATTACTATTGAAAGTTCATCAATTAAATCAATTATGTATAAAAGCCAAACAAACAACTAATTTTTGAACCCCTACCATCAAATATATTTAGGTCTAAATATTTAAAAAACTCACTTAAAATAATTAAAAAACTCAATTCAGTTATTTGATTGAAAATTGCAATCAATTAAGCCAGATATAATTTTCCATTAGAACGCTTAACGAGCCATTGAATGATGATGATCTAGTAGTAATAGACATAGAAAAATGATGATATGGTAGCTGACATAGTGTTTCTGTGAAAATTTGTTGACATAGAGAGATTTATTTACTTTTTAATTATTTATTAATGGCTTAATTGATTTTAATTTAAAAACTATTGAAATATTATAACAAGTTTAGAAATTTATAAAAAAATGTAGAAAATTATAATTTATTAAAAAGGCTAAAAAGTGGTTAAAGTTCATGAGCTTTTTCAAGAAAATCAGTCAAGCCGCTATAATTATTTTTGGTACTCAATTGAGTTTTTAAACATAAAAAATTCAATTAATAAAGTCCTTTGACTGCTAAAGAGCAAAGACAACTATTATGGGGTTATTTTCGTCATATGGCACAAAGAATTGTGTAATATTTGAGTAAAAATATAAGTTCGAAAAATAGTTTGAAAAAAAATAAATATTGCCCAAACCTATTTTTCGAGTTTAATATTTTGCCCAAATCTCTCAAATTTTGTGCAGACTTTCGAGTATAGATAGATAACTCGACCATAAATAGTTGTATTCGTGACCCAAAAACCAACTCAATTATTTTCAATTAATTTACTCGATTAATTACAGTTTTCAATTTTAAAATTAATTAAAATTTAATTATTTTTACAGGGATTATTTTAGCCTGGTCATATACTTATTACCATTTTAATTTTCAACAATAATTTTTACAGGGATTTTTTTGGCATGATCATATATTTATTTCCATTTCATGTTTCAACCAATAACCATCACCTGGCAGTAAAATGTTAGGATTAACTTTTTACAGAAAAAGAAAACAGATGAAAAGGAATCTTAAGACAACTAGAACGGCAAAAAAGGAAAAGGCTTACGTGGAAGATTGTGGTAGTAAGGAAGTAGAGGACGAAATCTCTACAATCTACAAACACCATCTCCCGGTTTCCTTATTTTTTTTTTTTTTTCCGTGACCGTATTTTTCTTTGGCTTTTACTACGCGCTGAATTATTTGAACTCCACAAACCAATCCAAAAGCAAAAATTACTCTCTCGAGAGAGATCCATCTCGCTCTGCTTTTTCTCGTGTGATCGGAAAAAAAATCAACAGTCATCGAACGAAGTTGGAACTCGATGGGAGACCGTGGAGGAGGATGCTGCCCTCCGATGGATCTGTTCCGTTCGGAGGCGATGCAATTGGTCCAGCTCATTATCCCCATGGAGTCCGCTCACCTCACCGTGTCTTACCTCGGCGACCTCGGTCTCATTCAATTCAAAGATGTCTGTACACTTGTCTTTTTACTTGTCCGACACTTCTTCATGCTTTGTCTTTTGATGGATGCTCAGTTGCTATCGAAATCTTTAGTCTCTCTTTGTTCTACTTCGGAATTGAACCGGATTATCGGTGCTTGAGTCTTTTATTTTAGTTCATGGCAGCCCTAGACTTGAACTATGTGCCGGAAATTCTTTGTAGTTGAGATCGGTTTATCGGATTTTTTTTAATGAATGCTACTGCTAGGGTTTTTTTTTATACATCAATTTCTTTCTTTTTTACTTTCTTTTAAATAAATTTTCATGAGAAGCTAGTTTTATTTTACTTTTCTCTCAAGATTTGATGGATCAATCGGTGGAGATTTAGGATTGATTTTTTTTTTTTTTAAATTGTGATATTTTGCAGCTCAATTGGGATAAGAGTCCATTTCAGCGAACTTATGCTGCTCAGGTATTTTCTTTGCTGCTTTTCAGTAGTATGTTTGATATATTCGCAATTAACACATTCTGATGCTGCTCGTTCTTTCTTTTGCTTCTACTTTAAAGAGCTACACTATCGGGAATTTTATGCTAGTAGAAATTTCACTGGCTCAAAAATGTTGGCAATAAATAATATTAGATTTCTTGAACCAAATCTACTGCATCACGTAACCAAAATGTCAGTTTGATGTGTTGCATGCACTATATAGCATATGCTGGTGTTTAAGGAAGTCCTAGAAGAGTTCAACTGATGTTTTAGGATCTCAAATGATGGATGTTTGTTGAGACAGCGAATCTTATCCTACTGCCTTTCTATTGTTTTGGAATTACTACAGTTATTTGAAAAAACAATATTTATCATGCTATATTTTGTTCCCATAATTCAGCCACCTCCCCATTGCATTTTTGGTCATTGTTTGTTAACATCTTTTTCTCATGAAGATTAAAAGATGCGGAGAGATGGCACGCAAGTTACGTTTTTTCAAGGAGCAAATGCTAAAAGCGGGCTTCTCCCCTTCAGCAAAATCTTTGGGAGAAACTAACATTTGTTTTGATGACTTAGAGGTACAACATCTATTACCTAGAAATGTTTTGTTTTGTTTTATTTTATTTTTAGGTACGACATCTATTAAGTAGAATGTTTAATTTTCTTTTTCTTTTTTTAAATTGAAATCAATTTTCTTTGTTATATTTTAGGTGAAATTTGGAGAACTTGAGGCGGAACTGGTTGAAATGAATGCAAATGGTGACAAATTGCAACGTGGTTATAATGAGCTGCTTGAGTATAAGCTTGTTTTGCAAAAGGTATGCTTTGTTTGCTGCCCTAATCAGATGGTTTTTGTGATGGATCACTTCCTTGTTACTACTATTGTTTTTACATGTTGAGAAACAGTAACACACATGTGGTCATTGAAGTTGCTATTTTTGCAGTAAGGTTATATATGTTTTAATGAGTAAAACAATTCATAGTTGAGACACTGAGCTAGTAATTGGATAGTCTATAAACAATGTTTTTTCATATTCTCTTAGATAGAAAGTTAATTTGATTCTGTAGTTTTTATGTTATATTATGTTCTTGTTATATCTTACTGGTGTTGAATGTTAACTTACTCTTATTTGTACATCAATTATTTTTCTCAAAATAATTTTCACTATCTCTACAATCAAGTGGATATCTCTTTTTAAAGTTTCATTTGCTTTCAGCTTGTAATGCTTTATAATTATTGCATAAAATGCTAACTTGTTTTTCTATTTAGGCTGGTGAGTTTTTTACTTCTGCTCAACGCAGTGCTACAGCTCAGCAGAGAGAAATGGAATCACAGCAAATGGGTGATCAAACCCTAGAAACTCCTTTATTGCGTGAGCAAGTATAGCACCATCTTTCTTTCAGTATCCTCTACTATCTACTTATCTATCTATAATGTCATACCTTCACTTATAAAAATCTCCCTGTTATTTGTAGGAAACCGCAACAGATTTATCAAAGCAAGTGAAATTGGGGTTTATTACTGGTCTTGTTCCTAGGGAAAAATCTATGGCATTCGAGAGGATTTTATTTCGTGCAACCAGGGGTAATGTGCTCCTCAAGCAGGTTCCTGCAGAGGAACCCATCACCGATCCTGTTTCTGGAGAGAAGGTGAAAATTGTTTTTATGGCACTAATGATATTTTTGAAGTATTTGCATCACAAAATGCTGATGGATATCACACACTGCACATGAAAGAATGTTTCTTATATTTTTATGTTACTCAAATGTGCAAAGTCTTTATCATGTTCTGCAGACAATTAATTATTTATTTGAATACCTTAGGTTTTTTGTTGTGAAAGAGTATCGAACAAAGTTCTTGTGCAGGCAACGTGCCATTTATTTGAAGAGCCTAGATTTTATGTTCTGAAACATTATCAAACAAAGAATTTTTTGCTTTTATTCATGACCATAACCACAGACTATCTCAACTCTGAAATCTCAATGCTGAAAGAACTGAACTTAGTATAGGGTGATATTGTATATATATATTGTAATTTTTCATGTAGACCGAGCTAAAATTTTAATAAAAGTTCTGATTGATCCAATTGTTGGTTTTTTTAGTTTGGATTGTTTACTGGTTTCTCTTCGTGATGTATATTAAAACTTATTTAATTATTCTTGTAATTTTACTCTTGTATGTTAATGTGTCATTTGTCTTCATCTTTTAGAAGAAAAGATAAATAATATTAGCCTAGTAAGAATGAAATGAAACCCAGCTGGACTCATAAAATTCATGGATGATCACAATGCAGATATAAATTAACATCTCATGCCATTGTATTTGCTTCTAAATAAAGTAATGTGATACTATTTCCTTTATATTTTTCTAAACTAAGAACTTTTGCATTTGACATAGAAGTGTTTTCTTCAATAAACATGTATAAAAATATTGTGTAACAAAACAGAGTTGAAATATGACTCCATTTGTATTTTTTCTATCTACACCACTAGATGTGTTTCCATGTTCATTAATATGTGCATGTATGCAAATAGCAAAGCATCAGCTGGAAATGTTAAAGCTGATTTAATTTTCTAGTTTATGAGAACAATACAACTCTTGGTGTACGATTTATTGTGTAATCCACTCTGGTCGTGCTTATGTGTGTTGTTTAGGCGAGCTTAGCATTCTGAATTATGGACTTGTGAAGAGTATATCATTGTCTAATCTTATACCAAGTTTTCTGTTGTATTTGATTTGAATGTTAATGTGCAGATGGAGAAAAATGTATTTGTGGTTTTCTACTCTGGAGAAAGGGCAAAAAACAAAATTCTCAAGATATGTGAAGCTTTTGGTGCTAATCGTTATCCTTTTGCTGAGGACCTAGGCAAACAAGCTCTCATGATTACCGAGGTATGGATTATTATTATTTATTTAAACTATCACTTTGTTGTATTTTCCTAATGTTTGGCAGACTGCTGCTTGTTTGTATATTTTTTTTGTTCCTGTAGGATATCCCAGGCTGTCCAGTTCTGTATTAAGTAGAATTTCTGAATATGCCTGTATCCTAAATCTTTTCTTCCACAGACCACTCTTTCAATATTACTTCTTGATGAGGAACATCCACTCCTCCCCTCTTGTTCCAGGTATTTTGATGCATCATGGGAACTTGAATCTTTTTTGCATTTCAGGTTTCTGGAAGGATTTCAGAGCTAAAAACCACCATAGATGCTGGATTGCTTCAACGGGACAACCTATTGCGGACTATTGGAGATCAGTTTGAGCAATGGAACCTTAAGGTCTGCTTGAACTTTAAATAATGCTACTTGATGGTCATCTTTTATCAGCTTTTTATAGATTATGTAACATATGCTTATATTTTCCTCTTGCACATGAGATGCATTGAGGACTGATGTTCTAAATTGTCGAGATTAAGTTCAATGAGTAAACCATATTTTCTTTAACTCCTGAAGGTTAAAAAGGAGAAATCAATCTATCACACTCTGAACATGCTTAGCCTTGACGTAACAAAAAAATGTCTTGTGGCGGAGGGATGGAGTCCTGTTTTTGCCACAAAACAGGTATTAGTTTTCTGCCACTTGTGCTTTACATTTCAATAGTTGTTTCTTTTATATATGTAGTAGATTAATTATGTACAAGTTTGCAATTTTATGGTGCAGATTCAGGAGGCACTGCAGAGGGCTGCATTTGATTCCAACTCTCAAGTTGGAGCCATTTTCCAGGTTTTGCATACAAGAGAATCACCACCTACCTACTTCCGCACAAATAAATTTACTTCTGCTTTTCAGGAAATTGTTGATGCCTATGGGTAAGTTCACAGTAAGACTGAACTTATATTGTGTTTCAGAGCAAAAAGAAAACCAGATATCCATCGTAAATGATGCCCATATGTGCTGAGTCTATGTGTCTGTTTATCCTAATAGACTTACACATACACTTTTTAGGCATTTTCTTTATATTGATTTGGCCTTTTATTATTTGCTTATATATAGGCTGCATGTCCAAGCTAAATATGAGCATTGATGTCCTTTAAGCTAGGGAATTAGGAGCTTACATTTTATCTGTTGCTTTCCACTGTAATTCAATGCAATGATATTCAGAAGAGATAAGATTTAGAGTACAGCTTGTTCTTATTAAGGAGATATTAGTAATGACTTGATTAATAAATTATTGGTTGCCGATCTGCATACGTCAGAAAATAGATATTATGGCATAAGTGCTCTTCCTATTTCATTCCTGAAGAAGAGAGTAAACAGTATTCTTTTGTGTGTTATTTGACCTATACTTGTACTGTTGTACATGTTATATTCTTGTTATGTATCCAGTTTTTATTTCCTAGTGGTAAATTCACCTTATAATAGGGCTCCTGCACTGGTTTCCTTTTTGGGAGTATGTGTTTTGTCTGTATGTTCTGCATTAATATCCTTGCTGATTTAATTGCAGGGTGGCAAAGTATCAAGAAGCAAATCCCGGTGTATACACTATTGTTACATTCCCTTTTCTTTTTGCTGTCATGTTTGGTGATTGGGGGCATGGAATATGCTTATTACTTGCAACATTATATTTTATTGTCCGGGAAAAGAAACTTTCTAGTCAGGTAATCTCTTGTGGTACATTAAAGAAAGAAAAAAAAAAAAATTGAGGGCACTTACTCCTCCATTCTGTTTTTCCTTGAAGTTATAGAAAGAAGAAATATATTTTTAATTGTACCTCCGTAAGATAATGACTTGGAAAGCCCTTTGTCCCATTGAATTTGGACAAAATAGTTTCAAGTTAAATCTTCCGCTTTGAGACTTGTTTTACTTTTTGTTTGTGTAAGAGTTCTGTATATTAGCCTCCTTTTTACTTGCTATGTAACTGCTACTAATTTCTCAGTCTCATGAATTATTAAATGCTGAATCTACAAGATTTCTATACGATTTAGTTGGGCTACAAATGTCATTAACCACCTCTTAATTTCATCTTAAATTTGCTAATATGGTAAATAAACACATGGCATTATACTACATGAACTTTTTTGCTTTATTTTGTTAACAAAAGAGATTGGTAAACATTGATGTGTACTGTGAACATCATCATATCATAGAATTTGTGGTAACATGACCTTGCCTTGTTTGAGCTTTTGGTTTGAAGGGTTACTTCCAAGATAGAAGGACCTGTTAGTTTTCCCTGTTTGTGATTGTTACCTTTATTGGTCTATTGTCTCTGTGGGTGGAACCTAAGTGAATTATAATTCTTGGAATCTGCAGAAGCTTGGAGATATCACAGAAATGACTTTTGGTGGTCGTTATGTGATTATGATGATGTCACTCTTCTCTATTTATACTGGTTTGGTCTATAATGAATTCTTCTCTGTGCCCTTTGAATTATTTGGCCGCTCAGCTTATGCTTGCCGCGATCTCTTTTGCCGGTATTTCACTTACACTTCTGTTGATACCAAATGTTTTAGAAGCCTCCTATTATGGTATAAGTCCTTTGTAACAGCTTTTTGACTGCTTTTTATCTAGAGATGCGACTACTGTTGGTTTGATTAAGGTTCGCGACACTTACCCCTTTGGAGTGGATACTGCATGGCATGGTAGCCGTAGTGAGCTGCCATTCCTGAACTCTCTGAAGATGAAAATGTCAATCCTTCTTGGGGTGGCTCAGATGAACCTTGGAATTATTTTGAGTTACTTCAATGCAATATTCTTTCGTAATAGTCTGAACGTCTGGTAAGACTGATATGCCAATCAAGATATTAGCTTTTCCATTTTCTAGGGATTTTGACGTGACTGCTAACTGAAAGCTTGTCTTTGCTCATGTGTTACTCAGGTTCCAATTTATTCCCCAGATGATATTTCTGAACAGTCTGTTTGGTTATCTGTCATTCCTTATCATTGTGAAATGGTGCACTGGTTCACAAGCTGATTTGTACCACATATTGATATACATGTTCCTGAGTCCTACTGATGAACTGGGTGAAAATCAGCTTTTTCCTGGCCAAAAGATAACTCAGGTTATTTCTCGTACTTTAAAAAATATATATATATATATCATTCATTGCAGGGATTTTCATCTAACTTGATATTCTTGTGCATTTCTTTCCAGCAAGTGCTGTTATTACTTGCCCTGGTTTCTGTGCCATGGATGCTATTACCAAAGCCTTTTCTTCTAAAGAGACAACACGAAAATGTATTTATGCTCAACTTTCTCGATTTCTCATATTTTAAGTTTTATTTTCATCCTTGTCCCATCACTTATTATATGCACTTTTTTCTCAGAGGCACCAAGGCCAATCCTACGCACCGCTCGAAAGTACAGATGAAACTCTCCTTTCAGTGGCAAATCATGATTCCCATGGTCATGACCATGAGGAATTTGAGTTTAGTGAAGTCTTTGTGCATCAACTGATCCATACCATAGAGTTTGTGCTTGGTGCAGTTTCAAATACAGCTTCATACCTTCGTTTATGGGCCCTCAGGTATGTCATTAGTAACTTAATTGATGCTGAGACTTCACTTGGTTTTGCTTGAAGTAACACCGTCTCTAAATTTTACTTTCTGCTTTGCGTTTCAAAAAGATCTTATCTTCTGATGAGTCTCGTTTTGTCAATTCTGATTCAAATCTGAAAATCTGACTTGATCAATTTGAACCAAACCCAACATAATCTGAGTTTACCATAGAAGTCAACAATCCAAATCCGTCAGACACGAATCCAAATTAATCCAAACCTGAAATGATGTGAACCTAAAGTTACCATAGATTAGAATGATCAAGATTTGTAATGACCCAACCCGAAAAAATCGAGCCTCAAACATGAATTACCTGAACCCCGAACAACCTGAATTTGAAATGGCCCAAATCTGAAATGCTCTGAACTCGAAATTGACCCAAACCTGAATGACCCGGAGTCAAAATTGACCCAAACTGAAGTGACCCAGATCAAAACTTAACCCATCCCGCTCGATTGACAGGTTTAGTGTGTTCTACAAATGTTTTTTTTTTTAACCAATGATGTCTGATTTAAGTAAAGCCTAACTGCAAACTGCACCATGTTTGTTCATTCTTTTTGCAGTCTCGCTCACTCAGAGTTGTCAGTTGTGTTCTACGAGAAGGTTCTTCTTCTTGCTTGGGGGTATGTCTTGCACATTTTCCATGCTTACGAATTCAACCCATATACATATATAGGCACTTTGTATCTTATGATATCATATTGTTCTTATGATTCCATCCATTTCTTCTTTTACATTCTAAGTGTTCTCCGAGTCTGTAGATCTAAAGGCATATGCATGATGATATTGCCATTTTTGCTTGCTGCAGGTATAACAATATAATCATCCTCATTGTCGGCATAATCGTCTTTATTTTCGCAACTGTCGGTGTGTTGCTAATCATGGAGACCCTCAGTGCTTTCCTACATGCTTTGCGACTTCACTGGGTTGAATTCCAGAACAAATTCTACGAGGGAGACGGTTACAAGTTCTATCCATTTTCATTCGCATTGCTCGATGATGAGGATGATTGATGCGATGCACCGAATCGAATACAAAAGAATGTATGTTGAATGGACTTGAGCGTGGATAGGTAAGAAGTTATGTTGATTTTTTCATTTAAACATGACGAAAATTGGGGATATAGATGTACCCTATATAGTTGGAGTTGAGGAGGCTTTTATTAAAGCCGCCTAAGGACACACTGCTTCTTTACCCCTCCAGTTGATAAGTAGTTTGTTATTGGAAGCAATAAATGGCCTACTGCTTGGGCTGGTATTTATATGTGGTATTCAGCTATGTATGAAATGATACTTGATTTAATTTATTTTTCCATTTAAATTTTATGAAAAATTCTAGTTGCTCTGGTTCTATCAACTAGACATCATGTCTTTATGAGAAATTATATTTTATGGAAAATATAGTATATGAAAATTATTTTTTAAACTATAGATAAATTTGAAAAGATAGCGTAGTATCACCATATAACAAAAGCGAGGGATAAATTCTCATAATTATTTTTGGTTTAATGTGTAATTTTATACTCAAATTAAATTTTCATAAATTAATAACACAATTATTAAAATGACATTATTTTATGTTTATATTGTACACAAATAATTATATTTACCTAATATAAAAATAAATTATTGTATTTATTTATTCAAATGTGTATGGTTGAATCAAAATTAAATTTGTATGTATATATGTGAATCACAGTTAAAGTTTTACATACATAATTGCACTAAAGTTTATGTATTAACTTGTATATTGAATTAAAATTCACATATAATTACAAGATTTTGGTAGAATTGACAAAAAGAAGGCTTGGGGTCATGAATACCTAAGTTCAAGACTCATATGCATAACTATATACATGTGATTTCAAGATCAGTTTTAGTCTATATTGTTCCGGTTCCTACATGTGAATTTAAGTTCAATTAGTAAGTTCTAGTCTATATTGTTCTAATTTTTAATCTATTTGAATTGCAATTGTATGACCCAATTTTACCCCAATTAAAGCCCAAACAACAAACCGAAATAAAATCAAATCAAACCCAATTAACCAAGCCCAAGTAACCTTAACCCAACTAGACCACTAAACCGACCACTAACTCCACCACTCCACTAACTCCACCACCCCACTAAACCGACCATTAACTCCACCACTCCACTAACTCTACCATCCCACTAACTCTATCACCCCACTTGCATGCATAAGTTGTAGAATTTGGCTATAAAAGCCATTCAAAACCATTGTAAAGGGGGTTGGGTTTTTTTTTTCTCTCTTCTGTTTTTCGGATAGTTACGGATACACGAAAAATCAAGTACGCAAAAAGAAAAGAATTTTGAGACAGATTCAAAATATTCAAGGTGTTATTTTGTTCTTTTTATTCATTTTTTACACTTGTTTTTAAGAATAAACGCGAAAATACGAAAAAAGAGGTAGAAACGTACCCATTTTGAAATCGTCGGAAAAAAGAAGCTTTTTTAGTTTCGGCCGTTGTGTACTGCGGTGCCGCAGCAGCCCGTTTTGGAGGGTGGGGATATTTTCCCTTTTAGCCCCTCCTTGTTACTCGCAAGTTCTAATTGGTCCATCTTTTTAATTTTATTTTGATTTTGCCCAGATGCTTGTTTTAAATTCAATTTAGTCCCTATTCGCTTTTACTTTCAAATTAATTATCTCTAAATATATATTTTATACTTACTGTTTTAATGTGGCCATTACCATTATTGTTTTTAATATTTTTTTCCCCTTTTACTTTATTACTATTACTAGGTTCGTTAGCATTATTAGCATCATTTTATTATTGCCACTATTTTACATGTATTATTATTATAAAATCGTCTTTTTATATTACTATTTATTATTCCTATTTTCATTACTATTATTTTTTATCACTATTATTACATATATATTATTACTATAATTATACTTATTATAATTACATTTATTTTTACTACTACTATTATTTTATTATTACCACTATTAATTCTAATATTATTACTATTATTTTCTTATTGATATTTTTATTTTTCTTTTTTCAAAATTCATAAAAAAAAGGGTTTCACAAAGGTAATATTTCGTGTTTGGAAGTTCGAGAAATTGTGCCCAATTGTGCTGGGCTTCCATTTTTCGTTCGTCTGGATCACTAAATATTCTTTAAAGATTTTGACCATGTTTTTGAAAATAAGGCAATGTTTCGTGTTTGGAAGTTCGAGAGATTCGTGCCCAATCGTGCTGGGTTTCGATTTTCTATTCGTCCAAACAACTAAATATCCTTCAAAGATTCTTTATCGTGTTTTCCTAAATAAGGCAATATTTCATGTTTGAAAATTCGAGGGATCGTGCCCAATCGTGCTGGGTTTCGATTTTTTAGTTTGACCAAATAGCAGAATACCCTTTTTTTTTAAATCGGATGCATGGATTTTGGAAATCATAGAACGATCTTAGTATTGAGGGTTTGAAACATCGTGTCCTATCGTGCTGGATGTGGTATTTCATCTTTTCAGAACAAGAGAGTTTCGATATCCAATGCGAGTAATCCAAACATTTTTAAAGATTCATATGTTAAAAATTTCTAATTTTCGATATTAAGGACATTAATCAATCAACACGGTACCAATTTTGGGCGCTATGAGGTGCTAATCCTTCCTCGTATGTAATCGACTCGAGCCCGCTTTTCTTAAAATCAGTAGACCAAAATGTTTTCTAAAGTGACCCAATCACACTTCAAAAAGATTGGTGGCGACTTCGTTTTCTTTTTAAAGTCGACCGCTTTACAAAAAATTGTTTCGACGACTTGGCGACTCCAATCGGGACCCTACCGAGAGTCAAGCCGTAAAATTGGTTGATTAATGTCCTTTTATCAAAAATAAAATTTTTTCATTTTTCATTTGCATGAGTCTATGTCGCGTAATATATCTCGCTTTGGTTTGAGACACATAGAATATTTTTGCATTCATATTGCATGACCGTTGTAGCCACACCCTTAAGTGGGAGCAAAATCTATGCCTTCGTGAGGTTTTCACCTCCGCATGGGCTGGGGATCGCCTCGGGATACATCCGTACCTATGGTTCCGTGAGGTTTTCACCTCCATGGCCATAGGGAAATGTATTCTCGAATCGAACTCAATCAAGATGAGCCTATAATGAGTGAGGATTGAGGAATCTGCTGGTTCAGGTACCTTTTTTTTTAAGAACTAAACCACATGTAGAAAACTTAAGGGCCTACCCTAGGTAGAACCATGTCAAACCCTAGTGGTCACCCTGATAGGCTCTATGTTATTTATTTTTCTTGTACTGATGGGTTTTATTCTGTCTCGATTGCATTGCATTCACATCATAGAAAAGAGGTGTTGATTTCAAATTCGATTACTAAATAGAAAAGTTGGTCATAAGAAAATGGATTTTTTGATAAAGTGGATTATAATACGGTCATCCGAATATAGTCCAAGTGAATACAACGAGAGAAGACTGATAGTCCGTGAAGGAATACAAGACCTTATCACCCAGGGATTCAAGTTGACAAGACTATTCGAAGATTACTACGTCTCGGCATTCTTGAAAAAGCTAACAAGTGAACAGGAGTAGCGGTCCAGATCAAGCAAAAGGAGTTAGAGGAAGTATCTATTAGAATTTTACAAGACTTGACTTTTGCGAAGAAGGGATTCATGTTTTCACTTGGACTATGAGGACAAGGCCGTATGCAATCCGTTTGTGTAAAGAAATTTATTTTCTAGTAAAGTTTTTCTAATGTAATCAATTGAGTCAATGCCTCTTTTTTTTGCATTCATTCATTTGCATTGCATTTCATGCATTTGCATTGCATCACATCATTTGCATTAAATATCATAAGACAACCCTTTTAATTAGAGGTTGTATTATAGTGACCCTGGAACATCATTACTACACACGAGTGTAGAAACGGCTAAGGATATAATGAAAACCTTGAGCATCAACGCCGTATTCGAATAGGGAACGAATGAAGGAAACCTAGGAGACATTCGCCCCCATGAGCCTGAAAGTGTTTTGAATAACTGGACTGTGAAGGAAACTCCTGTAGTTTTTAGAGCTAACACAGAATAATGTTCAAAACACACTTGTTGTTTTAAGCCTAGAAACAATAAGAATCTTTTGTGAAATAGGCTCATGTTCAAATATTTTTATTTTCAATAAAAAATGCATTCTTGTGTTTCATGCCGAGCAAATATTTTTCATTTTTTTCCATGTCATACTATACATTCTTTTGTTTTTTGGGATGTCTTCCATTCTTCATCATCCTAAGAATCGCTTATTCTTTGAATTTACCTTCGTACCTACGATAGGTACCCGATATCAAGACATGAGCAACGTGTTCATGACTCCTTTTAAGTGAAATATGGGGCTAAAGGGATCCGAGGATTTTGAAAATGTCAAGATTGTAACTTATCTTTTGATTTGTTAAAGATGGTAGAACAAAATGAAAATAGACTTTCTTGTACAAAGGGTCAATAGACATTGTGAGTTTGGGAAATGAGTGAAGATCAAGCCTTGCTTACCACGTAAACAAAGCGAGATGTCATTGAGTTATTCCAGAATTCAAAGATGTTTTTGCATGATCGCATCAAGATATTCCTAGGCACAAGGAAACTATGGAGTGTTCAAAAGGCACATGTTAAGAGTTTTTCGATATCCGTGTCGATTACAAGTTTCAAGCACTGTTGGTCTACCATGAAAAGGAGATTGTGTCAGTTATGCCATAAATGCCAAATAGAGGAAGACAAGACTTATGTACTTCCTCCATATACGTGGGGCATAGATGTTACGGGAACGATCTAGTCAGAAGCTTCTAACAGACATCGTCATCTTTCCGATTGTTAATTACTTCATTAAGAGAGTGAAGGTCGCTTCATATGCCAAAAGTTACATGTCTAAATATAATGTCAAAGTTGACAGTTTGTTTAAAGATCAGACACCATATCAGGGCAAAAAAAAAAAAAAGAAAGAAAGAAAGAAGAAGAAAGAAAGAGAGAGAAGGGAACATCCAAAAGATTTTTTTTTGAGACTTGTAAATATTGGCATAGAGAAGTTACCATTTACCCTCTTTGCTTCTCGAGTATTGGTTAGGACCTCCACCGGGGCAACGCCTTTCTTATTGATGTAACACCCCTTACTTGTGTTCGACGACGAAGCAGTATGAGGCATTCTTGAGAGTACTGAAACACTTACAGATTATTTAAACCATTTATCACTCAAATATCAAAATTGATTATAAAAGTTCCTTTAACGAACCCTTGAAGTCCAAATCATGCATTGAGATTGGGTGGGACTAAATTAGAATCGATAATTTTTTTTAAATCCTTAAATTTATCTCATTTACAAGGGTCCCACGCCTGTGGCTCATATAGCCGTGCCTATAGGGCGATAACTCTCTAACTTGCATCGTGGAGAAACTTGAGTCACACGGCCTTAGTACACGCCTGGTGTTGCTTGGTCGTGTGGTAAAGTTAATTTTCATAAATTATGCTATTTTTCAAGCCATATTTCTCACTCATTTGATCCTTATTCTTCACCCACATTTAATACATACAAAACCAATTTAAGATATTCAATCGAGCCTTATACTTAATACGATTTGTTAGTCGTACACTTCATATAAATAAGAAGAAACATATATAGGCTAAATTCTCATTAAATTTCTCTTGTACTTGTACTTTTTCATCCTATGTATTCATATAGCATATAACAATCACACCTCTGTTTTTCATATACATTTTATAACAATTTGTCTTGGTTTCAAACTACTTCATATTTGAGTTTTACTTATCCAATCATTTGAAACATCATCTTTATACATATAGTGCACTTGAGATGCAAAATTCTATAATTATGAATGAACACATTTATCAAACACATTCCATGTTTTTATATATTATAGTCTCATATTTTCATGTATCATTTACCATCATTTTCTCGTATTTTGACAAATACATATAACAACTCATAATCATGCAATTCACTAACTCTTCCTCGCCAATTACAATTTAAATTGGCAACTCACTTATTGAGCCCAATTTCAATGTTCTCTAAAATCCATTAGGATGTATGTATCCATCAATAAATTCCATGTATGTATATCATCACCTCATATTTTCACATACATTTACTTTCCATATTATGAACTCAAATAACATTCACAAGATATACCAATACATTCCAAGTACATTTTCATAATATTTCATTTCAATTTAGATTATGTCATTTTAGAACTCTTCTCATTAACTCATTCGAATACCATTTCATACGGATAATACACTCAAGGGTGTACAAATATATAATCACAAATGAGCTCATTCATCAACCAAGTTCTATATTCATGTATCATCAACTCATATTTCCTTATATCACATAATTCTATATAACACTTACCAACTTCGTCAAATTAGTGAACGTCTTACGTAATTGTTCGCACCAAAGATGCATTAAATTTCACCGATGCCATAACATAGCCATGGTCTTTCATCTTAAACACGCATCACACCGATGCCATATTCCGATATGGTCTTACACGGAAATCACTTGTCACTTGTAGCCGGCTACCTCTTTTCACCGATCGTAGCCGAGCAACCACTTTTCATCGATCGTAGCCGAGCTACCACTTTCACTTGATCGGTAGCCGAGCTACCACTTTTCATCGATCGGTAGCGTGAGCTACCACTTTTCACTTTCACTTGTCTTGATCGATAAGTGTAGCCAAGCTATCACTTATCACTTGTTGTCATGGTTCAACCATGGTCTTTTCCATCAATTCGTCCTTGTCACCGAATCAAGTGCTTAATTCGATCATTTATTCAATTTTCATGCTTTTACATTATGCACGATTTTATCATCAATACATATGAAATAACACATCATGAAATTCATAAAATTAACAAATGATCACTAAAATTTAGCCATATAAACTCACAAGTTCAATTCTTGTATTATAACGATAATCATAATTTCATAATAAATATTCCAAATAAAATATTATATCAATTATAATCGAACATGTAATCAATTTATACACAAGTCATTCATATATTATTTTCCTCCTCCTCCTCTCCATCCACATCCTTAGTATAAACAACACACTTGTAAGTAACATTTTCTATAATTTTCACTATTTACTCATGTGAATATTCAAGCTGTCCATCTGTGTTATATTCACTAAAATATTTTTATCTCGAGCTACAGAGCTCTAAATTTCAAACCGTTAATTTTCTTTGAAACTAGACTCACATATGTTCTTACCATAATTTTTCCAGAATTTTGGTGTGGCCAATTAGTACAGTTTATTAGTTAAGTTCTCCCTGTTACACAGTCCTACTGCTCTGACCTCTCTTCACTAAAAATCAATTATCTCATAGTACGGTTTTCATATAGTGTTTCCGATTATTTATAATGAAAATAGACTCACTAAGGAATACAAACATATAAATTATAACTCATAATTCTTTTGTACAATTTTTAGTGAATTTCTAAAGTAAGAACAGGGGATCACGAAGTTGTTCTAAACCAGTCTTACAAAATTTAAATATCTCAATATGTAGACTTCCTTTACCTGCTTTGTTTCTTTTATATGAAAATAGACTCAACAAACTTTAATTCTATATCTTACTCAGCTTCTAATTCGATTTATAAAATTTTGGTGATTTTTCAAAGTTAGACAACTGCTGCTGTCCAAAACTGCTTTAGTATAACATGTTGATTTCTATTTTGTCTCAAATTCCACATTTCATACAATTCAATCTTTGCTCAATTAACCCCTCAATTTAGCTAATTTTCTCATTTAATACTTTTCTCTATCATTTGAAACTACTTCATAACCTTTGAAAATCAGAATTTTAACTCTAGGCCTTAATTTCAACTCTTTCACAATTAGGTCCTAAAATCAATTTCCATCAATTTTACTTAATAAAATCATCATATAACAAAATTAAAGCTTCAATTCAATATTTATTCATCATATTCTTCCAGCACTAATCCACATAAACTTTAAAAATTAGCTATAGAATCAAAAACTAATGACATAGTAAGTTGGACCCAATTGTAAAAGGCCAAAAACATAGAAATTTCAAGGAGAAAGTAAGAATTAAACTTACATGAAGCTTGAGTATGAAAACCAGCTTGAAACTCTCTCCCATGGCTGTTTTTCAGCTGAAGAAAATGAAGAGAAATGAAGAGAAATCTAGATAATTCTAATTTGGTCCCATACTTATTTAACTAATTTTTGGCAATTTTCCAATTTTACCCTTATTTCATCCATTTCCTGATTTTTCTCAGCTATTGCCGCCCAAAATATCTCCTTTGGGCTTATTTTCACTTTAGGTCCTTCCTCATTTGACAATCAGACTATTTAATCCTTTTAGCAACTTTTATACACTTTTCATTTTAGTCCTTTTATTTAATTAACCACCCAAACGTCAAAATTTTCTAACGAAATTTTAATACTACCTTATTGACATTCCTTAAATATTCATAAAATATTTATGACTCGGTTTATAACACCGAGATCTCGATACTTCTTTTCTCGATTTCTTGACCAAATAAATCTTTATAAAACACAATTTACTATTTTAAAACATTTTAAAAGCTACATTTGACTCGTAAATATTAAATAAATATAATCTACAAGTCCATTTCTCAGATGTGGTGGTCTCGAACAATTATTTTTAACATCACTAAAATTTGGGCTATTACAACTGATCTATGGGATGGATGCAGTCTTGCCTATTGAAGTTGGGATTCTTTTTCTTCAGATGCTGTCAGAGCTGAAGTTGGATAAAGCGGAATGGGTTCAATCTCGGTATGATCAACTGAATCTGACCGGAAAAAGATTAAGAGCCATCCGTCATAGTCAAATGTACCGAAGCGAATGATGCGGCTTACAACAAAAGTCTACCCAGAGAGGTTCATGAAAGAGACTTGGTATTGAAAAGATCCTCCCTATGCAAAAGGGCTTTAGGGGAAAGTGGATGCCTAATTAGGAAGGACATTATGTTGAAAAGAAGGTTTTTTGGAGAAGCATGGATACTAGTGAGATGGACAAAGAAAAGTCACCAAACCCAATTAAGACGGACCCACCAAGAACGCTTCGCTTATGATGGAAATAGGCCAAGGCAAAAACCCGCAAAGGGCGCCTTGAGTCCAAATTCAAATTCAAAAAAAAGAAATAAATAAAAAAATCAAAAAAAAAAGGAGAGGCCAAGGCGAAAACCCGCAAAGGGCGCTTTGAGACCAAAGGGGCTTTGAGTTGAAATCCCGTAAAGGGCGGCTCAAATTTTGAATAAAAGTGGGGCATACAGTAGTCTTGCTACATCTGAATTAACAATGATGAAGTATGTTTCATCTTGGGGCATCGACAAAGTACTCCGGATCCCTTAAGCACATATTGGGCTTAAATGGTCCTCAAGAAGTTTGAACAGAGAAGCTCAGTCGGCGATATCTGGGGGCCATCTTACCCATTCTTAATTTGCTCGTTTCAAAATACACTACCAATGAATTTCCTTTCTTGATTGCATTTGCTATCTTGTTTGTTTCGAGCTATGCTCCTAATTAATTTCTTTCTTGTCCATTATTATGATCTTTTCCAAGCATTTTTTCATTGAAATAATGATTATTGAACTAATAATGCTTTCACAAAAGAAGTTTTATGACACTCGAAAGTCTCTAAATAATACAAGAATCCAAACAGGACAATTATTTAGAACTAACCAGGTTAAAGGGCTCAGAGACTTGAGATAAGGGACTAAGCAGTGACGACATCTTCAGATTCGTTGTTAGAAGTATTAGCTGAACAAAGAAGACATACGTCAAGGATCACCTTAATAAGCAGCAAGCAATGACAGCCCAAGTGTAAAAAATGGAGCATTCTCATGACATTTGCATCCATTCATAACATTCATGATACATATGGTTAGGAGCATCTTTCATGACATCCTAATCATTTGACATAAGCATAGACCCCATGAAGTCAATTCTACAGGTAGGTTTCCCAAAGGACAATGTAGCAAAGTTGATGGGAGTTACAGAAGAGTACAGATCTTACCTCTACTGAGCAGGAGTAGAGCAGATCGAAAGATTGAAGCCTTATCTCCATTGAGCAGGAGTGGAGCAGGCTAAAGATAGTAGATCCTATCTCCACTGAGCAGGAGTGGAACGGATTGAAGACAACATATCCTATCTCCACTGAGCAGGAGTGAAGCGGATTGAAGACAATTAGATCTTATCTCTACTGAGCAAGAGTAGAGCAGATCGAAAGAATGAAGCCTTATCTCCACTGAGCAGGAGTGGAGCAGGCTAAAGATAGTAGATCCTATCTCCACTGAGCAGGAGTGGAGAGGATTGAAGACAACAGATCTTATCTCTTGAAAGGGAGTAGAGTAGATCGAAAGATCAAGCCTTATCTCTACTAAGCAGGAGGGAGCAGCTAAAGATAGTAGATCCTATCTCCACCGAAAGGAGTGGAGCGGATTGAAGATAAGATCTTATCTCTCTGAAAGGAGAGTAGAGCAGATCGAAAGACCAAGCCTTATCTTCACCGAAAGGTGAGTAGAGCGAGCTAAAGACAGAGATCCTATCTCCACCGAGCAGAATGGAGCGGATTGAAGATAATGATCTTATCTCTCTTGAAAGGTGAGTAGAGCAGATCGAAGATCAAGCCTTATCTCCACCGAGCGGTGAGTGGAGCAAAGCTAAGGATAGTAAATCCTATCTCCACCGAAAGCGAGGTGGAGCGGATTGAAGATAACGATCTTACTCTCTCTCGAAAGCAGAGTAGTAGCGGATCGAAAGACCAAGCCTTATCTTCACTAAGGTGAGTGGAGCAGCTAAGGATAGTAAATCCTATCTCCACCGAAAGGTGAGTGGAGCGGATTGAAGACAGCAGATCTTATCTCTACTGAGCAGGAGTAGAGCAGATCGAAGGACAAGTCTTATCTCCACTGAGCAGGAGTGGAGCAGACTAAAGATAGTAGATCCTATCTTCACTGAGCAGGAGTGGAGCGGATTGAAGACAGCAGATCTTATCTCTACTGAGCGGGAGTAGAGCAGATCGAAAGATTATAGCCTTATCTTCACTGAGCAGGAGTGGAGCAGGCTGAAAGAATAGATCTTATCTCCACTGAGCAGGAGTGGAGCAGATCGAAGAGCAGATCCTATCTCCACTGAGCAGGAGTGGAGCAGATCAAAAATTACAGATCTTATCCCCATTGAGCAGAAGTGGGGCAGATCTGAAGATTATAGCCTTATCTTCACTGAGCAGGAGTGGAGCAGGCTGAAAGAATAGATCTTATCTCCACTGAGCAGGAGTAGAGCGGATCAGAAGGCCACAAGTCTTATCTCCATGTATCGACAATGGAGCAGACTGAAGATTATAACCTTATCTTCACTGAGCAGGAGTGGAGCAGGCTGAAAGAATAGATCTTATCTCCACTGAGCAGGAGTAGAGCAAATCGAAGAGCAGATCCTATCTCCACTGAGTAGGAGTGGAGCGGATCAGAAGGCTACAAGTCTTACCTCTATGTATCGGCAATGGAGCAGACTGAAGTTTATAGCCTTATCTCCACTGAGCAGGAGTGGAGTAGGCTGAATATGCAGATCTTATCTTCATTGAGCAGGAGTGAAGCAGATCAAAAATTACAAGTCTTATCTCCATGTATCGACAATGGAGCAGACTAAAGATCTCAGCCTTATCTTCACTGAGCAGGAGTGGATCAGGTTGAAAGGAAGCAGATCAAAAATTACAAGTCTTATCTCCATGTATCGACAATGGAGCAGACTGAAGATCCTAGCCTTATCTTCACTAAGCAGGAGTGGAGCAGGCTAAAGACAGCAGATCCTATCTCCACCGAGCAGGAGTGGAGCGGATCGAAGATGACGAATCTTATCTTCATGTATCGACAATGGAGCAGATTCAAACCACTAGCCTAACCCCCTAAGCAGTAGGGTAACAGGCCAAAAATTACAGATCCTAATTCCCTAAGCAGTGTGGAGCAGATCGGATACGATGAGCTCTAATTCCCTAAGCGGTAGGGTAACAGCTAAAGAATAGCAGATTTTATCTTCACCGAACAGAGTGGAATAGATCTAACAAAATTTCTATACCTTGAAGATGCAATGGGTCAAAGCAAGACTACACAAGAGAAGAAGCGCCAAGAAATCAAGACTCAAAGAAAGCGGGTAAATTGGCTCCTTTAGAATCTTTGCTTTGTTCCTCATTACGACAAAGAAGCAAAGAGGGCGCTTGTATGACCCGATTTTACCCCAACCAAAGCCCAAACAACAAACCGAAACAAAATCAAACCAAACCCAATTAACCAAGCCCAAGTAACCCTAACCCAACTAGACCACTAAACCGACCACTAACTCCACCACCCCACTAAACCGACCACTAACTCCACCACCCCACTAAACCGACCACTAACTCCACCACTCCACTAACTCCACCATCCCACTAACTCTATCACCCCGCTTGCATGCATAAGTTGTAGAATTTGGCTATAAAAGCCATTCAAAACCATTGTAAAGGGGGTTGGGTTTTTTTTTTTCTCTTCTGTTTTTCGGATAGTTACGGATACACGAAAAATCAAGTACGCAAAAAGAAAAGAATTTTGAGACAGATTCAAAATATTCAAGGTGTTCTTTTATTTTGTTCTTTTATTCATTTTTACACTTGTTTTTAAGAATAAACAAAATACGGAAGAAGAGGTAGAAACGCACCCATTTTGAAATCGTCGGAAAAAGAAGCTTTTTAGTTTCGGTTGCTAGGTATCATGCGTGTCACAGTGACTTCGCTTTTGGAGGGTGGGGATATTTTCCCTTTTAGCCCCTCCTTGTTACTCGCAAGTTCTAATTGGTCCATCCTTTTAATTTTATTTCGATTTTGCCCTGTATGCTTGTTTTTAAATTCAATTTAGTCCCTATTCGCTTTACTTTCAAATCAATTATCTCTAAATATATATTCTTGTACTTCTTGTTTTAATGTGGCCATTACCATTATTGTTTTTAATATTTTTTCCTCTTTTACTTTATTACTATTACTAGGTTCGTTAGCATTATTAGCATCATTTTATTATTGCCACTATTTTACATGTATTATTATTATAAAATCGCTTTTTATATTACTATTTATTATTCCTATTTTTCATTACTATTAATTTTTATCACTATTATTACATATATATTATTACTACAATTATACTTATTATAATTACATTTATTTTTACTACTACTATTATTTTATTATTACCACTATTAATTCTAATATTATTACTATTATTTTCCTATTGATATTTTTATTTTTGCTTTTTTTCAAAATTCATAAAAAAGGGTTTCACAAAGGTAATATTTCGTGTTTGGAAGTTCGAGAAATTGTGCCCAATCGTGCTGGGCTTCGATTTTTCGTTCGTCTGGATCACTAAATATTCTTTAAAGATTTTGATCATGTTTTTGAAAATAAGGCAATGTTTCGTGCTTGGAAGTTCGAGAGATTCGTGCCCAATCGTGCTGGGTTTCGATTTTCTATTCGTCCAAACAACTAAATATCCTTCAAAGATTCTTTATCGTGTTTTCCTAAATAAGGCAATATTTCATGTTTGAAAATTCGAGGGATCGTGCCCAATCGTGCTGGGTTTCGATTTTTTAGTTTGACCAAATAGCGGAATACCCTTTTTTTTTTAAATCGGATGCATGAATTTTGGAAATCATAGAACGATCTTGGTATTGAGGGTTTGAAACATCGTGTCCTATCGTGCTGGATGTGGTATTTCATCTTTTCAGAACAAGAGAGTTTCGATATCCAATGCAAGTAATCCAAACATTTTAAAGATTCATATTTTAAAAATTTTCTAATTTTCGATATTAAGGACATTAATCAATCAACACGGTACCAATTTTGGGCGTTATGAGGTGCTAATCCTTCCTCGTATGCGTAACCGACTCGAGCCCGCTTTTCTTAAAATCAGAAACCAAAATGTTTTCTAAAGTGACCCAATCACACTTCAAAAAAGATTGGTGACGAATCCGTTTTTCTTTTTAAAGTCGGCCCGTTTTACAAAAAAATTGTTTCGACAGCAATTATTTGATTTTACATTTTATTCCATTTGTTAGTCCATCTATATGTTATTTGCACTATAATTGCACTTGTAACCTTTAATATTAATCTTAGTTACAGTAGTCGAGTTCAAGTTGGAGATTGCAGTAGCCTCGAAGAGATGAGTATTAATTAACAATAGGCAAAGGACCATCTCGAGTTCCATTTCAGGGAGACGAACGAGGGAAGAAAAGCTAAGAATTCCATGAAAAAGGTTAATTCATTAAACTTGCACTAATAAACATGTGTAAACCCGATTGAGAAACAACGACCCATCAAGGTCCCAAATTAATCGTAACGCGATACATATATACAAAGCAACTGTTCGTAAACGAAGAGCTCTGCACCCTACTCTGAGTTGGTATTAACGGCAGCAACAGTTGAAACCATGGAATCTACTCCACAAATATTACGACCCCTGCAGATCCTATAAAACCCATTCTCTCCCCAGTTTTCACCCCATGAATTCTTGATAATCCAGTACGGTTTATCCTTCATGCGAACTGGAGCATAACCAGCTGAACCATACCCCACCAACAATACTCCATGGTCAAGGCGTTTAGAGCAGATATATGGGCAAGAAACTCCCCCAATGTAGGTCTGCATGAACACCGCATTGATAGCCACTGCAATCAAAACAAAAGAAATACATCAACAATCATTAGAAACTACTCATCATTGTTTTGGGTCAATTTGGGTCTTAAACTCTTCAGATCATTTCTGGTTCAAATCATTCCGGTTTGCGGGTTGAGTTCTACTCAAATCAAGGCTGCTTATTCTTGTTATTTCAAGTTCGGGTTGGATGAATATGAGTTGTTGACTTTTTACAATTAAATTTGATTAAATCGGGTTTTCGGGTTGAGACCAGAATTGATAGGTCCACTGTGATGAATGTTTATATGCATTTACCTGCAAGAGGACCATTCTTGAAAAGATTAGCAGCGATTTGATCTTCATCTAAAGAAACAACACTGAAGTTGGCCACCTTGGCAGCAACCTTGGTCTTGTCAAATTTGCAGGTCCCTCGATCAGTGCCGGTGTAAGGGTAGTCCGCCTCACGCATAAGTCCACCAGCTTTGAGGGTATACTCAAAAGCACTATTCATTAACCCCCCATTGCATCCAGAATCACATGAACCTGCTTCTTCTGGATCACACTGCAAACCAAACATCCAAGTAAACAATTGAATTTATAATTGCAGCACAATCATTGCTTATACATTGTCATCTATGCAACACGTCCAACATGAATATGACGTGGACAGGGCTCTAATATGGTAAAATATGTGTCTATTAGTTCCCCTTTCTGTTTTTGCATGATTACTATTTTACTAATCTGAATTTATTAACATAATTATATATTAATCAGGCATGAATGTAAAATTTTCAAATCATTCTAATATTTCTCACATTAATCCAAAATACTTTTATTTCCTCACATCCATTATTTACCTAAATTCAAAGTGTGTGTGTGTCTATATTAAAAACATGGAAGAAAAAAAGGTAAACGAAATGGAACCTCGTGATCACAATCCACGAGCTGTTGCTCGCTGAGGCTCACAAGTTTCCCAGTTGCCAAAAAGTTAGCTCCTTCCAAGGCTCCTGTTGTACTAAAAGACCAGCATGATCCGCATGAGCCCTAATCACACAACATATAATAAATCATATATCATTCATAAAACTAAAACTTACAAAATTCCTTTTTTTTATTTAAAAAAACAGAAGTAGAAACCTGATTTTTGACGGGTGTAACAGCTCCTTTTTCTCTCCAGTCAAAATCTTGAGGCAAATTATCGGTAGGCAAAATCGGAGCCTCAGTTGCATCTTTAGGCAACCTCAATCTTCTTAATCCCAAATATGCCTTTCTGAACTCGCTTGGAGTCAAATCGGAGAACTGAGTCACCCCGTGAGTCGCAGACGGGTCAAGCTTCTGATGACGCTCCGCTCGTCTCAGGTTAACCTGAAAAATCTTGAACCTATAATCGTGCTCCTCTTGTGATCCGTATGATTTCTTGAACCGCTTCTTGAACAGCGAGAAGTGATGCTCCGCCGTCAGCAGCTGCGGCTCGGCTCCTTCGTGACGGTCCGTTACTTGTTCGATCAACGGAGCAACTTCAAATCCCTCCACCGAGAAAGTCTCCGTACAAATCACGCCAACGATGAAAAAGGAAAAAATAACAAAAATCGAAAAAACATTGCGGTATTCCATTTTTTTTGGGAAAAAAAAAGTGAAAGCTGCAGAGGAAACGTGAAACGAAGGCGCGTTATTTAAAGGCACCATTCATGGCCGGTGGGGTACTTTAAATTTTCAAAACTAACAGTCATGAGGATATTTTGGGGATTTTCTCAGTTTTAATTATCAATTTTAATCCTTCAACTATATTAAAATTTAAATTTTAATACCTCTACTTTAAATAATTTAGTATAATTTGAGATTTAATGCTGTTATAACGTGCAAATTGATACTAGAATTAGCTGGCTGCGCAGAAAATTCGATAAAACTAAAAATTGTTGTGTTTGATTTCGATTTGGTTCAATTTTTATTATGTTAGGTCGGGTTCTATTGGAATTAACGGACTACTTAAATTTGAGTTTTACAATACACAATTGAAATATTTAGGTCTTTAGTTCAACACGGACGTATGTTATGTATAGGTTTTTAACTAGATTACTTTTAGTTTTGTTCGGTTTGTCATTCATTTTGATTTGTATTAATTTAATTTTATGGTATAATGACTTAATTGACCTTCTAATTTTATAAAAAAATTTATTTTAGCTATTTATTTAAATTTTCGTATTTTTAGCTCTAAACTTACATTTTTATCAAATCACCCAAAATTGATGAAAAAGTTAATGTCTTTTAGCTTTCTTGATGTGGTATATACGTAGATAATATGTCAAGATTTATTAATTTTTAAAATTTAAAAATATTTTTAAAGATTAAAATAATTTAAAAGTATAAAATTTTAATTTTTAATATTTTAAATTTTAAAAATTAATTAATTGTTGATATGTCATCCACATGTATGCCATGTAAATAAAGTTTACTTTTTCATCCATTTTGAGGTGATCGGACAAAAATAAAAGTTTAAGGGTAAAAGAGGTAAAAAATTAAGTAGAGTTAAAATAACTTCTTTTTAAGTTGGAGGACCAAAATGTCATTATGCGTATTTCTATAATTAGTTGTTTGAACTCTATTTGTAATAGTAACCCTTTCAAAAAAATTTTTTTTTGTTATGTTCCATTTTTTGTTCTCATAATGTAAGAATATTATTAAAAATTTTAAAACCAATTTGAATTGATAAAATTATATTCAAATGACGGATTAGAACAAATCTCTTTATTTTATCACTATATTTATTTCTTCAATAAATGACGGGATTCGGGTCATACAAACTCTAGCACCAATAATAAATTTACATAATAGTTTAATGCTAGAGTTAGTTCATCATCATTTTAGTGACATCAACAAAGGATATTATTAACTTGGACATATTAATATCATTATAAAAGAATGGTTAAATTAAGTCAAATTAAAGTAAAAAGGATGAAATCATAAATTGGGGTATAGCAGAAGGACTAAAACCAGAATTAAAGCATGATGAAAAGATTGCTTAAGAGTGAGGGAAATAAAGGCAAAGGTAGAAGACACGTGGAAGAGTGGAGTGTTAGAGGTTGAATGGCAGTTGCTTTTGGGGCTTCGGGCTGTTCTTTTAACAAGAGATTAGATTCCATGAAAATAGCGAACAAGTTGGGTTTGTTAGATTTGGATTACCTTTGATGATCGTTTTCGGTTTCATTTTCTTTGTTTGCTCGTCGAAGATGCCCTGTAGAAGTATTCATGGGCGGATTGGGCTAATTCAAGCTAGATTTAATTAAAAATTTAGGCTTATTCATCGAGTTTGGGTCGAGTCGGACTTAAAAACGAGTCTAAATTTTTTCTCAAGCCCAGCCCATATAAAAATGTTAAAACTCGGGCTCGGCCTGCCCGTATTAAATTTTTATATTATTTTATATAATTTTTAAATATATATAATACATCAAAATACTAAAAAAATCAAAAATAAATATTTTCCAACAAATTTAAAATAAATTTTAAAAAAATATGTAGACTTAAATAATACTAAGATAGATATAACTTAACAAGCAAATACCTCTAAAATAATAATGAAATTAACAAATGCCTTTAAAATAATAACAAAATTAACAATAAAATAAGTTTTATACAATATTCAATCAATAACAACAAAATAAGTAATAACATAATAGTAATATGGTAGCAAAATAGGGAGACAATAATAAAAAAATAATATTCAAACATAAAAAAATAACAGTTTTTTTTTTGTCATTTAGTGAATCCGGGCCAACTCAGGCTGGGTCTAGGACAAAAATACTTTACCCGAGGCCCGACCTATTTTTTAAACGGGCATTATTTTTTGTCCAAGCCCATTTTTCGGACTTATATTTTTACCTAAACCCTCCCAAATTTCGATCGAACCTTGTTGGGTGAACACCTCTAATGCCCTGTAATAATTTTTTATGAGAATTTATTTTATCAAACTTTCCACCATTCATATTTTAGTAATTTTTTTATAACATTAACATATATAATTTTAGTAAATTTTTTTATTCTAAACATTAAATGTTAAACTTTGAACCTTAACTTTAAATCTCGAACCTTAAACATAAAAAAATTAAATTTAATCCTTTATAAATTATAAAGATATAAACTATAAAAAATTAAAATTTTATATCAAAACTCTATTAAAATCATTACTGAGTGACGTATTCGTACCATTTAAAATATCTCAAAATTCAACCTTAAAGATGTTGTACTTTTCGAGAAATCGATTATAGCCGAAAATTCAATTCTTATTCTAATCTAGCATCACTCCACCAAACGCGGCCGCTGCATCAGAATCCAATTCTTTAATCCTCTCACTAACCTCAGTTACAATTTATTTTACAATTAAATGCAGGGTAAATAAACTCATTGAAGTTGTTTGTTATTCAGTTCAAGTCCTGTTTCCTTCAGCTTTACGCAAGCTGTTACGTATGCCTAGGGCCGTGGTCCATTGTGTACTGTAGGAAGATAAAGGACAAAGTCAATGATAAACGGGGACCTGCGAATTTCTTATATTCTATTATCATATACTTCACAAACATATTAGGTTTAAAAAAATTAAGACAAAATATATTTCTTTCGGATTAGAACTTAATTTAACAAATCGTGCGGTTTTAGATGAATTTGTAGTTCAAATCTATAAATTTTTGTAAAAATTTGTAAGATACTGAAAATACACTAAATCTTGGAGTAAAATATTCTTAAAAATATCTATGACCCGGGACAAAAGGATGATGACTAGTTTAATGGGTTATAATTTCAATAAATCCAGTAATCCTTAGGTTGTATTATTTTTATCATTTTATTTATTATTAATATTTGTTTTATTCGTATTTTCATTTTGGTACATAAAGAAAGCAACAGGCGAACTAGAGTCCATTGCCCCATTGCGACAAGCTTTGTTCAGATTTATATCTCTATATATTAATTCCTTTTCACATCACCCATTCTCGTATAGCTTTCAATGAGTTGACTTCTAGTATGATCTGATCTGTATATTCGTATAAAGCCTGAATATTCTTCCCTTATTTCATTGACAATTATCCATATAAATGCAATGAGTTGGAGCCAGTCTGGCGTTAAGACCTAGATATCAAAGATGAACTCCCTTCCTTCTTTAGTTCTGGCCTTTATTGTCATTGTTCTTCAAGTTTTGGATTCAGCAGTGATATGCAATGGGGGAAAGACCAGCACCTACGTTAGGAAAGTGGAGAAAACGGTGGATATGCCGCTTGACAGTGATATTTTCCGAGTTCCCCCAGGCTACAATGCACCCCAACAGGTTGCTCCTCGGTTCCTTGGTCTTGTTTTTTGTATTTTTCTTCTGTCTATGTCGGAATCTAGACAGGGAGCAAAGCTCTCCTAGTGCCGACTTCGCTTAAGGGGCCACTCGGTCCAATAGGTGTTGGTTGTTTCAGAATTGACATTGTTTTTGTAAATTTAAGGTTCATATAACACAAGGAGATCATGTTGGAAAAGCTGTGATTGTTTCATGGGTAACTGAGGATGAACCAGGCTCCAGTACTGTTGTTTACTGGAGTGAAAGCAGCAAGGAAAAGAAAAAGGCAAAAGGCAAATTCAGTACCTACAGGTTCTTCAATTACACATCTGGTTTTATTCATCACTGCACCATCAGAAATCTAGAGGTAAATTTGGGATTATTTACTGTATTCATAGTCTCCCTTTTACTGTTCTATCTTATGCCTGTTTGGCTATGGTCTATATAGTACTCAGTATGGTTTACGTTATCAAGTCCGGAGGGGGCATTCTTTGATTTCGATTCCGAGTCTTTTTTCATTTGGTTGTTGAATGTTTTTGCAGTATAACACCAAATATTACTATGTGGTTGGTGTGGATCATACTATGAGAAAATTCTGGTTTACAACTCCTCCTGAAGTTGGTTCCAATGTCCCATACACATTTGGTCTCATTGGTAAGGGAAAGCTTGATTAATGTATGGATGTATGTATCATGTTTTGATGTGGTAATGTATGAGAATTGGGATCATAATGCAGGGGATCTAGGGCAGTCTTTTGATTCAAATAGGACATTGACTCACTATGAGCAAAATCCAGTGAAAGGTGAAACATTGTTGTTTGTTGGGGATCTTTCTTACGCAGATAACTACCCCAATCATGATAATGTAAGATGGGATACATGGGGAAGGTTTATTGAGAGAGTTGTTGCATATCAACCATGGATATGGACAGCAGGAAATCACGAACTCGACTTCGCCCCTGAAATCGTAAGCACTCGTTCTTTTCTCATTGTTATGGCTGGCCTGGTGAATTGGTAATAACACGATTATGGTTCTGTTGCAGGGTGAAACAGAGCCTTTTAAGCCTTACACACATCGTTATCATGTTCCTTACCAAGCATCAAACAGTACTGCTCCCTTTTGGTACTCGATAAAAAGAGCTTCGGCGTACATCATAGTATTGTCTTCGTATTCAGCCTATGGTATGTGTGTATGGTTCACCAGGGATGCGTGCTGGATTCATCTGGTAACTTATCAATAATATTTCCACAGGTAAATACACTCCTCAGTACAAATGGCTAGAAAAAGAGCTACCGAAAGTAAACCGGAGCGAAACACCATGGTTAATAGTCCTTATGCATTCCCCATGGTACAACAGCTACAACTACCATTACATGGAAGGAGAAACCATGAGAGTAATGTATGAACCGTGGTTTGTGAAGTACAAAGTCGATGTTGTATTTGCCGGTCACGTCCATGCCTACGAACGAACCGTAAGCTCTTTTCCTGTATCATTAGGTTCTGCATTGTGGGGTTTGAACCATTTTGGAAATGCCTAATGGAAAAGAGTTTGTTTCGAAGTTGCTCGATGACCGATTTATGTATTTTACAGGAACGCATATCCAACATTGCATACAACATTGTAAATGGCCTTTGCACTCCCGTTAAGGATCAATCCGCACCTGTATACATTACGATCGGCGACGGAGGGAACCTTGAAGGCTTAGCAAACAAGTAGAAGATTGTTCTTTTCTTGTATGTGATGGTTTTCCTACATGATTTGATGTCAAACGGTTTGGTTTTTTTCGTATTTGCAGCATGACCGAGCCACAGCCGGCTTACTCTGCATATCGCGAAGCCAGTTTCGGTCACGCCGTTTTTGATATCAAGAACAAGACTCATGCTTATTATAGTTGGCACCGTAACCAGGATGGATATGCTGTTGAAGCGGATTCAATGTGGTTTTTCAATAGATACTGGCATCCAGTTGACGAGTCTTCAGCCTCACGGTGAGTGAGACTAACATGCTATATTTCCACCTTTACAAATTACAATCAATAAAAAGAGTATTCCAATATTTTTCTTTACACTTCTTACCCTACAATTTCACTTTCAGTGAATTGCCATCAAGTTATCTTAAGAAAAGAAGATAAGGGTCTAGAATAGTTGATTTAAGGTTCGAGTCTTTGTACACTTGATTAATTTAATAATTAAAATCTAGTTGATGACATCAAGGTTAAATTTCACTTTTAGTCCCTGTATTTTACAAAATTATGAATTTAATCCTTATACTTTAATTTAGTCATTTTTAGTCCTTGTACATTTTGCATTTTAAAATTGTAGTCTTCCCAAATGATAATTGTTAAATTCATTAAGTTAAAAGTTCTGTTGTTTTCAAAGTCTAATGCAATAAACATATTATCATTTTGTAATGCCATGTTTATTTCCATATATTACACATTAAAAATCATGTTTACGGATTAACAACTATCATTTGCATCAAAACTGAAATTTCAAATTTTGAAAAGTATAAGGGTTTAGAATTATTAAATTGGAGAATATGGACTAAATCTATAAAGTAATTAAATTTAACCAAACAAAATTAACCACAACTATTTGGGTCAGAATTAAAATTTAAAAAAAAAGTATAAAGATTAAAATTAACAAATTAAAGTATATGAACTAAATCCGTGACTTTCACAAAGTATATGAACAAATAATTGAATTTAACTTTTTTAAGGGCTCAAATGGCAACCTTAAAGTTAAACCTATGCGATATTATTTTTTGTTTTTCCATGTAATTTCATCCAACAATTAGAGCAGGGGCATAGTTAAGGGGCCAACAAGATCCGCCCTAAAATAGAAAATTTTTTATTTAAGTCTTTTAAAATTTAAGAATACTTTTAATTTATTTTTAATTTATTTAATGATATTTTTAATAGATTTAATTATACTTTTATACAAGTTATTTCAAATATAAAATATTTATTTAATTTAAATTAAATAAAAGAAATTGATTCAGTTGGATTGAGTTATTATGATATTTAACCTGTGAACCAAAAAACTGAAGTGAAAATATTTAACTAATGACAGAAACAAATCATACCTAATTTAATAAAACCAAATACTACAATTTGGATTGATTTTCGAACAAGGCGAGGGAACCAAGGAACAAGGGCGACTGTAGCCAGGCAAACAAGGAAATCAATAGAGCAGTGGTTGATGCCTGTAAGAAACCCAGAATATCTAATGCGTCCCTTTATAAGTTAAAAAACAGGTTTTGGTTATCCACAACCCTAATACATAAACCAGAAGAAAGAAAGGAAACCCTACGTCTCCAAAATACATGCATACATACATACATACACAACATTGTTAACTGCCACTGACTGGCCCTACAAACAATATAAACAGGACTCAAGTTTTCAAACCAGTTATTGTCAACTCAAGGATTATGAACTTACAAGGCTTATAGATTTGGATGGTACGTATATTAGTCTCCGTGTTTGCTCCAAGCCTACTCCATGGTTAACAGAGAGAAAACTAGTCGAGTTGGGTATCTTGACTAAAATGCTAGCTTTTATCTACCTTTTTGTCACCTCCGCGCGCTTTGTATCCACCTGAAACATAATGAATCAATGGTGATGTTTGTAGTTGATAATACATACCAGCTGAAGAATTCGGTGATACCAGTAGCACATTTTAAACAGGAACTTAAATCATACAAGCAGGCAGCCAGATAAGCACCTACATTCTCAAATAAAGATACACACTGTGTGGTGAATAACTAATAAAGAATACCGAAAATGAATGGAAGGGCGAGGAATCGGGAAGACCTTTGTATCCGAGGGTCTGGAAGCAGCATGGGAATTCCGCAACTTTTTCTTACCTTCAGAAGAACAAGTTTCACAAAAGAAGTGGTCAAGTCTTTTAGCCTCCTCTGCTGTCATTTCTATACAAGCAGGATGAAACCTGAATCAAAAGTAGTATGCTGAATATGGCAACGGTTTTTACAGCATGCAGGGTAAATTGGTTGCAAATCAAAATTAACCTTTGAAATTAGACATGAGAGTAAATCAGACGAAAAAGTCTTTCCAGGACTGGCCTCTAAAACTCAAGAAAACTAAATTTCCTAGCTAGGATCAACCACAAAGCTCAACCTACAAATACGCATAAAGTGAAAATGTAACAAAGATCTGTCCATCAGCATGCTTCTGAACCACTAAGAATTCATCCCATGTTAATATTTTTGTATTTCATGGAAACAACCAGACTTCTGGATGCTGCTGTATCTTCAATAAAGTGTATTAGATCTTTATAACACAAACGAATATCAGTTGACACCACATCATAAAGTTAAGTGATCACTTCTCCAGATTTTCATACTTTAATACAATTTGGATTTTCACTTTAAAACCTACCAACTCAATGCCAATAATTCTAGATTTGAAAATCCATGAGCTATCAGTGTGAACACTGTATCTAAGCAAAGATAATGCCTATCGAATCAATTCATATCAACACAAGTAACCACGCAGACAATACGAAATCTAAAGGCCTATACACCAGGACCAAATCACTCTTCCCCAGCCCCCACCTGAGCAGGCTCTAAGGGATAAATAAAGTTAAACTTAGGTCCAGCACCTGCCAATAGCATTATAAAAGAGAACCATGTTTTCCGCCTTTTATTCCAGTGAAGGACAACAAAGATTTTGGTTACATCACAACTGTATAAATGCCTCCCAGTAAGGCCTAGAAGGAGCTATTTTCTTAAAAGAAAATGCTAATTAAACCCTAGCAGCACTACCAGTCAAAAAGTTGGGGGAAAACAATAATGTTCAGTTTCCATAGCAGAAAAGGAGAGGAAGGGATCATCATTCCACTATAGGGCCAAACTTTAGAACTTCTTTAACCATTTTTGCTCCAATTGAAAGTGGCAGCTAAAATAATACCAGTTCCAATTCTTCAACGACCTGCTGATAAATGACAGCTAGAACAATAGTCAGTAGCCTATCTGTCACTCTATTAAACTGTTTTCACATCCTTGAACAAACATATGTTAATGGATTTTATGCAAATTTATAAAAGAAAAAGAAAAGCACTTGGAGAGAACTCTTCTGGCATATCTTGCAAAGATGCATACAATATATGCATCCTAAGAACTTAGAGAATAAATGCATAACTGAGATAGCTATCTTTCCAAGCATCCAACTTACCAGTCACTGCAATCTTCACACTGAACCATTAGGTCATCAGGATTGTAAGGCATTTCACATTTGCAATAACTGCCACATCACCATAACAAACTAGAAAAGGTCAAAGGAAAAAAAGATTAAATAGAATAATCTAATACTCAAAGTTGCAAAACACTCGAACTTCATTTCAAATAAAAATGTTCACTTTGAAATAACCAGTTCAATCAGCTAGAGTCGTGGGACCTGAATCCATCACTTATTAAAGATACAAAATACATTGACAAAATAAGGGGATTTGTGGGGCAAACGGCCGAAGCCCGCCAAAGATCCCAAACCGCCGCATAAGTATAACTTGCTCTATTAAATAGTGTTTTTCAAGTGAAGATTAATCAAACATTAAGCATACAAATATAATGTTGAAGTCAACGTTAATCACCTTATATTCACTAACTTAATCTTAGTCAAGCGATTAACTGATCAAAACATCATTAGTGATAAATTAACAAAAAAAGCGCCAATTAAGCCATTGAAGTATGAATTTTGAGTAATTTTGAGCGAAGAGAAAACAGGGGAAAAACATGAGTCTAATTAACAATTATGAAGTTAGAATTCAGGCATTTGTTAAAACAAAAATTAAAAGAAGAAAAAGAACGTACACGGCGACGCGATCGGGATTGAAAGCACCGGTGGAGGAATTATATTCGAAACGACAGAAGAAGTCATCGTTTCCGACGGCGTCGAGCTTCGTATAGCTCTTGAAGCTATGGACTGTGCACTTCCCTTCGATAGTATCAGCGCTTTGCACATCGTAATGATCAGACAAGAAAAGCTCTTTAGATCCATGGAACTGTCTCCGCCCTCCGATCGACTCCTCCGGCCTGTAGTACCACCTTGCGAGCACCTTAACGTTTCCTCCACGTGCGTCCGCATCGATCCGCTCGATTCTCGCCACGTATTGAGGGTTTGACTGATCCGCTGGTCGCATCAACACGCAATCCCCAGCTGCAAATCACCACCACCACAACTTTTTAGAGAAAAAAAAAACCTTAAAGCTCTTATCTTTTTCATTTCCTTTGGCTTACCGTTAATTGTTTTATTGATGTGTTTGATTGTGCAAGACTCTAGAGGTCTCCTCGGAGCTTTAGCTTTAGCCATGGAAGAACAGAAAATAGTACAAAAAGAGAAATAAACTACAATTGTTCAGTGAAATACAATACAAAGGCATGCACAAGGACAAGAGAGAGATTGTGGGCCGACAAAAATTAAATTTTCAAAAAAAATAGTAAAAGTTTGGTCAAATTTTATAAAGATCCCTGTACTATGTTTTTTTGCTGATTTAATCCCTCTTCTATAATTAAATCCATCCACTTTTTGAAATGTGTCCTTTCAAGTTTCAATCTTGAGAATAACTTTTCAATAAATTCTATCAAATTTTTAGCCTGACTTTCTAACTATAAAATGTGTACAAATTATTTGATGAAATTATTATAAAATAATAATATCAATATTGAAAATACATATTTGATCAAATTATGATATAAGAACTAAATTTGATAAAATAAATAGAACAAACACTTTTTATTGAATTTAGAAATAAGGTTTAATTTACGATTGGACACTTGAAGTATACTAATTTTTCCACTTTAGCACCTAAACTTTCTTTAAACTATTACTCTGTTATAATTTTTAGTCCAACAATTAAACAATGTTAAAAGAAAAATTGATCAACCAACAAGAATGTGCAAGCTGCATGTCTTTTAAGTTAGTTAAAATTAAAATTTTAAAAGTATATTTTAATTAAATAAAAATAAAAATTATTATTTTTTGAATCAATGTTGTTGATACCAAGTATCAACGAAAGGGATAGACAAACAGATGTGTGATGTTGATTCACCCTAGCGGAGGAGAGTGTGAGAATGTGAGAATGAATGTCTATTGTTTTCTAATGGACTTTTATACAAGGGATTAAGTTGTCACGTGGAAGAGTTTTATTAATAGACAAGTCAACTTCATTGTCATTTAATGAAGGCGGCTATGTGACATTGTAGGATGATGATGCGATGTTATAAGTTGAACTAATGATGTAAAATAATTGTTTTGTCAATAAATGATCTTTGACAATAACAGAAAACTAATAATAATTGAGATAAATGTGTATCACTCGACAAAAATGCCTGCAGAGGTGATATAACAATTGTCTCCTAGTCGAAGAGGAGACAAAAGTTGGCCCTGTTAGAGACATGTTAGTGAGAGCAAAATTTCTATTCCTTTTCATTCATTTTTTTTTTTTGAATTTTAAAGGACTAGTGGATGATGTAATTGTGATTTAAAGATGTGACTTTTAGTGACAACATGATTTGAAGAACATGTGTTGGTTGCCATTTGTTATTAAGTTTAATGATGAGGCATGACGGTACGTGACGATATATAAGAAGATCATATGATGGTTGATGAGTGACGTATGTGAAAGTTACGCATTATTAGAACGTAAGGACAATTGCATGCATTTTGGATGCGTTATAGAACTTATAAATAGGTGGTTAATGTGTCTTGCATCACCTTCATTACTTGCTTTATAAGCTTTAGTTACTCTGTTTGTTGCCTCCTCTTTTTTTTTTCTTAATTGGTTGCAATCGTTTTTATTTGAGTTAATTTATAATATCAATAGTAATAAATTTTTTCCGAAATCACACTTATGTTTTGAACTAGATAAATATTTGTCGTTCTTAACTTTCAATCGAACGATCTTTTTTATTATTCTCGTATCACGAATAAAATAATTATTATAGAGTGAGCAAAGTCCTTAGTAACTAGCACAATACGAGGTTATGGGTATACTTGATATTAAATTCCATTTGACATAATGAGTATCTCATCCTCATCTTTCTTCTTTATTTAAATATATTAAATATTGGGATACACATGTCATTCAGCATCATCAAAACTTATAGGCATGTGAATTGTGAAGCTACCTAATGCTGTAACTTTTCAACTTTTAAGTTATTGATTCACCAATCGTTTTACATCTGAAATATTGCGTCTAATTATTGGTGTTGGTCCATCTATTATTTAAATTTACGGTTTAATTTATCCCAGGCCCAGTCTTAGAGTCGTCTGGAGGTACGGCCGCTTAAGGCTCAAGCTTAAAAGGGGTTTAAAATATTATTTTTTAATTTTTAAAGGCCCAAAAATTTATTTTTTAACTTTTAAAGGTCAGAAAATTTTTTTAGTAACTTTTGAGGGACCTAAAAAATTTTTTCTCCAACTTTTAAGGATCCTACAAATTCATTTTATTATTTTGCCTAGGGTCCCAAAAATGTCAAGAACGGGCCTGATTTATCCATTTTAATTTGATATAATTTGATCCATTATTTTCTAATATTATTTATCAGTACGTTCATTAACACTGTTAGTTATTGTTGTTTAAGTGAGTATACGGAATTTTTCTTAACACGTTCTTAAGCATGTAAAGATACTATTTGTTTAATGTGCTTGATTAGATTTTCATGTGGCATTAATTATGTGACTAAATATTTAGGGGTGAGCAAAACTCGATTCGATTTGAAAAAATTGAAAAAACTTCGAATTTCGAGTTAATCGAATCAAGTTGAATTTTACAACTCGGATAACTCAAATAATTCGAATAATATATTTGTGTAAATACCCTTTTGGTCCCTATCAAGTTTGAAATGAGCAAATTGGTTTCTCTCTCAACAAAAATTACAAAATAATTCAAAATAATTTTCAAAATTCAAAATATTTATAAAAAATTCAAATTTTATATTTTTTTACAAAATTATAAATATTTCAAAAAATATAAAAATATATAAAGAAAGTTATAAAATTTAAAAATTTCTAGAATAATAATTTTGGGACTTAAATAAGTTAACTAATTGTTCAAATTTATCATACTAAGTATGTTTTATTATTTTGCTTTGAAAATGTTTTCAAATATATATTATTTCAAATTTATGTGCTCAAACATGAGATTAGTTATACTGTAACAAGATTTTAATTTGACATGTTTAATTTTTTAATTTAACTTGAACATTTCACTCGATTTGACTCAACTAGAATTTCATTTCACTCAATTCGATTCAAAAAAATTACAAATTAAGTGAGGATGATAAAATAGGACTCGTAAACTCGATTAACTCAATTTTTTCACTCGATTCGATCGAGCACTCTCCCCTACGAAGAACAATAAATTAAAATTTTCACGTCATCGGTTTAACGACAACACCAAATGGTGTTTTTAATTTGGATCTACTAATAACAATATAGAAGTAGAGGAATCTCATTATGTCAAATTAAAATGAAAGATCAAATCTTGATTTTCAACATAGTAAAGGGATTAAAACCAGAATTAAACCTAAATCTTTTGAAGCATATCCCCTAAATTATTCTACAACAGTCCATAAATTTTGTGTTGACTTTTTCGATCAGACTGGGAACATCCCAACATCGTACCTCAAAAACATGACATGTTTATTTAACCAATGTTTTCATCGTTTCATTCATGAATATTAATTTCAATGTTTTACAACAGGATGGGTGGTTGAATTGTCAAATTATAATACAGGAACTAAATCCATAAAAAGTGAATAGTACAGGGATCTTTTATACTATTTGACTTCGATATCATACTACGGTTTTGGACTTTTGGTACGCTAATTTGAAGGATAAATTCGTTCATCCTTGTGTCCGAGATTTTAATTCAATTAATTGATGCTTGATTTCTCTTTTAAAAGGTATTGACGGATCGGGTTTAAGTTTAGTCTAAATATGATATTAACATATTTTATATTTGTTTAAATTCGATTCGACTAAAAACCTGGACTTAAAATTTTACTTGAGCTCATTCATGGTCTACTTATACTATTTTATTCTAATATTTAATAATATATATATTTTTATAGTCATTTTAATATTATTTTTATGTTTATATTATAGTAGTATTATATATTTAGTATATATTTATTTTTTAATGTGTTTTAAATTATATAATATATAAAAATAATATAATATAAAATATTATAAACTTAAAACGGGCTGGGCCGAATTTAAACTTTAAATGTCTAAGTTCGAGCTCAGCCCATATTTTAAATAGACCTAATTTTTTCATCTAAGTCTATTTTTCGAGTCTAATATTTTTACTCAAACTTTCTCAAATTTTAAACAGGCCTTCGAATTTGGACGAATAACTCAACCTATGAACAAGTCTAATAAATATAATATAAAAGAAAAAAGGGGAATTAAAAAAAAAATGAGAGAGGAGGTAATAGAATGGGTTTGACAGAGGAAGCTAAATATAAAAGAGGGAATGGGAGAAGAAAAAACACATCAATCAATATATCTATTTTTTTATTTATTAATGATTTTAACCTTCAAAAAAAAAAAAAAAAAAGGGAAATTTGTAGCTAGTCCTTATGTTTTGACCGCTTAGCAATTTTTCTATGACCCACATGTCAACGTGGCATTCTATTATCGGTCTATGTGTCATTTTTATGTCAGAATTAATACCATTAAATTAGAGTACAATAGTGATAGACGGAAGAAAAGTAGAGATGTCAAATTGAATAAATTAAAAACTATAAGTACCACATAAATAAATTTATTAAAGTACAGGGATACCTTTTTTCCATTATTCCCGTTCAAATAAGCCTTTCAATTTTGTTATTTGATGTAAACAGCCCCTTAAAGCTTTAATTGGTGCCAAAATAATCATTAATTTTTGACTTATATCTAATTAAGCCATTATGGTGTAAAAGTAGGTTATTATCCCTTATATACAATACAATTGGTTGTCTATATTAAAATTATATTTTAATAAGGATAAATTTTAAAAGAACACGTAAATTTTGATTTGGTATAAGTATACACATAAAATTTGATTGTAATTCAAATATATATAATTTTGATTTTGATTCAATTATACGCATATAAAAAATTAAATATATCAACTTATTTTTATATATAGATATATTTAAATATTTGTATATACAATATGTAAGCATAAAATAGTGTTATATCGAAAAATATAAAAATTTCATGTACAAAATTACATAAAATTAAAATTTATGTATAATATTACATATTGATTGATTCAAAGTTTACATATAGTTTTCAGATTTAATCCTATTTAATATACTTAATCATTCATTAGTTTTAATTAATTACGATTATGTCTCTGTTATTAAGTTCTTTTCTTTGATATATTCAATATGTTCTTTTATGTTCGAATGATTTCTATCTATTTAAATTTTAATTTAAAAGTTAAAAGTTTTTTCAAAACTTATAATGAGATTATTAAAAAAAAGTTGAAAGGTTTATTTAAATATTACAAAAATACAGTTATTTAAATAAAGTGACAAAATTTAAGAATTTATTTAAACTTAGATTACAGTATACGAAAAATTTATGTTAAAATCATATTTATAAAAAGTTAAAAGTAAAATATTTATGAAAATTTTAATATTTATAAAACTTTGATGCCTAATTAACTCATATCACCAATTTAATAAATCTAAAGGGTAAGCAGTGTCTGCTCCAAATGTAGAGAATATTCAACAGACTAGCATGAACTTGGTACATTTATGTTACAGAGTGCAAAAATTGTTAAAACCTTTCAACAAGGTACTGAATTTATAGCAATTGCATTAACATCAAATGCCTCATCTAACATTCTCATATTTTCCCCTTAAAGATGAGTATGATGGGATATGCTACAAAACTGGTTCTAACCTGCTGCTAATGGAATTAAGCTTGAAACCACCTTCTAAGCTTCTTAGAACCTTGCTTTTCCGCGTCGGGTGTTCCGGATTTCGGCTGTGAGAACTTAGATCTGTATTGTTCAATTAGCATATCGAGTTTGTCTACCACGTCTCGGCCTGATGGATCTTTATTCCGTTTTGGCCTTTTCCTTTTTAAATTTGTCCCTCCCTCCTCCGGCTTTGCCTTTTCTTGTTGTTTCCTCTCTTTTGGGTGCGAAATTGCTTTCACCTCTTTCAACTTTAATTTGCTGGTCTCATCAACATTTGTTTCAACCTTGTCGGAACTACCAATAGCAGGTTTTGTGCCACCTTTACGATCCTTGGGCTTATGCCTTGATCCTTTCAACTTCTGATTGGAGCCTTCCAAATTTTCTTTCAAAGATGGTTTTCTCTTTTCACCGGTTGGTTTATGCTTTGGCTTCTTACTAGCTTGGCCTTCTTCAGTGGCAACCCCGTTTTCCATCTCAGCCTTTTTCAACTCTAAATGTTTCGTTGCCCTTTGGTCATCTCTAGATTTCCGTTTTCTGGACTTGTTAGTGTGATCGTCAAATGGATGTGCTTTAGCATTTTTCTGTGCATCGTTCAAATCATCGCTAGCATCTTGCTGTCGAGCTTGTAACTTTGCTTTCCGCAGCTTCAATGTCTGCACATTATCGACAGCAAACTCCACTATAGGACGATACTCAGAACCAAAAGTTTCTGAAAATAAAAACCAACTACAAATTTTAGACTATAAACAGAAAAAAAAAACAATATAATTGAATAACCTTTTTCCACTTAGAAGATACTGAAAAGACCATGACAAATCTAGTATTGGAATTACAGCCATTATACAAATGGGATTGTAACATGAGGGGAATTACCTGGGTTATTGTTAAGAACCCTCAGGGCGACTAGTGCGTGCTGGTGTTCCGTAAACTCAACAAAGGCAACCCCACGTAACTGATTTTTAACAACAATCTTTCCCTTCTTCACAGTTTTCAAGAACTTAATCTGCAGGACAGCATAGTGATATCAGATTTAAGACTTAAGAACGTACTCTATATATGCAGAAAACTATAGTAAAGAATTAAAAGAACACCTTATAATAACAGATTAATATATTTATCTAACCTGTCGTATCACAGGTTTTTGTCTTGTAGCTCGCGAGGTAACTGCCTCGATACAAAGTTGTTTCAATTCGTTTTCAGTCATGGACTTTGGCAAATTATAAATAACAAGTCTTGTCTTTGAGACATGAAAATTCGGAGATTGAAGCTTGGTCATCTTTTTTTCATGCAACCTGCAAGGCATCCAAAAAGCCTTATAATAAACGATATAGGTAAGTGAAATTTCACATGATAATCAGCAGGAGACTTAAGAACTACCAATATCAAGTTGCTTTCAAAACTAGAAGCAATATCAAGTTAAGGATTTTGTAACAGACTCGCATATTCATTTCCATATGAAAAATTAAAAGAGAAACATTCAGAAACATCTAAGTGACTTTATTCTTATCTACTCTTCGGTTTTCACTATCCTTTTAAATCATTCCTGCCCAGACCAAAGATCTCTTAACTACAAAACGGTCAATACAACAAAACCGTTTTGCATCGTGCAGCAAATAGGCAGAAGAATCTTGTGCTCAGTATCTGACTTATAATATCAGGGGAAACAAATAAAAGAAATCCTTACATTTGGCGTTTTTCCATATCGCTAGCTGAAACATCTTTAGCAGCTGGAGTCCCCTCGACTATAAGGCCTTCCTATTAAGTCAGAAAAACAAGAATGTCAAAACTATACTACAAACACATTAAATCTATGAAATTTCAGTTAATTGTCAAGTTAAGCAACCTTTGCCAAGTAAAGGTTACGAAGGTCATGTTCCTCAGCTTTGGCCTTCTCCAATTCTTTATCATGTGCCGATTTCCGATCCAAAGCTTTCAACACTTTGATCTGTCTACCTTTGAGAAAAATACCCAAGCCAGAAGAAGCATTTGCTGCAGAAACTGCTGCAGTAGCCGCATCTATTGTTTTAAACTTGAGGAAACCAGTTCCTCTCGGTCGCCTGCCAGGGGAGCAAAAGAACCATAAGTATTTACTAATTTAAAGGAATAAGAAGGCAAACCATTTCAAACTATTTAGAGTCAGTACTTGGTAACTGGATGAAGGACTGGTATAAAGGATTGCACTTCCCCAAATCCAGAAAACCTTTCTTTGACTTCTTTATTGTCGATATCAAACGGAAGGTTGCTTATGAAAACTGTTCTCTGCAATTCCTCTTCACTATCTATTTGTTTATTTGTACCAGATTTTTCAGGTTTAGTCACATCTGATCCTATTGCAGATTCAACGGGTAACTTATTTTGCACATTGATGGTTTCATCTACATTAGTATTGTCTTCACTCTTGGGCAAAACACCATTATCTTGAAGGGAAGGAGAATCTTTAGAAGAGGATGTCACCAAGTTATTCAGCACTTTTCTGGCAATGTCTACTTCCTTATCAAAATCCACTGCTATCGATGTCCTTTCCATCTCTGACATATTTGAACAATTTGAAGCAATACCATCATCACTATCATTATCACTATCATTATCACTATCCCCACCTTCATCCTCCATATCAATGCTACTACCATCACTTTCCTCGTTCTTTTTATTCAGCTGCCCTGTAAAGCCACTAGTAATGAGATGGTGTCTTACTGCAAACTTTAATGTAAATGTAAGAGATGAAAATTTTACCGAAGAATTTAACAAGAAAAATGCATTACGTAAAAAAAGCCAAGTATAGAAGATAAGAGATGAAATAACACACATCAATTACCCTTAAGCAAAGGCATAAGCTATATAAAAATACCAGGAACATCAACACATATTTCATATTAAAACTCAAAGATAAAATATTCCTACTCTGTGACAGTGGGCTTGAATATTCAAGCAGAGTTTTGATGACCAATCAGAAAGTAAAAAATAACAATCGTTTAGAAAAGCATGCATGGCAGAAGAAACTTATTGTGTATGCAATTAACTTCCAAAAATAGTCCTCTAATCTCATGTGTTTATCTTCTCTACTTCTACAAACACAAGAAATATAGACCCTTTTTTTTTTCTGATAATTGATATGTATGATTGATCCACAAGGTTAAGATCACTCATTCAGCTCTCAGTGAAACAGCCAATGGCTCAGAAGAAACAAGATAGTTAAAATCCTTGATGAATAGACAAATTTCAGTTAAGGACACAAACCATCATCCGAAATAACAGCAGTATTACCACCAGCACCATAAAGTTTCTTCGGAACAGCCCAATCAACAGCTATGGGTCTTTTACATAAGGTCTTCCCATTGAACTTTTGAATGGCCTGAAAATGGAAAATAATGTTCAAACAGATAGCAGAAAAAATCTCTAACACTTCACATCTAAGACAAAAGGATAATCCAGAAGTTGTACATTTTCTGCATCCTGTTTAGATGTGAATTTGACAAAAGCAAAACCCTTAGATAACCTGGAAAAAGAAAAAGGAAAAGAGGGGGGGAGACTGTTACATGATTTGAAAAAATACAAATTTAATTGAAAATTTCAAATGATTTTCTATGAAGCGAAGATACCCTGTTTCAGAATTATGTGGAATAAAGACATCCCAAACAAACCCTGCTGCTGAAAACATATCCTTTATCTCACTTAATTTAGCCTGCAGTTTAATGAGCTACTTTAGAAGTCCAAGACTTTTGAGTTTCAACTGGAAAAATCAACTAAAGGGATAATCATAATACACCGTTAGCATCAATTATCAAACAACCTTGAAAGAAAGATTTCGTATGATGAGCTTCCACTTTTGAGTCTTAGAGCCCTGGATCACAAGTACCCGATAGAAATAATTAGATCTCAGGCATACATGAGTATGAACCTGAAAATAATGAACACAAATAATTGCAGTGTAGTCATGGTTACTTTACCTCGCCACCTAGCTGGCGTGCCCAAACAATGCTTCCATGTATCTCTTTTTGGTGTAACATTGCCACAGCGGTATGAGCTGATTTGACACTTGTGAAAAGCACAGCTGAAGCATCCATTTTGCATCCATCTTGTGCAAGACCTAGTAAAGTTTGAATTTTATGGCTTGCAATTATTCCACAACAATTAATGAACTCTTCATATCAAGACTTTGATTATCAGTAAATTTCCATCCAGAAAGCATATGCCAAATCTTTTAACAAAGTATATCTATTGACAAATTTGGAAGCACCAAAATATAGCAATATCATAGATTCTTAGTAAATGGATATAACTGGACAATGAAAGCACCCAAGTATGTACGGAAAGTCATTACAGCCATGGTCTATACACATGCAAATTACAGGCATGTAATACATTAGACGTCACAACCAGCTTTACTTATATCATAAACCATTTCAACTAGCAATATGTCTGTAAAGAATACATGTACACCAACAGGAATTTATCCAAAGAGCTGTTCAAATGCAACACTTCTCTATTTTTGAGCTTTAATCATATTGGGTTTCATAGGGGGTAAAAAGAACAATTCGGTTAAATGATAGGAAAGAACACCTTTTCGCTTACCATGTTCTTCAAGCTCTTCTTTTGGAAGAGGATAAGTTACTGCACAGACAGTGCCAATCTCCTTTGCACGTTGGTGAACATCTTCTGCCATCTCAGCATTATGAAGACCACCAAATATAACAGTCCTAGCAACCCTTCATAACATTGAAAGAGCAGAAGAAAAGTTATGCCCTGATATGTTAGAGAGTGAATATCATAATAGTCAAGTAAAAACTAAACAGTGTATTAAGCAAAAAAAAAAAAGAAAAGAACTAAACGTGCATAAAAAAAGGTGTATTTTTAAAATTTATGATGATGAATAAAAACATAAAGCATTCGAAAGATTCAATTCATGGGAGAAAATTAATTCAAATTTTACTGCCAAGAACTACATGATAATGTTTAAAAGTCCATATCTAATTCCAAAATTTGGTATTAGCGAGCAAATTCAGTACCTCTGCTTCTCTGAACAATTCTCTTTATCAGCTAGATCAGAACAAAGTGTTGCTGCTTTTTTAGGCTGCACAGGTTTCTCTATATTTGCATTCAAAATATCAAAAACAAAACAAGTCACTAATAAGAATTAACAACAAAGGACTATAATTGAATAGTATAAAATCTTTAGTAACCTAATTTTGGCAGGTCTGAACCATGTGCTTCTACAGCCAAAGTAAGAAGACCATCGTTGTCATTCTTTGTCTTTGTTGCATCATCTAAGAAAGTTAGTAATTAGTGTCGAATAACATGTGCTTACCACTCCTGAACTACAATGAAATAAACAAACCTTGAGTTGCTTTTGATCGTCGTTGCTCCAATGAAGCACGGTGCATTGCATGTTTAACTCCAATTTTCCGACCTCCAACTGAAGAACCATTCTTCAACTCAATTGCACGGTTAGCATCTTCGGCAACAGCACTGCAGAAGACATACAAATAGACAGCAAAAGGTAAACAAGAAACTTAAACTCCAAATGAAACATGAAAATTCAGCCCAACCATAAGCTCTATAGTTCTAAAACAAAACAAAATAACACCATCAAAAGAAAAAAGGAAGAAGATAAAAATGAACCTAAATTTAACTTACAATTGTACGAAGGCAATACCACGATGCTCAGTTGACCCTATGAACAATAGAAAGAACATATCAGTATACTTATGAACCAATTAATAAAATCATGATAAAAAAAATTAAAATAAACTCATACCCTTTTTCGTGACCATAAAGCAACGCCTGATTGGACCAACATCGCTAAATGTTTCTTCAAGCTGGAAAAACAATATATATATAAATTTCTACATATGCAAAGAAGAATCTAAGGCATAGTTCCCAGAACGGAATAATACCTGAGAGTTCGTAAAAGAGTAAGGCAAGTTGGTGACGAAGACGGTGGCAGGTGAGTGGTCGGATTCGGGTCTCTTATCGGATCTCTTGTTTTTCCCCATTGATGGTGTGGCTGCTGAGGAAGTGGGATGAAAGAAAACGTTCGAACCTAAAAATCCAAAAACCTCTCTGCTCTTAGAAATAAGCGTGTGGGGTTTAAAATTTTAGCGGGTTCGGGTCGGAATGGGAAATGGATTAGGTTTCTTGGACTAGGGCTTCGTAAGAATTAGAGGCTCCAAATATGTTTTGATCCATGTATTTATGGGTCTACTTTGGATCCGACATGTTTTTCCTATCAATTTGACCCAACCCACTTGAATTTTTAAAATATATTTGCAATATCTTTCTAAAATAAAAATAAAAGAAAAAGAAAATATATTTACAATATAAATAAAAATATTTTTGAAATTTAAATAAATTAATTAATACAATTCTTTTCAATAAATTTGATATTTAAATTTCAGCAATTGTCTATTTTTCTTTTATCCTCAAATAAACCAATAAATGTATCAAATCGAGCTACAATTTCACATTTATAATCTATAATAAATATATATATATATATATATATAGTACGAGTTTGGAAAAGTTCTTAAAATGTCATAATATCCTTTATTTTTCATCATATTAATAAATTCATATTTAAAAATAATTATAATATTTAATTTAGAATTATTAGGAAAAAATTGAAATAAAATAGAAGTTGTGATAATTATAGATTTAAAAATAATTATAATTTAATAGAAATTGGGGTGATTAGACATTTAAAAATAATTACAATTACAATTATTAATTAAAAATTGTGTTAATTTTAAAATATAAAAATATTTATAAATTACAATTATTATTCTAATTTTTTTTTATATAAACAAAAGTTATGCTTATTTATCTTTTAAAAGTTGGGCTAATTTTATTAATGTAAAATAGAATTATTATCATCTTTATTATCAAAAATTAATATTAGACTTAATTATATTAATTTAGTTATTATTTGAATAATGTTATTTTGTATTAATTACATTAAGTAAAACTATATTGTATGTTGGATATGTCAAAATACTTTATTCATTATTTGAAAATTTTTTATTATAATATTTGAATTGATAATTCAATATATTTTAATTATATTAAATAATTCAAATAGAAATATTATTTTATGCTAATCATGGTCATTAAAAATAATATTTAAAAATTAATTAAATATAAAATGTCTAAAATCATACATGTAATAGAATCTCGTATTAATAAAATGCTAAAAATATTTTTAAATTTATTAAAATATTTATATATTAATCATATATATATATATATATATTCATTTTTCATATTATATTTCAAGGTTTTTAGGCTGACGTGGACAATTTATTTTATTGCCACGTAGACTATCTAATTTCATGACACATGAGTTTCTTTTATTTTCTTTTAACTAGTTTTTTTCTCACTTGCATTGCAGGTGAATAAACGAATATAAACGTGATTAATGTAAATAATATTAAAATAAATAATATTTTCTCGATAAATGAAGTTTAGTATCATAATTTAAGTTAATAATAAAATACCAAGTAAAAAATTAAAATAAAAAAATAGGTAAAACAACATGCATGCATGAGTTATAATAAAATGTGCGCCAAATATGCGTAGATATACTCTAGTAATTAACTTGTAAATGACAATATGGACTAATTAGAAATTAAGATCAACATGCAAAAGTTATATATTAGGGTTATCGCCTCAAATTATAGATACTTAATTTCTCTAACATATCATCTTCGAATAGGCGAGCCCTCCTCTAAAATATTTTGTATGTTAATTTATAAAATTAAAACTACAAAGATTTAAAGATTTCAATACATTAATGGATTCAAGTATATTTTTGCATTTAATTTTTATTCTTAATAATCTAATATGATAAATTATGATTTATTAAAATTTTCAACAGAATTTTACGGTTCTAAATGATTAATTATCCGTCATTGATATGCAAATCACATGACAATCGTCGAGCCTAACATTTTGCTTAGGGATGAAGCTATTGTTGATAAAGATTAGAAGGACCTGGTCCTTCTATAAGAAAAGATCGTGAAAATCTCCATTGATTTCACACTAACATGACAATGGCATGTATATAACAATGTTAATGCTATTATCGTAATGACAATTTGAGTTTCATGGTGCTTCCTTGAATGATTTCGAGGTTGGAAATGCAGCATGTTATGGTTCGACCTGGGGAAGCATTGCATGGCTTATCCAAAAGATAACAAACATAGAATCAAAGTCGAGTAGCATGCATGGCTCTCTACGCAGTTAATATAAGGTTAAAATATGTCTATAGTCCTTACACTTTTCAAAAATTAGAAATATAGTTCTTATATTTGTATTTTTATAAATTTAGTCACTTTACTTTTTATATTTCAAAATTTAGGTCCAACTGTTAATATCATTAATATTTTTCTTGTTGAATTCGGGTTAATTACATTTTTTAAATTACATAGTTACCAAGTGTGTAAAATTAACAGTATTAATAAGTAAACCTAAATTTTGAAATATAAAAAGTAGAAAGACTAAATTCTTAAAATACATGTACAAGGACTGAAATCTTAATTTTCGAAAACTACAAAGACTATAGGCACATTTTAACATTAATATAATTGCTTGTTATTAACAATAGTAAATTGTTAGATTTGTGTGACTCGAATCTCATCACTTATTAAAGAAATAAAACACAATGGCAAAATAAAGGGATTTGTGGGGGCGGTCGAGGTTGCGACCAAATCCCATTCAGCATAACACTGGGCTGGGATTGTGACCGGGGGTTCGGCCTCCCGCAGTACGGACTATACCGCACAAGTATAGAATCCATATAGAACTTCACTTGACATTAATTAGAATAAGATTTTTCAACCTTTTAAATAGATGTGGTCGAAACTACTCTTGTATATGTACCTTCTTATTTTCTGTGATTGTTCTATTACCATTAAAAAATAGGAACTTTCTTACACTTTGTTTTAAGATAAATAAAAACAGTAAAGAGAGTCTTCCACTACCTTTGAGTTTTTTATTTTTCGACCCAAAGGTCAGGATGAAAACGAGTATCTGACACTAAACAAGCAATTAGGAACATTGGAGTTTGGGGGACATACCTCAACTTACATCGATCCCATCTTCATGAACTATATTCAAAGATCTCCAACTCCATCATCATCACCTTGGCCCAGATAACATTGAAGGTAAAACTATTGAAGAAAAGGTATCCACAGGTTCAAGAGTTATTCCATTTAGAAAATCTTCATTCAGGCTACCTGTAACATCAACTGAACCCTCAAAAAGCTTCACCATTGTGGACATAGAAGGCCTCCTCGCATATTCAGTTTGTAAGCACCATGCAGCAACCTTCATCAACTCCACAACTTCGGCTGCATTCGACTGCATATCATCGCTACACTTATCGACTAAGGGCTAGTTTGGATGGGCGGTGTGTTTACCTCCGGTGAGGTTAAAAACAGCGGTGGCGGTGAGATTAGTTATCAGAAGGTGAGATTGGACATCAGAGCAAAGAGATTAAAAAACAATGTGGAGTGTGTGTTTGGATTCAAACGTAATCAGAAGCGGTGAGGTGAAAATAAAAATGACCATTAAGGACATCATATTAGAATTGATATATAATAGTTGTTCTTAAATTATTTTACTTATGTAAAATTATTAAAGTATGTGAATTTATGAAATCATTTAATAAAATATTAAAATGTATCTTCCAATATTTTATTATAAATATTTTAATAAATTATATAATCAATTTAAATTATTTATTAGATAAAATAAAAATTATTTTAATTTTTAGAGTTAAATATATTTTTATAACAATGATAAATATTATTTTCACAAATAGTAACATTATACTTGGATCAAATTTTGAAGTATCTAACCTAATGATTTTTAAAAATATATATATAGTAACATAAGACATAACAAGTTTCATTATTGATAGAAATTAAGTTATGATACAAAATTGTTTTTACAAATATTGATTCATTAAACTATTTGCAATGGTTTCCTTAACATTGTAATTTCAAGGTCACCTTCATTGTTAGAAGAACTTGATTCACCTCTATCAAAATGGCCTGAAGAGATTGGCACGTCGGGTATATTCTCAAATTGTCGAAAATCCTCATCATTTGACAAAGCATGTCTTCGAATGTAATTATGCAAAACCATTGTTGCAATAACTATTAAAACTTGCTTGTCGAATGAATAGCTTGGAATATCTCTTAATATTGGCCATTTTTTTTCCACACTCCAAATGTTCGTTCAATCACAGAGCGTAACGAAGAATGGGCATGATTAAAGATTTCTTTTTTTCCAGATGCTCGATGATTACCTCGATGAAAGTCAGGTAAATGATATCGTTCCCTCCTATATGGACCTAGAAAACCTGCCATTTGCGAATATCCTGAATCCACAAGATAATATTTTCCTACAAGAAAATTAAAACATAATATCAAGTTTAAAAATTACATAAAAATTTTAATATTTTATGTAAAGATTAATTAAAAATTAAAGTTCGATCCGTGGAGGTGTGGAAACTTTAACTCTTGTTTTCTAAGTGCTTGCAAAAAATTCTCATGTCATGTAATGCTCCTTCCCAATCGAAATGCAAAATGAAGCACATGTTGAAGTCACAAACGCCATAATATTTTGAGTTGGTTCACCTTTCTCGTCTGATATAAGGTATTTGAGAAGAAGGCGAAATGCATGCTTTTATGTGTGTTCCATCTATGGCCCCAATACAATCCTTTAAAATAAAAACAAGTGATGAGATAAAAGTTAGAAATAATTTATATTTTAAAAATATAAAGATTGTGTAATTTTTACCTTAAAGTGAGGCCAATATCTTGTATCATGTCGAATATGGTTCGGTACTTCCTCGAATTGACCTTCAAAGGGTTTAATCGTGTCTATTCCCATTTGAGCAAATATATGCAACATATCAAGAAAATTCGACTAATCAGCTTCCCCTGATCGTTGAAATCGCTCACGATTTGAATTTGATTCTCTATTTCCAAGAATATACAATGATAATGCCAACTTCTCCATCGCAGATACCTTCCCATGCTTTAAGCCATAATTTCTTTGCAAATCATGCAATAAGTCGTGAAATATATTTTTGGCATCCTAAAACTATTCATGCAACGATCATCATGCCCATTTAATACTTCGTCCACCCACATTTGACTCAGATAATTTGAATTCATACACGGTTGCATAGTGAAATAAGTTCGTGGTGTACCAATACACGATTAACACTTGTTCTTCCTTTTCATGATAATTGTTGTGCTCAACTTGTGTAACAATTGTGGCTATTCTTCGTTGAGCTTCTTCACTTAATTCATGGGTATCATAATTCATATAAAAGTATTATACATATTGTTAAATTCATCCATAACTCAAAACCGAATAAAATGAAAATAAATTAATAACTTGTGACATTATATACAACACAACAAAATTGAATAAAAGCATGGCATAAAAATACCAAATATAAAAACATCATACATTAATTTTACTATAAAAAGTAGATCATACATTAGTTTTGCATATAAAAAGTAGATCATACATTAGTTTTACATATAAAAGAGTTGTCTAGTTATATTACAATAATAAAGCTAAGGAGCTCATGGTGGAGGTTGTGGATGGTATGGTTGGAAGGAAATGAGGATGTTGCTACCAAGGACGAAAATGATGCAATTGGATTTTGTTCAAGATACTCACGTCGAAGCCACCAAACCCTAACATCCGGATCTAAGTTCAAAACACTTCTCGTTTCACCCAGATCTGGAACATTTTGATGGCAAAATAATACATTCATCTTTTTTTGGAATTTCATCTTCCACATCACGCAAAGCATCCATTGCATTTGAAATAGTATATTGAGAGTGAGGAAAAATAATTTCAGAAATTGACTTCCTTGGACTAGCCATACTCTCACACAATTTCTCAATATGAGTAGCTAATGAATTTTGGATGATTTTCTACTTGAACTTGATTTTTTCCTTTACCATGTACAACCCCAAGTGTTTCCTTTCTTCGATTAGGAGTTTCATGAGAAGGGTTTGATGGTACCTCATTAGTAGGAATATCTTCATTCTTATTACTATTTTCATCTCAATCACCAAATCCTCATTAGGTGTATCATCTCCCATAGGAACCCCACTTGGAAGAACACTGCATTTAAGGTGCCCATGCATTCTCTCCAAGGCTACAATGCCACCAAACATTTGCCACATTAAATCATTCAATCGTGGCTCAATTCCTTTTTCTTAAATCCTTTAAAATCCGGATTTTCCTACATAACATGTTAAATGTTAAATGTTATACTAAGATTTTGATATTTGTAAATTATTAATTTCAATAAAATTTATGCATTAAATTAATGATAAAGTTAACACTAACCTCGTATTTTTCAGCCCACCATTCTTCTAGCACCAACCGCCTTTTTAGATGGACACCATCCAATACCAGTAGATTCCTTAAGCAACTCCTCCATAACCTCCATTCCTTTTTAATGTATCCCACTTATTTTTCAATTGAGGTTTCCATAATTTTTTGTGTCTTTGCTTGAAAAAGAGCAATGACATTTTCCCATCCTTTTGAGTTTAGATGAGTTATCGGTCTATTACCAGCATTGACTTCATTCACGCAAAGTTAACAAAATATCAATGTCAGCTCATCATCCCAAATAGCTTTTGTTGCTAAGGTACTTTCTCCTTCCACAAATTTTCGTGTCTTTACCATCTATTATATGCAAAAAGATTGAACAACTTAAACTTAAAAGCTGAAAATTTTATACTGTAAATTACTTAACAAGATAATATTTCGTGCTTGTCTTATTCTTTATGGTGTCATATTCTTTCTCAATTGTTCTTAGTCCTTATAACATAGTTACTGTTTCTTTGCTTTATTCTCCACTATTTGCAGTGTAGAGCCCAAATTGCCCAGGGCCCAACAACCAAACAGCAAACCCAATTACATTAAAATTAATTACAAGCCCAATCAAAAACCCGGGCCCAATTACAAAATAAATACAAGCCCAAAAAACCGACCCAACCCAAAAAAAAAAGAAAAAACAACAGAACCAAAATAGGCCCAAATGGCCCAAACCCGAAACACTCTCAGCCAAAAACAGAAAGAAACAAAAACCCTAGCCGCACTCCTTTCTGACCCTCTGACTTCTGACCCCTCACCTGCCCTCTGCTCCGACACGCTCCGTCCGACCAGCTCCTCCGCCCGTAGCCTGCAAAGAAAAACAAAATAAGCAACAGCACAGCAAAGCAGGAAACAATTTGTTTTTTTATTCAGTTTTGGCTATAAAGCCGCAAGAAATATTGTAAAATGGGGGGGCTTTTTCCTTTCAGAAGAGAAAACAGAGAGGATTATAGCAAAAGAGACCTTTTTTTCAAAAAAAGAAAAGGCAGAGACTTATAATACAAAATCATCAGAAATCGAAAGCAGAAAGTAATAGAAGGTTGTTTTTTTTATTTCCGTTTTTCATTCCGATTGCAAGCTATTATTTTTATTCCCCTTTCTTTTCATCTACTTATTATTTTTTTATTTTTTTATTTTACTAATAATAAAAGAGAGGAAAAAAACTTACCTGACCCCGGCGCGTCGTCGGAGTCTCCTCTCCGTCGTCGAAGCCGAAATCGGGAGCCAAACAAGAAGGGCTTCTTTCTTCTTCTCGTGGGTTTTCAAAAACAAAAAAAGAGGTTAGATCGGCAAAGATAAAATATAAAAATAAAAAATAAAAAATAAAAAAATTTCTTACCTTTCCTACCACCGCTTGGCGGTGGTCGAGTTCGACGCCTGACGGCGAACTGACGGCGCCTCACCAAAATCGCTCACTCTCCCAGAGAAAACAAAAAGTTAAAATGTTTTTTTTAAGAAGTTGCAACAAATGAAAAAAGGGAGAAAAGGGTTTTATAGAAGTATGAAACACAGCTGCTTTATGAGGAGAGGTTTGTGCCAAACGACGCCTGCTTCGGTGAGACCAAGGCGCCGACCCGACCCGGCCAGGGATCCACAGAGCCGCTAAGTGGGATAATTACCCACTTGGTCCTCCCGCATTTTTATTGTTTTCAATTAAGTTTTTATTTTAAAATATGGCCTTAAATTTGGCTTGCTTTTCAATCAAGTCCCCACAAAGCTACTGCTTTAGAGGTTTTGTAAATTCGCTTCTCGTCCTCCATGTTTTCGTATGCATTACAATAGGGTCCTCTTCCTTTTTTTTATTATAAATCTTCCTAGAAATTTTATTTTTAATCCGATTTGGTCCTCCCCTTTAATTATCATTGTTATTTAATGTTTTATTGTTTATTTATTATTATTATTGTTTTATTATTATTATTATTACTATAATATTACGTATTACTATGTTATATTATTATTATTATTATTTTATTCCTCTATTATCCTCTACTATTATTATTTTATTATTATTACTATTATTATCATTTCATTTTTTACTTTTGTTTATTTATTTACTAATATATTTACTATTGTTATTTTTATTATTTTATTATCACTATATTATTATTAATATTGTTATTATTATTATTATTATTATTATCATCATTTCATTTCTTTTACTTTTGTTTATTTATTTACTATTATACTTATAATTGTTATTTTTATTATTTGATTATCACTATATTATTATTATTGATATTATTATTATTATTATTATTACAATTATTTAATTTGAATTGATTTCCATTTTTTTTAATTTTCACCATTTATAAATTTTTTTTATTTACGTTATTCATTTCTTATTATTTTATTATTTATCGTTTCATTTACTTATTGTTTATTCGCTCATTGCTATTTACTCTTTCAATACTTTAAAGCAATTTATTCATTTATGTATCATATTCTTTATTTTCTTATTATTGTTGTTATTATCATTCTATTTGTTTCTAAAGTCCCATTATCGTCAACCTTGTGTCATTATTTAGTTTCTCATTCATTTATTCATGAGAATTAGATTTATTCATATATTCGCTTTGTTTGTTGTATCATTACTTTGTCTAATATTAATCAATCAAATTTTCAAAATAAAGATGATGTTCGTGTTTGAAAATTCGGAAGATCGAGCCCTAACTTATCTGGTTCGATTTTTCCGCTTATGTTAAACAACGGATATCTCCTTTAAGTCGCGATTTTCGCGCTTAATCTAAATGACTGAATGTCCTTTTTAAACAAATAAATTTCTAAACAAAAGCTTAATCTCGAAATTTGAAATGTCGCTACTAACTTCATCGGACTCGACATCTAGATACTTCGAGGTAAGCTTCTTTTCCTAAAATAGAGGCAATCTTCAGTATTTGAAATCTCGAGAAATCGAGCCCTAACTTCATCGGGTTCCGATTTTTCATTTGACGAATAACGGAGGATCCTCTTCAAATAAAAACTAAGTTTCAAAAGGCAAGCTTAGTTTCGAGAGTATAAAGTATTGTGCCCTAACTTATCGGACGTGATGTCGCACCTCTTCAAAATAAGAAAGCCTTGACGTCCCTCCCAATTTTAAAAACAATAAGCATTGTATTTTCAATCCTTTTAAGTTTTTCAACAAATAGGACATCAATCAATCGCTTTGGTACCAATTTTGGGCGTGTCGAGGGTGCTAATCCTTCCTCGCACGTAATCGACCTCCAACCCGCTTTTCTCAAAGTTTCGCACCAAAAAGCATTGTTTTAGTAAATTAAATGTTTTATTAAAACAAAGGTGATCCGATCACACCAAATAAAGATCGGTGGCGACTCTTTCCTTTTCTTTTTCAAAAAGCCGAGTCGACCGCCATTGCCACTGCTTTCACCCCAAAAATGGTTACGACGACTTGGCGACTCCACTGGGGACACCGAGGTCAAGCCATAAATTGATTGATTTTTGTCCTTTTGATTAAATGGTTTTGGAAAATCATGCTTCTTTTAACGCATCTTCAATATTAGCCTTGTAAGTACTTTGGCATTGCATTGCATGACCGTTGTGGTCACACCTTAAGTGGGAGCGAAGCTATGCCTTCGTGAGGTTTTCACCTCCGCATGGGCTAGTGGATCGCTTTGAATACATCCGCATTTATGTCTCCGTGAAGTTTTCACTTGCATGGCCATAGGAAATGTATTCCCCGAACCAACTCGGTCCGTATGAGCCTATAATGGGTGAGGATCGAGGAATCACCGTTCAGTACCTCGAACTTTAGAACTAAGTCGCATATAGCAAACCCAAGAGCCCACCTTAGGTAGAGCCATGGCAAACCTTAGTGGTCACCCAGATAGGCGTTTGCTTATTTTACTTGCTTTATATTCCATGGTACTAACTTTTATGCTTTTCTTTTTTTTGTGCATATCATTTCATATTTTAAAGAGACATCGATTCACGGTCCGCTTCGAGTTGGAAAGTGGTTATGGAAAGCGAATTCCTTGATAAAGTAGAAGACAATGCGTCCGTCTGCATATATGGTCGAGCAATGCCAAGTAGAAAAGGAGATAGCTTAGTTGAAGGGTATGTATCGAGCTACTAACTTCACCAATATCAGTGTCACGCAAAACGAGCTCCAGGAGTTGAAAGAAATTTGGACTCAGTGGGATGATGAAGCGAAGCAACTATTCTATGGTACCTACGGCGACCTACCTTACCTGCTTGAGGTCAAAATAGACAAGCACCTGTTCCGAGCAATGACCCGCCTCGAACGCCGATTATAATGCTTTCTCCTTCTAAAAGTGGATCTGTTCCCACAAGAAGAATATACGACCTTGCTACCGCCGAGAATTCAAGTTGACAAAGCTTATTCCAAGGCGGTTAATGGCCCAACCTTCGCAAGAAGTTGATAAATATCACCGCACGAGTGAACAAAGTGGGTCTCAGCTAGGATGCAGAAGAAGGGCGAGGGTAAATGCATACCCTGGACGTGTTTGAGAGACCTGATTCTGGCGCATCCCGATACGAAGAAAAAGATAGACATCTTGGCCTTGTGTATTTACGGCTTGGTAATCTTCCCCAAAGCTTTAAGGCACATTGACGAAGCGGTTATCGATCTATTCAATCGGTTGATTAAAGGGTCACACCTGCTCCTCGCCATCTTAGCCAAACATTCAGATCCTTGACCGCATGCCGAGAAGAGGTGAAGCGCAGTTCATTGGGTGTCTTGAAATTTGTTATTGGCTTGGTTCCATAGTCACTTTTGGAAAATAGAGAAAGTGTCTTGCCGGTTCATGTCAGAGAAGTACTCCCCACTAGAAGAGATAGTAACTACGCCTAGAAGAGAGGATGTCCAAGAAAATTGGATCGCGATCTTTCAAAACCTTCAAGAGGACGACATTGAGTGGAAGGCTCCTCGATGATTCCCGACAGATCCTTTATCGCTATGAAGCTTTGACCGGGTTCCCTATTGGGAATTTGGGGTGCCACCGCCACGCCTTTCTTGGTCCTAAGACAAGATGGTTCAAGGCGCTTTGTACCAACGACGTCTTTGCTAGCTCAATGCGAAGTTTTCATATGAATGGGGAAGCTATAAGAAAAGGGTTAAAGAGATTTCTAGTGCACGGAATCGATTCACGAATGAGAAGATTGTCTACGTGCCCGAGGACGACTACGAATATATTGAATGGAGGGCTAGGAGGTCAATGATAACATTCCCGAGCCAAATCCGAAAGCGCCCGATCAAGAGAAGAATGCATGAGTGGTCCCATCAGAATTAGAGATTGTGAAGTAAGATTTTGAACGGATGAGCTCGGAATTTAGGAAAAGGATAGAAAGGTTAGAGGAAGAAAAGATGCTCCTCCAGTTAGAAGTGGACGGTCAAAAATCGGAAGCTGAGAAACTCAGAAAGGAAAAGCGAAAAGTAGAGGAAGACCGAGATGACTTGAAGATGGAGTACAAAAGGATGCGCTTAACAATAAAAAATACGGGATTAGGGAAAACTACGGAGCAGTGGCAACAAGAGGTCAGAGAGGAAAGAGCCAAAGCTAGCAGTTGGGAGAAAAAGTTTCATGAAATACGAGCGCAAAAGGAAGACTTAGAGAAAGGTGATGATAAGACCAAAAGAGAAAAGGGATTAGAAGCTAGAATAATGAGCTTGGGCGATCTCTACACCACTATAAAAGTCGAGACTCGGAGGGCCAACTAAAGTCAAGCCTAAACAGAATAGAGGAACTGAAAGGTAGGGTTGAAGAGTTAGAATCAGCATTACATAGTAGCGAGCTCCGGATTGAGCTTCTGGAAACAAGAGAAAGATGTTGGGAGGAAGAGCTTCACCATTCTTGCGAGCAAGTTCGAAGCCGGACTACCTCATGGGAGAAGCAATAATCCAGATTCGAGAAGTAGCCGATCACCCATGACTTTTAATGAGGAGGTCGACATAGTAGGCATGAGATATGGGCTACCACCGGGCCGTGATGAAGAGCTAATCTCTCTGCTTGGGAAAATCAAGACCTTAGATCTTAGGGCTAGAACGTATTTGTAATCTACTTTATGTAAAGGGTTTTGCCTTCTAATAAAGTTTTCTAAAATGAAGTTGATCGAATCGATGTCTTCTTCTTGCATTCATGCATTTGCATTACATCATATTACATGCATTAAAGTTTATAAAAGAAGCCTAATTGGTTAAGATTAACAAAGAAACAAAAAAAAAAGAAACGAGAGAAGAAAAGAAATCGAAACCTGACATCACTACGGGACTCGTATAAGAAAATGGATCAAAGATTTGAACAATTTCGTAAGGAGATGTAGGAACAGATGCAGAGCAAATAACGAAACTCCAAAGAAGATATGATAGAACGGATGCAAGAGTCCCAAAACAACATGATGAGCCAGTTAGGCGCAACTATTAGCCAATGAACGAGGAAAAGGCGTCGCCACTAGTTCGTGGAATAATGACGACCCGCCATTCTCCGGATTTACCCCGCCAAATATCCAAGCACCACCGTAAATAGGTCCCCAAATGACGCCTTTTGTTATCGTGCCACGGTGCGAGTTGAGACCGCAATGCCGCCGACTTTTCGATCGTTCAGTAAAGAATCCCGAGAAGGTCCGGCTAACCCTATAGTCCCCGACTTTGATGAAATCATTGAAATGGATAAGGCAAAACGAACCTTCCCAAACAACTCGAGGATCGTTGCAAATGGTTAGAAGAGAAGTTTAAGGAAATAGAGATCACGACCATCGCTACGGAGTGGACGCTAAAGACTTGAGCCTAGTCCTGCACCTCATACTTCCGCCAAAGTTCAAGACCCCGATTTGAAAAATACAATGGGACCAGTTGTTCTCAAGCGCACATCACGATGTTCGCTTCGGCGGATGGCGGGATATGTTAACAATGATCAACCGCTATTCATTGTTTCCAGATAGTTTGGGGTCATGCCAAGTGGTACAATCACTCGTTGTACCCAGATCAAGTCATGGAAGGATCTAGCACGTGCCTTCCTAAAGCAATACTGAACACGAAATGATATAGCTCTGATCGAATCACGCTCCAAAATATGGAGAAAAAGCCGAACGAAAGTTTCAGCAAGATGCTCAATGGTGGAGGAAGTAGCCACGCAAGTTCACCACCGCTTCCTAGAAAAGAGACAACCATGTTTGTTTGTCAATACCGAAAGCTCCTTCATTAATCACATGCTTGGAAGTGCCACAAAAGTTTTTCCGATATTGTCGCTGTGGGAAATGATCGAGAATGCAATCGAAGCGGTAAAATAGAAGTCGGAGAAAGTACTAGAAAGACTACCCAAGAAAAGGGAGAGCGATATAAACAACATAGGTAAAGGTTATTCAAAACCTATTATCGTGAGCCGACCAAGGACTATGACCCCCGATCATCGAGCCCTTTAGACAGGAGTCCAGCACAAGGCAAAATACGGAGAAAATCTAATTTACGCCTATCCCGGTCCCATACAAGAAAATGTACCAGAAATTATTTGACGCACACGTTGTCTCCCCATTACTTAAAACCCTTGCAACCCCTGCACTTAAGTGGTATGACGCGAACGCACAAACGTAATACCATGCGAGAATTGGGGCATTCTATGAAACACTGCCTCGCTTTTAAGAAACTAGTGGAAAGACCGATCCGGATGGGAGTTATAAAGTCGATGACACCTCCGCAAGGGCATCCGCTACCTAATCACGGGTCAACATGATAGGCGAAGATGTGAGGAGAAGAGTAAAAGGGATATTTCGATGTGAAAACCCCAATGAAGCGGTCCGAAGGAAATGATAAAAGGGATTGGTTGTGGCACGCCCAAGAGGAGAACATGAAGAAACACGAAGGGTCAGAATTTCATAACTCTGGAAGGCACGAAATCCAAAGTTACACCGAAGTTTAGAATCTTTGATAAAGGTACGATGGACAATAAAGAGCTAGAATTCTTTGAAAGCGATGAAGGCCGAAAGAGGGTAACATCTCGTGACGTTGGAGGGTGAGTCAAAGAAAAGCCTTGGAGGCAAGCAATCCTTTAGTCACCATCTCACGATCAAAGGCGATGGAGTGAAAATAAATCCAAAATCGTGATTCGAAAGCCTACTACTTTTTCATCCGAAGACAACCAAAAGACTCTCGGGGGTTATAATTGCAACGTGACGATTCCTGAAAAGGGAGGTCCATCAACAAAAGAAAGACAGGAGTATCCAAGGATCGTGATCCAAAACCGTAACCTTTTCATATAAAGATGACAAGAAGGTCCTCGAATTATAACCGCAATGTGACGATTCACGAGAAGGAGATTCGCCAACACTACAAAAGAAAACCAAGAGGAAGGCTCCTACATCGCCAAGAAGGGAAAGCGCCACGACTTGTCAAACACGAAAGCGGAGCACTCCAGAGGGAAAAACTTGACGGGCGAACAAAGGAAGGAAAAAAGGGACCAAGCAAGAGGCACATATAAACGAGCCAGTGAAGGAGGAAGAAGCTAGGGAATTCTTAAAGTTTCTGAAGCATAGTGAATACAGTGTCGTAGAGCAGCTACATAAACAGTCGGCTCGCATATCGGTGCTAAATTTACTATTAAGTTCTGAAGCACACCGTAACGCGCTGATGAAGGTGTTGAATGAAACCTATGTTGCAAATGATATAACAGTTAACAAGCTAGACCGCCTGGTTAGCAACATAAGTGCTGATAATTTTATTTTCTTTAACGATGATGAGATTCCTCCGGGAGGTACGGGTTCCATCAAGGCTCTCCACATTACCACGCGATGCAAGGGATACACATTACCAGGGGTGCTAGTCGACAATGGATCAGCCAATGTCCTACCACTATCGACATCGAATCGATTACCGCTGATAGTTCTCATATGAAGGCCTGCCACAACATAGTAAGGGCATTCGATGGAACCGAGAGGAAAGTCATGGGAAGGATCGAAGTACCTCTCTTAATCGGACCAGGCACATATGAGGTGGACTTTATTGTGATGGACATCCAACCGCCTTACAACCGCTGGGGAGACCTTGGATACACTTTCAGGGCAAAGGTGCCCTCATCATTGCACCAAAAGTTGAAATTAATCTCGTGAGGGCCGTCTAGTAACCATAAATGTCAAGAGGACATCATCGCAATCAGTAACAAACAATGCACCCTATTTAGAAGCCAACGATGAAGCGGTGAGTGTTCCTTCCGTTCTTTGAATTTGTCAACGCAACATTCGTCGCCGAGGGAATAAGGTCCTGCATCAGTAATTGTCCAAAACCACGAAAATGGGTCTACAACCGATGGTCGAAATGGAGCTGCGGAGAAAGGACTTGGAAGATACCTCAAGGAGAAATCGAGGTCCCAAGACTAAAAGAAAAGCGAGACTTCTTCGGTCTAGGATTCAAGCCAAGCGCAAAGCAAAAAAGAGAAGAGTCAGAAAAGAAACAAGAAAGAAGAAAGGCACGCCTGAGGGGAGATGAGATGAAATGGCAACCGATGATAATCCCTCATATTCGTGAGACCTTTGTATCAGGAGGGGTTATCCACCCGGGACGAGATGAAGAAATCGTGCATGTCAATGCTATATCTGAGGGGGAAATTGAGGAAGAAAATCGGAATAGGATCCGCCTTATGAGCCGGTAGCGTTCTAGACAATTGACTCATGGAGGAGATTCCTATAGCCTTTAGAACTTATTCGAGTAATACTGGAACACACTTATTGCTTTAAGTCTAGAAGCAATAAGAACCCTTTGGGAAACATGAATTTGTATAAGCCATCTTTATTTTCAATGAAATACATCTCCGCTTATCTTTTGAGCAAATTTTCTTTTATGTTCATTTCATTCATTCATTATTCTTTCTTTAAATATTCTTCTAAACATTTCTATTCTTTATTTATCATACCAATAAATATGCCAAGATTCTATGATCCTATGAGCCTTTATTCATTTCCATAACAGTCTCTAGATATCAATGATTTGAGTAACGCCACTGATGACTCGTAATGTCCTTTTGAGCAAGATATGGGTGCGGAAGATTTTCGAGATTTTGGAGATGACCAAGGCGTGATTTAGCTCTGAATCATTAAGGATGGTAGAACAAGAGGAGAAACAAATCATACCTCACAAAGAATCGGTGGAAATAGTGAATCTAGGAAATGAACAAGAAAAGAAAGAAGTGAAGATTGGAGCCGGCATCACCGCAGAGACAAAGCAAGACCTCATTGAGTTACTCCAAGAATTCAAGGATGTCTTCGCATGGTCATATCAAGACATGCCCGGGCTAAGCACTGATATCGTGGTACACCGTTTGCCCATAAAAAAAGAATACAAGCCGGTCCAACAGAAGCTTCGGAGGATGAGGCCATACGTTTTACTAAAAATAAAAGAAGAGGTCAAGAAGCAATTTGACGCAGAGTTCTTGCAAGTAGTCAAGTACTCAGAATGGGTAGCCAATATCGTCCCCGTCCCTAAGAAAGATGGGAAAGTACGAATGTGTGTGGACTACAGAGATCTAAACAAGGCTAGCCAAGGATAACTTCAGTTACCTCATATCGACACCTTGGTGGACAATACGGCGGTTATTCCTTGTTCTCGTTCATGGATGGGTTCTCGTGATACAACTAGATAAAGATGCTTCTGAAGACATGAATAAAACCACATTCATAACCATGTGGGAACCTTTTGCTATAAGGTAATGCCATTTGGGTTGAAGAATGCGGGGGCAACATATCAGAGAGCCATGGTGACCCTATTCCATGACATGATGCACAAGGAAATTGAGGTTTACGTCGACAATATGATTGCCAAGTCTCGGACCGAAAAGGAGCATATCCAAGTCTTAAGTAAGTTATTTTTGAGGTTGAGGAAAGTCCAACTGAAGCTTAACCCTGAGAAGTGCACCTTTGGAGCCGTGTCGGAAACTACTAGGATTTATAGTCGGTGAAAAGGGATTGAGGTTGACCTGCACAAAGTCAAGGCTATACAAGAATTGCCTCCGCCTGCACGCAAAAAAGAGGTTCGAGGTTTCTTAGGAAGATTAAATTACATTGCTCGGTTCATTTCAAGAATCGACCGAGAAATGTGATCCCATATTTCGCCTTCTTAAAAACACAACCTGTGTGTGTGGGACGAGGAATGTCGAAGACCTTCGACAAAGTAAAGCAAGATTTGTCCAATCCTCCAAAGATTGACACCACCTAATCCGAGAAGCCTTTAATCCTCTATTTAATCTGCATTTGATAATTCAATGGGATGTGTGCTCTACAAAGCGATGATGAGTCGGGAAAGAAGGAAAAGCAATATACTACCTTAGCAAAAAGTTCACTGAGTGTGAAACAAGGTACTCACCGATTGAGAAAATATGTTGTGCCTTGGTTTGGACAACTCGGAGACTGAGGCAGTACATGTTGTATCACACGACCTGGCTCATCTCGAAGCTAGACCCACTGAAATACCTAATGGAGTCAACTACTCTTAATGGACGGATGGCCCGATGGCAAATTTTACTTTCTGAGTTTGACATAGTTTATGTAAACCAGAAAGCGATAAAAGGGAGTGCAATAGCAGATTTTCTGGCTAGTAGAGCTCTGGCAGATTATGAGGCTCTGAACTTTGATTTTCCTAATGAAGACCTGATGTACGTAGTGACCACTGAAGAAGATACCACTGAAAGTCGTCATTGGAAACTGAACTTCGACGGGGCATCAAACGCTATGGGCAATGGAATTGGGGCAGTTTTGGTGTCCCCAAGTGGAGATCATTACCCATTTACCTGTAAATTGGATTTTGATTGTACAAACAATATGGCAGAGTATGAAGCTTGTATCATGGGCATCCGTGCTTGCTATTGAACGCAAAATTAAGGTCTTTGAAGTATACGGAGACTCCGCTGGTAATTTATCAACTTAAAGGAGAATGGGAGACGAGAGATCCCAAATTGGTCGAATACAAAAGATTGGTCCAAGAACTAATCAAAGAGTTCGATGACATCACTTTCGCTTATTTACCAAGGGACGAAAATCGATGGTCGATGCTCTAGCCACATTGGCTTCTATGGTACAAGCAAACAACAAGGGGATATGAGACCTATACAAATGAGCATTTATGAGGCCCCAGCCCATTGCTACAATGTCGAGGAAAAAGGGAAAATTGACCCACCATGGTACCACGATATATTGCGATATGTGAAGAATCATGAGTACCCTGATCAAGCCACAGAGAATGAAAAAAAGGCGCTGAGGAGATTAGCATGTGATTACGTCTTGTATGGAGAAGTCTTATACAAGAAAAGGAAAGATCAAGTGCTGCTAAGGTGTGTAGACGCCGTCGAAGCTAAGTTAATCTTAGAAGAAGTCCACGAAGGTGTCTGTGGAACTCACGCTAATGGTTTCACAATGGCCAGACAAATAATGAGGTTCGGATACTATTGGTCCACCATGGAGGGAGACTGTATCAACTATGCCAAAAAATGTCATAAATGCCAGGTTTATGGAGACAAGATTCATGTACCCTCGTCACCTTTGCATGTTATGACTTCTCCATGGCCATTTTCCATGTGGGGCATGGACGTCATTGGGCCAATATCTCCGAAGGCATCGAACGGGCATCGATTCATCTTTGTGGTCATCGACTACTTCACGAAATGGGTAGAGGCTGCCTCATATGCCAACGTCACTAAATCAGCAGTTAGCCAATTTTGAAGAAGGAAATCATTTGTCGATATAGAATGCCCGAGAGGATCATATCGCATAACGACCGAATTTAAACAATAGCACGATAGCAGGGGTTTGTAGCCAATTCAACATCAAACACCACAATTCATCACCAGACGCCCAAAAATGAACGGGCAAAGGAAGCGGCCAACAAAAACATCAAAAGATAGTGGGAAGATGATCGAGACTTACAAGGATTGACATGAAAATTACCGTTCGCTTATGCTTATCGAACGTCTGTCCAAACCCTCACTGGGCAACACCTTTCTCATTGGTCTATGGGATGGAGGCGCTTCTACCTATCGAAGTGGAAATACCTTCGCTCGAGTATTGTCGAGGTGAAGCCGGATGAAGTCGAATGGATCCGTGCTCGATATGATCAGTTGAACTTAATTGAAGAAAAGAGATTGAGGGCTATCCGTCATGGCCAGATATACCAAAAGCGAATGATGCGAGCTTACAACAAAAAAGTCTGCCCAAGGGAATTCCACGAAGGGGATCTCGTGCTGAAAAAGATCCTTCCCATACAAAAGGATTTCAGAGGGAAATGGATGCCGAATTGGGAAAGACCATATGTGGTGAAAAAGGCTTTCTCTGGAGGGCACTAATCTTGGCCGAGATGGATGGGAAAAATCTACCCAATCCCATAAATTGATTCGCTAAGAAGTATTACGCTTGAAGAGGGGAAAGGCTAAAGTGAAAACCCGCAAAGGGCGCTTTACGGCCAAAAAAAAAACGGAGAGGCCAAAGTGAAAACCCGTAAGGGGCACTTTGAGACCAAAGGGGCTTTGAGTCGAAAACCCGATAGGGGCGGCTCAAATTAGCACGAAAAAGGAGGTGTGTGACAATCTTTTCCCCCAGAATTGGCAAAAGGAGGAATGTTACACCTCAGAACATCTACAGAGCACTGCAGGTCTCCCAACGCCTTTTCAGCTCAAATGATCTTTGAAAGGATTCGGTGGCGAAGCCTAGGCTGCGATATCTGGGGCACCTACTTTTTCTTTTTACCCATTTTTTGTACTCCAATAATGTTTACTTTTGTTGAATTAATCCAATTCCATTCTTTATAAATTCCATTGTTATTTTAAATCTTTGAGATGTTTGCAATTGAAATAACGATCCATTGACCCGTAATGCTTCCATGAAACGAGTCCCGCCTATTACTCTGGAAGCTTCTAAACAGCGTAGGAACCTAAAACAAGACTGTTGTTTAAGAACAACCGCGCTTAGGGGTTGGAAACGTTCAAGGAAGAGGAGCCTAAAATCATGACTATCTCCCCAGATTCTCTGACATAGACATCAGACAAGATGTTGCGTCTGTGTCGTGACTTTGACGAGCGAATGAGCAATTACAGCCCTAAACTTTTAAAAGAGACCCTTCTCATGACATCCTGCATTCATGCAAATGTCCTCCGTAATATCATCTAGATAGGAGCATTAGGTTTATTACAATCATTGCATCTTAACGAAAAATCATCATTCTCACGACATTCTGCCTTCATGCAAGTGTCATCCATTAGTTAGGAGCATTCGAGTCATTCTGACCATAGCATCCTCACCATTTGGCATAAACACAAAATCGAGTCTACAGGATATGTCCCTAAAGGACGGCGTAGCAACACTATCGAAGATTGTCCTATTACCATCAACCAGTGATGGAATAGGTTGAAGATTGCCCTATTACCATCAACCAGTGGTGGAATAGGTTGAAGATTGCCCTATTACCATCAACCAGTGATGGAATAGGTTGAAGATTGCCCTATTACCATCAACCAGTGATGGAATAGGTTGAAGATTGTCCTATTACCATCAACCAGTGATGGAATAGGTTGAAGATTATCCTATTGCCATCAACCAGTGATGGAATAGGTTGAAGATTGCCCTATTGCCATCAACCAGTAATGGAATAGGTTGAAGATTGTCCTATTGCCACTGACCAGCAGTGGAATAGGCCCAAAATGGTAGATCTTGTCACCACAACCAGTAGTGGGGCAAGATCGAAGGCAAATCTTGTTTCCCTAACCAGTAGGGAACACGATTTAGGCCACCCTCCTATTGCCACCGACCAGCGGTGGAATAGGCCAAAATTGTAGATCTTGTCGCCTAACCAAGAGTGGAGCAAGATCGAAGATTTAATCTGGCTCTCTAACCAAGAGAGAACACGATTTAGGCCACCCTCCTATTGCCACTGACCAGCAGTGGAATAGGCCAAAAATTGTAGATCTTGTCGCCCTAACCAGTAGTGGAGCAAGATCGAAGACGAATCCTGGCTCTCTAACCAGTAGGGAACATGATTTAGGCCACTGTCCTATGTCCCTGACCAGCAGTGGAATAGGTCAAAAATTGGCAATTCCTGTTCCTAACCAGTAGGGAGCATGGTTAAGCTTTAGTCCTATCGCCTTAACTAGAGGTGAGATAGGCTAAAGACCAAAGACCTCATCTCTCTGAAGATGCATCAGATCAAAAATAAACAAGTCACATCCTATTGAAATCGCAGCAAGAGCAGATTGAAGCCACATATCGGTGAAGTGGATCAGAGTAACAAGGTGTGAAGGATCAGGATGAGGCTATTCGAAGGAAAGCACCTGAGAGGCCAAGACTCGGCGAGACCGGGCAATATTGGGCTTCTTTGGGTCTTTGCTCTATTATCGTTACACGACAATGAGCAAAGAGGGGCAGCTGTAGAGCCCAAATTGCCCAGGGCCCAACAACCAAACAGCAAACCCAATTACATTAAAATTAATTACAAGCCCAATCAAAAACCCGGGCCCAATTACAAAATAAATACAAGCCCAAAAAATCGACCCAACCCAAAAAAAAAAGAAAAAACAACAGAACCAAAACAGGCCCAAATGGCCCAAACCCGAAACACTCTCAGCCAAAAACAGAAAGAAACAAAAACCCTAGCCGCACTCCTTTCTGACCCTCTGACTTCTGACCCCTCACCGGCCCTCTGCTCCGTCCGACCAGCTCCTCCAGAGCCGCAAAGAAAAACAAAATAAGCAACAAAGACAAAGAAAGCGAAACAATTTGTTTTTTTATTCAGTTTTGGCTATAAAGCCGCAAGAAATATTGTAAAATGGGGGCTTTTTCCTTTCGAAGAGAAAAGAGAGGATTATAGCAAAGAGACCTTTTTCAAAAAAGAAAAGGCGAGACTTATAATACAAAATCATCAAATCGAAGCGTAGTAATAGAAGGTTGTTTTTTTTATTTCCGTTTTTCATTCCGATTGCAAGCTATTATTTTTATTCCCCTTTCTTTTCATCTACTTATTATTTTTTAATTTTTTTATTTTACTAATAATAAAAGAGAGGAAAAAACTTACGACCGGGCACGCGTCGTCAGTCTCCTCTCGTCGTCGGTCAAATCGAGCCAAACAGAAGGGCTTCTTCTTCTTCTCGTGGGTTTTCAAAAACAAAAAAGAGGTTAGATCGGCAAAGATAAAATATAAAAAAATAAAAAATAAAAAATTTCTTACCTTTCCGGCCACGTCTTGGTGGCTTGAGTTCAGCAGCATGACGGCATGAATGAGCAGCAATGCCCTCACGGAAATCGCTCACTCTCCCCTGCAGAGAAAACAAAAAAGTTAAAAATGTTTTTTTTTTAAGAAGCTGCAGCAAATGAAAAAAGGAGAAAAAGGGGTTTTATAGAAGTAGGAAACGACGTCGTTTCGTGAGGAGAGGTTTGTGCCAAAACGACGCCGTTTCTGGTGAGACCCGCGTGCGCGACCCGACCCGGCCAGGGGATCCGCGTGTTTCTGCTAAGTGGGATAATTACCCACTTGGTCCTCCCGCATTTTTTATTGTTTTCAATTAAGTTTTTTTTATTTTAAAATATGGCCCAGAAATTTGGCCCGGTTTTCAATCAAGTCCCCACAAAGCGCTGCGTTTAGAGGTTTTGGGTAAATTTGCGCTTCTCGTCCTCCATGTTTTCGTGCGCATTACAATAGGGTCCTCTTCCTTTTTTTTATTATAAATCTTCCCTAGAAATTTTATTTTTAATCCGATTTGGTCCTCCCCCTTTAATTATCATTGTTATTTAATGTTTTATTGTTTATTTATTATTATTATTGTTTTATTATTATTATTATTACTATAATATTACGATTACTATGTTATATTATTATTATTATTATTATTTTATTCCTCTATTATCCTCTACTATTATTATTTTATTATTATTACTATTATTATCATTTCATTTTTTACTTTTGTTTATTTATTTACTAATATATTTACTATTGTTATTTTTATTATTTTATTATCACTATATTATTATTATTAATATTATTATTATTATTATTATTATTATTATTATTATTATTATTATTATTATTATTATTATTATTATTATTATTATCATTTCATTTCTTTTACTTTTGTTTATTTATTTACTATTATACTTATAATTGTTATTTTTATTATTTGATTATCACTATATTATTATTATTGATATTATTATTATTATTATTATTATTATTATTATTATTATTATTATTATTATTACAATTATTTAATTTGAATTCGATTTCCATTTTTTTTAATTTTCACCATTTATAAATTTTTTTTATTTACGTTATTCATTTCTTATTATTTTATTATTTATCGTTTCATTTACTTATTGTTTATTCGTTCATTGCTCTTTACTCTTTCAATACTTTAAAGCAATTTATTCATTTACGTATCATATTCTTTATTTTCTTATTATTGTTGTTATTATCATTCTATTTGTTTCTAAAGTCCCATTATCGTCAACCTTGTGTCATTATTTAGTTGCTCATTCATTTATTCATGAGAATTAGATTTATTCATATATTCGCTTTGTTTGTTGTATCATTACTTTGTCTAATATTAATCAATCAAATTTTCAAAAATAAAGATGATGTTCGGTGTTTGAAAATTCGGGAAGATCGAGCCCTAACTTACTGGTTCGATTTTTCCCGCTTATGTTAAACAACGGATATCTCCTTTAAGTCGCAATTTTCTCGTTTAATCTAAATGACTGAATGTCCTTTTAAACAAATAAATTTCTAAACAAAAGCTTAATCTCGGAAATTTGAAATGTCGCGCCCTAACTTACTGGACTCGACATCTAGATACTTCGAGGTAAGCTTCTTTTCCTAAAATAGAGGCAATCTTCCGTATTTGAAATCTCGGGAAATCGAGCCCTAACTTACTGGGTTCCGATTTTTCATTTGACGAATAACGGAGGATCCTCTTCAAATAAAAACTAAGTTTCAAAAGGCAAGCTTAGTTTCGAGAGTATAAAGTATTGTGCCCTAACTTACTGGACGTGATGCTGTACCTCTTCGAAAATAAGAAAGCCTTGACGTCCCTCCCAATTTTAAAAACAATAAGCATTGTATTTTCGAATCCCTTTTAAGTTTTTCAACAAATAGGACATCAATCAATCAGTTTGGTACCAATTTTGGGCGTGTCGAGGGTGCTAATCCTTCCTCGCACGTAATCGACCTCCGAACCCGTTTTCTCAAAGTTTCGCAGACCAAAAAGCACTGTTTTAGTAAATTAAATGTTTTATTAAAACAAAGGTGATCCGATCACACCAAATAAAGATCGGTGGCGACTCCTTTCCTTTTCTTTTTCAAAAGCGAAGTCGACCAAGCATTGCTTACTGCTTTCACCCCAAAAAAATGGTTACGACATGCAAGATTTAATCTCCCTTTCTTTTTGTTTCTCCCTCTGTTTCGTTTTTTCTTTATTGAAGCATTTGACTTTCTTAAATCCTAATATGCCTGTTTTTCACTAATTGCTAACTCCATATATGGGGAAAGGTATCGTCCAGTTACTAGAGCAATGACATTTAATTTAGGCATCTAACTTAAAAAGCTTTTATATGTAAGAGGGTCAAACACTTTGAAAAGGCTATACAAGCTCTCAAATCATTTCAATCGAACTAAATTTCAACAAATATAAGTAAGAAGAAATTAGGAAGAATCATACCTTATGACCAAGATCCTCCAAACTGCTCGATTTTATCCGCCAGACAAATAGATTGACTATTGCATGACCAACAATAATCTTGATGACTACCGCAGGACCAAACAACGGAATATATAAGAAAATGAAAGTAATTTGGTAAGTCCATTTTACATGTTCTCTGTAGAAGCATATGACAAGAAATTTGATAAGTCCATTTTACATTTTGTATGTTTTCTACAAAATAATAGTCTAAAAAACTCTCATTTTGCAAAGAAAAGCGAAATTTTCAATACGAAACCAAAAGTTTGTTTCTCCAAAAGTTAATCAAATTTCAATTACTTTTAAATTTTTTCATCTTTTGAATTTTTTTTCTTCCGCTTTGTCTTGTTATAATATTATTAATTTCAACTAATTTCCTTCAATTATTATATTCTTATAATTTATATGTTTTATGCTAAATTTTTTATATACTTTTCTCAATTTTTATATATCTATTTCTATTTTAATACTTTTAATGTATAAATACATTTAATAAAAATATTAATTTTACATAAAACACATGGCAAATCATAATTGGCTATAAGAAATTTTTCAACATCTCTCAAAAATGAATTTAAATATATAATAAAATATACTTTTATATTAAATTGAAAATTTAAATATACTTTAAATACTGAAATTGAAAAGTCTCTAACTACTAAAGTGAGGGAATTAAGCCAAAATTTTAAAATGCAAGATCAAATAAGATTAATCTAAATGGGGATGACACTTCATAAATATAAAATTATTCAAATTTGTCAATGTAAAAAGAATAAATTATAAAGAACTGGATAATTTGCATAGTGATTCACCCTATCTTATTTTACATTGAGTGATCGAGTCCATTTGGTTTTTCTTTTTTTGTGTGCGTGTGTCGGTTTGTTAATATGACAACAAAAGTTGAACTCTACAATTATTAAGTTTGTGAGTATTGTCTTGAAGTTACCAGTTTTAAATTAAAAAAACGTGACATTACTAAATGTCAGATATCCTTTGTCTCTCGAATCGAAGTGTTTACCTTCTTTGTTTTCAAATAAGTGCAATAAATTAAGGAATCCAAGAATCAACAGAGACAAAGAAAATATTATTCTAGAAATAAGAATAAAAAATAATCAAAACAATATGGAATTTAGATTTACATCCAATCCATGAATCATCGAATTTCTAAATTGTCATTTATGAAATACTGAGCGAAACTTTTCTTTTCTCAAGTTCATCCACCACCATATCTCAAATCCATAGATACAATGAACTTACCTATTTCAGTACATATTCTATATCAATCCCCCTACTTACAACAGATCAAATTCATATCAGGAATCATAAATCCCTATTCCCAAATGAGCCATTTGGATAATACTTCAAACACAGAGAAATTGCCTAGTTATACAATACCGGACTCCTTGGACCGAGAAACCTTCTAGGATTTGAAGTTACAGGACTTAGTGAGCATATCATTCTTTCCTAATAAGCTAGCAAGTTCACTGCTTCTTTTTCCTCTTATATGTTTCAAGTTTCAAGCATTCAACTACAAACGGGAGAAAGAAAAAAAAATCATAAGGGGGAAAGAAAAAAAAATCCGCAATAAATGAAATTTGAGAATTCTCATTTGCAGTTTACCATAAAAATAAACATGAAGTATTAGCAGAACAAAAGAAAAGAAAAAATGAACAAGACCAAAGAACAAAGGAAAGAAATTAGTAACCAAATCAAAATAAGCAAACAAGAGATAATCAAAGCAAAAGAGCTGAGATATTTTTCAAAGGACTAGAAACCTAAGAACATCATACCTGAAAATGAGAAACCAGTACCAGGAAAAAAAAGAAAAATATATAAAGATTCAATTAAAAACCCCATTAGTAACAGGAACTTACTGCCAAATTTTGCAGATGAAAGTATGACCAAACAAAGGCCAAATAAAAGTACCCAAATAGAAGTGAAAGCTTCAAGCAAGAAAGCAAGAAGGACGGGAGAAAGCAAGAAAGAGGGGAGAAACTGCTGATTTTTTCCCTAATCTGAAAACAAATAAGGTTGGGAAAGAAAATAGTTAAACTTTCAAGGATAAATTCTAGTAGGTGCTTTCATCAGTTTAGCTGTCTGACATTAAATGCTGCTTGGATCTAACATGGTTCCATTTTAAACACGTATGGTTGGATTAATAAATATTAGCATTTAATGCCAAAGCTAATGCCCATACTGACAAAAGCACCTAATTAGATTAGAACTATACTTTAGTTTGTGGATTCAATTAGAATGTTTTGAAGTTTAGGGACCAATTTAGAAATTCAGTCTATAGTTTGGGATTTCTGATTGTCTGGTGCAATTAACCCCCTTTTTAGTGAACCAAAGATTCTGTTATCCAAACTTTATATTAATTAGGAAATAGATCTATATTATTAAACATTCAAGAGGAATTTGTATGACTCAGAAAAAGGTACAGTTGGTAAACAATCACATAAACATACCAGCCTTGTCTGTAGGTGAAAGAAACAGAATAAGCATGTCAAATCTTGGAACCTTGGTTAAATTTTCTAGATACTTAATAGCCAAATCCACATCTTCCCTGCCAATTGATAAACCAATAACGAGTTAAGAATCTGGCCAAACATAAAATAATAAACTGGCACGAGTCCCAGGCAGTAGAGATCATAGAAAGACTTCATTTACCTGAAAATGTAGCGACACATTTAACAATGTCAACTAACATGGAAGCAGACATTGCATTTTTAAAGATCTGTGGTAACGCACTTGGAGATGTAACCTACAAATAAAAAAAGAAAATCAGTTGTGGCACAAATGAAGAGACTTGGACGAATAATAACATTCACATGGACATTCATCTTAAAGGACCCCATGTAGGTGCCTTATTATGTAAAACAGAAATAGAAAATATGAACTAACACAGACCTTCAAAAGATGAGCCTGTAGCGAACGGTCACCAGATAGGGCTCTCCAGGAAACCTCAAATTGATATGCTGTATTTGGGGGGCTGATGTTTTTTGCAGCTTCAGCTGTGGCTCGACTAGCTGCACGAGAAGCAAGGTCTTGCACTGAAGCCTTCAACTCTTGCTTTCTGGTTTTGGTATTTCTCTATGAAAGATTTAAAGAGGTACGGTCAACCCAATTTTGTTTAAGAGAAAAAGAAAGAAAACAAAAATAACATGATACATTCTATTAGTTATAAAGGTAGCAACGAATAGGTTTGATGAAGTCTTCAGATCTTGCTTTCTAGTTTTGGTATTTCTCTATGGAAGATCAAATGAGGGCACAGTCAACCTAATTTTATTTAAGAGAAAAAGAAACAAGAAAGAGAACACAAATAACTTGATACATTCTATTAGTTATAGAAGTAAGTTGCAATGGATAGATTTATGCAATGAATTCATCTTAAAAATTAATAAACAGTAAACTGAACCCTAAGACACTTAAAGACAGATACTATAGATTGATCTCAAATAATTTAAGGCAATGCAACTACAATTGCTCATTGAAATACATCACTGACTCCCTACCTAAGCCAATAAAAAAACCTAAAGCAATTCTAGAGTATATGAAGTAGTGGGATTTCAAAGTCAGGATTATATAATTGCTTATGAAATAATTTTTCCCTGCTTCAAAACTCAAATCCAATTTTTAACTAGTAAAGTAGTAATTCAAGGTGTTTCTTGAAAAAGGTTAATAAAAATTTTATGGGATGGTCATCAGGAGACCACCTCAGAGGGAAGGAGTCTATAAGGATGAGCACTAGAGAGAGGAATTGGCAGCAAAAAAGTACAAACAATACAAGAGGAAGATGCACCTTTTACGGGATTGTAGTATTTTAATTACTTAAGAAAAAAATCAAACCGTTCTCAGAAGTAAATGAAGTGTGAACAATAGAAGTCTCAATGGAAATAATATATAAAACTATATATTGTTACCTTAATGTTCTCTGGACCAAAGTCTTCAGATCTAGTTGAATACCATCTGCAGAATTCCAACACCGGTATTTCTTTTTCTATTTCCTCCAAAGTTACAGATCCTTCTCGTGTTTCTTCCGCTTGTCACATTCGAAACCTACCAAAATGCACCATGCTAAATGTAAAACAAATAATTTCCTATTCTAGACTAGAAAAGTACATTTGAAAACTCTGCGCTTCAAGATATAAATAAACTCAACATTCATCTTTTCCTTTGAAAAATAATCTAGAGCTATATGTCATTCCACATTGCAAAACGGTCTATGAAGAAAAATAAACGAACAATTCATTCCTTTCCACCTATGTTTTTCAACAGATTCTAATTACTTCATCAAGATGTAATATATATTTACCACCATGAGTATAGCTATCACTACCAAGAAACGCTTCGCCTTAAACAAGATAAAAAAAACCATGCAACATGTGCTTAAATAGTCACCGAGGTTTACCGAAAACGAGAAATTGTTACAAGAACTCTATTTATGAATATCGGTGAAACTCCAAAACCATTTCATCCTCAACATATAAACATCCTTGTTTTTTTTTTAAATACCAACTGTTAAAAGAGAAAAAAGAAGTTCTAAAAGTTGGTACCTTAGTTTGAGACCCTTGAACTGCAAAGTGATTCCTTTCCTTTGTGCACTATCGACATAGTATGCATCCCAAGTCCATTATCTATTGTCGCAGACTTCCCTACTTCTCGAGCTCCTAGCATAGACTTTTTCGAACCCCGATGCCTTCTGCAGAATCTCCGGGATTGATGAAAATTACAATGAGAAAAACCAATTGATTGCTTAGAGAAACAAAGAAACAATAACAAAAGAAAATCTTCCGATAACCATCCCCATCAATTTGTTAAGAAAACTAAAAGAAAAGGAGAAGGTCGCATGCCTTCACGATCATGGCCCGGTTAACATCCATGATTCTAAACCAGGTTTATGATCAACCACAACTTTTTCTAGATAATTTTAGGTCACCGAGCTATTTCAAAGTTAAAATTCGGAAGGTATATAGAAGAAGATGAAACAACAAAAAGCGCTTACTTTCTCATACAATGCTTTAAACTCGCATCTTTGTTTCTTCATGTCTTGATTATTAGGCTCTAACCTCGGGCCAAACTCAAGATCTCGCAATCAACTACGTCCACCATATAAGATCTATCAAATTTAAATAGAAGCGGTAGAAATGAATCACTTAGAGTTAATCCAAGAGAGAACTTGCACTCAACATACCTTCAATGGATTCTTTAAGTTTCCCAAGTTCTTTTCTAGCCGCTGCTTCGACGGGAGTATGCTTTTATATAGCAATCATCAAGATTTAAGGCCTCCGTACAATCATCCTCAACCTCTTCAAATCTAAAGAGAGAATAAAATAACATTCATGTTATTTCCTCATCAAATATATTACTCATGCGAAGAAGCCAATCACAAACATTTCGCCATTAAAAGAAAACAATAGAACTACGAAGGCTACCAATATAAGTGAACATCATGTAAAGAGTGTCGCATACTTTCCGATCTTAAGATAGGCCATAGCCCTATTTGCATAAGCTACAATTGTTGGAGACAGGCAATGCTTCTTGAGTAGCAATCGATAGCTTCTTTAAATTTCTTTTGCTTAAAATATTCATTTCCACGCAAAATTTCAAAGCATTTTACTCTAGTCAACGCCAAATATAGCTCGGACATTGGTCGGAAGGAAAGTGTATAAAACCGAACTTCTCACCGTTCTTTCTCGAAGCGACATCGTGCATATTCTCTTGATCACAAGGCTAGTTGACAAATTGCTCCATTTATCATAATTCGTCAAATAATCATGTTGCTCGAATCGGTAGTTGATTTAAGAATTATCGAGGACCTCTTCCTGTTGGCCTTCCTTTCTCGGCGATATTCTCGTGACAATGAGACCATTCCACAACATCAAATTATCGAACTTTCTTTATCCCTTCACATTAGTCCCATACTTAAACAAAATGTAAGGATTGAAAAGTTACCAATTGTTCTTTACCGAAGCTCGAGATGTCATTTTCTTGCTTTTGCCTTTGTCCTTGAGCGAAAGTTCCGATCCGCAAGTCATTTAAAAAGCCCCGAAATCCTAAAAGGAAGAAGAACACAAAGAGAACCAGATGATAACTAATAAGAAATAGTATTTCAGAATCCAAATTCAAAGGTCAAACCTTTAAGCTTGAATACAAATCAACTCTTCTATCTAATTAACTTAAGTCCTCGAGTAAAGCTCAATTTCCGTAATGAATTCAACAAACTAAAGCAATAAATGTAAACAATCATAGAAAACATCTTTGGGGAGCCAAAAGTATCATCTTTTGGGCTTCATCTTGAACCTTGAATGAAAATGAAAATGAAAATGAAAAAGAGCCCATTAAAAGCAAAAAAAAAAAAAAAGAAAAGAAGTGAAATACCATGGCTTGATCACGGTCGTGCTTGCTTGCCATCGAAAAGATTAGAGGAAAAGTTGGCTAAGGAAGATTACGGAAGAGTCGGAATTGCTTTGCTCGTTAAGTTTTCAGTGAGCAAACTCCAACCATAGTCGACGAGGTCGACAAAGTTCCATTTGCATATGGAAAGTATGGGTATTTTTGTTCAGAGAAACACCAATCGCTCACTAACCTTTACACTCCCGTTGATTTTCAGCAGACCGGTCACGGTGGAGATGAATTTTCACCGAACCTTGCGGTGAACCAAACAAAGACAAAGAAGTCGGTGAGCAGACAATTTTTAGGCCAATCTCACCACACTGGAGGCAAACGGTGAACCAAAGGGGCCCTAAATCCATTAGTTGCCCTTCTTCTTGCTTTCTCTTAAAAAGTGCCAATAAATGCATATCTTCTTCCTGTTGAGATTCATCGACGTTTCGTCGCCCACCAAGATTTCTAGGACAACAATACCAAAGCTATAGACATCTACCTTTTCGGTTATACACGAGCTTAACCATTCAGGAGCCATATAACCAGGGGTTCCCCTCATAGTTGTTATGACTCGACTTTGGTCTTTTCCGATTAATTTCGACAACCCAAAATCTGAAATTTTGGCATTAAAATTCTCATCTAAAAGGATATTTTGAGGTTTGATGTCTAAGTGAATTATCTTTTGGTTGCATTCTTCATGAAGATAGGCTAGTCCTTTGGCAATATCTAAAATGATTTTCCTTCTAATTTGCCAACCAAGAGCAAGATCTCGATTTTGATTGAAGATCCATCGGTCTAGCGATCCATTAGCCATGTACTCGTAAACTAAAAGCCTATTAGAACTTTCAGCACAAAATCCAACCAAACTTACCAAATTAAAATGGTGAATGCTTCCAATTGTCTGAACTTCAGCTATGAAGGACTTGTTAACGGCATCAAAGTTGAATTGATGCTTCACTGCAACACCAGAACCCAAAGGTAAGATTCCATGAAAAACAGAACCAAATCCACCTTCACCAAGCTTGTTGCTAAAATTCTTGGTAATGTTCTTCAACTCTTCATATGAGAATCTAGTTGGCATTCCCAACATGTTGTCTAAACAATGCTCTTCAGCTTCTTCAAACCCTTTTTCAGCTAGTAGGAAAAATAAGCCGCAGATAAGAAGCACAACAAGGACAGCTCCAAGTGTTGAACCCACAATAACAGCCCCATTCTGTCTTTTCTTTTCAGGGTAATTCTGCACCTTTATAAAAGCTGAGTTGCTGTAATAGTCACTAGAATAGTTTTTCTCAATGGAGAATACTTGAGATAGAAAATAGCAGTAACCTAGATTATATATAGCAGCTTTGCAAGAACAATTCTTTAAACACGTTTCCTTACAAATCTCTAATGTTATTATTGTGTCGGAGAATAAAGAGCTATATATGGGTTGAGAATAGTCCCCCTTGAGTTCGATAAAACTATGATGAACAGAAGGCTCACAAGAATTGGGTGAAACTGCATAACACCCCTGATCTAGGCTTGTAGAATTTATTGGCTTAAAATAAGTGGTTTCGCTTTCACTTACAGTGTCAAGGCAACTGCATCCCTCTTTTGAGCAAAGGCTATATTTCCCACATGGCAATGGATAACTACATTGATCAAGGCCCAGTAAATCAATCCCCTCCCACCCAGATTCTGTCAACTCATATGCCTTTAAGTGCCCATCACTTCCCAACCGTATAAAACTACGCCAATCTCCCACATAGAGACAGAGACCCAAACCTTTTTTTTTTTTTTTTTGAATTCAACATAAGGATTGTCTAAGTTATTATCTTCCACAGAACTTGTGTAATAGATTTGGGGAGGATTTAAATCCATATAAGCAGTGAATACACCACGACTGATAGCAAATGCATACAAACCTTCACTTGGGTCGTCTGGGGATACTGGCCTTCAATTTCTGCCCCGGCACTAACCTTTGACCACGAACTAAAGTGTCGGTTGGGTGTCAAATGACTGCCAAACAATGTGGTTGGCTTTGTTAAGCAGCATCAGGTTTCCCTCTGCAGTCAAGTTTAACCTTGAAACCAACTTGCCTACTGTGCCTTGGGACCAAACCGAAGTATCGTTAGCATCTTTCAACATAAATTTGCCTTCAAAAGTGAGCTCCAACAGTGCCTGAACATCAACTGGTTTGTTCCGATTAGCTGACCATACCACTTGGGGAGGAAAGCTAGATTGAGGAAATCTATAATCATCATTAAATCTGGTATTGAAGATGGAGATAGCGAATTGGCAAGTGTTACCATGATAGCTGCAGTGGAAACCACACACAAATATCCCATTAACAAGGACCGGCATCACCCTAATGTCTGTCTCTCGGAAACTAAAGTCAGATGAGGGAGTGATTCTCCAGGAATTTGGTCCTCTGACAAATGATGGATACTCTTTGGTTTCAGCATCGATAAAAAATGATGACGGTACTATCAGTATAACCAAAAGTGTGATCATCAGAAAGTAGCTAAAGGCATTCATAATCATGGTCATTGCTCTCTAAGAAACGCCAACAGCTTTCCAGGGAAGAGTGAATTAGCTGCAGCAATGGCTTCAAGCTTGATAAACGAAAACAAATTCATGCTATCATATTGAGGAAAAACATGTTTGCAATTTTCTTCTCAAACATCACCAAGAAAGAGGAGAAAAGTCAAATACGAGTTTGAGGAATAGCAAGGATTTTCTTTTGGAAAACAAGTAGTCATCCATTAACGTTCAAAATGGTGGTCAATCAATGTAGTGGGGGAGACAGCAATAGGACCTACTCTGCAAGGGTCAAACAATGTAGCGGGGTGAGAGCAATAAGACTTAATCTGTAAAATGTTCATTTTTTGTCAACGCCTTATTTCAGTCGCATGTGTATTGTTCATTAAACTTATACATGTAACAGAAGTTAATACAACAACTATGAAACTTGAAATCATAAAACAGGTATCGCAATTATTGATTGTTATTAAAATTTTTTTTTATATATTTTCAAATCTACACTGCAATCACTTGAGAGCAAAAGCCAACTATTGTCTGTAATGGCCAAAAGGACAAAGGAAGAGCAAAACTTCGAATTTATCTGTAAGTTCTTCTCAGCGACAAAGCTATTGTTGAAGCCGGCAGGTACCCTCACTCAGAGAAGAAATTTCCTTAATTTTACCTGTCGTTCAGCAGGGGACGAAATAGAAAGGAAGGGGGAGAGTGGGGTTGACTTACTTTTTCTGAAAGTGGAGAAACCTTCCATTGGTTTCACCCTAACTTGACATGTATAGAGTAATGTTAATGCAATTAATGTATTGTAATGTCATGCATGGATGCTTTCTACGAGATGAGTCCTCAATTCATCTTTGCTGTTGCAAAATGCCCTGGGGGGCTGTGGGCCTCCATTTGTCCGAATGATCATTATAGAGGTGAGGGACTTGGTATTGTGAGGCATAAGCTGTCGAGAGGTTTTGAGAGTGGCACAATGTTACAATCTGAGTTTCATGATGCTGCCATGAACAATTTCGAGGTTGAACTAAGTATTTTATGGTTCAAAGGGAAGCCATAGCTTTGAACTTTCGGTTCGTGTTGCATCAGTTGTGAGATGAAGAGTGTGAGCAGCTTGAATCGCAGAGATATGTGTATGTTTGTTGAGAAACCGGAATACAAAAGATTTTAGACATGAAAATTCAACATTAATTCTAATTTAACAATTTTTTTTTTTAAAATTCATTTAGCTACCGAATTTGATGCTATCAGTGGATGGATCTACCAGATAATATGATAAATTCTTCTATGTAATCAATAATGAAAACAGACAATATTCCACAACCTTTGAGTTTGGGAACATCCCTTACACTACATTACATTCATAGTCATCAACTATATCCGGAGATGGATCTCCTGTTCATGATCATCACCTTGGCCCAGATAACATTGAAGGTAAAACTATCGAAGCAAAGGTCTCCATAGCTTCAGGAGTTAATCCATTTTGAAAATCTTCATTCAAGTTACCTGCAACATCAACCGAGCCTTCAATAAGCTTCACCACTATGGACATGGGAGGCCTTCTTGCATGATCAATTTGTACACACCATGCAGCAACCTTCATCATTTGCACAACTTCGGCAGCATTCGACTGCATATCATCGCTGCACTTATCGACTAAATCCATGAGTTGCCCTTCTTCTTGCTTTCTCTTAAAAAGCCCCAATAAATGCCTATCTTCTTCCAGTTGACATTCATCCACGTTTCGTCGCCCACACAAGATTTCTAGGACAACAATACCAAAGCTATAGACATCTACCTTTTCGGTTATGACCGAGCTTAACCATTCAGGAGCCATATAACCAGGGGTTCCCCTCATAGTTGTTATGACTCGACTTTGGTCTTTTCCAATTAATTTAGATAACCCAAAATCTGAAACTTTGGCATTGAAATGCTCATCTAAAAGGATATTTTCAGGTTTGATGTCTAAGTGAACTATCTTTTGGTTGCAATCTTCATGAAGGTAGGCTAGTCCTTTGGCAATATCTAGAATGATTTTCTTTCTAATTTGCCAACCAAGGGCAAGATCTCGGTTTTTATTGAAGATCCATCGATCTAACGACCCATTAGCCATGTACTCGTAGACTAAAAGCCTATTGAATTTTTGGGCACAAAATCCAACCAAACTTACCAAATTGAAATGGTGAATGCTTCCAATTGTCTGAACTTCAGTCATGAAGGACTTGTTAACTGGACCGAAACCAACAAGATGCTTCACTGCAACTTCAGAACCAGAAGGTAATGTTCCCTGAAAAATAGACCCAAATCCACCTTCACCGAGCTTGTTGCTAAAATTCTTGGTGACATTCTTCAACTCTTCATAAGAGAATCTAGTTGGCATTCCTAACATGTTGTCAAGATAATCCTCCTCAACTTCTTGAAACCCTTTTTTAAATCTTAGAAAAATGAAAGTGCAAATAAGAAACACACCGAAGATAGCTCCAATTGTTGAGCCCACAATAACTGATGTATTCTGCTTTTTTCTTTCAGGGAAATTTGATCTATTTGAAATTGTAGAAATCTGCACCTTTATAAAAGTTAAGTCGTTGGAATTAGTTTTCTTGAGGGAGTCCACTTGAGAAAGAAAATAGCAGGAGCCCTTTGTATATGTAGCAGCTTTGCAAGAACAGTTCTTTAAACAGGCTTCCTTACAATCTTCTAATGCTATTGTGTTGGAGAACAACGAGGTATATATGCGTTGAGAATAGCCGCTCCTAAGCTCGAGAAAGCTCTGAAGAAGAGAACTCTCACAAGAGATTGGTGACATTGCAGAACACCCAAGATTTGGATTTATTGGCCTAAAAAAAGCTGCTTCGTTTTCACTTACATCGTCAGGGCAACTGCATCCCGTTTCTAAACAAACGCCATAATTTCCACATACCAATGGGTAACTACATGGATCAATGGGGAGTAGATCAGTCCCCTCCCACCCCGATTCTTTCCACTCATATGCCTTCAAGTGGCCATCACCTCCCAACTGTATAAAATTAGCTGAGTCCGCTACGTGGAAACTCTCGAACTTCCCATTTTGGAATTCAGGTTCAGCAGAGAGAATAGAAGAACTTTGGTAATAGGATTGGGAAGGATCTGGATCCATATAAGCAACGAATTTACCATCAATGACAGCAAATGCGTACAGGCCTTCACTTGAATCGGCTGAGGATACATTGGCCCTCAATTTCTGCCCTGACACAAACCTTTGACCACGAACTAAAGAGTCTGTTGGATGGTCAAAGGACTGCCAAACGATGTAGTTGGTTTCGTCAAACAGCATGAGGTTTCCCTCTGCAGTTAAGTTTAACCTGGAAATGGACTTGCCTGGGGTGCTTGGGGACCAAACCACAGTATCGTTTGCATCTTTCAAGATAAGTTTGCCTTCTGAAGTGAGTTCCAAGAGTGCCTGCATCTCAACTAGATTGTTCCGATTAGCGGACCATACCACTTGGGGAGAAAAGCTGGAATTACCTTCAGAACTACTCTTGAAGATGGAGACAGCAAATAGGCAATTTTCACCAACAAAGCTGCAGTGGAAACCACAGGCAAACATACCATTAACAAGGATCGGCCTCACACCGGCTGACTCCCAGAAGCTAAAGTCAGTCGAGAGAGTGTTTCTCCATGAATTCGGGCCATTCACAAATGAAGGGTAGTCCATGATTTCGGCGTCAATAAAAAATGAGGACGGAATGATCAGTAGAATCAAAAGTGTGATCATTACAAAGGCACTAGAGGTATTGGTATTCATGATCATGGCTCTCGAAGACGAGCAATGGCTTTCCAGGGAAGACTAAATTACTTGAATAAACTAAAAAATTCATGCTATAATTCCTTGAAGAAATCACCACGAAAGAGCTGAAATTTCAAAAACAATAATTTTCTTCTACGAAAAAGGAAAAATAGTTATGCAATGGGATTAATTAATGTTCTGAGGGTCTACAAAAGGTTTACTTTTCGTCAACGAATTATTTCAGTCGTGTTTTTCGCGTTCATTAAACTGTAACAAAATGCCTCAAACTTAAAAAAATAATAATAATAATTAAGTTTTTGTATTTTTAGGGTCTGTTTGATTGGCAGTAAAATATTTTTCGGAAAATAATTTTTGGAAAATAATTTACTTTTTTGGAAAATGATTTACAGAAAATATTTTTTGGTGTTTGGATGAATCTGTATAAAATATTTTCATTGTTTTGCTTTTCCGAAAATATTTTCTGGAAAAATTGTTTTGACATACATTAATAAATTTTATATACATATTAATAATTTTTATATTTTAAATTATTTTTACATATATTACAATGATTTATTTAAAAATAAAAAATTAAATTACATATATAATAATACTCAATTATTAAGCTACATTATTAACCGTCATAAAATGAAAACAACAAAAGTCAAATTTTGTAATTGTGTTAAAAAAATAAAAAAACAAGGATTGAATAATTTACAAGGTTTGATCTTCACTCAGTATCTTATATCAAGGTTTGATCTTTTAAGTTTTATCAATATGGTAATGTAAGTGTATGAGTGTGAGTTTGAAATTATATTGTATAAAAAAAAGAAAAAATGTTTTAAATATTCTAAATATATTTATGATTTAGTGATAATTTACACTTGATTAATAAATTGCAAATGTTTTCGATATTATTGTCACAAATAGAAAAGTAGGAGTAATGGGGTAACAAGTGAAACAAGTGTCGATGAAAGGCTAAACCTATACCATACTTTATTTATTTCCTTAATCACTCTTTCCACATGTGCATATTCAAGAATATGTAAAATCTCGCAGCCACTTAAATTTTTAAGAATTGATTAAACATGAAACAAGGAAAGAATGAAAGTCATGAAAAAGGAAGAAGATTACCATTACAAACAGCAAAACCATGTACCATACTTTATTTATTTCCTTAATCACTCTTTCCACATGTGCATATACAAAAGGAAAAACTCAAGCTCAAAGTATGTAAAATCTCAGACAACTTTTAAACCACTTAAATTTTTGCGATCGCTGAATATCTCGGTTCATGCAAGGGTAATTGATTAAACAAGAAACAAGGACTTTTAAGAATATTAAATATGTGGTGTATATTGTGTCCGTAAAAGTCTTTTGATGATGAACGTTAAAGTTAATTGTCAAAGAGTCTTTTGATGCATTTTGAACAGGAAGAACAAGAAGTTTAATTACTCAATTGAATAAAAAAAAAAGGCAATGGCTTAATTGATTTTTTTGAAAAAATTAAGTCATTTTTTTATATATTTTAAAAACTTAAATATCCAATTGAGTGCAAAATTAAATTTTTTAAAAAATTGAAAACTTTTTACATTCTTAATCCTTATAAAAACTATGAAAATTGATATCTTAAAACATCCATCAGCACATCACTTTAAAATAATGTCTTTCCTATTTTGTTCATTTAACATTTTTTTTTATCAATTTAGTCTAATTATGATAAGTGTTCGAAGGTGATGCATTAACCATCATTAAAAAATGTCAATAAAATCAAATAGACAAATCAAAGATTGGGGCTCATATCAGAGACATTCATCAGATTTCACAACAGTTTGGATGGATTCGGTTCACACACGCAAACAAGGTAGCAAATTCGAAAATAACCTAAAAAAATTTAATTAATTATCAAAATAACTCACCTTTTTAATTAAATATAAAAATAACTTAAAATTTACAATAAAAGTTGGTGGAGCCAAATTATATGACGCCACCAACTTGCCACGTCAGCAAGGGGCATAAAAAAATAATTTTTGGTGGAGTCATGTTGAATGGCGCCACTAGTATAAAATGCAAAAGAAATACTATAAAATCTGAAAAATTAGGGAGTTTTTAAAATAATTTTTTATTTTTGATGGAACCATTTTAAATGGGGCCACCTGACACCCTTTTCTATTTTTTTTTTACTTTTTTTAAAAAAAATTGTCTTTTTATTACTTTTTCAAGTTTTATTTTTTTCTTATTTTATTTTGTTTATTTATTTTATTTATTTTATTATTAATTTAAAAATTTGAAATGTTTATAATATAAATTTTTTAAAATTTTAAATATTATTTTAAATTATTTTTTAATTTTAGATATATATTTTGAAATTATTTTTATAAATTTTAAAATATATTTTCAAATTAATTTTTTAAATTTTAAATATTAGCCATATTTTTAATAATATAAAACATTTAAACATTTAAAATTTTTAAATACAATTTTAAAATACATTTAAAAATTATAATTAAAAATTATGAAAAGATGGAGATTTTAAAATAATTTCCCATTTCAGTGGCTGACACATGTTTAATTTTTTTTTTATTTTTTTTAAATTTCTGATAAGTTTGGGGTTCATAAAAATAATTTTTATTTTTGGTGGAGTTATTTCAAATAAGCATTGAGTCTTATTCATTCTTCTTTTTTTTTAACTTTTTTTCTTAAATTTTATATTTTCTTAAAAATTTTAAGTTTTATATTATTTTTAATTATATTATTAATTTAAAGAAAAATTTGTAATGTATATTACTTTAAGAAAAAATTTAATAATATAAATTAAATAAACAAAATAAAATAAGAAAATAATATAAAACTTTAAAAAATTTAAAAAAAGACAAAATTTAAGAAAAAAGTTAAAAAAAGTAAGTGTCAGCACTAATGGTGCCATTTAAAATAGCTCCACCAGAAAATAAAAATTATTTTTAAGAGCCCTAAAACTTGTCAGAAATTTAAAAAAATTAAAAAAAAAATTAAACATGTATCATAATGGAAAATTATTTTAAAAGCCTACATCTTTTCATAATTTTTAAATTATAATTTTTAAATTTATTTAAAATTATATTTAAAAATTTTAAATGTTTAAATGTTTTATATTATTAAAATATCTTTAATATTTAAAAATAATATTTAAAATTTAAAAAATTAATTTGAAAAATTATATTTTAAAATTTATAAAAATAATTTCAAAAATATATATCTAAAATTAAAAAATAATTTAAAATAATATTTAAAATTTTAAAAATATATATTTTAAACATTTTAAAATTACATAATAAATAAATAAAATAAATAAACAAAATAAAATAAAAATAAATAAAAAAAATAAAAAAGTTAAAAAAAGAAAAAGAAAAAAGAAAAAGACAAAATTTAAAAAAGTTAAAAAAACCTAAAAAGGGTGTAAGGTGGTGGTTCCAAAATAAAAATTATTTTAAAAGCTCACTAATTTTTTAAATTTTGTAGTATTTTTTTATATTTTATATTAATGGCGCCATTCAACATGACTCTACTAAAAAATTATTTTTTATGCCTCTTGTTGACGTGGCAAGTTAGTGGCACTATATAATTTGACTTCACTAACTTTTACTGTTGATTTTGAGTTATTTTCATATTTAATTAAAAAATAAATTATTTTAATAATTTATTAATTTTTTTAAATTACTTTAATAAAAAAGCCCATGTTGTAGCTATTGTGAGTTTAAAAAGAGAGGAACCTAACTTACGTGGGTGGAGGAGTCCCTTGTTTCGCCGTGCAGAGAATGGAAGCGGAGAGACAACGTGAACCAGACTGAAAAGGGGTGTGTAGGGAATTAGAAGGAACAAGGAACGTCAAATTGGAAATGGGGTTTGATTCCTTGGAAGCTGAAAGCCTCTACTTTTTGTTTTTTCAAATTTATTTTCTTTTTTGGCCATGGATTAGGGGTTAGTTTTACTGTTTTCATAGTAGGCTCACGAGTCTATCTATTGGATTGGTTTTTTTTTTTTTGTTGTACTGTTTTGAGCAATTAGTAAATAAAGCCTAGTTTATTTAATTTAAAAAAAAAAAGAAAAATAAGTCTTTGAATTAATTACTACGTTAAAATTTTTCATTAACTAGTTGAATAACAAGACGAGACATTTTTATTATTATTTTTACTTAACAATTTATCTGTAATTATTCCAAAATTGATAATACAAATCAATAAGTCACTTTTTTTTTTTTACTTAGCAACTCATCTGTAATTATTCCAAAATATTTTTTTACTCCCCTGCTCTTTGTACCACAAAAATGGAGAAACCAAAACCCCACCATTTCCTCAACAATGGATCTATGACAACTATCAATGATAACGGCGGCGGCGCTTCCTTCCTCACGGGCGCTTCTTTAGGTGATCAGCTTGAACAGCAACAGCAGGTGTTATCCCCCACCAATATGCTGCTGTTTCCGGCTTAAGCTTCTGGCTTAGCATTTGGCTCAGTTTTCGACTTTCGCCTCGTACTTATTCGAATCGGGCTTAGGTAAAATTTTAAACCCATTTTTTAGGTTGTGCCCGAGTCTAAAATTTTGGTTGTGCTCAACTCGACCCATGGACTTAAAAATTAATGAGTAGAATTTATTTTAAGATCACAAGTATATGCAATAAAGAAAATAGATATTCTTCTACTATTTTTGAGTCTTTGTTTGCCTATTGAGTTTAACATTTAGTTTTTGGACTCAAAAATCATGATGAAATAAGTCTCTGACACAACAAACTACTTCGGAACATTGCAGAAAGATTGATAACTATTACGTTACTTTGAGAAGAAGAAAGGATGATATGAAACTACAATTACATATCATCTTTATCTCTTTCTAAGAAATGACAAATCAAATTTTGACTACGAGTAAACACTAGCAAAATTAAAAGGGGAAACAATGAAAAAACTAAATTGATCCCATCTTCATCAATATCATCCTAGAACATCTCCTCCATGTCCATATTCATCACCTTGGCCCGGATAATATAGAGGGTGAAACTTGTGAAGCAAAACTCCCCACAATTTCCCACGTTAATCCATTTAGAAAATCTTCATTCAAGTTACTTACAACATCATTTGAGTCCTCAAAAAGTTTCACCACTGCGGACATGGAAGGCCTCCTGGCATGTTCATTTTGCAGACACCATGCAGCAACCTTCATCATCTCCACAACTTCGGTTGCATTCGACTGCATATCATCGCTGCATTGGTCGACTAAATCCAACAGTTGCCCTTCTTCTTGCTTTCTCCTAAAAAGTCTCAGTAAATGCATATCCTCTTCTTGTTGAGATTTATCGACGTTTCGTCGCCCACATAGAATTTCCAGGACCACAATACCAAAGCTATAGACATCTGCTTTTTCAGTTATAACTGAGCTTAACCATTCAGGAGCGATATAGCCGGGGGTTCCCCTCATAGCCGTTACGACTCGACTTTGGTCTCTTCCAATTAGCTTAGACAACCCAAAATCTGAAACTCTGGCATTGAAATTCTCATCTAGAAGGATATTTTGAGGTTTGATGTCTAACTGAATTATCTTTTGATTGCAACCTTCATGAAGATAGGCTAGTCCTTTGGCAATATCTAGAATGATTTTCTTTCTAATTTGCCAACCAAGGGCAAGATCTCGGTTTTTATTGAAGATCCATCGATCTAACGACCCATTAGCCATGTACTCGTAGACTAAAAGCCTATCGAATTTTTGGGCACAAAATCCAACCAAACTTACCAAATTGAAATGGTGAATGCTTCCAATTGTCTGAACTTCAGTCATGAAGGACTTGTTAACTGGACCGAAACCAACAAGATGCTTCACTGCAACTTCAGACCCCGAAGGTAAGGTTCCATGAAAAACAGACCCAAAACCACCCTCACCAATCTTGTTGCTAAAATTTTTGGTGACGTTCTTCAACTCTTCATATGAGAATCTATGCATTCCCAGCATGTTGTCTAGATAATCTTCCTCAACTTCTTGGAACCCTTTTCTAAATCCTAGAATAATGAAAGCGCATATAAGAAACACACCAAAGATAGCTCCAAGAGTTGAGCCCACAATAACTGATGTATCCTTGGGTGATGAAACATTCTTGTTAGGACTCTGTGAAATTGGAGAACTTTGCACCTTTATAAAAGCTGAGTTGTAGGTATTGTAAGTACCGTAGTCGCTAGAATAATTTTTAGCAATGGACAATCCTCCAGATAGAAAATAGCAGGAACCCTCTGTAGACATAAAGGCTTTGCAAGAGCAGTTGATTAAACAGATTGCTTTACATTCTTTTAAAGTTATTGTCTCAGAGATCAAATATTTGTCCTCGGGATGAAAATAGTATCCTTGTAGCTTGAGAAAACTCTGATGAATTGAATTCTCACAAGAGATTGGTGAAACTGCATAACATCCAAGATCTGGCTTTGTATAATTTATTGGCTTAAAATAAGTAGTTCCATTTTCACTTGCACGAAAAGGGCAACTGCATCCCTCTTTTAAGCAAACGCCATAATTTCCACATGTGAATGGATAACTACATGGATCAATGGGGAGTAGATCAGTGCCCTCCCACTTGGAATCTTTCCACTCATATGCCTTCAGGTGGCCATCACTTCCCAACTGTATAAACTTAGCTGAGGCTGCCACGGAGAAATTCCCGAACTTTCCTTTCTGGAATTCAAGATCAACATCAGACAAGGTAGGACTTACGTAATAGAGATCCATAGATCCAGTGGATTCACCATAACTAACCATAGAAGCAGTGAAGTAGCTAACAGAATAATTGAAAGCAAATTCATACGAAACTCTAATTGAATTCGGTAGCGATCTACTGGCCGTCAATTGTTGGTCTAGCCATAATACTTGACCAAGAACTAAAGAGTCCGTTGGGTTGTCAAATGACTGCCAAACCATGTCACCGGCTTTGTTAAGCAGCATGAGGTTTCCCTCCGCACTCAAGTTTAACCTTAACCTTGAACTTGACGTATCAAAGATGCCTGCGTGCCAAACAGAAATATTTTGAGCATCTGTCAACCTAAACTGGCCATCATGAAAGAGTTGCAACTGTGCTTGACTCTCAACTGGATAGCCTCTATTAGCCGACCATACCACTTGTGGAGAAGATCTGATATGACCATCGTAACTCGTGCTGAAGATGGAGATAGCAAATAGGCAATTGTCACCATCATAGCTGCAATGGAAACCACAGACAAACGTCCCATTAACAAGGATCGGGTTCACACCATATGACTCCCTGAAATTATAGTCCGATGATGGAGGGATTCTCCAAGATTTCGGGCTATCAACAAATGAGGGGTAGTCCATGATTTCAGCATCAACAAAAACTAACGCCGAAATGATCAATGGCGTCAAAAGAGTGATCATCAGAAAGGCGCTACAAGCATTGGTATTCATGATCTTTGCTCTCTAAGGCGAGCAATGGCTTTCCAGGGAAAAGTAAATTAGCTGCAACAATGGCGTCAACTTTGACTAACCTAAATAATTCATGTTATCATATTGAGGGAAAGAAAATTCTTTTTCGTTTATGAAATCACCAAGAAAAAGCAGAAAGGTGAAAAATGGAGTATGACGAATAGCAAGAATTTTTTTAAGGAAAAAATAGTTATCCAGTAGCGTTCAAAATGGGATCAATCAGTGTCGCTAAGTGGGCGCATTGACAGCTTCTATACCCTCCCGACGCGTACAATTTGTCAAATTCAATCAAGTCCACTTCTATGGAAAAAAATGCAATATGAGGTGCGTGGTTTCTTGGCATCCACCTACTGGAGATTAGTTGAAATTTAATACCAATGGATCTGTAATGATGGACACTGGACTGGAAGGCATTGGAGGTATTTTGAGGCTTGTATAGCAACAGCTGAATTACATCTTCATTCCCATTGTGGTGTGTTAACCCAAGTCATGTGGAGGTGCTAGCTATTATAGAAGCAGTCTCAATTTTATTTTAGTTACCAAACTTTCAAAAATTTATAAGCTAATTTCCAAACTTTCATGTTTTTTCAATACTTATTGTATTAACATTTGGTATCTCTTAGAGTTTGTGTGACACGAATCTCGTCACTTGTTGAAAAAATAAATACAGTGATAAAATATCCTACACAAGTTGAGTCTGTATAGAACTATACTTTTACTATTTAATTTTGATTAGAACAAGATTTTTCAACCCTTAAATAAATGTAATTGAAACTCCTTTTGTATTGTCCGTTTTTCAACATTAATAATATTTTCTTCTCTTTCCTTATTTTTTTGAAAGAATTTTTACTTAAAATTTGTGTGTTCTTATTTTTTTATTTTGCGATAATTCTATTACCATTATTAACATTTATTATAACAATATCCATTATCAATAATTTTCCGTACAACTTTTATAATGATTTAACTCGGGTTATAATTAATTAATCTGTTACTTTTACTGTTTATATTAAAATATGTTAGATAAAATTTAAATAAAGCATCATAATCTGCATATTATATAAAACTAACTACTAAAGAACAATAGGAATTAATAGGGTATTTTAGGTAGTACAAAAATCAATAGGGATAATTTAGACATTAAACTTAATAAGAGTTATTTAGAAATTTTGCAAGAAAGTTAATTTATTTTTATATGTTTTAAATATTATTATATTTTAGTTATTTTTATTTATTATTTAATTCATAAATAAATCTATTTATATATAATTAATTTTTCCCTTTTTAGTTAATATGTATTGGTCATCTTGATCCTATAATGCAAACAAAAGCAAAAAAAAAAAGTTTATTTATAAATTTTAATTTTATTATATTTTTATTTTTTATGTATAAATAAATCTTTTGTATATAAACAAATTGATAATTAAACATCATAGAAGTTACAAACTATTTATATGCATTAATGTTACATTTTAATTTAATATTATGTTTTAAATTTTTATTGTTTGGAAGTTACTTTTGTAATTTTAATTTTATAAAAGTTACTACGAGTATGAAGTTTAAAATTTTTTTTTTAACTTCTCAACAAATTTATAATTTCTTACCTTTTATATGACTAATAGTAAATTCACATGTGTGGTTTCATGTCTCGACAATGTTGAAAAAGGTAATAGCATCTTTCTCATTCTCTCTAAAAATAGGAGGATCATTCTTGAAAAATTTTACCATATTTAACATGGTCAAATAAAACAATATTTTATGTTGCCATATTTTAAAATTCTCTGCAATGAATTTCGCAGGTTTTTCATTGTGACTCATAGTCACAGATAATGTTTGGCTCGCAGTCTAAGCCTAAGCAGTGACAATCGCCTTAGCCTTTGAATTGGATGAGTTGTTTGACGTATAAGACATTTTTCTAGTATTCAGAATGAAGAATCGGAATCCGTAAATAAATTAAAATCCAAAACAGAAATATAAACTAACTTAAATAAGATAAGATGGTAATTTGTACGCCTTAGATTAAAACTACAACAAATAATTTGTCTTAAGAATATAAGAAAATATAATATCATATGTAGTATTAATATGTCAGTAACAATAAAAATGCAATATAATGCAGTAGCAATAACACAACAAAATATATGTAATTGGACAGAGTCAAAAATTAAAAAAAAAAATTTTGTTGAGGCCTATATGAATAGATTTTTTAAGACAGATTTAACCTCTTTTCGGTGCTTTGAGTAAAGATACAATAACAAATAATCACAGTAGGACAAAAATTCTTTTTCAGTCTATGAAATCACCAAGAAAAAGCAGAAACGTGAAAAATGGAGTATGACGAATAGCAAGAATATTTTTAAGGAAAAAATAGCTATCCAGTAGCGTTCAAAATGGGATCAATCAGTGTCGCTAAGTGGGGGCATTAACAGCTTCTATACCCTCCCAATGCGTACAATTTGTCAAATTCAATCAAGTCCACTTCTATGGAAAAAAATGCAATATTTTTTTACAATTTTTATTAAAATTGGCTATGTGTTAGCCATACATTGGTTACGTATTTAGCCAAATTTAACTACTGAATTAAAAATGTCAAATTTAAATATCAAATTTTATATTTAGTCAAGAAAAATTAAATATTTTGATTCAAAATTAATTAGGTTCACACGTACATTTTATGACTTTAAACTTCATAGAGGTTACAAACGATTTATATGCATTAATCTCGTTGTTACATTTTAATTTAATATTATGCTTTAATTTTTTTATTGTTTGGAAGTTATTTTATAACTTTTAAATAATGTTATTTCTTTTTATTTCACTTAAAAGAAAATCAAAATTTGAAACTTATTTTGTAAATTTTATTTATAAAATGTTTAAAATGTAAAATAAATTGATTAAAATTAACAATCAATCAAATCCTGTAAAATAAATAAATATATTAATAATTTATCAATTTAAAAATTAATTATGAGTTAACATATTAATAAAATTTTAATAAAAATAAAATCAATTAAACCCTTCTATTAATAAAAATCATTATTAACTGATTTAACCATAATAAAAGATAACACGTTATACAAAATCAATCAAAAATAACATGTGACATGTCATATAGATAAATATTCTGACATAACATGTCTTATCTATAAATATTAAAATTGTATAAAAATCATTAAAAACTGTATAAACATTTTAAAATAATTAAAATTTTATTAAGAAATTATAAAATTAAAAAATTGTTATTTAAATATTACTATAATGATGTCGTGTTTGCCGTAGTGTCATTCGGGCTATCAAGATACCGAAAGCACGGAACACCAAATGATAAGGTTGGTTCATAAACTTGAATCTAACACTTGGAAACATATATAGAACTGATTTGAATCCAATTTCGGCTGTTATAGACTTGCAAGAGGGCCTTCGTTAACCTCATGTTGGGAGCAAAACACATCAGCGGCCCATAAGATGACCTTACGACATATTAGTAGAAGCCCGCTAATAAAGGAAGCCCACACCCAAAAAAAATCCTTTGCTTTAGGGTTTAAGAAAGCATCCCATGCACTTATTAGTGTCACAAGAATAGAACTTTAGTCTTGCAATGTGTGTGGTTTTAGGTGAGTTTTTAATTTTAAATCTACATAAATCAGTCTAACTCTTGTAAAAACGAAAATTCTCGATAAAAATTCTATAAGACACCGAAAATAAAGTAAAAACAACTCAAAAAGAAATAGCAACAAAAGAACGGAAAATACTATAATACAGCAACACACATCAAGTATTTGAGTAAATGCTCTCAATTATATTCAATTACTATAAATGATTAAAATTGAGTATCCTGAGAGAATAACAAATGAGAGGGAATGCCTTTATTTATAGTTGAATTCTCTTAAAACCAACGATACAGATTGAGTTACATCGACGATCAAGATTAGAGCTAATCTAGATTGAGATTCTTAATTAGGCATTAACTCAATCTTTAAGATTACAAAATCAAATCTTATCATTGTAATATCTTTTAATATTGGTTTCCTTATGTATCCTGATAGCCTTAAATTTTCTTAAGTACTTTACTTGGCTACCAAGACTTCAAGTAAAAGTGAATCGAATGAACCTCATTTCATCAATTGACTTCTATGGGAATACTCTTAACGCATTCGATAAAGACGCGACCTATGACACTGCCACACCTCCTAAGCTTATTACAAGGAGAAGACACCTTCCACTTCTTAAGTCCCGAATAAACAGAAAGCATAAGTCACCCAATCAATGGATTTATAAACAATTTGCAATCAAATAAGTTGCTTTAATGAATATTTAAGCGCTTTTTCTAACTTACAGATAAAACATCGAAACAACTCTTCGAGAAAGTTGAGTGGACTATGTCTAGTTGCAACTGATAGTACAAATGGAAGCACTAAGAGGATCATTGTTATTACAGTAATCCACAAAGGAAGAAGCAACTGACAATACAACTGAAAGCAAGAACATGATTGGTTATTACAGCAATTTGAAAAGCATGTGTTTGAGGGCTTTTATGATATTTCCGAAGGCAATATGACCGTATAAAGTAACAAAGGTCACATATGGCTACCAAATAAACCTAATTTCCTTGCCTGCAATCTTTCTAAATTTCCTTTGCATGAGCGTAGGAGCTGTAGAGATCTTTTAGGGCCATGGAAAAGAACTTTCGAAAGAAAAAAAAAAATCATTAGCAGGGTTATGGTAAAGCTTGCCAAACTCATTACCAAGAATCAACCTTGACCCAAAAGAGAGACAAAGAGGAGCTCCCTCAATTATGGGAAAGCAATCTTAAGAAGCTACCACACACCCTAAGGAGTCGCTTCACCATAAATTATAACATCACTACACTGTCAACTCATACCTCTTCCAAACCAAATTCATACATGAATCACACACATCAACTTCAACTAGGGATCGAGATAGTGTCTCATTTAATCACATTTACATGTATGTGTTGAAGGTCCCTTATGATTCATTTGATTGTTTTTCCTAAGTTTAACAGTTAGGAATATTATATATATATATATATATATCTCCACTGAGATGCTCAGTCAAAACTCTTAAACCACACTATCCTACTCTTAGCACTACCAAGCAAGCCACTTTCCTCTTTTCGTAACCCTAAACTTGTACCACACTCAATAACAACGATAAGAGTATTCAAAAACTATCATTTCATTAAATTTTCCAAACTTTCATTCTTCTCACCCTAGAACATTGCTCACATGTAGGGAAAGAATTGAAAAAAAGAAAACGGCTTCTCTTTTTCTGGTAGCTCGATGGAATTACAGCACTAGGAGCTGGCTGGCTAGGGCGCTAGGCCGATGGCTTGCTATAAGGCTTTTAATGAAACCCATAGAACCAAGCGATTGTGTGATCCATGCAGAAACTGGGAGTGAAAATTTTCTTCTTTTAATTAAAGTAGTTAAATAAAGCAAAACCTATGCCAAGTGAAATCATAACTCCAAATTCAAGGTTAGGGCTTGAGCTAAAAAGGAAATTAAAAGGAGAAGAATAATGAGTGGACTGGTCATCCATTTTCATTATCACCATGTTAAAATTAACAAACAAAACAATGATAATGTAGGATCTCGGTTGACATTCATGATATTACACAAATTTGAAAATTACAGAATTAGGCTCCCATGCCTTCCGCAAGGGTTGGGTGTATATTTTTTTTCATCTAAAATGAAATTCTTGTAATTTGGTTATTCAATTTTTAGGAGTTTTCATTTTGGTCACATTAAATCTCTAAACTGTACAAGTCACTTTACACTTTCATTTTAGTCACTCAACTTTTAGGTCACTTTTATTTTGATCATCTAAAAAATAGTTTTTTAAGTATTGATTGGGGTAAAAAAAAAATCAAGGATTAAAGTGAAAAAGTGATAGAAACTAAAATAATACACAAAATTGTCAAATTGTACTTGTTTATTGAAAATTATATTTTTTTATTTTGAATTTCAAAATATCGAAATAAATTGAATAAATTGTTGAAAATTTTAAACCATTGATAATGTCAACCAATTTGTTACTATAATATGAAAATTAATTAATTAAATCTCCTTTAAATTTTAAATTTTTATTTTGAATTTCTAGATTATCCTTAACAAAATCAACCCAAATAACTCATTAATTGTCTCAGAATTTAAATTTATTTTGATTATATAATATCCAATATTCCATGCTAGGCTAAAATATAGTAAAGGAAAAAATACTTGAAATTAATTAAATTATTTTTTTTCTTTTTTTGGCTAAAGAAGTATTGAAAAAATTATGATTTTTGCTTGAATGTAAGATAAAATTAATTAATTAAATTAATTATAAGGATTTATTTTTCTTTTAGCTTAGTATGGAAGTTCCAAGATCATATAATTAAAAGAAATTTAGGTTTTTAAACAACCATTAAAGACTAATTTTCATTGATGATTTTTGAAAATAATTTTAAAACATCAAAATAAGTTAAATAACTTGTTGAAAATTTTAATCCATTAATAATGTCAATTGATTTGCTACTATAATTTTGAATCTTAATATTTAAAATTTATATTTCAAAACCAAAATTTATAACTTTCGACAATGGGATAAACAAGTACAATTTGACAATTTTTGTGTATTATTTTAGTTTGTACCGCTTTTTCACTTTAATCCTTGATTTTTCTTAGCCCAATCAATACTTAAAAAAGTATTTTTGGGTGACCAAAATAAAAGCGGCATAAAAATTTGGTGACTAAAATGAAAGTACAAACATGATATGGTGTATAAATTTAACCGCAGTTAGAGATTTAACATTTTGGTGACTAAAATGAAAGTACCCTAAAAGTTGAGTGACTAAAATGAAAACACCTAAAAAATGAGTGACTGACTAGATAGTTTACTTGTATTTAAATTTATTTTAAATAGGAATCTATATATTATTCTCTGATTATTCTTTTACTCGATTTTAAAAAAATATTAATCGAATATTTCAATTGTTAAATATTTAAGTTTATTTTAAAATAAGATATAAAATTAAACAATTAAATATGTAAATAGATGTTCAATTCAGATATTTAAATATATCGTATTTATATTATATTTATATCTTTAAATTGGAATAAAAGTTAAAATAAAATTTATATAACTAATATTAAAAAAAATCAATTTTATTGTATGTTAATACAGATTTAGGGTCAGTTTAACATTGTTTCTTAAAAATATTTTTGGGATAAAAAGTACTTTTGAGATAAAAATATTGCTAAACAATATATTTTTAACTTTTCAAAAGTACTTTTGGAACAAAAAAAATACTTTGTAAAAGCATTTTTTTGCCCAAAAGCAAAAGCAGAAAATGTTAGCTTTTGCTCAAAAGTATTTTTTGGCTCAAAAATGTTTCTGAGAAGTAATACTAAACTAACCCTTAGTTAGTTGCCCTGTTGGTTAGTTCACCTTCTTCCTGATATAAATGGTTAGAGTAGGGAGGAAAAAGATTTTCTTGCGAAGAAGATCAACGTGGAGTGCTTGAGAGCCAACCTCCCTCAAAAGGATCTTTAAAGATGTATATAAGGGGATTTTTCAGGGTCAAATTCCGAGTCACTAGAGTAGATCAAATTTCGAGTCGAGTTTTACTAGATTTTATTATAATTCTATAACATTGTGATTAATAAAATCAAGTATTATTATCTTATCAACTGCCAATGTAATTTTAAATTCTACTATAAACTTTGACACATTCGTTAATTAGTTTTTTAAATAATATAAAAAAAATCAAAGTTTTTAGTTTTACTTTTGAAATTAAAAAAAATCCACTAACAATAAAAATAATATTAATCATAAGTTTAATATATTTCCTGATATTCAACTTTTAACTGCCCATTATCTTAAAAAAAAAAATTGGGTCTCTTGTGAGGCCCACTAGCATTATCCATTGTGCCCACTTCCTTTGGGGTAGTTGATGATTATCCTATCCAAATTAAATTAAGCGTCCGTTTGTTTACGTATAAAAATTTTATGAAAAATATTTTTAGATTTTCCTGTTTGTTTCACAGAAAATAGTTTGGTCAACGAAAAATGACTTACAGGTCAAGGTAAAATAAGCTATTTTTCCTGTAAAATGATTTACCATTTTGAAAAGCGTAAGTCATTTTCCGGAAAAGAGCTCATCTATAGATAATTTTATTTTTATATAAAAATTAACTTAAATCAAGCTCAATGTTATTATATTGATAATAAATTTTATTTTTATTTTTAAAAATATTTAAAATATTATATTTTTCAATATTATAAAACATACATATTTAATTATTTATATTTAGTCATATAAATAAATTATTAATGTAATAAATATAATTTATTAAAATAATAAATTATTTAATATTTCAATTTTAATTATTCACATATTATTAAAATATTCAATATTAATATTTTAATAATAAATATTTATTATAATTATAAATATATTAATAATAAATGTTTTGTAGTATAAAAGTTAAAATATGTCATAAGTCCATATACACTTCATGATTTGTAATTTAGTCTTTATACTTTTATTTTCAAGAATTTAGTCCCTTTACTTTTCAATTTTGAAAATCAAGTCCAATTGTTGACATCGTTAATTTTTTTGTTAATTTGTTGATGTCACATTTTAAATAAAAATACTCATTTTGTAATCATGTAATTAAAAATGATGTTGTAATAAATCTGAATTTAACATAATATTTTTAATATATGCAAAAATAATGTAAAATATAAATTTATAGATAAAAATAAATTTATTAAACAATAAAAATAAAAAATCTCAAATGTATGTTTGTTTAATTAAAAATAACTTTTATGAAATATTTTTAAAAATCTACCAAACAATGAAAATATTTTACATAGATTCCTCCAAACACCGAAAATATTAATTTTTCTAAAAAGTAAATCATTTTCCAAAATTATTAAACTTAATATGACTATTAAACAAAAAATAATATATTAAACTTAGTTGACACTTGAGCAAGTTAACTTTTAATCAAGTCCTATTCAATTATTTAATGATATTTTAAATTTGAGGTTCGTGGTTCGAATATTACCAAAATTATATATTAATGATATGAAAAATTTTGTTAAAATATCATTAAATAATTAAAAATAACCATGAATAATTTAGTGGAAAAAGTTTATAAAATATTTTTCGTTATACAGGTTTACTTTAAAATAATATATTCCAACTATAAGGGTTTTAAGTATGACTCTTGTAAATTAAAATAAAATTAAGAATTTTTTTTTATAAAATTAGGCTTCATTCCAAATTTAATAAAGATAGATATAGATTGCCGGTGGGGATCCGTTTTGTAATATTTTTGAATTAGTTGAATAAAAACAAAATTGTCCAAATAATTTTGAATTTTATATATAATAAAAAATTAAAGTTGTTAAGGGAGGTGGATTTTATTTTGGGATTAAAACTTAGAATAATCCCTGCTTGCCGGCCGTGGAAATTTGCTTGTTGGTCCCCCTAGGATTTATTAATCATTGTTCGGTACAAAAAAAGCTTAACTAATAACTACCATAAAAAACAAAAAATCAGAGAATATCAGAATATTCGAAATTCTTCTGTTTCCCGTGAAAAATTTTCGTTTTAGGAGATATACCATCAAAAAAATAGAATATATTTTATTATAAGAATAAATTAAATTTAATTACAAATTATAGGCATTAGTTCATGAACAAAGTAAAGATGCTCAAAGCTCAAGGCCTTACCTTGCAACGAAAATGTGACTCAAAGAATGTTGGCAAAATCTGATATTCCTTTATATCATGGGCGAAGCCAGAAAATATTTTAAAGGGGATGAAATTAAATTATAATTTTTACGATAATAAAAATATAATTTTATTATTTTAATAGTTTATATCTTTGTAATTTTTAAATGATTAAATTAAATTTTTATTATTTTTAAGGGGCCAAAGTGTAATTTTATCTTTACTAATTTAAAATTTTAAAAATTTTAAGCAGCCTAAATAAAATTTTTTCCGTTTTAGAGGTGATCGGGCCTTTCTAGCCCCTAGTTACGCCCCTGCTTTATATCAAGTATTCAAGTTTAAGTCTTGTTATATAACCTTCAAAAAAAAAAAAACTCTCAGAATTTAAAAATTAAAATTTGCATATTTTATCTAAATTTATAATTATTTATGTTCAAATATATTTTAATTTTTAATTTATTGTACTTTGTATTGAGTTTATTACAATTCTACTTGATTGAACATGCATTGTTTGTGATTTACACTATAGTTATGATTGTATTTGTAACCCCATTAACAAATGTGATTAAACTCAAGGGCGTAGTTAGAGGGCTGGTAGGGGTCACGACCTTCTAAAATAATTTTTTTATTTAAACCTTTTAAGATTTTAAATTAGTAAATATAAAATTACACATTTATCTCCTAAAAAGATAAAATTTGATTTAATCTTTAAAATTATAAAGATATTGGCTATTAAAATGGTAAAATTACATTTTTATTATCGTAAAAATTATAATTTAATTTCGACCCCCTTAAAAACAATTTCTAGCTTTACCCCTAATTAAAGGTGGATTTGAATGGATGATGCGTTTACCTATAATTAGCGCGAGACAAAAAATAACTAAACCTATTATATTTTCCATTCAAACCCACATTAAATTTAACTTTCTATAATTCGTTCAACGTAATTGTATGTTAGTATAATTGAAATTTAATTATAAAATTACTCCATCAAACTATATTTCGGTCAAATTTATGATTTAATCTTTTAATTTAATTTGAAATAATTTAGTTGCATTAATTAATTCAAGTAATTAACATCGATAATTATTTTAAATTAAAATGTTTCTTTCTTCTTCTTTTTTTCCTTAAAACCACCCATGACAACTAGTGAGTATTCGATCGAGTCGAGTTGAATCGAGTAAAAAATTTTCGAGTTAGTCGAGTTAACAAATCTTATTTTAGCAATCGAACTCAATTTGAATTTTTTCTATTCGAATCGAATCGAGTCAAAAAATTTCGAGTCAAATCGAGTCGAATTAACGAATCCTATTATTTATACTTAATGTTGCGATTAGATGGACCGGTTAATTAACTAGTAGGCAAAGTACAATATTATTTAACTATATGAATAATATAATGATTTTACCTCTTAACTTAATGGGTAAACATTTATCAAAACAACGTAGTTTTGCTTTTTAACTTAATTATTTTAAATTTTAACTTTTAAAAAAGTAAACATTTATCAAAACGAAATAGTTTTGTTTTTTATTCGATTTTTAGATAACTCGAATTGTGTAATTCATATTCGAGTTAAATCGAAAAACTTAATTTTTTATTCGAGTTGATCCGAATAACTTGATTAACTCAAATAACTCGAACTATTTAATTTAAAATTTAAATTTTTATCAAATTTTTCGATTCAAATCGAATTTTATTCACCCCTAATAATAACTCGTCGTATTGACATAATTTTTTGTTGGAAAAATGTTTTAAAAATTATGTTATTATTTTAATGAAAAAGCGAAGGTGGGAGAGTTAAATGTCAGACAAAGCAAAGAAAAAGGAGAAAAAGCTTACTTCCTCCAACCAATAGCATTTTTCCATGTATTTAGCATTAGATTTCGTCTTTGCTCTTTTCACTAATCCCAACCCAGTTTGATTCCGTTATTTTGAATTGTTCGAATAGTTCAGTCTGGGGGAAGCCAGGAATATCATTAAGGGGCGGGGCGGTAGGTGCGAAGTTAAATTAGATAATACCTAAATATATATTTATATATAATTATTTAAATTTAAAAATAAGTTATTAAGATAGATTATTTGTCTAATTTGATGGTTATTTGAATAATTTTTAATTTAAAACATTCTATCGATTTTAATAATTAGATGTCAAACAATTAAAATATTCAAATTTTAAAAATATTTTAAATGTTAACAAAACATCTTATTTATATATTATATAAATTTTAAACTAAAAATATAAAAAATTATAATATTTTTAATTTTTCAAATATTATAAATTGTGTTTGTGGTTACTAATTTAAAATATTCTATAATTATTAAAGTTAATTTCTAAGAATTATAATATAATTAATTATTTTTAAAAATAAGAATGCATTGACTAAGACGTAAAATAAGTAATAATTTAATTTTTACTTTTATTGTGAGCATAGAATGAAAATGTTACTAACAAATTAATTAATATAAATATATCTATTTGATTAATTAAAAATATAGAGAAAATTAAGCTAAAAGTATTAAGAAATGTAGAATTAAAAGTGTTACCAAATTTACATTACAAAATTAGTAAGACTAAATTAAAATTTTTGGAAGAGTTACATATAATTTTATATTATTTGTAACTAATGATATAAAGATAATTTAAAATTGTTGTGTGTGGGGCTCGGTAGGGTGTTCAAATTTCGATTAAAATCGAATTAATCGATCGAACTGATTTAATTCGGTTAATCGATCCGTTAATGACTTTTTGGAAGTTCAATTATCAATTAATTTAGTTCAAATCGAGTAATTAATTAAATTAACTGAACTTAATAATTAAATACAAATTATATGTAATTTTATTCAGTTAATTTGGATAAATCGATCAAATGAACATTATCAATTTTTTGATATGTTTTATACTTATTTTAACAAAAAATATAAATTTCAATTAATTTTTTAAAAAATTCAGTTAATACTAGTGTTTAAACACCCCAAAAGTCGGGTTTCTTAGCTTTATATTTAGGTCTTCTTTATATTAATTTTTAGATTTAGGGTTTTAGATTTTATTTTAACAAAATAATAAAAATTAATTTAATTCTTTAAAATTATAAAATATAAAATATTTAAATGATAAAATTATATTTTTATTATCATAAAAATTATAATTTAATTTTAAACCCTAAAAATTTTTTTTAACTTCCCCTTGAAATAAAACCATCCAACCAAAACCACCAACTCGCTTAAGACTAAAATTACACCATTATTGTATGACGTATGTTAAATGATTATGACGCATGAAGATGCGTCAGTAGAGTACTTTTTCCAAGAAAAAAAAGGGAGAAGGAAGCATGAGTACCCTTTAGAATAGAAGATTTTTGGAAGAAGGGCAGCCGGTTTTTTGGTTTGTTCAATTTGGTCCTATGACTGGTTCATCTTTGTTTTAAGCCACAATTATTGCCTTTTGCTTTGTCTTCTACGCTAAACAATGTATTTAATTAGGCTATTTGCAGTGATGAAGATAATGTAAAACGTGGGGGAGTTGCCTTCGTAAATTAGAAGTTTAATTCTTATACTTTTATTTTTAAGAATTTAATTTATCTATTTTTAAAATTTTAAAATTTAGGTCTAACTGTTAATACTATCAAAATTATTTTCTTAAATTTAGGTTTATTGCAACATCACTTTTTAATTACATGACTATGAAGTGAGTAATTTTTTTATTTCAAAATGTTACATCAACAAACTTAACAAAAATAAAAAATAAAAAAACAAGGTTAACAATTGAACAAAAAATTTGAAATCTAAAAGTAGGACTAAATTCTTAGAAATAAAAGTATAGGAACTAAATTCTAAATTTTTGGAGAACACATTTATGGCATATTTTAAGGTAAAAGTACTAGGGAAGCCCTTGCATTTGGAGGTAGATTATATTTCGCCCTCTAATGAAAATGGACAAATTAGCTTTTATACATTTTAGAACATGCAAATTAGCCTTTTGTTAATTTTTTCCCTTAAATGATGACATGGAACATTAAGTCCATGCTGAAATTTATTTTTATGGGTAAACTATAAAATTGGTCACCCAACTTAGCCTTTCATTCTATTTTGGTAACCCAACTATTAATTTTTTGATTTAGTCACTAAACTTTTCAAAATTAAATATTTTAGTCACTCTAAGCTTATGTGAGCTTTTTTATATTAGTCTAGCAACAAAATTAGCCTTATAATGTTTACACATTCTATCAATTTGATCCTAAATATAAAAAATTTAGCAAATTTAGCCCTCAATGTTTACAAAATTTGTCGTTTTAGTTATAATTCTAAAATTCAATAAATTTGACCCTCAATATTTACAAAATATTTCAATTTAGTCCTAACTCTAAAAATTAAAAGATATTTAAAAAAACTCATTTTTAGCTTTTTATAACCCATTGACTAACCCATGTGAGATTAAAATAAGAAAAAGAGTACCTCTTTCAAGTCACCAACAACAATTTCTTTTACTATAAATTAGGCTTTATCTTCTTGGCAAGCCAGATTCTCTCGTTTAGGCACCTCCCACACAACCTTTAGCTTAACGATGAGTTGCTCATTCTGGACATTCCTTTGGTTAATGATACGTTATTGCTCTTACTACTCCTTGAAGCGAAGTTCTTGTTGAGAAAATTGATATTCTAAACGTCGTGGTTTCTCTTGGGTTTCTAAGTCAAGGAATTAAGGACCTGGTGCTTGTTAGTGATAATCCTGGTCTAGCAAAATGGGAATCATAGTTGGTGGAGTTTGTGTAGCTGTGAAGCAGGTTACAGCTTCTTGCAAGCAACGAGCTATGTGGTTAAATAAACTAGGAGGGTTACACCAGATTGTGATTGAGCTGTCATAGAAACTGGGGGAGTTGTAGTAGTTGGAAGGGTGGTTCCTATTGTGCGACAAAAGCAACAAGGTTGAATGATTAGGGTCTCTTAGAGCCTTTTATCAGTTGTTCTAGAGTGGGAAGGAAGACACGCACGTATTACAAAGAGGCTTTTCTAGGGAGGGAGGAAGAAAGAGGGACATATGAAGAGTTCAGACCAATGGGAGTTCTTGAGATAGGTGGGATGGGAGTGCTGGATGGAACGAAGGAGTTGATGTGGTTGGTTGAGTTTGGTCTGGTTGGTTTGGTCAGCGAGGGTGCCACTTTGGAATTGTGAGGCCATGTTATCTACACTTAGCTCACCAATTGCTGATACAATATACAAGGGAGGAGTACAATGGAGAGAAGGGTGGTTGTTATGAAGTGTGGTTCACCCAATCGGGGTAGAGAACAGAAGGTTATGGAGAGTGAAGGTGAAGAGAATGTAAAGGTTGAGGGTTGAAAAAGTATTGATAAAGTGTAGACTTAGTATTCTTTTAAAGTTGATCCTCTATCCATTGTTCTTAGATGTATTTATAGGCAAGGGTCTAGTGTAAGATGATGTTAATGTGCTGGACTTGCCATCTCTATCCATCATTATGAAGCGCATGGGAGGATGTCTTTAATAGGATAATGATATTTGAACAGGACAGATATTGTCATTCATTTTGACTTAATGGGATAAAGTAGTTGAGCACACGTGATGTTTGGTGACCAAAAACTTCATATTCTCGATGAAGATTAGGCTATCCGTTGTTCGGATGATGATCTTGGAATGGTTAGCTCGTAGGTGACCTCTTGACTTATTGATGACAGCCTTACTGTTCTGACTTGCCATGTGTCTTGACATGGATAGGGGTATAACAGTGTTCGGATAATTATTATTTCAACCAAATTAGTACAAATTACAATTGAAAAATCAAAATATATCTAAACTAAAAATTAAGACAAATCTAGACATGACTTGCACATGGTAAGACTTAAACCCATAATAAATCTTTTGTAGTTCTTAAGATGCTATGTGAAAAGTGAATGTGCTTGTTGAAAATAACTAATAGTAATTTTTTACTTGTCGCCAATTAAATTTTAGTTTAGTTTAGTTGAGATTGTTGCTATTACAACAATTAGAAGGACATGGGTTCAAGTGTACTTAAATATGTCTTTTTTTTCCGATTAAAGGGTGGAGAGAGATTATAAGTATCAGTAAATTTTGTATAATTTTTTTCATTGTTTTTAAGAAAAAGATAAAATAAAAATTTATTAATTTAGTTTCAAAAATATTTTTTTATATTATCTTCAACTGAATTAGTGTAACTTACAATAATTTAATATTACCCATACTAGCAATCCTCTAAATATTGAATCAACCTATACATTTATGCAGTTTGTTTTAGGGTCCAATTGGTCAACTATGGTGCATCCTTGCTATTTTGTGGTCAATTAGTTGAAAATTATTTGAGAAAATTTTGGTGCATTTTCCATGAAAAAAAATACCAAACATAATATAGCATACTTTTAATTTTGTAGAACAGGCATTGTTTGAATATATATATATAAAAGATGTTGGGTAAATATCCCATATAGACTAAAAATTTAAATTATTTACGGAAATGGGCCAGTTTGAAGAATATTTACGGAAAAGGGCCGTTTCCCCCCCAAAACACATCCGCGTCAGCTCGTTTTGGGGAGAAACAACAGTAAAGGGAGCCCCTGAGGACGCGCTTTGTGCCACCTCAAAGAAAGCGCCGCTTACGTGGCGCTGCTTTTGTTTGAGGTGAGATAAAGCGCCTCGTGGCTCGCTTTGTTCTTCGAATAACCGTGAAAACACGCTGATGTGGACGCGTTTTTGCCCTCACTCCTCATATGGAATTTTTGGGCTAGGGAAAAAATTAATTGAATTTTTGTGACAGTAGTCTCCGGTAAAATAATTTTGAGAAGACGTTTCTGAACAAACAGTGTCCAAAAACGCTTCAAATAGGTGCACTGTCGGCCAGAGTCTTGAAAAGAACTCCCATGTGGACGCTCTTTTGCTATAGTAGTCTCCGATAAAATAATTTTGAGAAGATGTTTCTAAACAAACAGTGGCCAAAAACGCTTCCAGCAGGGTGCACTGTCAGCAGGAGTATTGAAAAGAGCTCCCACGTGGACGCTCTTTTGCTATAGTATCTCCGGTAAAATAATTTTGAAAAGACGTTCTGAACAAACAATGGCCAAAAACGCTTCCGGTAGGTACATTGTCGTAGAGAGTCTCAAAAGAGCTCCCATGTGGACGCTCTTTTGTAATAGTAGTTTTGGAAAAATAATTTTGAGGAGATGTTTCTGAACAAACAGTGGACAAAAACGCTTCCAAAGAGGGTGCATTTGTCGTGAGTCTTGAAAAGAGCTCCCACGTGGACGCTCTTTTACTCTGATGATCTCCGCAAAATTAGGCTATAAATCACCAAATTTCATTCTCGGGTTGCATAAGGGAAATTAAGGCAAAAGAAAAAAAAATAAAAATGAGTGAACGTATTAATGCTGTTATTTACTACGATGGTGAAGTTCGTGACACCGAAAATAGTGTTGTTTTCTTATCAGAAAACACAGCGCGACTGAGTTTTAATCGGAACGTCGATTTGGTAGAACTTCGCAAAAAAATTAGGCGTAAAATATTTGGAACAACGCCAATGAAAGTTCAGTCTATTAAGTATAAATTTTGCGCTTCGGTTGATCCGGTGAGATATGACTCATTCGACATCAAAGGTCCTCGAAGCTTTGAGGCAATGGTGGAGACTCATCTTGCCAGTGGATCACCCTATATCGAGGTATATGTAGAATTTTCATCTTTAAGTGATTTTTATGCAACCTCAACATCTACTGCCGTTCGAGGGGAATACACGACCCCAAGTCGACACTCTGTAAGTGGGAGGCAAAATACAGAAGTGCCCGTGTGCGGTGGTAGTAGAAAACATAACCCCTGTAAGACACTCGATTGGTAGATGGGACATACATATCCGTCCTTCGATGTCCGATGATAGAAATACGTATTGGGGGACGTCATCAACTTCTAGTGGTTGGCAATCCACATATGATTGGGATCTTTACGAAAGATGCTTAAGGAGAGATGATGTACTCTTGACGACATCCACCGGCGAAGGACACTCGTTTGTTGCAGGTTATGGAGGGTCGGACAATGAATCCGATATGAATCCACCTCGAGAGCTAGGGCCCGATGGTGTAGAAGTTAGATTATTTTCTGAACCGGAGCTCGTTCTAATTGTACCTGAAGATGTTGAAGGCGGTTCAGACGAAGAAGAAGAAGATCCGCTATTTAGGGCGTACTCACCTCCAGCCCACATGCATAATGTTGATCTATCTCAAGATGATGCATTGGAGTTTCTGAACTACTACACTAGACGCGTGACCGTACAAATTCTTCGTTGGATTCGGACCAATTAGAAGTTGGTAACCAGTTTTCCAACAAGAATACTTTTCTTGCTGCATTGAAATGATACAGCATCAGCAACGGGGTTAACTATAATGTGATTAAATCCAAGCTCGATAAGGACGAGGCGAAGTGTACAGTGCAAGATGGCATATGTTTATGGAAAATCATAGCGTCGTTGAGGAAAATGACAGGGTTGTGGGAGATCAAAAAGTACAAAGGTCCACGTACATGTCTTGCCGGTACAGTACCACTATGTGTTCAATGATTTCAAATAACACTAATATTATGTAATGTTATATTATTTAACGTACTTCGTTGACAGGTGTAACACAAGATCATCCGATGATGGATTCAGACATGTTGGCTGACTTAATAATCCCGACGGTGAAGGTCGATCCCAAGATTATGGTTTCGGCCCTAATTGGCAATATTCGTAGCCAATTGGGGTACACGCCCTCTTACAAAAGACTTGGATAGCCAAGCAGAAGGCGTTAGAAAAGTTGCACGGCCGGTGGGATGCTTCATATAATGAAGTGTGGCAGTGGTGTCAGGTGTTGGAGAGATATGTCCTAGGCAGCTCAACAGACCTTGAAACGAAACCGACGTACTACAACGATCGTCTACTCTGTGGATGCGCAGTGTTCAAGCTTCTGTTCTGGATATTTAAGCAATGCCGGGATGCCTTTATATACTGGCTGTGGGAGAATCCTTCCGATTGCATTCACAATAACACCAGGGGAGTCAGTTGATGACTGGGACTTCTTCATATCTAGGTTAAGGAGGCATGTCTGCCCCCAACCTGACATATGCATTATATCGGATCGGGGCCCTGGAATACTTGCGGCAATAGAACGCCAGGGAAGCATGTGGCATCGCACACACCATCGATATTATCGAGGCATGTTTCATCCAACTACTATGGGCAATATCTATCTAAAAGACAACAACGGCAAGTGACCAATATGGGTATGAAATATCTATTAATATAATTTCGTTTGTAATATTTAATTTATTCTCAATTGAAGAGTGGTATGTAATATTCGCTATCAACGTATATTGGTAGGGTACGAGATCAATAAAGACCGTTTTTACGAGATGTTGGCCAGTTTGCGCACAGATAACTCGGAAGGCGCAAACTACCTGTGCAATATTCTTTTCGAACAGTGGACACAAGCATACGACGGCGGCTTACGATATGGTCATATGACCACAAACCTGGCCTAATGCATAAATTTTGTTCTAAAAGGAACCCGTCATCTGTCGATTACATTGGTTGTGCGAGAGACATATTTTCATTTAGTGGCACTATTTTCGAAGAGAGCAGCGATTATAGAGGGCAGATGTAAGGAGGTCATGTATGGAGCCCGAAGGTCTTGCAAGAAATAAACAGTGCGAAGGCACGGGCTAACACCATGCACACAGTGTGTCACGATCGTGACAGTCTATAGTTTCGTGTCACGGTGTTTGACAGACCGAACCAAGGTATTGTTGGAGGGCATTATCGTGTACACTTGACAAATAGGACCTAGGACTGTGAGATATTTGATGCACTTCATTACCCATGCGCTCATATACCTGCGGCTTGTCAGAATCTCCGTCTTGATCCCATGAGCTATGTCGACGAAGTGTATAAATTAGAAAATATGTACAACGTGTGGAGACACGTATTCCTACCAGTCCCAGATGAACGTAAGTGGCCATCGGTATCGCTTGCATCGTTTAAGCTGTTGCGGATAGACAATTGTGGCACAAACCAAAAGGTCGACCTTGCTCGACTAGAATATGCAACAATATGGATATCAGAGAAACGAGCAACCAAAGTCATTGTGCGGATGGTGTAGGAACCCGGGCCATACATCTTGCTCGTGTCCAAATCGGAATAGTTGACCGTGCTCTTAGCTTTTTTGTCTCCTGGTGGCTATGTAATTTCTATTTTTTTGGAGGAAAACGGTGAATTTTTGTACAAGAACTTTTATTTCATTCAAGTTATTAAAATTAAATTACAAAATTACAAAAAAAAAAAATAAACCATTTCTATTTTATCAAAGATATTAAAATTAAATTAAAAAATTAAATTACAAAAAATAAAATTAAACTCAAATTTTATTAAATATATTAAAACTTAATTACAAAAAAATTAAACCATTTCTATTTTATCAAGGATATTAAAATTAAAACAAAAAAAATTAAACTCAAATTTTATTAAATATATTAAAACTTAATTACAAAAAAAATTAAACCATTTCTATTTTATCAAAGAGATTAAAATTAAATTAAAAAATAAATTACAAAAATAAAAATTAAACCCAAATTTTATTAAATATATTAAAACTTAATTACAAAAAAAATTAAACCATTTCTATTTTATCAAAGAGCTTAAAATTAAATTACAATAACAAATAAAAATTAAATTACAATAATAAAATAAAATTGTGGGTTTAGGGTTTAGGGTCGATCTGCGGTGGGAACCAAGTGCTACACAGGCGATCGGCGATTACACGTTGGATTCCTCCTTCTTCTAGCTTCCTATGGGTCATGGAACCTCGAGGGAATTGGGTTCTTCCAAGTGGAGTGCAGTTTTAGGTGTTGCGATGATGAACCACCTTGATAAAATAATGACCCCGGAGGTTTTTGCATAAACCACGGTAGAGGTGACTGCATCTCGTACGACGAAGGAGCCTGATAGAAAGAAGTGCTCCTCGACTGCGTCTCCTCTTATCCCACACGCGACGTCGGCCTCACGATCTGTTGGCCGACGGGAGTAGTCGTGAAACGAACTCGAACCCGGCCATGCATTCCAACTGGGTGGGACTGGGAAAATGAAACATATATGAGTTAGAAGGATACATATAAGAGGCAGGGTACGCACCTGGCATAAACGGTAGACGCTGTGATGTCAGTGTTGTCTGCTGAACTGATGGGCCCGGTGACTGTGTAGGCGCTGTTGCTGGGCCCGATGACTGTGTTGGCGCTGTTGATGGCCTCGTCTCATCACCCCTTCTCTTTGGATTTAAAGGGCCCGACGTTCCTTCGCCGAAGTTGCTTGCCGCTTCTTTTTTCCAACAACAATCTGATTTGCTATGGATCCTAAACCATGTCATGTACTCCGGTATGCACGCTAACTCAAGAATAATGATCGGTTCCCGGATAGGTAAAAAGTCATCGGTTCTCCCACGTCTCGATATGACCTAACCAAAATCTTGGCCAATCCGTATGCAGCTGCCGTAAGTCCACTTTGTGCTCATCATCGAGCACCTCAGGTGGCACGGGAATCAGTTATTAGAATCTAAATTACCGCAGAACCCGATCTGACTGGTACATCTCCACGGTCGCGTAGGTGATCAATGGGACCTTAACGTGCCAACTGTTCGATTTTGGAAGAACTCTTCCTGAAATTATTGCCCAAATTTCTAGATCCTCGTACGGTGTCCATTGAAATTATATTAACATTACCAAAATATTAGTTATATACATAATACTAGACACTACATACGAAATACTAAATTATAATAACGAAATTGAAACTTACTTGTGATTCCGATTGTTGGTCCAATAGGAGCCGATATCCTCAAGTGAGTTAGGTATTCTAACATGACTCACGAATGGTTCACCTAATTAAATAAACTTTTAGCATGCAATTATACTATAAATCTACGAAATAATTGTGAAATATAATATTAAATTTACCTCGTTATCGGTGAGAATGAATATGGTCGGTCGAGTCGAGGACGTAAAATGGAAATCGAAACCATGGCCATGATCGCAGAGTGATAGGCAACCTCCGATTTTTGCTTTACTCGGTGTGTGTTGCCCGACATCTCCCAAGACAACCTCGATAGCACGGCGGACCCCAACTCAATTCACCTACCGCTCTGAAATCAACAAGTTTCGGAGCCATCTCGTGGATGAGGTTTCTAGAGAGGTCCCAGATCGATAGCCTCCAATTATCGAAGAATGTATGCCCGAGCATCATGTATTCTTTCTACTTGATCGAACCCTCGTTCGGCTCCGGAATGTGTCTCGTAACGTGCTATATCAATCAGAGCTCCTTGAATTCTATCCGGAATGGCACCTGAAGCTCGTAGCATCGACCATCCAATCGGTAGATGTTGCGGACCGGTGACTCTTGACCCGTCCCACCGGTAATCCCAACAGAATCGCACATCTTCTAGAGTGATGGTACACTCTTCGCATGGCGATGGATAGTGTGCATCTCGGTCTCCACCTCTCTATCAACACGCTGATCAAAGGCGGCTCCAACTTTAACCCCCGGCCTATTGTGGCCACGTGCCAAAAACTTGCTTCCCGCAGGTAATTCTCGATCAACGGCGATGGGGGACCATCCATGTTGCGAATATAACATTCCAACACCCGATCTACAGACTGTTTAAAAAATTATAAAATTAAAAATTAATTAAAATTGCATAATTGAAAAAAAATTAAATAATATTGAAAAATTAAAATTAAAACTTACCGGAGATGTGCCTGTTGTCTAGGTGAAGTAATTCCCCGGCCATTGTAATCCGATAAAAAATTTTAAAATTTTCCAAAAAAAATATATTAAAAAAATTATAAAGGGCTTTTTCATAAATAGTAAATGACTATTTTGAAATTTAAGTGTAAATTTCAAGGACTTTGAGAGAAAATTGAGAGAAAATTGAGAAAGGATTGAAGTGTGAAAAAAATAAAGGGTTGGGGGGTTTTTATAGTTTTTAACGGTAAAAAAAATTGGCCGTTGGGATTTGACTGTTCTTGAGGGCTAAGCGCGCCCACGAGCCGCCGCTTTGTGCCACCTTAGCAAAGCGCGCCCACGTAAGCGCGCTTTGCTGAGGTGGCACAAAGCGCTTCCTCAGGGGCACGCTTTGCTGTTGTTTCCCCCCAAAATGCGCTGTCGTGGACGCATTTTGGGGGGAAACTGCTCTTTTCCGTAAATATTCTTCAAACTGGCCCATTTTCGTAAATAATTTAAATTTTTGGTATATATGGGATATTTACCCAAAGATGTTTGGTATTTGAAATATAGCTTATTTTTTAATTAAATTTAAGCTTAAATTTAGTTCTAGTAATTTGATTTGACATACCTACGTTTTAGAAAAACCATATATTTTTTAAAATTTTTAAGTAGTTTGTTTCTTATTTTTTGTTTTGTTTAGCGACGGTGTCAATTTTCGAGTTGGTTATCGCCCGTTTTTTCTTTTCTCATCAACCCTTTGCTTCTTCTCATTCACTACACATGTTTTCTCTCTTTTCAATTTGCAGATACCTGTGATGGACAGATGACGATGCCTGTCGTTCGCTAAAATTCCATCGGCCACTAGTAGTTTTCTAGAAAAGTGGGTGGCTCTCCGTCAACTTCTTAATTTGTTTCTGTTTTGAGAGTATTTCGAAATAATAAATGATTTCACGAGTCGATTTAGACTCGTGTTGTCTTAAGTTTTATATTTTTTTTGTTTGTTTTTTCATTATTTAATAACTCTTCAGTTTAAAATTTTTTGTTTGCTCTTGTAGAACGTTTTTTAGTCTTGCTTATGTATGTAATATTAGTTTTACAAGTGATTTTAGGGATGATTTTGTTGTCATCCTCTCTAGTTTGATGAATGCTCGATTTTTTGTCGATTTTTGCTCGCGGCTTTGGACCATTCGAGGTTGATTTCCTTATCGTATTAAGTGTTTGCAATCAATCTAGATATGTCGTGCTTAAGTTATGACAAAACTAATTGCTAACATGTCATAATATACTATTGATGTAGCTTGTCCTTCACCATCCACGATAAAATATTTATTTTTTTCCTTAAATTATATGATTTCATTCATCGAACTTAATTATATATATATTACATGCCTAATCACCCTATTCTATGTTACAAACCTATTGTTGATCAGTTTTTGAAGTCATGTTAAGACCACGTCACCCAACTAATGATAATTTATTAAACAATAAATTTATTTTTTTAAATATATACAAACTATCTAACACATTTAAATATAATTAATATATATTTAATAAAAATGTAAACATTGCAACCAAACCTCGAGGTTAAACAAATCCATTCCAGGCAAAAAGTTGTTTAAATAATTTGCATAATTATAAATTAACGAAAAAATTAAGGGGGTAAAAGCATAAATAAAGCAAAGTATGATAGAGTCCCTAAACTAAAGCATTAGTTTTTCATTTTTTCCATTAACTAAAGCATTAGTTAGAATAAAAGACAAAAAGTAGCGTGACATGGGCACCAGGCCACCAGCTGGCTCGACTTTCACATTTTATTTTACTTTTTTTATATTATTTAATATAATACAAATAAAATAAAATACAATTTAAAATAGGTGAGTTTCATATAATTTAAATTTTCAACATGTCCCTCACAAGAAATTTTTCACTAAGTCAATATCTTGTAGTAGAAAAATTAAATATATAAAATAAAAAATAAAATTGGGAAGAATTTTTAAATTAGATTCAATTTGATTCGATTTGAAAAAATATGATTATTAAATATAAGATAGCTTTAGATAAAAAAATACCATGCACATTTTTACGGATTTAATCTCACTATGATCTCGAATTTAAAATAGATTTTTTTAAAAATAAAGAATTAGTAAAGGACTAAATTTATCAAAATACATTGTATAGGGACTTTTATAAAATTTAACCTAAAAAAGTAAATACAGGTAAGCAAGGCTCTAAAGCAAATGATAATTTTGTGTAGGGGTGAAAATATCTGATAGGTCCTTTTATAGGAATCAAAATTATTAATTGGATTAATTTAGTCACTATATTATTAAAAATTAAATAAGATTAAATTTTAATAGAATTAATATTTTTGTTAAAATATATCATTTACTATTTAGTACAGTTAATATTTTGAAACTTTTATAATTTTATAAATGAAATATTTTGTTCGGAGTTAAAATTACAGTTGAAAAAATTGTTTTTGGGTATTTTTAACATTAAATATTAATGCTATTAAAATTGATTTAAATTAATTTTTAATAATATAAAAATTAAATTAATCTATTTAATAAAAATAATTTTATTTATACACTATAATAAAATTACCTGACAAGTATTTTACTTTTACATATATGTTAGTCCATAATAAGGATTATAAGTTGAATATGGACGTGCAAAGATATCAACAAAAAGATATATATCTTGAGGGAGAGAAATTTAACTACAGACCGTTTAATTAAAATAGTATCCGACAGAAATGTCAGTGTGTGAGTGTTTGCTGAAACTCATACAGAATTTTTAGCAATTTTACATTACCTTTACTTTTAACATAATTAGTAATAATAAATTAACTTTAATTGATAAATGGGAATATTTTATCATTTTTGGTTGAAAAAAAATCAAAATAGAAGATTAGTGAATGGACTAAGTTCGCCAAAAATACTGAGTGTAGGGATCTGTTGTAAAATTTAACCTGAAAAGCAAATATACAAAATAAAGAAGAAGAAAAAAAATGAAAGAATAGAAAATGGGTGTTTAATGATGGATAGGATAGATATTGCAGCAGCTAAAGAACAGAAGCCGGAGAGCTTCCATGGTGAAAGATGAGAGAGACAGCAGAGGGGATTGAAAGAGATGGCCATGAAAGCAAAAAAAAGGGAGGGGAGTTTAAGGGAGGTTTTTTTTTTTTTTTTTTTTTTGTGTTTAGGTCCACCAACTGGTAGTTAAGAGATAGAACTCCTTAACCAAACATATCTTCAACAACACCCAAAGAAGATGAAGATGAAGATGAAGAACGAAGAGTAAGAATTTCAAACAAAAAAAAGAAAGAAACTGGGTTTTAAAGCAAGAGCCTTTGGAAACTAAAAAGTTATATTTTTCCTCCCTGGTTTTTTATTTCTCAAAAAAAGAGATAAACAGTTACAGGGTGAAAGGTATCATTCATGGTATATAGGACCATAGGGTTCCAAGTTTATGAGTGAAATCTCTCACGTGGGGTTTGAAATAGAAATGATGGATGGAGAATATATATGATTAGTTAAAAAAAAAAGATGAGCCAAAAAAAAAAGTGATGTAAATCATTCATTGCCATTTCTTTTACCTCTTTCTCTCCCCTCCCCCTCCCTTTAGTCTGAATTATTACTATCATTATCCTTTTATTTGGAGCAACACACAGCAAAGATTTTTTTTATTATTTAGAATTTTCATGTGCAAAATTTTCGATGAAAAAGTGAAGTGTTGGGTTGTTCTGTGTTCTTCGGATCACAAAGTGTTTGGTTTTTTTTAAGGATTTTGCTCAGCAGATTGGGTGGTGTCTTTGAGAAATCCTGTTCCCTATATCTTCAGCAACTGTTACTGGTTTCCCGGTATTTTTCCCCCTATGGTCCTCTCGTCACTATCTTTCCCTTTTGTGAAGGTTTTTTTTGTTGTTGGGATTTACAGGTTTTGGGGTTTATCTCAGTTCTTTGTTGTCTTCTTTGTTTCTCAGTTCATCTACTTTGTTTCTCGTATCCTGTTTTATCATGTTTCCCCTTGTTTGAGTTTTGTTTTTATGTTCATGGATTCCTGTTTTTAGTTCTTGTGTATTTTTCATATATTCTTCTTTATACTTTTGTTTAAACTTCAAAGTTTTCAGTTTTGGTTATAATAGAAGTCATTTCATTTGCCTATTTCAGTTCGATTTCGTGACTATGTAATTTGACTTGAACCGGAGCGAGGAACGTTTCGAGATTGAGAGAAATATGGCTAGTTATTACACGGGTTCTGATAATCAAAGAGATACTGCTCCGATGATCTATTTAAGGGAATCGATGCCTGGTTCGTTTCTAGAGGGACCGGTTCTTCCTGGTAATACGATGTTGTATATGAGTTCGGGTCATTCTCAGATGCATTTGCTGGGAATTCTCAGCAGCAAAACAACTGTGTTGAGATTCCGACCGTGGAAGCTGCAACTTCGCAGCAGCAACAAATCTTGTCGAACCTCGGTTGCTCGAGAGAGCAGGATTTCAGTGGTTGGAGGGATGGTAGAAATGAAATGCTAGCTATGCATCTAATGGGCAGTACTTCTGGCATCGGTCATGATGGCCAAAACTGGCAAGGTCAAGGATTATCTTTAAGCCTTGGTACCCAAATCCCTTATCGAAACCCCGGTTTGGGTTTTCCAAGTGGTAATCAAGAGTCAAACAAAGGGGAATTATCTGCATTTGGAATGTCAAGTATGGTAAGAACTATTCCTAATTCCAAGTATCTCAAGGCAGCACAACAACTGCTTGATGAAGTTGTTAATGTTCAAAAGGCTCTAAAGCAGCCCGATGGAGGGAAAAACCGGAACTCGCTAGAAAATCGGGTGAAGAGTTCCAAGGAAGATGATGGGGGTTCAAAGAATGTGCCTGCAAACCAGCAAGAATCCTCCATCAACTCTCCAAAACAGCTTTCACATGCTGAAAGACAAGAATTACAAAGCAAGTTAACAAAGCTGTTGTCGATGTTGGATGAGGTAAGATTCAAATAACTGTAATCACATTTTCCCGTAAGCTTTCTGGAGAAACTCTTGCAGCTGGAGTCCTAGTTGAATCTTTTTCTTTATGGTTTCGGACAGAAGCTTCGTATGAGTTGTTTGATTTGTTTGTGTTACTTTGTTCTTTTTCCGGACAGAAGCTTTGTGTAGGGCCTATTCTCTTGGTTTTGTGTTTACTGTTTTATTGTGTTTGTTTTTTCTGATTGTGTTTAATGTTGAATGGTTATTATTTCAGGTTGATCGAAGGTATAAACAGTATTATCATCAGATGCAGATTGTGGTATCCTCGTTTGATGCGATCGCAGGGTGTGGAGCTTCTAATCCTTATACTGCACTTGCACTACAGACTATATCTCGCCACTTCCGGTGTTTGCGAGATGCCATTAATGGTCAAGTTCAGGCAACACGTACAAGTCTAGGGGAACTGGATGCTTCGGAAAACAGTAAAGAATTAAGAATCACTCGACTGCGTTATGTGGATCAGCAGCTAAGGCAACAGAGAGCTCTTCAGCAGTTTGGTATGATGCAACAACATGCATGGAGGCCTCAGAGAGGGCTGCCCGAAAGCTCTGTTTCAGTACTTCGTGCTTGGCTATTTGAGCATTTTCTTCATCCGTAAGTTCAACAAAACACTTCCTCATTGATTTCTCAACGTTGTACTTACTGCTATCTCGATTGTCCTCCAGCTACCCGAAGGATTCTGATAAGATCATGCTAGCAAGGCAGACAGGCTTAACTAGAAGTCAGGTAATTAAAGCAGACGCAATTAGCAGTGCTTTCTAGATTTCGATTATAACAAATTGTTTGGTGCGAGGAGTGTTCATTCGAAACTATCTGCTATATGATGGCATCATTTCCATAGATTTCATCACTGATGCTTTGATGATATATTTTCCATATGACCAGGTTTCGAATTGGTTTATAAATGCTCGGGTGCGTCTTTGGAAGCCCATGGTGGAAGAGATGTACAGGGAAGAATTTGCTGATGCAGAAATGGACTCTAATTCTTCATCTGATAATGCGGTCAAAGCAGCAACAAAAGGCGATACAATGACCTCTGAGGACAGAGGTGAAGATTTGCAACAAAGTGGGAGTTCATCAGCGACAGAGAGATGTAGCAACGGACAGTTGATGGATTCCAAATCCGAGAATGTTCACGACGCAGATATCTCAGGGTCAACTATTGGAGCCGGATTCCTGAATGCCTCGTGTGGAGAAGCCGAAACCGAATACGTGTTACAGAAGCTAAGGGAGGAGCAGAGGCTTACCATGGATGACTCTCATATCTTCCCTGACGCAAGTGTTCATCCGGATGGTGGTAGTCACCGGTTTATGGCTGCTTCCGGTTACAATGTGTCGGAATTGGGGAGGTTTGGAAGCGGTGTATCTCTCACTTTAGGATTGCAGCATTACGAGGATGGTAGCATATCTATGTCGGGTGGAAGCCATCATCAAAATTTTGTTGCAATGAGAGGGGATGATATGTACAATCATATACCAACTGAAACCGGGGATTTCGAATGCATGAATCCTAGTAACCGGCAGCACAGGTTGAGTTCCTCTCAGTTGTTGCATGATTTTGTAGCATGATACGTGCTTGGACATGAAGCACAAGAGCCAGACATTCTCACCTCCCTCTCCAACATGGAAAACTATAAAAACACAGTTGTAAAAATTACATATAATTTTTCTTCATTTGGTGAAAGAGAAAATATGTACAATTAGTATAGCTTTAAGAAAAAAAATAAATAAAACGTAGATATTGGATTGTTGTGGGCGCATTGGACAATGATTTTCAGTTTTGCAGTCTGCATGCTTGGTGGTCCACCACATATAGTATAATGAAATGTGACATTGTTACATTTTAACACCTGACAAAAAATTAAAAATTATTACGTGTCAAAATGTGAGGTTATCACGTGTTATTATGATAATAGTTATTAATTTAATATTAATTAATTTTAATAGTATTAGTCAAGCAACTAAAAATAATACAAGTTAAATTTACAATTTTAAATGTTGATATCAATTAAGTCCAAAAAAAATTTAAACCTAAATTGCTAAGTTTAGATATTTCTATATATATTAGCCCTTAAATTCACTGCACATGACAAAAGCCCAAACTTAGCAATTTCACATTAGTAAATTCGGAACTAAAATTACAATTAAATCAAATTGGTTGATTGGATGAATTAATTTAAATATTTTTTAATAATTTATTTAAGAATAAATTTAAACTGAAAACTATTTAATTTGAGGAACCACTGGCTAAAACATCAAAATCTCCCAAATTTGATTAAAGGAATAAAAGTTCAGTCTTTTCGAAAATAAATCAAACACAGCTGTTCCGTTGAAGACGAAAGGGAAGCCTCAAAAACAAAGAGCCAGCTTTCTTAAAGTATCCATTCCATATGGAAGCGCTAAGAGCAACATATGGAGACGACGACTCATCAGACTCCGACTCCGACCACTCTCCTCTGCTGTCTCTTCTTGCCAATTCCAATCCCCAAACGAAGGAGATGCTGTCGTCTCCTCTCCCTCCGCCTCTTGTTTCTCTCCTCCACCCTCCCAATTCCCTTGGTAATTCAAACTACAACAAATTTCCCATAACTTTCTTTTACTAAAATATTTTACTCTTTTTGCTCATCAACTATATTTTTCTTGATAATGAAAAAAGATCTTTGGATTACTTACAAACTGGTCAACCCAGTAGAGTGAGAAGCTTCCCTCACGTCGAAGGCAACTATGCTTTGCACATTTACATTCCAGGTACTTTTTTTGAATGGCCATAGTTCTTTATCGATAATATTGAATTGAATGAAATACCTTTTTTTTTTATTTGCTCTGTTAATTATTTCAATTTTTATACCGTCTATATCAAAGAAAGAGATGGGTCAATTTTTGAAGAGAGTTTCATCCGTGGTTCCCAATCTTCATGTTGTGGATATTGATGTTCCATTGAATACACTGTGTAAAGAAGAACATAAACTTGAACAAGTGGCATTGGGAAGGGAATTCCATATGAGTTTAGGAAGGACAGTTCCTATAAGAGTTCACCAGATTGACTCAAATGTAACAATGCTTCGCCAGAAACTTCAATTTCAAAAGCGGTTTGATGTTATTCTTTACTATTATTATGCTTAGTTCCATTGTTAAATAAATGTTAAATGATAATACCTATGATAATGCTTATAATATACCTAGTAAAGATGAGCTTATAAATAAACTACAAGATGCAAAATGGTTTAGCAAATTCGACTGTAAGTCAGGCTACCATCAAATAAAAATGGATAAAGACTCGATAGAATGGACTGCCTTTATATGTCCAAACCCAATTGGACATTGGGAATGGCTTCTAATGCCATTTGGGCTTAAAAATGCACCAGCAGTATACCAGAAGAGAATGGATAATATATTTAAAGATTGTAGTGATTTCGCTATAGTCTATTTAGTAAAACTGGTAAAGAACATAGAGGACATTTAAAGACCATATTCAATATATTCCATCAAGAAGGAATAAAAATAAGCAAGAAAAAGATGGAACTAGGAAAAGAAGATATAAAATTCCTAGGAGTCATAATAGGAAATGGGCAAATAGAAGTACAACCACATATAGCCCATATGCCTAATAAATTAGAAGGCCTGAAACAAAAACAACCATTTCTATGCAAGACCATTTATAAAGAATTTATCAAAATTAAGAAAAAAGTAATGATAAAAATAAAAGAAGAATCCAATCTTATAATAGAAACAGATGGTTGAATATATAGAAGGATGAGGAGCAGTTTTATACAAAGAAGAAAATCAATACGCCCCAAAATGATCAGAAAAACTTTGTAGATACAATTCAGGAAGATTCAAAGAAAAGGAATAGTTTCAGGAATAGAAAGGCATCTAAAGCCAGAAATAGAACATATACCAGGAAAAGATAATAAGCTGGCCGATATATTATCTAGACAATATAACATAATTTCCAACCTATTAGTTCAGAATGTTGAAATATTGTCCCAGAACCCAGAAAATAACTCAAGGTTTCAAATTTAATCTGCTTAATATTGATTTATGGGATTTTGTTGCAGGTACCATGAATACTTTGACACAACCCATCCATACTAAGCTGGGATCCAATAAAGAGGATGCTCAGAATAATTACTTATACGATCTCTGTGCAACACCAGAAGATCCTTTATACCAAAGGCAGCCCAACTTGGGTTGAATAAAGACGATGTTATAAATAATATACTTCTTGATAAGAAAACAGAACCAAAAGGGATATCTTTTGGAAAGAAGGAAAAGGCACCTGAAAAACCAAACCTCATACTTTCCGATAATTTGGTTTTTTCAGATTATGAAGGATCAGGACAAGAATTTAATCTTGCACCTGGAACTAATACAAATTATACAGAGTTATCGCTCATAAAAAATCAGATATAAAATATCTCATTGCTTGCCTTAATGGTTTAGCAGTATACTTCTACGAATAATAAAGAAGAAGATTCATAGTACATAATATTCCGAGGCGAAAAAGAGGAATATACAAAAAATATGCACAAGTCGCCCAATACATCAAGAAATATGCAACTCTAGCAGAAGCCCTCCACGAAGCAGACACATACTTGACAAAGCCATACTATAAAAGCCCAGAAGTAATTCAGGCTACGAAGCAGAAGGGCCCAGAATCAGTCCAACCAGAACAGTTTTCAGAAGCCCAGAGAACTATACTGAGCCTGAAGAAGAAGCAGATCGAGCTCGAAGAACAGAACCAGCTACTAAAAGAAGAGATAGGACAGCTGGAGCAACATAACGAAGATCGATCATAAGCCGTAGCCGGAAAAGCCATAACTGGAAGTGGCAGCTGTTCCGTAGAAGACGAAAGGAAAGCCTCGAAAACAAAGAGCCACCTTTCTCAAAGTATCCATTCCATATGGAAGCGCTAAGAGCAACATATGGAGACGACGACTCATCGGACTCCGACTCCGACCACTCTCCTACGCTGTCTCTTTCAGCCAATTCCAATCCCCAAACGGAGGAGACGCTGTCATCTCCTCTCCCTCCGCCTCCTGTTTCTCTCCTCCACCCTCCCAATTCCCTTGGTAATTCAAACTACAACAAATTTCCTTAACTTTCTTTTACTAAAATATTTTACTCTTTTTGCTCATCAACTATTTTTTTCCTTGATAATGAAAAAAGGATCTTTGGATTACTTACAAAATGGTCAGCCCAGTAGAGTGAGAAGCTTCCCCACGTCGAAGGCAACTATGCTTTGCACGTTTACATTCCAGGTACTTTTTTTGAATGGCCACAGTTCTTTATCGATAATATTGAATTGAATGAATTGCCTTTTTTTTATTTACTCTGTTAATTATTTCAGTTTTTATACCGTCTATATCAAAGAAAGAGATGGGTCAATTTTTGAAGAGAATTTCATCCGTGGTTCCCAATCTCCATGTTGTGGATATTGATGTTCCATTGAATACACTGTGTAAAGAACATAAACTTGAACAGGTGGCATTGGGAAGGGAATTCCATATAAGTTTAGGAAGGACAGTTCCTATTAGAGTTCACCAGATTGACTCTATTGTAACAATGCTTCGCCAGAAACTTCAATTTCAAAAGCGGTTTGATGTTATTCTTTACTATTATTATGCTTAGTTCCATTGTTAAATAAATAATCTTTGGGTTTTCTTCCTTATGATTCAAGGATATGGTTTTGATCTTTGTTCTTATTGCAAGTAGGTATTGGATTGATTTTAACAAATGGGAGGTTTTTATCAATGATGATCAAACGCGCACCTTTCTTTCACTCGAAGTCGTTACGGGAGGATTACCCGAGGTAAGTGTGCTGGAGTTTTCCTTTTTTCTTTTACTGAAATTGAAATTCTTTTGCATATTGAGCTTGCCTTCATTGTTTATATATATGGACATCGCAAGTGAAAAAGAAAAGCTAAAGAAAGAGGATGATATACCATAGCTTTATTGCCTATCTTATTTTGAATAGAGATGCTTGGGTTTCCAAGTTTTGTTTCTAAAAGTGGTATATAATTTAGAGATTGATGCTTCAATTGGAGTAAAAACTTCTAAATCATGTTTATTTTGCACTGGTTTGTCATACTGGTCGGGTATTTGTTCTATTCTCATTTCCTGACAATTAAGTATTTAAGTCGTATCTGCTCTCAGTAGGATGGCTATCTTATGTAGAAGAAATCGGGATGCTCATCTTGCATTCCAAATAAATGGCATTTACTTGGTTGCAATTAACTCGCAGATAACTAAGCAAATTCAGGCTGTTAATGAGGTTTACAAGCTTCACAATCTTCCTGAGTTCTATAAGGTCTGTGCCGTTATAATTAATTGCCAAGTCTAATCAATACTTCATAAAATGCAGAGCAATGATCTTATTCTTATATCATATTGTTTGTCAACCTACAGGATCCAAGGCCTCATATATCATTGGCTTGGGCACTAGGTGACGTTAGTGGTTCCCTTAAGAAAGTGGTCGAGCAGGAAACAAAGTCATCCGTCCTTAGAGGTTCCTTACAGAGTCGTATTTGTACAAGTAAAGTTGGTGGCATTGAGTGTAAAATTGGTAATAGAACACATATAATATGTAAATCTCCCGATCAATGATAGAATCTCTTCAAACTCTTAAGATGCAGCCATCTTAGTTTCTTTATGTTACTTTATCTGTTATTTATGAAAGTCCGGGTATAGGATTTGCTATTAGGTCCTCATGGACCATCATAAACGTTTTCCCTCTGTATGTTGCTAACAGGTGCTTTGCTTGTAACCTTGACACTGTAATCATTACCCTTGTCTTACAAAATATCTTCCTTTTTGGTTTGCGACACATTGATTAGACTTTATTTTTCTTGGTGGAGGAAGCAGTACAAACACTCTTGATAGTTTGGCCTCCTTTATGATGTGCTGAACTGTTTATTTGTGTGCGGTTTTGGTCCTACTTGGAGCTTTATAATAAGTCTAGTAGACTAGCCTAAAAAAAGGTTGACAAGCTTCTGCAATATCAATGGAAGCTGCATATGTCTACCAGGATCTTCCACATCAGAGTTTTTCTTATTTATACACTGTTCATGTATGTGAAAGATATACATACTACTATGCATATGAAAGTTACATATACAGTCATGTATCCGAAGGATGCAATCTAATACCTAAAACTGACGATCCATCTTCAACATTTGAAAGACTATTACAAAAGATTGGAATGTGTCGACTTAAAAATATAATATAATGTTGTCATCAGGGAGAGTTTAAAAACAAGTTGTATTCTTTTCCTTTAACTAAGGATTTGTCCTATTACGTTTTCCTAGTAAAAATTTTTAAACTCTTTTTTCTTTATTAATTTTTTAATCCCATAGATTTTTTCTAATAAGGTTTTAACGATGCACATTATTGGACATCTAAGGAGAAGTGTTATGAATATTTTATTAAGTGGATGTCTATCATGATAGTTATTAGAATTAGATCTCTACGTCTTTTATACTTTTATACCTATAAATAGAGACTACGATGAAACATTATAATCATTCTTTATTGCTTTTATATTTTCTTTGTTATTTATTCTCCCAATCTCTCTTTATTTTATAACAAAATTTATGTTTTTTATATTTTTTAAATGTATATTATATTTAAGGTTTTTCTTATCTTGATATTTAAACTTTTTTTGTCACAAATGATACTTAAATTATATTTTTCCCAAGTTGATACCTCCATTAGTACCACTTGTTATATATATAAAAAAAGGTTCATATATCAACTTAGGAAAAAAAGTATTATTTAGATACTAATTTGTGAATAAAATTAATGGTTTGATTAACATAATGAAAAATTATATAATTTACGTATAAATTTGTGGATTAAGCCTATACTTAATCAGTCTATAATATATATTTTTCATTGTTAGCATTTATATAATGATAAAATTTGTAAACAGTTAGGTTTTTATGATTAAATTGAATTGTATAGATTTAGGCTTCAATATGGTTTCAATGGATTTAGGCTTGACTTGATCCGTATGAATTTTTGTTAGAGGCTTTTGGCTTTTATGAGAGAATCGAGTTGGACAGATTTGGATTGGAAATGGTGAAATCAGATTTTATACATCTACTAAAAACACAAACAGGATTCGCCCTTGATTTGATTGTATCAGTTCATCAACATAGCAGATAACATCAAATAAAAGAGGTGAAAGCATGCTGTCAAAACAGGAAATTGCATGAAAATATCACAATAGAACCTAAAAACTGGAAATTTCATTCATTAATTCTATATCTTTAACATTAGAGCTTCTACAGGGGAATTCTTTCATCTGGTTCAAATTCTAACTACCTTTTTCATATGGCCTATATCTGAAATGCTGAGGGTTCTTAAAAGAGAAAACTGCTAGTAAAGAGCTTTCAGTTTGACCCAACCTAACAACAAAAAAGTTTCATGTAGTATATAGCAAGCATCTACTAGATGATTCCTGTGCTCCAAGCGAAAAGTCACCAAGAACTGTCAAAAAAGGTCATTTCTGTAGCATCAAATTGGTTAAATATTGCTTTCAAGGGAACTGCCTATAATGACACAAAAAAGTGAGAAATTACTTGTGTCTATGGTGGAGCCCTATGCCATTATCCCCAGCATCTACCTGAAAATATGGAAAATGGAAGTTGGAATGCAAGAAGCAAGAAAATATATGAGAATTGAGTTGGATAAAAGAACTAACCTTCTGTACAAAAGCCTGATATCTTCCCTTAACAAGTGACTTTCCAGAAAGAGATCATTGCACTCATTCACATTAACAGTTTCCATGTCAAAATCTCGGTTACCGGAATACTTGTTCCACTCAAACCACAACTTTGCAATTAATTCCTTCTTGAAACAAGTAGAATGGTCTTCCTCTTCAGGAGAATCACCTGCAATCAATCTGTATACATATACTTTCTTCTTTTGGCCAGGGCGAAATGCACGGCCAATGGCTTGGCGGGTCACAGATGGATTAAGATGAACATCCAAGATTATAATTCGGGATGCCCCCACCAAAGAAATTCCCTCTCCACAAGCCTTAATAGAACCGAAGAAAACTCTAGCATCAGGAGAGTTGTTGAAGTGATCCATAGACAACTCCCGATGATCAGTACTTGACTCACCCGTGATTGAAAAAATCTCAGTTCCTGGTTGCCAACCCTTCAATTTCACAGCTAATCTCTCCAAAAATTTCAAGGGGATGAGATATTGACTAAAAACAAGGAGCTTCTCACCGGCTGACTCACATAAATTCAACAAATTAAGAAAGAATTTTGCTTTGGCTCCTTCTCTGATATCTAGCTTGTCTAACAATTCATCGATCTTGGCATCTATCTTATCATCAGTCGTGTCAGACTTCTCAGAGAAAGAAGCTAGTTTTGGATGTAAATAAACAGCACTACCAACAGCTGAAACCTTGAACTTCCTTTGATACCTTTTTAACTTCTGAACTTCATCCATCTGTCTGGGACTAAGACCAAGTACAACAGTGAAATCAACAAGTCCAGGAAGCTCATCCAGAAAATCTCCTTTGTAGTAATGAAGAACTCTGCTGGTCATCTCACGTAGATCATGTATGACTGAGACTTTCCTCTCAAAGTTTTCATCCTTCTGCAATGTGTGCTCCACCAAATCATAGAAAGCTGCCTCTGCTCCACCTTTGAACTGCTTTCTCACTCCAGATATATGCACCTTACTCATTACCCGCTTAATTATTGATTTCGATGTGTCTGACCTAAGGAACTTTGGTCGAACAAGGTTCAATATGTTAAATACCTCCTTGACATGATTTTGATAGAGAGTTCCTGAAAGTACAACTTTCCGAGTTGTTTGAACTTTTGCAAGGGATTGTAACACATCGGTGTTTTCATTTCTTGGTGTGTGCCCTTCATCCAAAATTAGAATTGAAGGTGCTTTGAGCAGTATCTCTTGGCAAGTAATAGAAGTCTTTCCGTTTCCACTGTCACAAATTATGGTAGAGAACTGCTTGTACCCCAAAAAAAGGATACTCTTTCTCTCAACCCACTGCTTCAACACGTCCAACTGCTGAGATCTATTATCAGCTTTCACAGTATAAAAATCGAGTAGTTGAATATCCTCTACTTGCCATGTCTGGAACTCCTTTTTCCATGTAGACAAGATACCTTTTGGAAGAACGACTAGCGGTTTAGCATGTGGATATTTGGCTAGGAAACTTTGCATGAAGCTGATTATCATAAACGTCTTTCCTGATCCAGGTGCATGAGCCAAGATGCAGCCGCCAGGGTTATCTGTTACCAAATTGTTCAGTAGAAAATTAAAACCCTCTAATTGGTGAGGTTTCATTTGCTTCATATGCCTTGGATGAGCAGCTATGTCTGTTACTGTTAAATGATCTTCAGACAACTTAAATCCAACAGTCTCAGACGACTCTCTGCCATTCCGTAGCTCTACTGCATATGTGCGTGTACTTTTTTTTACCTGGATGCATAAAAGGAAAAAAAAAAAAGAATCAGAAATGAAATTTTCAGCCAGGAACTGAGCTGAAAAGACCTATTGAAACTTTAGAAACAGAGAACATAAGCACAATTCTGGAGGTAAAAAAAGTTTGCACGTTTTTATTTAATGCATATAATAGCAACAGTGCCATCAGCAACAATCGACCCAAATCTGGAAATGCGTATGTTTTCATAAAATGAAATTAAAGGCAACGCAAGGCACCTCAACATGTATAACTACAACCAAAATATCAAAGTTCGACCTCATTTTACACCAGCAACTAATAGCCACAAGTTGACCTCAAATTAGCAGGGCTATCAAGTGTAACATGGATAAAGATCCATGCTATAGACAGATCTTCAGACTAAAATACATGATCTCAGCCAAAGTACTCCCAGTTGTAAGCAGATCAGGAGATATTAGAGAAAACTAAGCAAAGTTTCCCAGATTTTTGGCTAGTCTAAAACAACAACAAAGCTCACATCTCCAAAACCAATAAAATGTTACTAAAAAGAGAGAAACAGAACAAATATGATATGTTATATTCAATTAAAGCATCATATACCAATGCTCAACTTTGATTAACCATTTCACTTCAAGTTAAGTTCAATAAAACCTAAATCATGTTAAGGGTGAAACTAAGCTAAGTCTTTCACAGAATAACTTATAAATGAAATTGCTAAAAGAGAAACATATGCAGAACTAAACCGACACATCCAGGATAACAAATAGGTCGTGCTAGCTCCTTTTTTAATTTTGGCATGACTAGATCAAAATCCCTTTCATTACCAAAGCTCTATTATTTGCTTTTAACCGTCATCAAGCTCAAAAAGCTGGCATCAGATCATAGGTATTTAAGAAATAATTTGTAAAATGAAGCTGCCTATCATACTGCTCCATAGCATAACATTTAGATAGATGATCATAAACTGATTTACCTTGTTATACTGGATCTCAATTATAGTCTCAATTCCTCTCTCAATAACCCCACATATGCGACACACATAACCAAGATCATCCTTCAAGACAAAAGAATGGTCACAGTCCTCATCTTCTGACATGTTTTCACCTGGAAGTTCCTCAAGACCATCCTACCAAAAGCATCACAAGTCAAAATGAAGATAGGATATTATTGCTATGGGATAATTAATTGCCAGCCGTTCAAAAATTGTAATATTATAATGATTCCTATATGTAAAGCAAGAGTTTTGTTATTCTACATTAAGGCGAGAACATAAAGCAGATGTGTTAAATTATGGACTCCATGCAGCCCATGCAACGTCCAAGAGTCACCTAAACTTCCTAGCTATGCTGCTGCTGTTATTTCATGAGAACCAAGTTCTTAGTTTTGCTAGGTTGTGATCCAATATCAATGTAACTTAGTTTGGTTTATTTTGAACCATGTTAGGTTGATGTTTCATGTCATTTTGATAGTAACTTACCTGATCATATCAGCAAGGTTAAGCTTGCAAGTTATTTTTTTCAAGTTTCCATAAGTTTAAGTGGGATTAGGTATGTTTAGGTAAAGATTTGTTGTAATTTACTTTGACCATGGCCTATATATGTAATGACAATGTATCCTTGATAGATTGTAATGAAAATCAGATGTATTTCATCTACTTTCAAGCTCCATTTCCTTGACTTTCATTTTTCCTTTCAATATTCTGTCACCTTTCCTTCTTTCTTCTTCAGCAAGTCTCGACACTTGCTCAGCAAGTTACAGCCTTATACTAGCTGCTAAGTGCTTCTAATTCCAACAATTGGTATCAGAGCTTCATTCTTGGAGGACTCATTCTCGCTACAATCAAATTGGAATGGCTTCATCAAGCTTCTCCTGCTTGTACCTTCGATCTTCAATGGAGAAGGTTTTCATATATGGCAAGTTAAAATGAAAACTTACCTACAAGCTCTTGATCTATGGGAGGTTGTGAACACTGATGCTGAACCAGAACCTCTTCGAGCCAACCCAACTGTGGCTCAAATACGACAGCATGTTGAGGAGAAGACCAAGAAACATAAGGCCTTGTCATGCATCCAAAACTGTGTCTCGGATGTCATCTTTACAAGGATTATGGCCTGTGAGACTCCAAAACAGGCATGGGACAAGCTTAAGGAGGAATTTCAAGGTACTGAAAGAACCAGGCAGCAGCAGCTTCTAAATTTGAGGAGAGACTTCGAAAACTTGAAGATGAAAGAAGAAGAGACTGTAAAACAGTACTCAGACAGGATAATGGCTGTTGTAAACAGCATAAGGCTCGTTGGTGAGCAGTTTAGTGAAGCAAGGATAGTGGAGAAGGTGCTGTCAACCTTACCTGAAAGGTATGAAGCAAAAATATCCTCCCTCGAGGACTCTAAGGACCTTTCAAGCATCACTTTGACCGAGTTGATTAATGCCCTTTATGCTCAAGAGCAAAGAAGGGTAAGCAGGAACGAGGAGCACCAAGAAGGTGCTTTCCAAGCTAAGGCTAGGACCTCTTCAAGCAATGCTACCTACAAAGGCAAGAAAACCTGGAAAAACAGGCCTAAGCCTGATGCTGCAAGGACCAATGATCGCCTTTGCAGATTTTGCAAAAAGCCAGGCCATCCTGAAGATAAATGTTGGTTTCGGCCTGATACAGTATGTCAACACTGCAAGAAGAAGGGACATGTTGAAAGAGTTTGCAAAGCAAAAGGCAGACCGAGGCAGACTCAACAACAATCAAAGACTGAGGCTCGAGTGGCTGAAAGTGGAAGTGATCAAGAAGAACAGGTTTTTGCTGTGTCATGCTCAAGTGATCAGAAGAGAGGCTCTAAAGGTTGGCTCCTGGACAGTGGATGTACAAATCATATGTCCCCTAATTCAGCCATTTTTAAAACCTTGGACAAGAGTGTTCAAATCAAGGTCAAGCTTACAAATGGTCAGTTCATCAATGCTGCAGGCAAGGGTGATGTTCTGATATCAACTTCAAAAGGCAACAAAGTGATTTCCAATGTGTTGCTTGTGCCCGACATTGACAAAAACTTGTTGAGCATACCTCAGCTCCTTGATAAAGGATATTCACTTGTTTTCAAAGATAAAGAATGTCAAATAACTGATCCAAGTGGATCATGCTTTATGACAGTCACTCAGACTGATAAATCCTTTAAGGTTAACTGGTCAGAAGGTCCCAATGCATCCTACACTGCCTCAGAAAGTGACTCGAAGATATGGCACAAAAGGCTCGGTCATACAAATTTTAAAGCAATGGCCAGAATGATCCATGAAGAGCTGGTCGAGAATTTCACCAACTCAGTGTGCAACAATGAAGTATGTGAAGTCTGTCAACTTGGAAAACAAGCTAGGCTTCCTTTTCTCTCAAATCAAGCCTGAAGAGCTTCAGAAAAGCTTCAACTTGTTCACACAGATGTCTGTGGTCCCATGAGAACAGAATCAGTTAGTGGAAATAGGTATTTTGTTCTTTTTATTGATGATTACTCAAGGTTCTGTTGGATTTATTTTTTAAAACACAAGTCTGAAGTGCCACAAGTGTTTATGAAGTTTAAAGCTCAAGCAGAAACCGAGACTGGTTGCAAGCTGAAGACCATCAGGTCAGATAATGGGACTAAATACATTTCAGCTCAATTCCAGGCAATTTGCAATGAAGCAGGTATCAAACATCAATTGACTAATGTTTATACACCCCAACAGAATGGGGTGAGTGAAAGGAAGAATCGAAGCATTATGAACATGGCAAGATGCTTGCTGTTCGAGAAGAATGTGCCTAAGTTTATATGGGCTGAAGCTGTTAACACAGCAGTCTATCTTCAAAATAGACTACCAACAAAGGCCTTGGCTCGAATGACACCCTTTGAAGCTTGGTATGGCTTCAAACCTTCATTGGCTCATTTAAGAGTCTTTGGATGTCTATGTTATGTGCAGATTCCATCAGTTAAAAGGGACAAACTATCAAAGAGAGCAGCTCCTGGCGTTTTGGTAGGATATAGCTTAATTAAAAAGGGCTATAGGATCATGGATCCAACCACAAAGAAAGTTCAAGTGAGTAGGGACGTGGTCTTCGATGAAAATGCCTACTGGAACTGAGACAACAATCAACCAATGGAGACTCCACGAGAGCCTATAGTAGGGCACACAGAACCTGAACAAGCTGGTCCAGAAATGGATATCGATGATGTTCCAGTAAGAGGAACCAGATCATTGGCAGATGTTTATGAAAGGGCTGAAGTTGCCATCATGGAGCCAACAAGTTTCGAAGAGGCTCAAGAACATCAGGGCTGGAAGGCTGCAATGACTGAAGAAATGCAAATGATTGAAAAGAACCAAACCTGGGACTTGGTAGACAAACCTTCAAACAGAAAAGTCATAGGTGTTAAATGGGTTTATCGTGCCAAGCAGAATGCAGATGGGAGCTTAAACAGATTGAAAGCCAGGTTGGTTGTCAAAGGCTTTAGCCAAGAATATGGTCTGGACTACTTTGAAACCTTTGCTCCAGTAGCCAGACTAGATACTATAAGAATGCTTGTAGCATTGGCAGCACAAAACAGTTGGATAATTCATCAACTCGATGTCCAGTCTACTTTCTTAAATGGCTACCTTGAAGAAGAAATTTACATACATCAACCACAAGGCTTCATCATTCCTGGTAAGGAAAGCATGGTTTACAAGCTTAAAAAGGCTCTTTATGGCCTGAAACAAGCTCCTAAAGCTTGGTATGCCCGAATTGATAGTCACCTGTTGAATCTAGGATTCGAGAGAAGTCCTAGTGAACCAACTTTGTATGTGATGAAGAAGCAAGGAGTAACACAGCTCATAGTGTCACTCTATGTTGATGATCTTCTAGTTACAGGAGGAGATAACAAAGTTTTGAATGACTTCAAAACTAAAATGTAGGAGGAGTTCGAAATGTCAGACCTAGGCCACATGACTTATTTCCTTGGAATGGAAGTGATCCAAGCTGAAGGAGAAATTTTCCTGAGTCAACAGGCATTTGCCAAGAAAATTTTAAACAAATTCTCTATGGAAAACTGCAAATCGATGAGTACACCTATGATCTTTGGACTAAAGTTATCAAATCAAGGTGATTTTGAACCGATCGAGAGTCTATCTCTGAAGCTTGGTAGGATGCCTTCTTTATTTAATGACTACAAGACCGGATATAATGTTTCTTGTGAGCATGCTATCACGATTCATGCCTTTGTTGCAATATGCAACACTTACAAGCAGGAAAAAGGGTTCTGAGATACATTAAAGGGACATTATCCTATGGCTTAAAGTTTAACACAGCTGAAAACATGAAGCTAGTGGGATACACTGATAGTGATTGGGCAGGATCGAAAGACGATTTAAAAAGCACTTCAGGCTATGCATTCACTCTTGGCTTAGCAATGTTTTGCTGGTGCTCGAAGAAGCAAAACCTAGTGGCTCAATCAACAGCAGAAGCTGAATATGTTGCTACTGCAGCTGCTGTAAATCAAGCTATATGGCTTAGAAAAGTACTTGCTGACTTAAACTTATAGCAAGAGGGAGCAACAGAGATACTATGTGACAACAAATCGGCTGTAGCAATTGCAAAAAACCCTGTGTTTCATGGTCGAACTAAACACTTCAGCATAAAATTCCATGTGGTGAGGGAGATGGAACAGGCTCGTGAAATTAAATTGGTTCATTGCAATTCAGAAAATCAAATAGCTGATATCTTCACCAAAGCCCTCAAAACAACAAGATTTGCTGAATTGAGAAGAAAACTAGGAGTATGCAGCAAGGAGTCCAAGGAGGAGTGTTAAATTATGGACTCCATGCAGCCCATGCAACGCCCAAGAGTCACCTAAACTTCCTAGCTATCTCTTCTTTGTTATTTCATGAGAACCAAGTTCTTAGTTTTGCTAGGTTGTGATCCAATATCAATGTAACTTAGTTTGGTTTATTTTGAACCATGTTAGGTTGATGTTTCATGTCATTTTGATAGTGACTTACCTGATCATATCAGCAAGGTTAAGCTTGCAAGTTATTTTTTTCAAGTTTCCATAAGTTTAAGTGGGATTAGGTATGTTTAGGTAAAGATTTGTTGTAATTTACTTTGACCATGGCCTATATATGTAATGACAATGTATCCTTGATAGATTGTAATGAAAATCAGATGTATTTCATCTACTTTCAAGCTCCATTTCCTTGACTTTCGTTTTTCCTTTCAATATTCTGTCACCTTTCCTTCTTTCTTCTTCAGCAAGTCTCGACACTTGCTCAGCAAGTTACAGCCTTATACTAGCTCCTAAGTGCTTCTAATTCCAACAAGATGCAGAAAATGTGACCTAAATAATTGAAAAAACGCTTGGAGGAGTTGCTTCTTACTGACTGAACATATACACATGGGTAACTAAAATGAAAAAAGGAATTTTTTTTAAAAAAAAAAAAAAAAAAATCTTTCATGATCAAGTTAGCTAGTAAGTAATATCAAATGCAAAATAAGTTAGATAAGGTACTAATTCGATCTAGCAAAATTATCTTTTACTATTATGTGTTCACTGTAATTCTTTTCCACTCATCTCTGAACCTAAATGCAAAGCACAATTGGAATGACGAACAGATAAAAAACACAAAAACCAAGACCTTCAAGAAAATAAAAGGTAAATACATAACGTTCGACAACTCCTAGATATAATCTAGTTCTAAAAAGAGGCACACTGTCACTTTTTCAAAAGCAAATAAATAATTAGTAATAATAGAAAAAAGATAACAGATATCCACCAATTACTTTTCATGAGTTAGAAATACCTTGGAAAACTCTAATGCCATTGACATCTCCTGCCAAATATCTCCCAAACCATCATCTACGTTCTCAGTTAGAGTATCTACATCTTCTTCGACTCCAACATAAACACCTTCATCCTTGAGATCAGTTTCACGGGTTAGACTAACATTTTCTTTCAGGTCAGTTTTTTTACTCTTGGACTCCCCAACCTGAAATACATCAACCGCACCAATCAAATTAAGATTGGTTAAAAGTAAAATAGAAGACATGAAACATACATTTTAGAGGTTGAACCTTGAAGACTATAATCATTGTACTTGAAATACACTCAAGTAAGAGTAAGTCATAAGTATTAGCTCCCACACCTACAATCAACCATTAACAATAATATGGCAGTAACATTGAACATGTCTCTAGCATTTGAGGTCCTATAACTGGGTCATCCTGTTTGACCCTTTTAACATTAAGAGCAAGCGATGAAGAAACATTAATTCCAAAGCTTCATTTCATTCTGCTTTATCACAAACCATGCCGTTTTGATGAGGGACGGAGAAAAGCCTTCATTTTTTTCAGAAATGGAAAGGTAAAGATGATCTAATCTTTTATTCATGGGCACTGGTGTAAGACTCTTTGGATATGCTCAAAGGCTAATCCTTAAAATTTAAAAAGGCCTGGAGAGAAATTACAGATAACTAAAAGCTACAGTAAATAATTAAATGCTGCATTTCCCCTCTTTGTTGTGGGTGAATGGGGGTAAATTAAATCATACATGAAAGAACTAATACATCAAAGCTTATAGCTTTGAACCATGAAACATGCAAAGAAGTATAAAAAGCTTTTTATTATTTTTAATTCAAAATCATTTTATATAACTAGTATGTAGATTCAATGTTCATAGTTCATTATTTGTACAAAAGAAATGTTCATAGTTCATTATCCTTGATTTGACTTTTATATCCCCCTATCCCCATCCTCAAACACACGACTCAAAATATAAATACAAGCACAAGAAAATACCATTTTTTCCTTTAGGAGTAAGTTCTCAGATGGCTTCCTTGATATAGTTTCCTGAAAAGGATGCTCGTAGTTTATTATCCTTGATTTGACTTTTATATTGCTATCTCCATCCTCAAACACACAACTCAAAATATAAATATATGCACAAGAACATACCATTTTCTCCTTGGGGAGTAATTTCTCATATGGCTTCTTCCTCGATACAGTTTCCTGAAAGGGTGTTTCTAGTTCATCATCCTTGATTTGACCTTATGTTCTTATCTCAATCCTAAAACACATAACAAAATATAAATACAAGCACAAGAACATACCATTTTCTCCTTGGGGAGTAATTTCCCAGATGGCTTCTTCCTCGATACAGTTTCCTGAAAAGGGTGTTCCTAGTTAATTATCCTTGATTTGACTTTTATGTTCCTATCTCCATCCTCTAACGCACAACTCAAAGTATAAATAAATGCACAAGAACATACCATTTTCTCCTTGTGGAGTAATTTCTCAGATGGCTTCCTCGATTCAATTTCCTGAAAAAGGTGTTCGTAGTTCGTTATCCTTGATTTGACATTTATATTCCTATCTCTATCATCAAACACACAACTCAAGATATAAATATGTACACAAGAACATACCATTTTCTCCTCGGAGAGTAATTCCTCAGATGGCTTCGATACAATTTTCTGAAAAGGGTGCTTGTAGTTATATCCTATCTCCATCCTCAAACACACAACTCAAAATATAAATGCGTGCACAAGAACATACCGTTTTCTCCTTGGAGAGTAACTTCTCAGATGGCTTGTTCAATACAATTTCCTGAAAAATATTATGAGGCCTTGGATTTTTGTTGACTTCATCATCTGAATCCAGAACCAGTACAGGCAACATGGCCGTTTTGATACCACTTCCGACTGACTCATCCTCCAAGTTGATTAAGTTCCTGGACAAATGAGGAAGTAGCCTACTCGGCACGTTTGAAGTCTCTTTCCTCGGGCTTCTTTTTATCACATCTGGTAACACACTCGAAAGACAAGGTTGCGAAGCAAGTATCTTGCTCATCATATCCGCATTCCTAGAAAAAAGGGCTTCTATATCTTTTGTGACACTTCCATATTTACCGCCAGTGTTAAGGGACTCAAGCATATTAGTATATGCAAATGGGTCGGCATAATCAATAACATTTGGAGACACCTTATGTTTTTTCTTTTCAGTTCCATCCAAAGGATTTCCAGTTGCTGACACGCTATCATATTCTTTTGAATCAGTTGACATTTTCTTCCTTTTACAAGTCATAGAATTAAACTCTGTAAACAACCACAAAGAAAAAAAAAAGAGACAATCAAAAGACTATTTTTTTTTTTTTGGGCAGGGGGGCCGGTTAGAATAACAGAAGCAAAAGTCAAACAAACCAAAAATATTAGGTTAACAGTAGTTTTTTTTTTTTTCTGAATTTATATTTTAGCAGTTGACGATTGGAATACAAATCACTAGTCGTTTCGACTTTCCAGGTAAAGAAGTAAACTGAACAATAATAGTCTCCAAGTTAACGGTATGCGACAAGCGAAAACACAAGCATTGTTGATGTGCCTCGGCTGTGGTGAGTTACGGGTTCACACAGGGGTAATAAAAAGTCTGATATTATCTCTTATCGAGGTTTGATAGGGTTTTGTAACACCTCGAAATGCTTGAATGAAAGAATCATGTAAAATTAAAGAGTTATACACAATTACACTCGACTCATTAGGTATAACATTAACTATAACATATAGGTTATTTCAAGCACTCGAAATCATTTTAGTTCTGTAAAATAATTAAGTTGTAAAGTCGAAAAGTAAAACCCAATTAACATATTGATTTTTAAACAGTGAAATCACATCAACATCAATCAACATGATAAAGTAATTTTTTTTAAAACAAAACAAATATATTAATTAAACATTTAAACATCAAAATTTAATATATAAAATACCTTCACAATTTGTAGGCAAATATGACAAGAGAGGTTCTATTTGGCCGCCGCTAACAATTAAAAGAAGAATAAGAGCAAAATAACACTAGAATTAGAGTTAGGAGCCCTAAATTAAAGGGGGTGGGATGAGAGAGATTGAATTGATTTGCTCTCACATTTTGTTGATCGAAACGAAGAAATAAGTGAAAGAAAAAAAAATAACGCTCGGACGGAGAAAAATATTGTGCTATATATATACAGGTGGCGAGAGAGGATTCGGGAATAGTTGTTGATCCGGACAATGTGACGTGAACCAATCATGAAGAAAAACGTGGCGAGTCTATAACGGAAATGTACGGCGCACTGCGTACAAAAAAGGCTGCTTGGTGGAACGAACAAAATATAATACTCAGTATGATCAATAAATTGTTAAAATTAGTCTTACGGTAAAAAATAAAAATAAAAAAATGTGATAATTTATTATTTTTTTTTGTAGAAAAATTGGAGTGGATTAATTTTTTCAAACTAAATCTTTGCTTTATTAGTGATAATATTAGTTTTCGGGTTAGTTGTTGGTCGTGGTTTTTCCAATATATTCTCTTATTTTTATTTTGTCTATAATTTTGTGGTTTTATTTTCTATACAATTTTGTGATTTTTATTTTGGCCACTATGTTTTCTTTGAAAGCATAGACGGTTTTATTTTTACTTTTGATTTTTAGTTATATTTTAGCATATATATATATATATATGATATTTGTTAATATAAGAATTTTATCAAATCTATTATAAATCATTCTATAAGAATTTTATCATAATAGATTATAGTGATGATGAGAAGAATGGTAGGTCATTTGAGACTTGACTTAACATTTTGTACATCACTGATGCAGTGGGTCTCTTTTTTTTGATGTTCATTATTTGGTTGATTTGATGATGGTGAGGCTAGGATGCAAATTTCAAAGATTTGATCAAGTTGGTACATATCTGGTTTGTTTCTAAATTATTTCAATGTTATAATTATTGACAAATTGTCATTCTTTTTTTTTTTTTAAAGGTACAAAGCACAATTTGTCCTCCTCTTTTTTTTTAGATTACTTTAAAGACATGAAATCTGGGTTTTTACATTAATAATATTAAATAAATAAATACTAGAATAGGATAAGGGGATTAATATTTACGAGAATAGGCAAATGAAATAGTGAAAAGTTGGTGCCGCCTGACCAATTGGCAACACCAGAGTAAAATATTATGATCTAAAAACTCCAAGGACCTTATATGTAAATTTAACTAATAATTATGATTTATATATCATAAGATTTTTCTAAAACTTATAATTGAGGCTAATCTATTTTTGGTGTTAAAGGAGAATAAAAATAATAATAAATAAGGGGGTTTAGAGTGAATTATCCTTTGGTGCCGCGATAATGTCAGCGGCACCCTTGAAGTGTTTTTGTAATTGCCAATTAAAATGGAAAATTTTATATAAAGTCCTTGGAGTTTTTAGATCATCACATTTTGGTTTGGTGCTGCCGGTTGGTCAGACGACACTTGTATTTCACTATTTCATTTGACTATTCTCGTAAATATTAATCCCTTATCCTATTCTAGTATTTATTTATTTATTTTACATTATTAATGTAAAAAACCCTGACATTTGTGCATTAATTTACATTTCATTATTTGTACTATATATCATATATTTGTATTATTATGATTCATTTTTCCTATTAATAATAATATATTCTTAAAAAATAGTCTTATGGTAAAATAAAAATAATATGGAAGAAATTTTTAAAATAATAATTATCTATTGAAAAAATATTAATAATCAAGAACAAAAATAATATAAAAATGATGTTTTTAAAGCAAATTACTTAAAATTAAAATTTAATTTTGAATTATTTAATTAAAATTTTAGTTAATTAAATTGAACATTTTATTTCCTAAAGATAATTTGAAAATAATGAAATTTTAAATTTTAAAATCCAAATTTAAATATTTATTATTTTAATTCTTTTGGAAATTAGATATATATCTTATTATGATCATCATCATTAGAGTGCTTGTTGACTCTTATGAATTCCCAAAGTCAATGGAAAACTGAGAGCCAATTGAATTAGGTAAAATTAAATTCCATAATTATATTTAATTTCCTATTGTGACTCAACACAATTATTTCTACTAGTTTTACTTTTTATTAATTATTATTTATTATTGATATGTAGCTCCTATGACACCTCCAAAATACTCCAACACAATTTAACTAAAGAATCCTTTAAATCAAGCATTCATGGTTTTTCTTTTATATAAAAATGACTATTTATTAATATTTTTGAAAATGACCCACTTTAAAATTTATGTAGGTAAATGACTCGTTTTGAATAGTAAACATCTGTTATGTCATTGCCATTGGGTCATCACCTTTTAAATTTTTTTAATGTCATCGTTGCTATTGACAGCACCGAACTAAAGTATAATTATATAAAATATTTAAGGACATGATAAAGCAATTACCTTTTTAAATTAGATGAAAAAAAGCAGTGGAGCAATTCTTCAGGCGGCACCAATTAAATGCATGTTAGGTCTGCTTTATTTTGACATTAATTTAAATAGTCTTTAAGAA